>CM077087.1:14432783-15149102 GCA_039513925.1 Platanthera zijinensis
CCGTCGTCAGCTTCGCTTTTATCTCCTCGAAGGCTCTAGTGGCAGCGGGGGTCCACTGAAACTCTCCCTTCTTGAGGCAGCTCGTGAAGGGGGCCATGATCGTGCTGAACCCCGGAACAAACCTCCTGTAGAATGTGGCAAGCCCGTGAAAGCTGCGAGCCTCGTGGATAGTCGTAGGCACAGGCCAGTCTCGAATACATTGGACCTTTTCGGGGTCAACAGATACGCCAGTCGAAGATATAATGAACCCAAGGAAGTGGACGGACTCAGAAAGAAATGCGCACTTCTTCAGGTTCACATACAACTTCTCCCTGCGGAGGGTGCTGAAGAGAAGCCGCAAATGATCGAGGTGGGCAGCCTGTGTCTGGCTGTAGACCAATATGTCATCAAAGTATACAACCAGAAACTTGCCCATGTAGGGCCGCAGCACCTGCGTCATAACTCTCATAAAAGTACTAGGGGCGTTCGAAAGCCCGAATGGCATGACTAGCCACTCATAGAGACCATCCTTAGTCTTGAAGGCGGTCTTCCATTCGTCCCCTTCACGCACTCTGATCTGGTGGTACCCACTACGCAGATCAATCTTAGTAAAGATCTGAGCACCGGACATGGTGTCCAATAGATCATCTAATCGAGGAATGGGAAAGCGGTACTTGACCGTGATCTTGTTTATGGCGCGGCTATCGACGCACATACGCCAACTGCCGTCCTTCTTAGGGGTAAGAAGGGCGGGAACAACACACGGACTCATACTCTCACGAATAAATTGCTTCCGTAGAAGCTCGTCGACTTGCCGTTTGAGCTCGGCGTGCTCATCTGGATGCATACGATAGTGGGGAAGGTTCGGTAGGGAAGCTCCCGGAATCAGATCTATGGCGTGCTGGATATCTCGCTGCGGGGGCAGCTCGTCAGGGAGCTCGTCAGGCATAATATCTGCGAACTCATCCAGAAGGGGACGCACCGCTAGCGGGTGGTCAACAGAGGGGGCCTCGGATACCTGAGTGGCAGCGACAACATACATAATATCAGCCTCAATGCTGTCGCGGAGAAACTCGCCACGTCTCAGGATGTGTAATGGTCTCGAAGCACCCGTGCTCACTGAAGGCTCAACCACACCCTTCGATCTCTCCCTGGGCTGGGTGGGTGTCAAAGTAATCTTCCGCCCCTTGTCATAGAAGACACACGTGTTCGAGCGGCCGAAACACGTGACGTCACGATCAAACAACCAGGGGCGTCCAAGCAGCACATGTGCAACGTCCATGGGAATGACGTCACACCACACCCGATCCTGGAAGGACGCGATGCTGATCGGTACTAAGCAACGCTGGGTCACCTGAATCGCGGTCTTGTCGACCCAGACGACACGATAGGGGTGGGGGTGAGGCTCTGCCTTCACCTGCATACGCTCAAGCCCCTTCTGGGCTATGATGTTCACGCAGCTCCCAATGTCGATGGCTAGCTTGCAGGGTCCGCCTGCGCTAGGGAAATAGGTGTAGAAGATGGTAGTGCGGCGCCAATCCTCATCTGCACGTGGGGTGTGTAGGAGGCGCCTAATCACTCCCATCTCTAAGGACCTCTCGGCATCGCTCTCCCAACCTTCTTCGACAGTGGCTCTAATCTCTTCCGTGGCCTCTACATCCTCCTCTAAATCGTGCTCCTCATCCTCAATCAACAGATTCCGCGTAGGGCAGTGGGCCGCTACGTGCCCTCTGCCTGAGCACCTAAAACACTGAATACCCCCAGGCCTCTGGCCCTCAGTAGCAATAGCCTTCCCCTTCATGTCAGGAGTGACTCGAGGGGGTGGGGTGGTTGTAGCAGTCTGGGCCGGAGCGGGCTTCCTAAACGTCGACGAATCCGTTCGGGAGGGAAACTGCCTCGTACTAGAGGTGCGAATGTACTGCTCATATTCCAGAGCGAGCTGGAATATCTGGTCTACTGTCTCTAAACGATGGGGAATCAGCTCTCTCCGGAGGTCCGAACGGAGGCCTGCCTTGAATCGAGAGGCAGTGGCGATGGGCTCCTCCGAAATATCGCTCCTAACCACTAACTCGTCGAATCGAGCCATATACTCGGCCACCGTGAGCGTTCCCTGACGCAAGTTCTGTAATTGCTCGAATAGCTGATCCCGATAGGACGCAGGGAGGTACTTCTCGCTCAACCTCTGCTTCATCTCTCCCCATCTGGTGATAGGGTAATAGCCGTCACGCTCTAAAGATCTCTCGACACTAATCCAATATACCTTGGCCTGCCCGACCAACTTCATCTTGGCAAACCGGACACAACGTTCATCACTCATGTCGTACCAATCAAAATAGTGGTCCATGTCAAGGAGCCAATCACTAAAGGCCTTCGGATCCAAGCGGCCATCGAACGTCGGGGCGTCGAGGCGAATCCGACGGGTGATGTCAAAGGCGCGGTCGCCCCTCCGCGGTTCAGGATAATCATCAGGGTCATCGTCACGGTCATAATCGTGTCGAGCGGGCGGGGGCCCGCGCTCACGTCGACCTGGCGGATAATACTCGTCACGGCGCTGGTCTTGGCGACCAAGCGGGGGCACGCGGTTCCTAGGGCCAGGCTATCGCGGCATACGGTAATCCTCCCACGGGGGTGGGGGTCGGCCACGAGGTGGCTCTGGGTTCCGCCCTGCTGGCAGGGTGGGGGCTCTCGCGGGGGCCTCACGGTGGTAGCGGTCTGCCAGTGGAGGATCCTCTCTGACCCGCTGCCCGCGACGGGGAGAGTCGCCCGGGTCACCCGCGATCTCATGGTCATGAAGGGAGGGAGTATCTCTAGCGTGCTCTATCAGATCTAAACGACGAGTCACCGCGGCGATGTCGTGACGCATATTCTCGAATTGGTTACCCATTGCATCAAAACGCTCTAGGATAAGACGCTGGAAGTCTGTGGTAGCAGTGCTCGAGTTCGAGCCCGCTGCCCGGTCATTGGTGGCTGGTGGATCTACCATGCTTCTAAATGTCCTACCACTACGGAGCATGCACAACGGCCCAACCTTGGGCTCTGATACCAACTGATGTAGGGTAGGCTATGACGTGCACACCTAGACTCTATATGCAACCCCACAAGCGGGTAACGCGACAAACTAGCAGAGCAATGAAAATTAGTAACGCCACAAGCACATAATTACCACAAGAATTAATTTTAATATTGGCGAAATTCTTAGTTGGCTTTCCTCCGCTCGGAGGGCCAAAAGCAAAGCGCGCGGCGAAGAGATCTTCCTGCAAGTTGTTAATCAATCGATAGCCAAAGCAATACAAACACGCTCCAAGCAAGCACAAGATTATCCAATAATAATATCAAAAATTAGTACAACCAAATCACAAAATAACTCATAACTAGGGGCTGATTTCGGGCAAGGGAAGTGGAGGGTTCGGGTGGTGTAGACCGAGCGCCGAGCGGTGGAACCGGGGAAGGAGACAACGGTTGGGGCTGTTTGGTGGTGAACAACGGGATCGGAGTGGAAACGGGCGGATCCGGAGGGAAACGCGTAGATCCGGGCATCACCACCAAGGGGCCCACCTGGAGTCAACACCAGGCGGCTTTATCAGGCCCGCGGGCCATACACCCCAACCAGCTCTCCGCCACGGCATCAGCGCCGCGCGGTAGGTTGTTGAGGCCAGGGCTCGATCCCCTGACCTCCTAGATAAGAGGCCCTCAAGCAACCTCTCATCACCAACTGATCCGCAGCTCAGTTGGTGATGAGAGGTTGCTTGAGGGCCTCTTATCTAGGAGGTCAGGGGATCAAGCCCTGGCCTCAACAACCTACCGCACGGCGCTGATGCCGTGGCGGAGAGCTGGTTGGGGTGTATGGCCCGCGGGCCTGATAAAGCCGCCTGGTGTTGACTCCAGGTGGGCCCCTTGGTGGTGATGCCAAGGTGGCGGGGCCGGTGGACTCCGGTCCCGCATCAAAAGTTTTTGTAATTTTGAAAGTTAGAGGGGCACAAGCTGTAAATAAGCAAACTTTGAGGGGAGGTCCAAATAAATAACCCAATATATACATGTCACATAGGCATAATCAAAATTGCATCAATCGTATCATTTAGGTATATTGTGCTCTTCAGATCATTCAATAGAACAAAATAATGAGAATGAGAAATTATTAGAAGTAGATGACACCATTATATGGTTCTACATTTTCTGATGGTTTTGGAATTTTTGTTTGCTGCCTTTTCATATAGTTTATAAGAAATTCAACTTATAAATTTACACTCACTCATTAGCGGTTATGCACGGGTCCATAAATATGCATTGTGCGATATTAACTCAATTATCACTCGAGCAATGGCCGAGTATTATTGCCACCGCACCCTGCAAACAAAGGATCAAGTGCAAGCCGCTAGTATTAAGAAAACCGCATGTTTCTTAATATTAAAACTGAAAAGCTTATATTCATTTGATGATCCTATTTTAAGATCATGAGCACACATTTTTTCTATTTTTAATATAATATGGGTATTTATATTTATAGGACTATATGCACATAGAGAAAAAATACTAAAGTATACTAACAAATTTAGGAAGCATGTGCATCATTCTCCACATCACTAACATTATTATTGCAAAAAATATTTACTCAGGAGGGATCCCTTCTACCAACTCAAATTAATACATTTTAGTATTCAAATTTAAATATGATAAAGTAATAATAATAAATAGTTAAAGTAGGAAATATATATTTTTATATTTTGATATCAAAACCTTTGAACCATTTTTTTTACAATATGATAACAACAACAAAAATACAGCATAGGCTTTAATGTACACTATGACATTATTTGAGGGGCGTTTTTGCAGTGGTGGTGTTTTTTAATAAGACGATTGTTAACCACAAATCGTATTTGACTCATCGCACCCCAATGTTATTCGCAACCCGAAATGTTAACCGCAACTCAATATTTGGCTTGCCGCACCCCCATTATTAACCGACACATCAATCAGAATTCTCCTGGGCATTTCATCAAACACCCGGTGTGCGTGAATCGATTTAAGTATTTCTAGAAGCTAGCAGATCTTGTACCACGATGAAGAAGCATAAAAATCGCAAACAATAAATCATTTGTACTATTTGATTCATTTATATGTAAACCTAATAACATCAGTCTGTAGGATACCAAAAGGGGCGGGTTGAAGATCGATTTGATCATTGAAACTGTTTCCGAACAAAGGTTTATTACAGTCGCTGATGATCCGCACTTTGCAGAAGCTGGATTCAATTCCACCAAACCGAATCAAATCGTCATTGGGTAAAAAAAATATTTCTAATCTCTCAATTTAACCTACCGGAGAAAATAATTCGAGAAGATAAAAAGCCCTGATCCTGAAGTATAACCAAAACAATCCAGATCAAGAACAAGTGCAGCATAATCTACCTGGCTATCGGAGTAAACTGGGACGCTTATGCCGCCAGCTGCACCAACATCCTTCGACGATATGTGTCGGTGAGAAGAAAGAGAGAGAGAAAGAGAGAGAGAGAGAGAGAGAGAGAGAGAGAGAGAGAGAGAGAGAGACCATGCCTAGGTTTCTGTGAGCGGAGCGAGAGGAGTAGCCATTCATGGCGACGGCGGTGAGAGTGAGGAAGAAATGAGGAATTATTTAGGGTGGTGTTAAAGACACATCATCTTCGACTATGTGCACATTCATCAAAAAAATAACCCTTAATATTTTAGATTTTCTAAATCCCATCCAATTAAAGCCGAAGCAACCCGCCTCCCCCTTCCCGATATTCAGCGAAACCTCCCCCCCCCCCCCCCCCCGATTCCTCCGGCGAAACACTTCTCTTCCCTGCTCGCCTCATCTCTCTTCTTCGTCATCTTCCCCGATTGCATCCGGCGAAAACCGCAAAACCCCATCCCATTATCTTCCACGACTGCATCGGGCAAAAACCGTGAAACCCCATCCCGATTCCTGCGTTTCCTCCGGCAAAATCTTTGGCCGCCTCCTCCACTGATACCTCCGACCACCTTCACTTCCGGTAATGTCTCCTTCACTGATAAAATTCCAATGAGTGCACATAGTATTGGTGTGCACAAAGCCGAAGATGGTGTGCACATAAAATTTCAATGGGTGCACATAGTATTGGTGTGCTCAAAGCCAAAGATGATGTGCCTTTAACACTCATTATTTATACACATTTATTTGCATTCATATCATAAATCATTGTACACACATGAATTTACTATTTACTTGATATCACACATGATCTACTTGTTTCATTTACATCGTCATTATCTAGAGTTGTCTAGTAAAAATGTTGTAATTATTACATGATTTATGTACTTGATAGTATGAAATGTGTTAGAATTTTTTGTTTCAAGTCCCCAGTATTCGTATTCAGTCCTTTCAGTTTTGCTTGACTATCTATCTTATCTGGTCCTCTAGTATCCCCTTTTAATTAGCTTTTAGGTGTCAACGAGAAATGAGAGTATTTTTGTAAATTACTCTACTTAATTACTTCAGCGTTGTTTTGTACTCTTCCAACTCTAATTTGACTTACACTTGACGATACTCAATCGTCATTCAGCTTTTTTTCCTCTTTGGTGTTCTATCTCAACGTCGTGTCAAGATTTTTCGCTCTCGAATTCTTGAATCTCGTTTCTCAATTCCGAGCTAAGTGAAGAAATTCTTGTGATCCCTAAAGTCAATCTTTGTGCCAGTTAAACCATGTAAGATTGTGGAGTATTAAGTACGTAAATTTCGAAAGAGAATCATTCTTATGGTAAGAGTACTTTGGACGTATGCCAAGTCTGAAGAATACACTTAAAACTTGAATCGGATATTCATAACCAGGAAAACCCTCCAACGGATTTTCTCTCTCCTCCTACGATTTTCTCTCTCCACTTTTCCTCCCATTGCACGCTGTCGTGCGTGCCTCTTCCTTGCGTGCATCTCCTCCTTGCTCACACTTGCGTGCTCCCGCGCGCGTCCCTTCCTTGTGTGCGCCTCCTCCTTGCGCGCTCATGTGTGCGCCCCTTGCGCGCTCTTGTGTGCGCCTCCTCCTTGTGCGCTCTTGCGGGCCTCCTTCAGCGCTCGAGCGTGCTCCCCCTTGAACGCTCTTGCGCGTGCCCCTTCCTTGCGCGCTCTTGCGCGTGCCCCTTCCTTGTGCTCTCCAGCGCGCGACCCTTCCTTGTGCGCGATTGTGCGCGCCTCCTCCTTGTGCGCTCTTACGCGCCTCCTTCCACGCTCTTGCGTACTCCCCCTTGCACGATCTTGTGAGTGACCCTTCCTTGCGCGCTCCAGTGTGTGACCCTTCCTTGCCCGCTCCCGCGCATAATCCTTCCTTGCGCGTGCCTCCGCCTCGCGATCTTTTGCGTGCACCCCTTCCTTATGCACTTCTGTGTGCGGCCCTTCCTTGCGCGCGCCTCCTCCTTACGTGCTCTTGCGTGCATCCCATTCTTGCGCGCTATCGCGCGCTTCCCTTACTTGCGCGCTCTTGCGCCGCCTAATTACACGCTCTTGCGCGCCCACTTCCTTGCGCACTCCCGCGCGTGACCCTTTCTTGCGCAATCCTTCCTTGCGCGCTCTTGCACGCGCCTCCTCCTTACGCGCGACCCTTCCTTGCGCGCTCCTGCGCGCGTCTCCTCCTTGCGCGCGCTCCCGCGCACGACCCTTTCTTTCGAGCTCTTGCACGCACATCCTCCTTGATAGTTCTTGCGCATGCCCCTTCCTTGCACGCTCCCGCGTGCGACCCTTCCTTGCGCACGCCTCCTACTTGCCCGCTCTTGTTCCCAGAAGTAGGAACGGGTGTAAAAATACAACTGTATTTCAGATAGATATATATTGAAATACAGTTGTAAAAATACAGTTGGATTTCAGAACTTGAAATACAGTTGGATTTGAAATACCGGATGGTGGGACCCACGATCACATTTAGTTACACCCGTTCCTACTTCTGGGAACGAGACCCGTTCACAAAAATTTTCCCTTCTTTGCACGCTCTTGTGCGTGCCTCTAGCGTGCTTCTGTATGCTTCGCTCTCCAGATCGCTCTGGCGCGCGCCCCATCTTGACCGCTGAAGTTTGTCTTGAGTCTTTGACCACCGAAGTCTGGAAAGACCGCCGAAGTCCGTCAAGACTGCCGAAGTCCGTCAAGATCGTCGAAGTCATTCTAGACCGTCGAAGTCATTCTAGACCGCCAAAGTCCGTCTAGACCGCCAAAGTCCATCAAGATTACCAAAGTCCGTCAAGACCACTAAAGTTCGTCAAGACTGCCAGCAGTAAGCCCACCAAAGCTCCCAAGTTCATGAGCCCTGCACCGCCAGCAGTTTACAAGACCAACTTCAAAGTCAGCAACGTACCGCTTAAGTACACTCAGGCGAGTGGCACACACAGTGTTCCCAGCACTCTTAACTCAACATCAAGGCCTCCAGTCGACGACAAGTCAACTAATTTAGACTCAGTAGGAGGCAAGCTGCAGAAAAATAAGGCGAATAGAGCGCGTCACTCGAGCTTCCAAGCCTCAGACATCAGGATGAGTGCACCAAGCTGCTCTCGCCTCCAAGCAACTGTCGAAGACTCTAAAGCTTCCAGAGTTTGAAGCTCCTTACTACAACAAATGAAAAACTTAGCTCGGTGAGAGGTGGTCTGTCACCCTTAGAGCACCTCACTCCCTTTCCCTCTCTCAAAAATTATAAAGAGAGGTGACATGTCTCCCTCGCATTCTTCAAAAAGTCCTATACAATAACCAATAAATAGTGGAGGTTTGGCCTGCACGGATCCAGCCACATGATTTTTTTCCCTAGTTGACGAATTTTCCATGTTACAAAATTATCTTGTATACTTCTTTTTTTCTATGACTGTTTGCACGCTCGACCGCTCTCGGGCTAAGGCGATTCAATTTAGTCTGATCTACCAGGAGCCTTGAACGATCTGCAATAACTCTGTATTTAGTTGTTCCTGGGGATTGCTCTTCTGTAACGACCCGAGGATACAACCCGAAGTCGCCGGCCCACACAATGCTAGCGTGCTCCGCGTGGGTCGGTGACTTCGGGTTGTTTCCCCTAGCCGTTAAAAAAATGCATTTTTTATGTAACAGCCTGCCTTGCATTGACTTACCATGCACGTTACCGGGTTGCAGCCCCATCACCCCAACCCTTCTTTGTCTTGTTTATCAGCACATTAGATTGTTGAGGCGGGGTTTCGATCCCACGACCTCCTTGATAAGGAGCCTTAATACCACTCGTCATCACCAACTGAGTTGCTGCTCAATTGGTGATGAGGAGTGGTATTAAGGCTCCTTATCAAGGAGGTCGTGGGATCGAAGCCTCGCCTCAACAACTTATTGTGCTGATAAACAGTCCAGTGATTTGGTGAAAATGAAGAAGAATGAGTCAATGAGATTCCTGATGGAACTCTCACACACGTATGAGAAGAAGTCGGAGGAGAATAGAATGAAAATGAAGGAGACCTTAGGATTCTATTAATAATTCCCAGGAATAGTAACGGCGGTTACACGACTATCCACAAACCGCAATCACCTTAATTATCATTCACATACTGGAACTTAATAATTTAATACTCGTTTATTTTAGAGGAATTACAACGCGCACACCTGCTGTTATTTCCGCGGACGCATTGGTGCAGTGCATAAACTATGGCACAATAATTGATGATGTTATATGCAGATCATTTTGAGCTATTTGCAGTTCAAGAATAAATCGAGATGAAGCTAAAAAACCACAATGCATGCTGAAGCCGCGTGCATATAATTGGCTTATTGCCATAATAAAACCAAAAAGGAAAGAGGAGAAAGTAACATACCCAGCACCAGCATGCGCCACCATTCCTAAAACAGAGCCCCAAAAAACAGAGCATTTATAAGCCTAAATAAAAGAAGGGAAGCTCATTAATGCGTAAAAAGGAAAACTTTCTCACCGTAAATGAAGAAAAACTCAGATGGGAGGAAGAAGGGAACAGTCATGAAACTCATCCACAGCAGCATCTTAGCAGCCCACCACTCCGAATGCCATGAATTCCTCACATCCTTCAGCTTCTTCGTGCCCAGAGTTGTCACGAAAAGAACAAAGAAGAACATCTACAGATCCAGCAGCAAGTCAAGGATAACCACTCGATCTAGGACGGTAACCAATATCGAATCTCGGCGCGCTAAGGATACAGAACACCCGGCGCTAATACGAAGCACGCCTTCCGCTCCCAAGCAGTAGCGAGCGCCATGGCATCCCTTCAGCCCTGTAACAAAACAGAGGGAAAAAGGCCGATCGCAAGAAAAAAAAAACAGAGGAAAACAGAGCGGGGAGAAGTTAATTATGTACTGCGAAGCTCGGAGAGAAATGTGCGGCCGTAATCTCGAATGGTCCAAGCAAGGAGGCTGGTGACGAGGAAGATGAGGGAGTAGATGTAGCGGGCGATGGAAGGGTTGGGACGAAGAAAGAGGCGCGCGCAGCTCGAATGCTCCTCTTCCCGGTAGGCAGGATCCTCCATGGCCATGCTCTGTTTCGTCATCTCTCCAGCAACTAACTGCAGGGAGAAATGGAGAATGAAGATGGAGGGAGGAGCTTATGTAATGCACCTCATGAGCACTGTTACATTAATTCGGGAGAACATTAATTTAAGGTTCGCCAAAGTTATATATATATATATATATATAACTTTCGGCAAGTTTTTGATTGTCCCCATTCAAGATCAATCTCAAATGCTCTCTTCAAACAGACAAACAAGTTATTTTTGAAAGAAGCCCGTTGAAGAAGACCGTTTTCAAATTTACGTCCGGATTAAATGATAGTGTGACACGTATGACAGTTAACAAATAGTATAGTTTGTGAATAATTCGAGATTCGATTCGTGAAGATTCGATAAATATTTGTAATTTTCGAATTCGAATAATTTTCGATTCCGAATCCGAATAAGTTTATCTCTATTCGAAATATTCACGAATAGTTCGCGAATAGTAAAATTACTTAAATAAAATTATATATATTTAATAAAATTATATATTTAATTATTCCTAATAGAAAAAATCGAATTCGAATTCATGTTCGAATCCAAATTCGAATCTTAATTCGAACCCAAATTCGAATCCAACATTTCATATCGAATTCGAATCTGAATCCGAATATTCGAACGAATCCGAATCTCTGCATTATATGTGAAATTTGGATTCGATTGAAGAGATATTCAATTCGATTCGGTTCGTGAACAGCCCTAGCGACACGTGACAAAATCACGGTGTCCCGTGAAATCCCGCTATTTCCTCTTCGTTCTAGCGCGTAAGGGCATTCCCAAAATCATTTCATCATCTTCATGCTATTTCCTCTTCTTCTATAATCTCAAGATGCTTGTTATCACCTATTTCCTCTTCTTTCAAGTGTCTGTTATTTTCTCTTCTTCCCTTAATTAGGGATTGTTGTTCTTTTTGTTTCGGCGAAGGGCCACTCGACACATTTTAGGAAAATGGGGAAGCTACAGGTATATCCCTGAACTTTTTTTCTTATTTTTCAGCCATGAAATGTCGAACTGTATTTCTTATTTTTTTCATGTTTTTCTTATTTCCTGGGTGGAGATTACCCGGGAGATCATTTTTGAACTCCTAGGTGATCAATTTTGATCTCTCAGAGAGAAGAATTGATATTCCAGGAGATCAAAAGTGATCTCTTGGGTAATCTAGCACTTTTGATATTCTGAGAGTTCAATTTGATCTCCCGAAGAGCATAATTGATCTCCAAAATATCATAATTAAAAAATTCTTATAATTTGTCAATCTTATCATGTTTGTAAGATATTTTTCTAATAATGAATAGTGAAGAGGAAGCTTATGAATTGTAGTGTCAGTATGCTACGAGGATTGGATTTAGTGTGTGTAAAGAGCACAGACTATTTTGGACAGGTACTAGAATTTTAAAGCTACGCTAATATTGTTGTAAGGGCAGATCAAAAAAAGCGTCAAATGTTCCAGATTCAAAGTTTAAATTTTGTCGGCTAGATACTAGGACAAATTGTCAGGTTGTTATTATATTTAATGCGAATAAAGAAGGTAAACAACTAACTGTTGACAAATTTGTCAAAGAACATAATCATCACTTTGCTACTGAAAATGAAAGACACTTGCTTCCGTCACAACGAAATGTAAGTAAGGTGAATGGTAGTGTTCTGCAGTCAATGACCAAAGCAGACATAAGAACATATGATGCATACTCCTACCTAGTTGATGAAGTAGGGGGATCTCAGAATTTGGACTTTCATCAAACGTGATGCATATAATTTTATTGACAAGAAAAGAAGATCTAAGTTAGATGGTGGTGATGCCGCTAGTCTTTTAAAATTACTTAAGTAACGTCAATTGCACGATAATATGTTTTCATTTGATATTCAAGTTGACGACTTGAACAGGTTGACAAATTTTGTATTGATCGATGACCAATATAAAATAGATTATGATTGTTTTGGCGATGTAATTACAATTGACAGTACATATAGAATGAACAGGTATAATCTTGCATATGCTCCGTTTGTGACAGTAAATCATCATTGACAAAATGTTATTATTGCGATAGCGTTCATATCTGAGGAAACCATATAAATATTCATATGGCTATTTGAAACTTTTCTAAAAAAAATTTCCAGCAAACAACCTTTGACAATATATACAGATCAGGATCAAGCAATAACTATAGCAATTGAGAGAGTGTTGAGTCAAACACGACATCGTTTATGTCAATGGCATATTGCTAAGAAAGTCTCTTCCAAAATCCACTCATTCAATACAGACAGTAATATACGTTCTATATTTTACACTTGTCTTAGCAAATGTGATACCATTGCAGAATTTGAAGAACATTGGGGTCGAATGATTATTTTGGAAACCTTCAAGAGAACAGATAGTTGAATGATCTCTACAAAATAAAAGAAAATGTGTCCACGACATTTAATAAGAATGTTCTTAATCATGGTATTTTGTCTACTCAGAGAAGCAAGTCCATGAACAACCAGTGGCGGAACTAAGATTTCTGTTGAACCCGGGCACCATATAAAAATAACTAATTATACAAAAAATTTTAATGCAACATTTTTAAAAAATGTCAGTTAATTAAACTAAAAGTCAAATTACTTACCTAGATGAGAAGGAAGAAAAATACGGCCATGGGAAAGAACTAAGAAGAAAGAGCCGGCCGCCAGGACTGATTGAGGATGGCTGGAGCCTGGAAAGGGGCGGCCGACAGGGACGCGACCACGCGTGGTGCGACTGTGCAAGAAGCCGAGAAAGAAGAGCGAAGCACTCACGTCGATCGGGCAATAGCTGAAAGCAGCGGGGATTGGATAACGAATATGCCCTAGACGGACGCGGGGTGCGAGAAATAAGAATCACGCCAGGAATTTTGTTCAGGGGGTGCTAAATTTAATTATAATTTTTTTTGTTCAGCGATGCTAATGTACCGCTGTCTATTATAGCAAAAAATAGGGGAATAGACAGCGGTTTTTATAAAAACGTTGTTTATTCGAGCTGCATTAATTTTTTTTTAAAAAAAATTCAGGGGGTGCAGCCGCACCCCCTCGCTCTACACTGCATCCGCCCTTGGCTGGGCCTGAGCCTAATTAGAACCGGAATAGTGCCCGAGTGTGTCTAAATTGATCCTAAATTGTATTTGATTGGACCAAAATCAATACCTTTATTTTTTTCCCCGAAATTTTGAACCCGGGCACGTGCCCGGGTGTGCCCGTGAATAGTTCCGCCCCTGTGAACAACGTATGTCATGCAATTACAAAGGCTTCTTCTTCTTTGGTTAGTTGTTTCTACAAATGGAGAAAATGATATTGGCTTGTCGAGAAAAATGAAAAGAAGAAAATTTCAGATGCAAGTAGGGGACTGTGCATGTTGATTTTAGAAATTATACAATATTAAAACAAGTCTCGAAGATGTACACGAGAACAATGTATGGTAAATTCTACGAGGACTTTAAAGTAGAGGTATTTGGTCTATTTATTGAAAATGAGTACATGATAAGTGAAAGTGTATGCACTATGGAGATACGGTGGTGTGATCGAGCTGAAAATAACAAATATTGGACGGTTGAGTTGGATGTAAAGACATCAGATGTATGTTGTTCTTGCCGCAATTTTGAAACAAATGGGATTTTGTGTAGGCATGCACTTAAAACGTATACTCATAAGAATTTAACAAGCATTTCAGAAAAATATTTACTTTGAAGGTGGATGATACATGCAAAGAAGAGCATCTATCATCATGATAATTGTATAACCTGTAATCCGTCGAGATCATAAAATCCTGAAGACACCTCAGAAAACCTCTCCCCAGCAGGGGGCGAGTTGAGAAGGCGTCGCCACAGTAGGGGGCAAGTTTTGAAGACCTCGTCCCAGCACGGGGCAAGTTGAGAATACCTCGCCCCAAAGGGTGCGAGTTGAGAAGGCCTCACCCCAATAGGGGGAGTTGAGGAGACCTCACCCTTGTAGGGGGCGAGTTGAGAAGACCTTGCCCCAGCAGGGGGCGAGTTGAGAAGACCTCGCCCTAGAAGGGGGCAAGTTGAGAATACCTCGCCCAGCAGGGGCGAGTTGAGGAGGCCTCGCCCAATTAGGGTGAGCACGTCGGGAGCGGATATTCGCAGACCATACCCCCCCTCCCCTTATATTTGCCTATAAATAGGACCCCAGAGTACAAGTAGAATGCACCTTCACCACCCCCCCCCCCCTGAGGGGAGAGTTTAGAGTTAGCATCACTTGTGTCGAGCTCAGCAATGGCTTTAGGAGGGGAAGTTCCTATAGAATTTCGGGTGTGTGGCAGGACCTCCTCGCTGCAGCATGCGGGTCTTATTTTTAGGCAGTTTGGTGTCGATCGTTGTGCTCGTCACCTTCTTCTCACCAAGTCTCGCGCAAGACGACCATTAAATCAGTAAGTTTTGATCACCCCCAAGTCCGAACAGTAGGGACTGATTTTTTATGTGTCGTGTTGCGTATAATCTAGCTCTTCATGTAGAAAAGTATGAAATAACCAAGAATTATTTCTTAGATGCAATGGAAGAAATATCTCAGTGTGCAGACTCATGCTTAGATAATAATTTGACAGGTTCAAACATAAAGAAAAAATTCTCAATAAAGGATCCATCTGGCTTGAGACCAAAAGGTGTTTTGAATGCTCGACTAAAAGATCACTGGGAAAAGTCAAGTTAGTTTTTTCTTCGTTGTACATTATTTTGTTATGAAAGTATTTCATAAATTAATTTTTTCCTATTCCAGAGAAAAAACAAAACATTAAAAGAAAACAAAGTGCTACAACGATCTCAAATGAAGATCCAATTACAGAAGTTTTATTTGACATCATGTCTCAATCAATGTAAAATCTTGACGAGCAAATTGCACTTCAAAAAGATTATCCAACATGTTTTAGTTGTACTAGTTTTGTTTCTAGCTAATAATAATTGCTGTCCAGGAATTTGTTTTCAGTTCTGTGTGCTAGTTTAGCATATGCAGTAGAGTTATGTGTGCTAGTTTAGTATATGTAGTAGAAAGGTTAATTGTAATTATTGGAAAATTAGCATATGTAGTAGAGCGATTAATTGTAATCATTGAAAAATTATTATAGCACTACAGTTGAGAGGTTAATTATTGAAACCTGCATGAATTATTGCAGAATAGGAAATGAGCAGTTTCGGTGTTCAGTTTTTGATAGTAGAATTTACTTAAAATTTTGATCTCTCTCCTAGAGATCAGAATTGATCTCCCAGAAAGCATAATTGATCTTCCAAAGATCAAAACTTATCTCTCATTACAAACAGACATTCAATACAGACATATAGACATATCCAAACAAATATCAATAACATAGAATATCATCAACAACATAAAATATCTTTAAAATGTCATCATCAACATAAAATATCTTAAAAACAGGCATCCAACCATTACAAACAGGCATCAAAAATTTACACAACTGTTCACACTTTCATTAGTTGTCGAAATTCTCAGAATACTTACACAATTGTTCGCACTTTCATTAGTTTCCGCAATTAAGTAAGGAAATCCCAAGCCAATATGAGATCAAAAATGATCTCCCTCTTTGGAGGAGATCAAAAATGATTTCTCCAGGAGATCAAAAATGATCTCTCCAGGAGATCAAAAATGATCTCTCCAGGAGATCAAAAATGATCTCTCCAGGAGATCAAAAATAATCTTCAGGAGATCGTCTTCCACATCCATTCTTTGTTGAAATTAAGCAAGGAAACCCTAAACCTAAACCAATGTGAGGCACTGACCTTTGGATGATGTCAAAGAGAGCCTAGAGAGTCACAGAGAGAATCACGGGTCAGAATCCCTGAGTGTCAGCGATGGGCGATGGTTCGCTGAACATTTGCGAAGGGTGAAGCTTTGCAACCGGAAAAGATTCACGTGAGGTTCACACCGAAGCAAGCAGAAGGAAATGAGCCAAAAAAAATTTTTGAAATAGCGGGATTTCACGGGACGTCAGGATTTTGCCACGTGTCGCGCTCCATGTAACCCGGACGTAGATTTAAAACGGGCTCCGGTCCGAAAAATTTCGCATGTTTGGGGGAGCTCTAACTGATGAAAAATAGTTTTTCTCAAATAGGTAAAATATTCGAGGTTCGAGAAATACTTAACCAACTAAAATACTACAACTATCAATGGGAAAAAAACAACAACTTGTATTAAATTTCTAACTCAAATACAATGGCAAGGTATGCAAGCACGATACATGATTTCACGTTGTATTGGACGAAGAACAAGAACAAACAACAGTGATCGTCTGGAATCCCTCTTAACCGCTTAACCGTAGAGGTCACACTATTGATCACTTATTTAACTACTGGGGGTTGCCAAGAGAGAAGAGTGTCACTGACGGCCGGGTCACTTAACCGCGTTATCACCGGTGGTAAGGTTACCGCATTGTGCTGACCGCCTACTCGTCAACTGCTGCCCGCAGCTTCACACGGAACCCACCACTGGCTTTACCACTAGTTCTAGTCGCCTTATCTCCTGACACTAGTCACAGAGCTCGTGAATGGTTAACCAAAACCTCTTCTCCCTATCACAACTTGCTAACCGCATCCCGATGAATCTACGACAATGGAAAAAACTAGGAACAAGTTTTACTAGATAAGTTCTTAATTTTTACTTTACTTCATTACTCCAATAATACTGCAACATTACATATATACATAGTCTTACAGGAACATTCTGGAGATATTGTGTTAATGGCAGTAGTTAAGAAAATAGAAGTTACATTAATACTTAATACACTCTTAATGTTAATTCTCTTAGGTACTTGGTGCAGATTTACTTCGACACCTTCCCTAAATCCGCGCCTTCTCGAACTCCAAGCAGATTTCTGAGCTCCAGAAAGCGATTCCTCGGCAATGGCTTTGTAAGGATGTCAGCTACTTGATCCTTGGTAGGGCAATACTTCAGCTCGATATCCTTCTTCTCTAGGGCTTCCCTGATGAAGTGGAAGCAAATATCAATGTGCTTGCTGCTTCCGTCAAACACAGGGTTCTTCGATAACGAAATTGCTGATGTGTTGTCGTAGTGAAACTCTCCTTTATTCTCTTCTTTGCCCTCTATTTCACTCTTTATTCTTTGCAACCAGATGGCTTTGCATACGGCGGAATTTAAAGCCATATATTTCACCTCCATTGTTGAAAGAGCGATGGAAGATTGCTTTCTTGAGCTCCAAGAAATTGGATTCGAACCTACAAAGAAAATAAATCCACTTGTGCTTTTTCTATCATCTAGGTTACCTGCCCAATCAGAGTCTGAGAATCCGATTAAGTTTGAATTCTGCCCTTTCTTAAACCAGAGGTCATAGTGCTTTGTTCCCTTCAGGTAACGAAGTACACGTTTTGCTGCAAGAAAATGGAATTTTGATGGATTGCTCACAAATCTGGCAATGATATTGACGAAATTTTTGATATTTGGCCTTGTATTAGTGAGATATAAAAGGGAGACGACTAGGCTCCTATACTCCTCTCTATCGGTTCCTTCTAATTTTGTTTTGTTTCTTAGTTTTTCTGCAGTAGACATGGGGGTTATTGTGGGATTACAGTTATCCATTTGATATCTCTTTAGCAGTACCTACACATAATTAGCTTGTGAGACGAAATAAGCTTCAGGTTTGTGATAGATTTACATCCCAATGAAGAACTTCTGATCGCCCATATCTGTCATTTCATATTCATGCATCATGTTTTGTCTGAACTTGTTTATGAGGCTGATTTGAGTCCCTGTCACAACTCACAATAAGATTATCAACATAAAGGCTTACTATAATCTTTTCTCCCTTTTCTATTGTATTATACATCATTGGCTCATGAGGGATTTTGGTAAACCTTTCCCTTTGGAAATATCCATCATTATTGCTATGTCAAGCTCTCGATGCCTGAGTGAGTTTGTAGAGGGCCTTATGAAGTTTTAAACTTTTCCTTTTTATCTAGATATTTCAAAACCTTGTGACTGACATACATAGACTTCTTCACTCAATTCTCCATTGAGAAATGTTGGTTTTACGTCTAAGTGAAAATGGGGTAGTTGAATTGCGCAGCGGTTGCAAGAATCATTCTAATTGTGGCCATTCTTGTGACTAGTGTGAATGTTTCTGTAAAGTCTTTCCCAGGTTTCTGCGAACATCTCTTGTCAACAAGTCGAGCTTTTTGCTTCAGTAGATGACCCTTTTCATCCTGCTTTAACTTGTAGATCCATTTGAGTTCAATTATGTCACGGTTATGAGGCTTGGTAACAAGGGACCGGGTGTTATTTTTCTTAATATACGCCAGTTCTTCTAGCATGTCATTCTCCATACTTCTTCTTTCTCTGCCTCTTCGTAGGTAGTAGGAGATTCTATCAGAAGAGCAAACTCGTCTCTTTGATGGATTTCCTACAGTGACCTTGTCACTCTGAGTGATAAGGAATATGAAGAGATATCTGATTTTTCAGATTCAATGATGTTATCATTGTCTTGGATGGGGCTTGGAGGTATGTCCAGCTCAACTGACAATGGTGGGTCTGCTTTTTATTTTGAAGCTCAGTTCCACCCTTCATCTTCATGAAAAATGACATCTCTAGAGATTAGCAATTTGCTAGTTATTGGGTCTAACAGTCTGTAGGCCTTACTTTGATCATTATACCCAATCATTATACATTTCTGGCTTGTCTCTTCCAGTTTGTCTCTTGTTTGTGTTGTTTTGTGGGCATAGACTATGCTCCCGAAAGTTCTAAGGTGAGAGACATGAGGCTTGGACTTGAAAAGAGCCTCATATGGTGTGGTATTTGAAAGAGTCTTTGTTGTGCTCTGATTGAAGATATAAGCCACAGTGGAGGTAGCTTCTCCCCATAATGACTTGGGACAGGCTTTGTGATTCAACATGGTCCTTCCCATTTCAACTATAGTCCTATTTCTCCTTTCCACCACCTACTTTTGTTGAGGTGTAGTAGCAGTAGTGAGCTGATGGTGAATACTGTTGGAAACACAATGGGTCGTTGCACAACTCCAAAAATCCAAACCGCCAGCCCGTGCGAACAACACTGGCGAGATCCCTACTCGCACAATTCAACTTGCGGTTAGCACCACCGGCGAGCTCGCACACCTGACTGCCTACTCGCGCGGTTAGTGAAAAACGGCGAGACCCCACTCGCCCGCGAGTGCGAACTCTCCCGGCGAGCTCACTCTGCCGAGTAACACCCAACTTGCGGGAAGTCGCCTTCTCGCCTAACACCCACTCAACACACCCAACTCGCTCGCGAGCACACACTTGCGAGAGCTCACGCCTGCGAGACCGCCACAACCGGCGAATGCTCTCTCGCCCGGCGAGAAGAAACAGGCTGCGCGGCTACGCTCCTTAGTTGCCCGGCCCAACTCTCACTCTCTCTAGCGCTGCTGCGCTCTCCCTCTCTCAAGACCGAAAACACACTTGGGTGGGGTTTTCTCTTCTATATTTCAGCAACCAAATAAGTACAAAGGGGGGCCTTTATATAAGCAAAGCAAAAAAACTCTCCAACTACCCTCTCATAAATACAACCTCTCAACTTCCCATTTAATACATTCACTCTCTCTTATTCATTAAAGGAAAATATAAATGAGATTATAACTCTAATACTTGTGGGTCCCGGTCAACATGTCAAAGCTCCAACAAACTCCCCCTCAAACTTGGCAGCACATGCCAAGTTTGCCTTTGAGCTTTAGGAACGTGTCCACCTTCAACGCCTTGGTAAAGATGTCCGCGACTTGCTCTCCGGTCGGACAATACTTGACCTCCACGGTCTTCAGCTCCACCTGCTCTCTCAGGAAATGATACCTTGTATCGATGTGTTTGCTGCGCCCATGCAGCACCGGGTTCTTCGCTAGATGGATGGCCGACATGTTGTCCACTAACATGGTCGTTGGCCCGTCCACTCCATGCTGAAAAATCTCCTGGAGGTTCCTTAGCCAGATGGCTTGGCAGGTGCCTGTCGCAGCTGCAATGTACTCTGCCTCGCAAGACGATAGAGCTATCGTTGCTTGCTTCTTCGAGCTCCATGAGAATTCCCCCGTTCCCATGTTGAAGACATACCCGGAAGTGCTCTTCCGGTCATTCACATCCCCGCCGTAGTCACTGTCCGAGTAACCTACCAGCGTCAGCTCCTCTCTTGTAGCATACTTCAGCCCATGGCCTCTCGTCCCATTGATGTACCTCAGGATCCTCTTCGCTGCTGTGAAGTGATCTTCCTTTGGCTCCTCCATGTGCCTACTCACCACCCCGACCGCATACATGATGTCCGGTCGGGTGAAGGTCAGGTAGCGCAGACTACCCACCAAGCTCTTTAATAAGATAGAGTCCACCGCTCCTTCCTTCAACTCCTTTCTCAGCTTCATTCCCGGGTCGGCAGGAGTGGAGATAGGCTTGCTATCCTCCATCCTGAATTTCTTCAAAATCTCCTCCGCATACTTCTTCTGGGATATGAAGATCCCGTCTTCTCCTTGCTTCACTTCCACCCCCAGGAAGTAGCTCAGCTCTCCTAAGTCTGTTATCTCAAACTCCTTCTTCATCATCTCCCAGAACTCTTCATACATAGCTGTATTGTTCCCCGTGAAGATCATGTCATCCACGTACAAACACACTATCATCATGCCTCCGTCCTTGTCCACCTTGGTATAGAGAGCGTACTTATGCGGGCTCTTCTGATAGCCATGCTTCTGCAGGAAAGCATCTATCCTTCCATTCCAAGCTCTAGCTCCTTGCTTGAGCCTGTAGAGTTCTTTGTCAAGCTTGCAGACCTTCCTCTCCTGCCCTTTCACCACGTACCCTGGAGGCTGCTCGATGTACACCTCTTCCTCCAGGTACCCATTCAAGTAAGCAGAGACCACGTCCATCTGCATAATCTTCCAGCCATGATGAGCAGCTAGGGCGATGATCAAGCGGATGGTGTCAATCCATGCTACCGGTGCGAAGACTTCATCATAGTTCACATCTTGAACTTGGCGGTATCCCTTCACGACTAGCCTCGCCTTGTGCTTCTCCATGCCTCCATCTTTATTTTTCTTCACCTTATACACCCACTTAACCCCGAGGGGTTTGTGGCCTGTAGGTGGGTCGACCAGCTTCCAGGTCTCATTCCTCTTGATGGAGGCGATCTCCGCATCCATCGCCTTCCTCTAGATTTTCTCCTTCACAGCTTCATCGTAGGAGCACGGCTCAACATCTGACAAAAGACAATACAATGAAAAATTGTTAAGGACCGGTGCCGTATCCTTATAGATCTCATCCAGCCTGCTCATCCTGGGCTGAGGTCGATTGTCCTTGCTCGCACTGATGCTTGCTCCGCCAGAGCTGCCTCCACTTGTGCTTGCACCACTAGAGTAAGGGGTGAGAGCTCCCCCTGAACCTCTGCTAGGTGGTTATGGTGGCTCCACTCCACCCATCTCGGCTTCAGCCTCTTCTCCACTTTCTTCCTCATCATCCTCGTAGAACATCCCCTTGGTGTTCTTCACCTCCTCATTCCAGCTCCAACAACTTCCTTCTTCAAACACCACATCTCTAGAGATGATGGCTTTCTCTGTCTCCGGGTTATACAACTTGTAAGCCTTGCTCGCAGGAGCGTAGCCTACAAAGATGCATCTCTCACTCTGGTCATCTAACTTCCTCCTCCTCTGGTCCGGGATGTGAGCATAAGCAACACACCCAAAGACCCTCAGATGCTTCACACTGGGCTTTCTCCCACACCAAGCTTCGAACGGCGTCTTGAACTTGACGCTCTTGGTTGGGCAACGGTTTAGCACGTACACTGCTACCTGTACTGCTTCCGCCCAATACTTCTTTGGCAACCCCTTGCCATTCACCATGCTCCTCGCCATATTCATAATGGTTAGGTTCTTCCTTTCCGCCACTCCGTTTTGCTGAGGTGAGTATGCCGCCGTCAGCTAGTGTGTGATCCCCCATTCTCTACAGTATTCATCAAACAGCCTAGAGGTGTACTCCCCACCTCTATCTGTCCGGAGCACCTTCAGTGGCTGCCCAACTTCCTTCTCAGTCATCGCCTTGAACTCTCGGAACTTGTACAGAGCCTCGGCCTTCTCTCTTAGAAAATAAACCCAACACTTCCTGCTGAAGTCATCGGTGAATGTGATATAGTACTTGCTTCCACCAATTGAAGTAGTCTCAAACGGACCAGCGATATCCGAGTGAACTAACTCCAACGGCCTTGTTGCCCTCCGGGACTTGCCACTGTCTCCCTTCTTTGCTTCCCCTTTGTGCATGCCTCACAGACCCTTTGAGGAGGTGTGATCATAGGCAGCCCTTCCACCATCTTGGATCCAGACAACAGCTTCAGGCCTGTGAACCCCAGATGCCCCATCCGGTGGTGCCACAGTCAAGCTTCTTCCTCCTCTTCAGTCCTCACGAGGCACGCCATCTCCTTCACATCCATGCTCAAAGTAAAGAGACGATTCGTCGTCATCTTCACCCTCACCACTTCTTTCCCTTGACCATCTTTCATGGCTAGGGTGTCATCCCTTAATAAGACCCGGTAGCCCTTCTCCACCAGTTGCCCGAGGCTTAGGATGTTACTCCTCAAACATGGCACGTAGAAGACGTCGTTGATGAGCACCTCATTCCCATTCAACACAACTGCCACTACTCCTCTTCCTTCAACCGAGATCTTAGAAGCGTCGTCGAAACTCACCTCACCACCATTTGGTTCAAGGCTCGTAAACAGCTCCTTCTCTCCGCACATGTGATTACTGGCTCCGGTGTCCAAGTAAAATATTCCATTCTTTCCGCCTCCAGCCCCTTGGATGGTAAGGAACATCATCGGGTCGCCTCCCGTGTTGCTAGTCTCCGCATAATGGTTGGCATCTCCTCCCTTCCTAGGAGCCCAATAATCGTAGCTCATGTGCCCGAACTTGCCACAGTTGTAGCATTGGGTCTGGGACATGTCACCTCTTCCTCCTCTTCCTTGACCTCTGCATTGGTCCCTTCCTTGTTCTCTGCCTTGGCCTCTCCCTTGGCCTCTTCCTCTTCCTCCTGCGTCGTGTCTCCAACCCTGAGGTTGCTCCACCTCACGCTGGTTGTACTGATTCCTTCCAAAGTCTCTTCCACCTCTTCCTCATCTACCTCTGCCTTGGTAGCCTCGGCCGCGTTGGCCTCCTCCTCTTCCCGAGCTCTCTCCAAAAATGAGCTGAGTCTGGAGTGCTTTCCCCAAGCCACTCGACTCCTCCTCATCTTGCACCATCCGATACTCATGTGATTGTAGCGAGCCAACAAGCTCATCCACCGTCATCGTGGTGAGGTCCTTCGACTCCTCAATAGCCACCACCACGTGTCTGAACTTCTTGGACATCGACCGCAGAAGCTTCTCCATGAAACTGACGTCGTCAGTCACCTCTCCGTTCCTCTTCATTTCATTTGTGAGTGTCCGCAGACGGGTCACATAGTCGCCCACCTTCTCCGAGCTCTGCATCCTCATCACCTCGTATTGAGCTCGAAGTGATTGCAACTTCACCTTCTTTGCTTTGTCCACTCCCTGCATGGAGCGTTGCAGTATCTCCCATGCTTCATTTGAAGTCTCGACGTCCGAGATCTTCTCAAACATTGCTTCATCCACTCTTTGGTACAAGATGAACAGCGTCTTCTTGTCCTTCTTCTTGGCTTCTCTCAACGCCACCCTTTGAGCGTTCGTCAACGAAGCTTCTGCTTCGGCAGTAAACTCCTCAACACCATCCTATATTACCTCTCACAACTCCTTGGAGGCTAGTAGTACTCTCATCTGAATGCTCCAGTTATCGTAGTTCGTCTTGCTTAACTTGGGGACCTGCCCCGACATCCCACTACTTGTCTCCATCACTTTACTTCACAAACTTCCGAGTACAACTTCCAGGAGTCTGAACCTCCCTCTGATACCACTTGTTAGAAACACAATGGGTCGTTGCACAACTCCAAAACTCCAAACCGCCAGCCCGCGCGAACAACACTAGCGAGATCCCTACTCGCACAATTCAACTTGCGTTAGCACCACCGGCGAGCTCGCACACCTGACTGCCTACTCGCGCGGTTAGTGAAAAACGGCGAGACCCCACTCGCCCGCGAGTGCAAACTCTCCCGGCGAGCTCACTCTGCCGAGTAACACCCAGCTCGCGGGAAGTCGCCTTCTCGCCTAACACCCACTCAACACACCCAACTCGCTTGCGAGCACACACTCGCGAGAGCTCATGCCTGCGAGACCGTCGCAACCGGCGAATGCTCTCTCGCCCGGCGAGAAGAAACAGGCCGCGCGGCTACGCTCCTTAGTCGCCCGGCCCAACTCTCACTCCCTCTAGCGCTGCTGCGCTCTCCCTCTCTCAAGACCGAAAAACACACTTGGGTGGGGTTTTCTCTTCTATATTTCAGCAACCAAATAAGTACAAAGGGGGGCCTTTATATAGGCAAAGCAAAAAAAACTCTCCAACTACCCTCTCATAAATACAACCTCTCAACTTCCCATTTAATACATTCACTCTCTCTTATTCATTAAAGGAAAATATAAATGAGATTATAACTCTAATATTTGTGGGTCCCGATCAACATGTCAAAGCTCCAACAAATACCGGTATCATTGCAGAAAGAATTAAACATGAGGAGAGGAATTCTTCACCCGTATCACTCCTTATAGTCTTAATCTTCCTTTCCAGTTGGTTTTTTGTTTTAGTTTTGAAAGTTCTGAAGTGCTGAAAGGCCTCGGATTTTTGTTCCAAATAAAATATCCAAATATAAATCATCGATAATCATGAAATAATATTGTTTCCCTCCCAACGTGAGAGCGATTGCAGGTCCCCATAGATGTAAGTGGACCAGAAGCCCTTCTACTTGATTTTTGAAGGAAAGACAATCTGTGAGACTTGCTGCAAGCACAAGTGTCACAATTTAAGATTGTGTTTTCAATTTCTGGAAGTCCTCCAATTAACTAGTTTTCTTTTATGTAGTTGCTGCAAACTTTTGAAGTTATTGTGCCCTGTCCTATGGTGCCAGAGGGCGTTTAACTGAGAATTTTATTGACATGCTAAAGCTGTTGAATTGGAAGGTTTAGATGAAGGATGTAGATGTTACTTATGTTTATCCTGGCTGATTCAATGATAATGTTTGATGCAATGTGTATTATGTGACATTTGTCATTATCAAATACTAGTCTAAACCCCTTTCGAGTAAGTTGGCCAACACTTAGAAGATTTTAGGTAAGTGTTGGTACAAACTGTACATCCTTTATAAGCTCGTCTTCTCTTTGTGTTCTCACGACTAGGCTCCTATACGACATTGGGAAAAAAACGAGAACAAGTTTTACTGGATAAGTTCTTAATTTTTACTTTACTTCATTACTCCAATAATACTGCAACATTACATATATATATATATGGTCTTACAGGAACATTCTGCAGATATTGTCTTAATGACGGTAGTTAAAAAAATAGAAGCTACATTAATATTTAATACACTCTTAATGTTAATAACGTCTCTTAGGTACTTGGTGCAGATTTACTTTGACACATCCTTGCCTTCTGAACTACAGTTCTGAAGGCAAAGTTGCGGTTAGCAAGTTGCGACAGAGAAGAGGTTCCCAAAAAGGCGTTTTAGGTTCTTTTCGGAAAGCAGACCTCCTCTCGTGTTCGATGCTCAGAAATAGCTTCATTTCCTGAGCCCCTTCCTCCTCTTCGACGATTAAGCTATCAATCTCAATGTTCTGCTGGTCTTCCTATCGACGCACGGATCTTCCGTCTCAGCATTCAATGCTTCATCCATGATGACGCTTGCGTAAGGCGTGTATTAAATTTGTTATTTGATCGGATCTGTACTTCGTTTGGCACGGCTTGTTTGCTCCAATGAATTTGATCAAAAACATCATTATCATAGAATGTATGTTTGGCAAGACAGATTACGACCGCCCCCAATAAAATAAAGTAGTTTTGAGCATAAGATGCATGAATTTCGTTAGGAGAGGTCGGGCATTCACGAATGACGGTTCTTGACCACCACCACCACCCAAATGAAGTCTTAGGCTCCGTTTGGCATGGCGGTGGTGGTGTTCATGAACATGGGGGTTAAATTGTCATTTGATAACGCCCACCTAAGAAACTTCATCCACTTTTATGCTCAAACGGATGATGTTTGTAAGGTAATCCTTGACGAATGACGGTTTAACCCATGCGTTTACGACCGCCACCGCCGTGCCAAACGGAGCCTTAGGTAATGAAAAACTTACATTATACAGTAGTATTGAATTCAAACTCTGCAGGCCCGGTCCCCCTTCAAAGTTTCAGTCCCAGAGAGGAGATATCCCAGCGCTTTTTTACCAAACAAACAAATGTTTAAATTAGGAAGGGGGCGGCTGCTGATGCCTGCGACTCCATGATGATAACAATTAAATGCCGATTATAATATTATAATATTAATGGCTGTCAACTTAGGATTAATAAGATATAAATAATGTTTTAATAATGTCTGCAGATCCTGTCCTATTAGAAAACACTTAGCATCAATGTTCAGATTACTGTCAGTTTCAGAGAGTGGTTCAAATCTAATGGCCAACCAACCAAACCTGCGCACTGCTGGTCGGCAGCTTGGCCACCTTTTTAGTGTCAGCAACAAATTGATATGTCGCTCGAAGCATCCGGATGGAAATCAAAGTGGAATCTCCTACCCATTGCCCCTAGATGGGTATAAATAGGCAATCTCTATGAGTTATTACGGGTAACGGATATCCGTGTATCCGAACCAACCCGCTAAGCCTTCGAACCCGTTATTTTGTCCAAATATACACTAACACAAATAACACCCGAATTTTCAAATGAAGGGCCGCTGTCCGTCCAAACATCCATACAACAACACTCGAGCCTTTATCCCACTATAGTGGGGTCGGGTATATCGATCCTTTGTCGTCATTGTACATCGTGTGTTTCCTTATAGTTTCATTCCAAACCTTTATTGATCTACCACTCTCTTGTTTAACATGTCTAGTGACTAGTCTCTCACAACGCCTAACAGGTGCCTCTAATGGTCTCCTTTGTACGTTCTCAAACCATTTTAGTTGAGTTTCTTGCATCTTCTCTGCAATTGGTGCTACTCCTGTCTTATCCCTGATACTACCATTCATCAAGAATTTAAATAAATCGTGATCTCAGCCGTTCATCTTATCGTTCCGCACAAATCTCAACGTGGTTTCGAAACTCCCATGGAGATCAAGAGGCCAATAAATAGACCTTGGAGAATTTTAATGGGGCTCCATTATATTTATTAAGGGCCATTTATCGGAACCTCCCATCTAACTTTGCTAAATTATTGACAACACTCCTCTTATTTTTGAAATTACAAAACCTTTCCCTAAATTTTGCATTTCATTACAAAAACCTCCCCTGTCGTTTTAATTTCATAACATCCATGCACAAAAACACCCTCCTCGATGAACAGTGTCCATGGGATATATTTCTTCATGCATGCAATGAAATGAAAAGATCAGGGGAGGTTTTGGTAATGAAATGAAAACTTAAGAGAAGTTTTTTGTAATTTAAAAAAAGAGGGGTGCTCTCACTAATTATGCTAGTTTACAGAGGAGGTTTAGGTAATTATTTCTATTTATTAATTAAAAACATAACGTATTATGACAAGCATCGATCTTATAATTTGTTACATCTAGTTTCTTACTGTCTTGTTTATTTATGTGTGTGTAAAGGTGGACGTAGATATAGCCAATTGTGGACGGCGGCTGTGGCGCCGCCCCCACATTGATTTTTAAAAATGTTAATTTTCAGTGGTAAAAATTTTGTATTTTTTACATATTATATATATATATATACTATATTAAAAAGAAATAATATGTTGTGTCAATATCAATGAAATAAAAATTCATTCGAAAAATCTTGACCGTTCATAATAATTTGATTGTTAGGGACCATTCATCATCAACCACCAACTCAATAATTCTCTCTCCTCATTCCCGATCTTTTTTTAAACATCCCTATTTACGGATCCACATCCTCTCCATTTCAAATGAAATGGAGGGGATCCATTTCATATTATAGTGGACAAGATAAGTTCAAATAATATCTAATGGACATGATTTTTTTTGATTAAAAAAATATATAAAAGAATAGAAAATGCTGAACCCATCGGATCAAAAAGCAATTCATCACGGTCATGAAATGGATCCTCTCCATTTCGTAATGAAATGGAAGGGATCCTCATATCCTATTTACCTCCACTAATAATCTCACGGTTCAGAGAGAGAAAGAGAGAAAGAAAGGGAGAGAGAGAGGAGAGAGGGAGAGAGGGCGGCGGTGGGTTGCACAAGAGAGAAGTCATTCATTTTTTTATTGGAGAGAGAAAGAGAGAGGAGAGATTTGAAATTAATTTTTGTACATCAAAACGTATATTTTTTTCAAAATAAAAATGATAATATTGATGTATATTTTTTTACAATCATTTTGAGTACTCATATGTATATGGTGCGGGTGCAGCCCGCCTTGATGCGGGCGTAGCCCGCAACAACGCATGGAGCACGGGCAAAGCCCGTCAAGGGCGGGCAAAGCCCGTCAGGGCCGGGCGAACCCCACCGTCGACGGCCAGGTACTATCGCGCTTGGACATAGGGGTGGAGCCCCGTGTTGGGCACTCGTGTGTGTGTGTGTGTGTGTGTGTGTGTGTGTGTGTTGCGGCCAATTCAATCCTCGTAGTAGACCGGACTAAATTGAACTGTCTTAGGTCGGGAGCGGTCGAGTGCACAATCAGTCACAAAAAATAGAAAGCTGAAAATGTAATTTTTTTTAACGTAGAAAACTTCTAAACTGAGTGAAAAATCACATGGTCGGATCTGTGCCGACCAAACTTCTCATATTTAGTGTCTTGTTACAAGGCTTTTAAGGGAAGTGCGAGCAACAGACTGCTCCTCGTTACAATTATGAGAGAGAGAGTACTGGGCTCGAAGGGTGGCAGGTCACCTCTCACCGAGCTAATTCTTTTTTTGCTACAATAGGGACTTTCACATAGCGGATGTTTTGGATACTTTGAAGGCCTTAGTGTCCTTGATTGTCGCTTGGATGCGGGAGCAGCTTATTTAACTTGTCTTGCACCTTATCTTTTGCGGCTTGTCTCTTGCTGTGTTTAGAAGAGCCTTGGATGTTGGTCTTGTCAGCTACTGGTACGCTTGTTCCTGAATTGAGAATGTCGAGTGCTTATAGCAATCCTGAGAGCATGTCATGTGGAGGCGCACTTTGAGCAGTCTTGAGATAGGAGTGCACTGTACAACCCGTATTCGTCGAGGGTGGATCCCTCCATAGCCAGGTCAGCAGAAGTCAAAGTTAGCAAGTCAAGACAGAGGTCAGAGTCAACGCGTCATGCGACAGAAGACCTGGGCGAGTATGACGAGCTCCCTTCGCATACTCGTCAGGTAGGAGACTAGGTCAGCTGCTCGTCAAGCCGTGCGAGCTCCCCCAGGAAGTCGCCTAGTCGTCGGGGGTGGGCTATAAATAAGACTCACCCCCTCCCCCAGGATTTCCCTATAAATATGACCTCAAGGGTACGAGGAGAGACACTTTTGAATCTCGTCGAGATCTCAGGCTCTTTTCTTGGACACTAACTTAGCCTGTGAATTCCTTTTTCTCAGATACCAAGTCGCGACCTAGTGACTATCCTCCTTTAGTCATCGCGGCTTAGTTATCAACTAGTCTCCCTCGTACCTGCTCGGTCATCCTTGGTTGTGGAGGGGTTGCTTCTTTTATGCTTCCAGGTACGTGGTGGGACCTTCCTGCCGCAGCGTCTGGGGTCCTGTTTGTTCGGTGACTTCCGTGCTTTAGCCCGCTAGCCGTCGAGTTTATCCGTTGAGCCGGTAACCTTAGAATGGCTTGATCCGATTTTTGGAGAATGGAAATTTTCCTGACTTCAACACTTGGTATGGTGAGCTTGGCGAGGACGGCTTCCCCAAATGCTCGCACTATCCCACGGCGGATGGCGGGCATCTCGTCCCCATGCATGTGGATCTTCTTGCCCATCTCATGCGAGGAAGTCGCCTCCTGAGGCTCAGGCGGGCGAGCACCGGAAGGACCTGGGTGACCTTCAACGGCTCTTAGGCTGAGTTTCTAACTCGGCGGCCCGGATTTGAGGAGCCTCCAGCTCATCCTTGGTGTTAGCGAGTTCTTGCTCGAGCACGGAGAACTTCTTCGCCATCTCGACCTCGGAGGCCTGCGAGGATCAATCAGCCAGTAGTCGGGAAAAAAATGTAAGTACAAGAACATCTAAGTCGCGCTGAGGAGCCAACTAACCTCGTAATCCTTCTAGCGGACGGATTCCATCCCCAGCTGGATCGACTTCTGGGTGACGACCTTCAATGCCTCCTGCGTTTCGAGCACCTTCCTTGTCGTGTAGTGCCCCAGCTCGGCAGTCCGTAGGATGGAGCGGGAAGTCTGGTGCGCGAACACTTCCGGGCTGAGCTCCAACATGGACTCGGCGTCCGCCCTCCCATAGAACGCGAAGCCGACATTGAATACCTCCCCCTTGTCCTCCCAATCTTCCGACCAGGCGGGCAGGTTCGTGCTCAACATCACTTTATGCTCGCTCTCTGACCAGGAGACTAGTGGGCGACCATAGACGTCCTTACCTTCTCGCTCGCAGTTGTAGTTCGGGTGGAAGTAAGGCGCCTCGGCATCGGAAGGAGACTCCCTCTCATCGAACAGTTGCCGGGAAACCTTTGCTCGCTTGCCCGCATGATCGGTGGACTTGGTCTTTCCCTTCCCCTTAGCGAGCTTCCTCTTACGCGCGCCAACTTTGTTGTCGGCGAGCGGCTAGACTGCAGGAGGCGAGATCTCCTCGACCTCGGCAGGAAGGTTCAAGGTTTCCTGGCGCGAGGGCGTGACGTCCTTTGCCGGAGGAAGCGGCTTTTGCGGGAGCTCGCAAGCCTCTGCAGATTGAAGAAGAGTCAGTTCAAACAGCTCAGTGACGTCGTGGCAAGTATATCAGAATCTCGCGAGTTCATACCTTCGCAAGGAAGAACCTTGTCGAGCACATTGACGTTGATGTGCTAGTGGATGACGTCGAATCGTCGCCCGCAGAAAGCTTCGACCAGCTTCTCGTGCGCACCTTCCAAAATTGGCGGAAGGAAGGCGACATCGGCGGGCTGATGTGGCCTTCCCAGCACGTCTTCGAAGTCGCCGATGACAATAACCAGGAATTCACTCCACTGATGGACCTTGTTCGTCATCCCGACCAGCGTGCAGACGTGGCTACTGAAGAAAACGAATCCCTCCGAAGTCGCGGCGAAAGCGAAGACCTTCTGGAAGACGGATAGGTTGAACGCGATGCTCTCTTCCCAAAGGAAGCAGAGGAAGCCCATGATGATCGCCACGCCATTAAGATTAATCTGGGCGGGCGCAATGCCGAAATATCGCAGGATTTGGCGATATTTGGGCCACAATGGAAGTCACAAGCCGAATTCAAAGTGGCGAAGGGACAGGACCATTCCACCTTTGATGCAGGTGTTTAGTCGCTCGTTCCGGGCGGGGAGCCTGGCCAAGTATCCCTCCGGAAGATGCCTTCGACGGAAATCTTTCAGATCTCGATCCATAGTGGCGGACTTCTTGAAGACCGCATCAACAAAGTTCGCCGCAAGGGCCTTTCGGCGAGCACTGGCATCGTCTGCAACCATATTGAGCGAGTTGTGAGTGCGAGAAAGGAGGAGCGAGTAGGGTGAGAACAAAAAGGAAGACGCGAGCAAGGGCAGTTACTCGCGAGCAAAAGTAAGAAATCGCAACAGCGTACTAAAGTTTGACTTACCCCTTCTATTTATAGGCAGAGGTCAGGGGGTGTATTTCGTGCTCAGACGAGTATCCACCTAAGTCACGTCCTAACCATTAGATCTATCCTAGTCATGAATCCTATCTCGCGCAAAGCAGTTCAGAAACTCGCCAATTCGCCAGGACCTGCACAGAGATCAAGACATCGCAGAAAGAATAAGCAAAAACAATCATAAAAAACACAAACTCAACAGAATCAACGCGAGATTCAAACTCGCTTATTACAAATCAAATTGTCCTTTACAAATCACCAAGGGCGAGTACAAATGAAATGAATGAAAATTCATAAGTCCTGGGAGGACCTCGCTCAGGAAGATGTGGATGTCACCCAGCCCACCCCATCTCGTGAGCCCGTCTGCAGTGCTCGGTGGCCACCACGATTACGTCGTTGCCTCGCCGTAGTTGCTCTTCCATCCTCGCGAGCCGCCCGGTAGATCCCATGCTCGCGTGCATGCCCTCTAATTCCTCGCTGAAGAGCTCCACCTCTTGGATCATGTGGAAGTGGGCCTCGTAGGCCGCCAAGCTTTCTCGCAGCTCTTCCATCTTCGCCATCCTCACCTTCAGTGCCGAGATCCGGGGATGAGGTTAGCAGATGGTGAGCTGGTCAAACTTGGCCTCCAGCTCGATGTAGGCGCGAGCAGCGGCTCGGCGGTACTCGTCCCCGAAAAGACTAAGGGCCTCGATGAAAGCGCCTCCAAGAGTGGACGGGAGACCTGTCGAAGCAGAGGAGAATCACCAAATTAGTTAGCAGTCGGCAGCAATAGTCAAATCAGATCAGCAGTAATGCGAGCTACCTTGCCGAGGAGATCGAGATCGCCAAGTAGAAGGGTTGCGGCGAGCTGGTTCCCGCGGTCCTGATGCCGAGCCACCAGGGCGTTCGGCGGGATGCCCCTGGCCGCGGCCGCCAAGGTCGCGACTTCCATTTCTTGGCGGGAAGTAGCTGGGGCGCCTTCTTTCCGGATCTCGCACCAAGCCCTCTGGTGGGATCCGAGGTCCCGAGGTGTCCGGGCAGAGTTCGGGCGGAGGTTCGCCGCTCAAAGGCAGAGGAGGAGACGGTGGCAATGCAGTGTCCGTTGGTTGTCGCGAGCTCGCCAGTAGAGGTGGAGGTGGCAATGGTGTGCTCATATTTTGCGGTTTAACCAGAGGAGGTGGCGGCGGCAACGGAGTACTCGTTGTCGGCAGTATGGTCTTGGCCGGAAGAGACGGAGACGGTGCTGGGATGCTCGCCGCTGGCAACATCGAAGTAACCGAAGGAGGTACTTTGCCCGTTTCGGGCTGTGAGGTCTTGGTCGCCGGAGGATCTTCCTTAGTCGCCGGAGAGACTTGTTTTTCTGGCCCCTTGGAGTCGAGGTTAATCCGAACGGTGTGCGCGATCCGGAGAGGAGGCTGAGCTCCTTGTGCACCCAGTGGAACTCCTCGCAGCGAGGCAACGTCTAGAATCTCGCCTGAAGTAGTCGCTGGAGGAGCTGCAGAGACAAGGATGTGTTAGCATGGAAAATGATGATCACCGAACTACTACAAAGATCGGCAAGTTTGTGACCTTACGAGGCAGCGAGATCTGTCTGCACTTAGGGTGGTGACCCAGCGACTTCCGGAATACAAGCGGTCGACGGGGAGAGCCGCGAGAAGTCGGGAATGTCGCCCAACCCGAGATTGTCGAGGAGCTACTGGGTGCTAGTCGAGGATTTTTTCTGGTCGGTCGGGGATGCGACTTTCTTTGTCGGGGAGGCGACTTTCTCCGTCGGCGGGGGCGGGTTATCGGTTTTAGAAGCGAGGACCTTCTTCATCTTCTTCAGTTTTTTCTTTTTGGCAGGAGGCATGTCGGTAGCGACTTCGTCCTCTCGCGGCCTCTTGGGCCTTGATGGCTCTGGTTCGAGAAATCCCGACAGCGCGGCGAGGCTGGCTTAGTAGGCTTTCTCGGCAGAATTCGACATCGCGAGTGAGCTCAAATTACGTGGCTCAAAGACAAGAACCCCTATTTATAGAGTTCAGCATGCATCAATCAAGGGCGAGTAACTCAAATACTTGGCCAAGAACCTCACCGAATAAGTGTTGGATGTTTTTTTCCGAGTTCATACGTCGCTTGAAAAGAGCGGAGATTGTGTACAACCCGTATTCGTCGACGGTGAACGCCTCCATAGCCAGGTCAGCAGAAGTCAATGTCAGCAAGTCAAGATAGAGGTCGGAGTCAACGCATCAGGCGGCAGAAGGCCTGAGCGAGTATGACGAGCTCCCCTCGCATACTCGCCATGTAGGCGACTGGGAACTGCTCCCCAGCCGTGCGAGCTCCCCCAGGAAGTCGCCTGGTCGCCGGGGTGGGCTATAAATAAGACTCACCCCCTCCCCCAGTATTTTCCTATAAATAGGACCCCAGGAGTACGATGAGAGATACTTTTGAATCTCACCGAGATCTCAGACTCTTTTCTTGCACGCTAGGTTAGCCTGTGAATTCCTTTTTCTCAGAGACCATGACACAACCTAGCAACTATCCTCCTTTAATCGTCACGGCTTAGTTATCAGCTAGTCTCCCTCGTACCCTGCTCGGTCATCCTTGGTTGTGGATGAGTTGCTTCTTCTAAGCTTCCAGGTATGTGGTGGGACCTTCCTGCCGCAGCGCCTAGGGTCCTGTTTGTTCGGTGAATTCTGTGCTTTAGCCCGCTAGCCGTCGAACCTATCCGTTGAGCCGGTAACCTTAGGATGCCTTGATCTGATTTTTGGAGTAGGGAAATTTTCCTGCCTTCAACATGCACGATAACGCACTTGGAGCGGTCTTGAGAGCAGAGCGCGCGATAACGCGCTTGGATCGGTGGGCGTACGAGAGGATGTACGCAAGAAAAGAATGTGTGCACGACGAAACATGTGCAAGGAGGTACGTGCGCGAGAGAGAGCGCATGAAAGAAGGAACGTGTGCACGAAGGAGCGCACACACGATGGTGAAGAGACTCGCGTAAGGAGAAACGTACACAATGAGGAACGTAAGCCCAAAGGGAGGTGCGCACGTTGGCGGGGAGACGCGCGCGAGGGGAGCGCAAGCGAGTAGTAACGTGCACACAAAGAGGCATGCACGCGTTAGCGGAGACATGCGTGCAAGAAGTAGTGCCCGCATGGAGGGACGTGCGCACGGAGGGACGCGCACACTTAGGAAGAGAAGCGCACGCAAAGGGGAAGCATGCATAAGAAGGAACATGCGCACTTAAGAGGAAAGAATGAGGAATCATAGGAGAAAAGAGTGAGAAGAGAGAAAATCCGTAGGAGTGGGAGAGGAGAGAGGAAATCCGTGGGATTGAGAGAAGAGAGAGAAAATCTGTAGGAGGAATTCTTGGAGAGAAAGGGTTGAAATGAAGGAGGGTTTGAGGCTCTATATATAGGCCCAAGATGTAGTTACGGTCAGTGGCGTACCCAGAATTTTCATCCGACCCGGACACCAAGTAAAGAATATAACTTTTTGATAATTTTTTTAATTCAAAATTATTTAAAATAATATTTTGAAGTGCCTAAAAAATGAAAGAAAACAACCAAAATCTAAAAATGCAGATTAATGCATCGATCGAACCTTTTAAACCCAATACAAGTTAAATTTTCAATCTTTCATCAATTATAGAGGCCCTATAGCAAATCATCGGTCATAAATCTAAATGCTCACAACACGGTTTTTAAAAACAGCACGCATTCACTATCTTGCTTAAAATAATTAAGTTCTACTCACCGAAAAAAGAATTCAAAAGTTTTTATAAGGCGTTTAATTAATAGAGATAATAATCAAATCAAGAACTAATTGTAGAAGCATAGGTGTAAGATAAACTTGAAACATGACTTTTAAGAGAACAGCGGTGGCATTAGCGTTTGCTCCCGGCAGCTCGTAATGGACAGTTGGAACCGAAGGGGGGAGGCGGGGTTGAAAAAGCGGCGTTTGAGGGGCTTTTTCTTCTTGCGGCGGGTGCAAACGGAGCAAACGCTGTCGGCGCCCCGTTTGTTTACCCGCCGTCCGACAGCGTTTGCTCCAAACGCCCGACAAAAACGCCGCAACAAACGAAGCAACTTGAAATATGGGATGGCAAAGTTGGGATACAAATTGAAATATTCTTTAGCAACTTGTTTATGGGATGGTGTGGCTAATTATAAGAGTATGAAAATTTTAAATTAGCAGCACAACCACTTATGAAATTAGAAAACTCAACAGGCATCTAGAAATATGTTCATCACATAACATGGCATTCAAGAATTTAATAATTGGAAGCATATGATGAGAAATAAGGGCTTAGAAGCTAGATGAGAAGAGAAATGAAGAGAAGAAATTATTTACCTTAGGGCTTAGAAGCCGTCGAGGGCTTGAAGCTGGGAAGCTGGGTGAGAAATGGGAATCGCTGAACTGGAAGCAGAGAAACAGAAGGATTGCTCGTCGCCTCGCCCTAGCCGCCTCTGTAAAAATTTGTGATTCGCGGAAAACGGGAAACCAGACGCAGGAACACTCAACCTATCCGAGCCCAAGTAAACCAAAAGCCAATAGAAGAACAAGAATCTTGTACTATCATAAAATCTTTACAAGACGAGGCATATATGGCGAGACATGATTCGTCAATGTATCCGATTGAAACAGAAAAAATTATAAGGCGAAGAACAAGCCGTGCGGTCTCAAGTAGAAGCCGCCGACCCTGCCGAGCTGCCTAGGGAGTTCGCTGAAGCCTCCTAGTCGCAAGACCGCAACCAAGCCATGCGGACAATCCATTATTCCAATGCTGAAAAGAACTCTGTCCGCTGAACTGCAAGGCGCCTGACCGCGAGGTCGCCTAGCCGCCAAATCACGCGAACTGCTGCTGCCGAACTGAACAAGCCGCCAGACCAGACAACTTATTGAACTTGGAAACAAATTGCAGAAGAGAAGGCCAACTGGTCACAAGCCGCGACCTGCCGTTAACCGCTGGTTGCATACCGCAGAACCCGCACTGTCTGACCGAAGTCAGAACCAAGTCTCTGGCTTCTCAGCGCTGTCCGCACAACCTGCACAGCACAAACCGGTCAAGCACTTCAAACCACGCGGATAGAAAACTCTGTCCGCAGAACCTGCCCAAGTCCATCTACTATTCACTCGGTGTGTCATTGATGTGACAGGGGGTCCTATTTATAGGCGTGGAGAGGAGTGTGATCACCGTCCTAGTTGATAGGATAACCACCCTATCTCGCGACGAGCACCAAGTGTATCTACATAGCCGCGGATACAAACCAGACCGTCGCGACTAGGCTAGACAGCCAGTCTGCCAAGGTCGCACCACCAAAGCCGGACACTGCGGAACCCGCATCAGTCTGCACTCCAGCGGACAGCTCCAGTCCACACGCGCCTGCGGACACAACTCCAGTCCGCATACCACGAGCCCAGTGTCAAGGAACACAAAGCTATCCGCCAATCTTGGCGGACCAATCTGCACAGACCGTGCGACCTCCCGGATAAACACACCTGTATTTGGTACAAAAACAGACAAAGTCCACACCACCAGTCATCACTGGTGCGAACACAGCACCAGCGGAAACAAAGACCAGTCCGCACAAAACTGTGGGACTCCAAAACCAGTCTGCACAAACCGACAACCTGAGGGGATAACCATCCTATCCGCCCGGCTACCCCAAGGAACAGACCGCCAGCCACTTCAAGCCGACCTGACAGGTTGCAACCCTCTATCCGCACAGGCCGCGCGGACAGACCGCTCAGGCCGCCCACTTCCACTTCAAAAATTCAACAGCCTCGCCCTCGCCGCCTCTCCCTAGCTAGTCGCCCCTGCTTTCTCCGTCAAGGAGTACTGTGAAGTTCGCCCGCCTCTTCTTCTTTCTCGCGTGGAGGCCAAGCTGGAGTTAGGGCAGAAAACAGAGCGGGCGGCAATTCGCTAAATGCAGTGGTATTACACCAAAATTTCGACTCGGGCACGTGCCCGGGTGTGCCCTATTAAAAGTAGATTAGTTCTATTTTTTGCAATGCATTTTCCCAACTACGGGAGGTCATGCAGGCGGTTACGTGGGTGGTTACTCACGTAACCGACGACGGCGATCGGGGGAGTGCGATCGGAAGGTGGAGAATTGGCGTCAACCAAGAATCCGGTCGGCGGGAGCCGGCCGGCAATGGATTCCGGTCGGCGGCAGAGGCCGGTCGAACGGAGGAGAAGGTCAGCCGATAGGCGAGGAGGAGGAGGCCGGAGAGGGTGAACGCGGTGTCGGGAGACAACGGTGATGAAATCGGCGATGAAAGAGAAGGGCGACGATGACGACATTGGTGGACGAAAAGGGTGATGGCGGTGAGTCGGTGGCGTCGATGGAAGAGAAGGGCGACGACGACGTCAGCGGCGGACGACGGGGAGATCTCTTGGACAGCGAAGGCCATACTTGACTGGAGGAACTTGGTCGGCCATCGGCGGAAGGCCGGCTGGCCGAGGGGAAGGGGAGACTGCTCCCAAAACGTGGGAGGCGAACAGAGGCCAGGCGGCGAAATGGCTGCCCGTCCTGGGCGAAAAGAAGGTCGCCCATGTTAGGGGCGGTTGTTGGCAGAGGATGGGCAGCAAAATTGGTTGCTCGTCCTGAGCACCGGATAAGAGGGGGAATGCGGCGGGAAGGCTTCTATCCACCCCGGAAGAGTCGCGTCCTTCGCGCGGCCAGATGTCGTGCGCGGATGCGCGCGACCTGGGGCCATGCGCAGGTCCGCGCGGTCCCAGACCGCGCGGCCCAAACTGCGTGCAGGTGCGTGTGGTTTGCCGCGCGCAGGTTTGCGCGTGATCTAGCGGAGCAGCACGCAGGAGCCCTACACCGGCCGGAGTGGGGACGTGCGACCTTGCGGCGAGCGGCGGTGCTCGTGAAAGACGGACACGTGCGCGGGTGCGGTCTCTCCCTCTCCCTCGCTCCCTCGCTCCCTCGCTCCCCCCCCCCCTCGGGCCTCACTCTGGTTCACTGAATCGGACTGAACATATGGTATTCCCATTTTACCCCCGTCCGTTTACTAAAATCGATGATTTTATTTCTCATTTTACGCCATCAGTACAGCGGTTCGCTTCTCTTCCACCACACCGGCGCTGCCCTAGCTCTTCGATCTCCTCTCTCTCGGACGGAAGCGAAGCCCCCACCTCCAGCGATCATTCTTCCCGGCGGAAGGATCACGTCGCCACCACCTCTCGTCGTCGCTGTTTCCTAAAGACGGTGGTGGACGGGACGCAGCGGCCTCCGGCTACTTCTTCTGGATCTGGTACTTCGTACCCTGCCGCCGTTCCTCAACTGAGGTGAGCGCCACCGCCATTTTCTAATCATTCTGGAGCAAAACATATTTTCTGCATCTTCCTCTCGTCGCTCCGATCTCTTCCGTTGGAGATGGCCGCCGTTATATTTATCTATGCTAAACCCGCAGAATACCCCTTCTCCACCATCGCGCATCCGTCATCCTCCCCTTTCTTGGCCTGTCATCCTCTTCCTCTTCCTCTAATCCACACCGACTTCTCACTTAGGGTAAGCCTGAAATATTGATCTATGCTGCACATCATTGATTTCGTGAGGCGGTAAGCCTGATGGTTTTGGTGATTTCTGATTTTCTTTTTTGTTTTTGTTTTTGACTTCTGCCTTGGATTTCTAGGTCGCCTCTGATTTTGTATTGGCTGCAGCACATCTTCAACTCCAGCTTCTTCTCAATAGCTTGAAATAATCGGTGTGTTTACTCCTCTCTCCAATTTTCTGATTTTGTTTTTGCTGCATACTATGATCTTCCCCTTTCCTAGGTTGTGTTTGCTGCATACTCCGATTTAAGTTGCCAAAGTTTAATGGTGGAAGATTTTTCTAATTTTTTGGACATTTGAATTTGTTGTGATGTTTGAATGAAATCAATCTCTTCTTTCAAATTTTGTATTAGGCCATTTTGCATTTTGGATATGCTAATATTGCTATAGTACATGTAGCAGCATAGTGCAACAACATCTAAGAACTGCGGCAACTTCTGTAATGATTTCAAAACTTTGATAAATGTTGACCTGCTGCAAAAATGTTGAATTAGTACTATAGATGTTCATATGTTTTGCTTTGATTTTAAAGTTACATGTGTTCATATGAGAAAAAGAGTTTGGAAAAAAAAAAAGGTTTGCCTTTGCATACTTCATTATAATGGTGTTTGCTATGATTATAGTCTTCAAATATCATCTCGGTTGAGCTGTTATATGATGGTGGTGTATATAAGTTTTTATGTGCTTTAGCATTGAGAATTTGCTAATTTTGTGTGATGCGTTAAAGCCTATCAAATGCAAACTAACACCTAAAATTTGAAGGCTCACGTCGCAGCCCTCCATCCGGTTCTCCGCCTCTGCGATGTTCTCTTCCCCCACTCCGATTGGTGTTGCCCGCTTCATATTTCCAACCCTAACACTGTGAATCTGCGACGGACGGCGAGGAGGCACGCTACTCCAGCCTGACTTTATTTCCAATCTCACTGCACCTCCTCTCCTGCTCCCCATCGACGGCCGAGAAACTCAGAACTTCCGCCGCTCACTCGCCGGCGCTGCTTCCCCAAGTCTTATCTACCGCCGCCGCTTCCGCAAGTCGAAACCCAAATCTTATCTGTAGCCGCTGCTTCCGCAAGTCGAAGCCCAACTCGAGGCCCCTGCCGCTTCCGCTTCTGCTGCCGTTGCATTCTGACTTCTCCACTTTGATTTAAGAATTCACTTTGTTAAGTTTGTGACAAACTGAATTCAGTTTGATTTAGATCAAAACCAAAATTCTTGACATTTGAAATTAAGTTTCTGACAAAGAGATGAAAATGAGTGCAACTAGGAAAAAGTGATTTTATCAAATAATTACCTTGCAAATAATGGAGTCTGACTACATTTGATCCCCTTATTTCTGACTGAACACATTATTAGAACAAAACTGAAAAGTTTGATTTCATTTGATTAAAACTGATATAAGTTTGGACATTTGATCAAAGCTGATTTCAGTTTTGATTTGAGTTTGGAGATTTGATCAAAACGGATTTCAGTTTGGACATTTTGATTTCAGTTTGGACATTTTGATTTCAGTTTTGATTGAAGTGTCTAGTACCTTTTCCTCTTGTCTTCCCTTCAACGAGTTTAGGGATTGATACACATTGAGCAAAAATTGGATTTACTGCACATTTGATAAATTTTCTTGATAAATGAGTTTAGGTATAATTTTCTTGATAAATGTTAATCTATTCTAACAACATGAGGATTTCTAACAATACATGCGACCAAATTCAAATCAACCGACCACCCCGAATTCAAATCAACCGACCTCTTCTACAGTCATCACGACGACGGAGGAACCTGTGGTGGCCAACATGTCCACTGTGGTTGCCTTGTTTGAATCAGATAACTGAGCCAAAAACCGCGACCGCGACCGCGGTGTTGAGAAATTAATCAGACCCTTTGCCTTCCCATGATCGTGGTTTCCATTTCATTGAAAACCTTGCATTTCAGTAGATTCTCATTATTTATGATTTATGTTATAACTTTGTGTAGCTTATTTGCTCAAGTTAGTCTTTGTTCTTCTTCCTCTCGCCACTAACTTTACCTGATCCATCCCAGATTGGCGGCCTGTTAGTCATCATCGTCAATGAACGGTATCGATCTTGTGTTGCGGGACATTGCGAAAACACAACGCTTAGAGGAGACCCTCGTCCGCCGCTGTCATGAAATTCCGCCGGAATCGATTCCAACTCAAGCGCCGCCATTCTATTCGTCAGCATTCGACCGCCCCACTAGTGAGCCGTGCGTTTGTGGCAAGCCTTCTGGCACGTTGAACAAGATTCAGGAGGATTGGATCAAGATCCAACTGCAACGGATCGAGGATGGCAAGCGCCCTCCTATCCGAATTGATCCGCTTGTGCCACTGTGGAGCAAGCGCCCCGACCTGAACGCGTATCTTCTGAAACCGTTGTTCGTGATCGATCCGGAACGACAGTACGACGTCAACGTGACAGCAGGTGCATGTCCATCTTGCAACAAAGTTGGCTTTCTTTTCCGCAAGCAATTCAGTGCCCCGCGAATCGTCGATTGCATCGACACCACCGGATTTGCTATCTGTGCTTGATACGTGTGCAAGAAGTCGAAGAGCTCGGGCGGTTGTGGTGCCACGTTCCATGTAATGGATGAGGCCAAAACAGAGAAGTTGATCCCGGCGCCCATCGCCCTTAACTATCCCGTGCAGCTGTTTGAACAGAGCGCGCACGACGTCGGTCTTGTTCAAATGACATATGACTTGTACACGTCCCGTTCCGGCAGTGCTGATGTCTCCAAGGTGATTCGTTGTGCCCGAACAACTCGATACATGCGTCAAGCCGCGCTATATCGTGGTCACGTGTCGTGGTATTTGGAAATGCAAGCTAGGGATGTCGTACTATGGCAATCGTCGTCGCCTATAGATCTGACAGTGTTTCCCGATTTTCCGTCGTTCTTTCAACATTGCAACGGGTACAATGGGACTCTCGGTCCAGTGGAATCGACGTTGACAGGCCTGGTCAACGACTGCATTGCTCGCCAACTCCCGTTCTTCAACCGAATGGAAGGCGCCATCACCGGGACTCATCTCTCGGCCGACCATCATCACAACGTGCCAGGACGCATGCAATTAACGGATGAGTTTAACAGCAGGAAATTCGCCCCCATTGCTGGATTGCACTCCGTCATGAACGAGCGCCAACAAATCCTTTCCCATCAATTCACAAGCACGACGGGAAATGCGGAACGTCGATCTGTTAGTCGGGGTTTGCTGAGACGCTACAGCGCTTACGGTATTGATACTTCGCTGCTCATCATGTACCTAGACAAGTGCTGCGATGATCGGGAGTGGCTGGAAGAGTTCGAGAACATCATTGTTCTTCTCGATAATCATCACCTGATCACAAGATACCGGGACAATTCGAACAGCACGGATCGCGCTAGACATGAACAATTCATGTCTGTCGTGGCCGAAATCATTGTTGACACTGGACAAGCTCCGATGCGAGAATGCAACATCATTGAGGCTGAATTGAATGCACTGTTGGATCGCATTAAAAAGTGGGAAATCGAGAATGATGTGCCCCCATCCAAGCGCATCGTGACGAGCAAACTTCTCGCTTGTCACGAGACACAGAAAAAACACATCAGAAATTGCTTAACGCCGCCCGCATCCGCGTTGACTACCGTAGTGGATCGCTTCTTTCGTTCGAGTTTGCGTCGTGGATCGGGGAAGAATGAAAACTTGTGGCGTCATGGACGAGCTATTTTCCCGGAGACCATATCCTTGGAAGGAGGGAACTTACTGCTCCATGCTGTTGTCGCTCAAATCAACTTTCGAGGCGAACTCCAATTTGATCCTCGCTGGGCGTATTTGCCAATCTCTGGGATGCATATCATTCTCACTCAATATCTCGCACTATTTTCGACTGATGGCATCACTCCCTCGCCTACGTCTCTGACGACGATGTTTCACTTATTGCCTCTCTCGATTGATGATTGTGACGACGAATTTGAATTGACGACAGCGTTTGGACAATCCCTTCCTCAACTGCCCGAAATTCCTGCAGGGCAACTGAAATCGCTTGGAGTGATCGCGGAATCAATTGCCGATAATGCAATTTGGTCAAGTCACACGTTCGATGCAATTGTGCACGATGCCCTTAATGTCGCCGCTGTTGTTGTCGAGCGGGCTCACGATGATCATCATATCGTTGAAGAAGACAATGCTGCACCACGGGATGATGGTGATCCGAACCATGCCGACGACGTTGATCCTTTGAATGGCTCCGAATCAGGCGTCAAATTTAGCAACACACCCCATTCCATTCAGTCCAATCGCAAGCGCCGCAAGCCAGGACCAACATCGCATGAGTGCAGCTCTTCATCGAGTCATCATAAAAAACCTCGCAGCCTCAACGCATCAGGAAATGAACGTCAGTCGGCATTACAAGGGCTTAATCTATGAGAAGCTGTCATGAGCACTTCACCAATGATCAACCCTTTGGAGCGTCGCTTGCTCCGAATGATTGCTATCAAATTTCTTCTGTCCGATGAAGTCCAGGATCTGAAGGATTTCCCTATTGAATCTTTGCATCTTCCTCAATTGCACCGAATCTGGTCTGTTCTAGTCTCAGCTCTGCGTACCACCAATTTTGCTTTCAAACGGTTTATTCGGCCGAAATCAGAACAGGTCTTAAAGCAGCACTTGGAGGATATGGTTGCCCAAGCCCGATTCAGATTGCCCATTCAACGAGCAGCTCCCAAACGCAGCATCATTACTGCCCTAAGTCAAGCCGCATCAGTGATTGCTCCATTGCGATCGTCCCCTGTTGCCAGTTTCAACATTGTGCAGTTGGAAGAGACTGTGACAACGACTACAACTCGAATCGTCACATTGGCAACCAGCGCCAATCAAAGTTCAAGTCAACCTCATGCAACGGATCTGCAATCTACGCTCGAACAATTCATTGAAGGGTCATCAGACAATATCATTGATCGACTGGTTCAACAAGAGATTGATGCCGGGCATGCCGGCAACATTCATTGGACCAAAGTCGTCGCCCCCGCGTACGCCCGCATTGCTTCCCGTCGTGATGATCTGCTCGAGATGACCCACAAGGAGATCCAGAATCGCTGAGAGTATCTTGCACGCCTCAAGAAGCGTACGCCATCAACCACATCATCACGACCAGGTTGTCATTATCGTTTGCAATCGCATTCCGAGGCGGCCCATCAGCACGACGATCCAGGCTCCCTAAATATTCCACCGTCGCTGCCGGCCGAACTATCAGTTCCATCCGCATCTCCGACCACCCGGAATTCAAATCAACCGACCTCTTCTACAGTCATCACGACGGCGGAGGAACCTGCTGTGGCCAACACGTCTTCTGTCAGCGAGATTGTTTTGCGTCCGCCATTCATGGTCGATCATCAGTTGCCTGGTTTGGATCAGATATTGGCGGCCACCGTCCCCGCCCCATCTGCAGGGGAGTCGTTTTCCCAAGCGGAGAAGGAGCTGCTCAATTACTTGCTGACCAGTCCAGCAGAGCGCTCCCATGTGAAATCGGCGACTGGTGATCAAACGTATTGGAAGAGTCTAGCCAAGCGTTTCTTGTATTGGGCGCGAGTTGCGCGGGTATTGGGGATGAACCAGTTTCGAGCCCGATCAGATGGGCAGCTCAAGCAAAAGGTCAAGGATGATAACAAGAAAAAAACTGCTAGCAGGTAGAAAATATTTGGCTTTTGGTTTCATTTCCATCTTCAAAATTTTCCTTCTCAATAATTGAAATTTTCCTTCTTTTAATCTCACTAGGCTTGTTGAGGTGGCTCAAGCTTGAGAATGACAAACAAAAAAAGATATGCAAAAAAGGCCATCTTCTTCCCCAACTTTGTTCCCTTCAACATTGCGGCTTATGATGTAGAATATTTGTCTTCAAGGGGAACTTACATCAGAAATTGCAAGGCTTATTCACTTGAAATCAATGTAAGCAATTCACCACACTCTCTTTTAATTCCAAATTATTCATATTTTTACCTAAGTTCTTCAATTTATGTTTAACCATTATATTGATAGAGATACACGATTTATGAGTACATTTTTAAATAATATGTTAGAGTTTTCAATTCTATCTCATCAATATCTGGTAGAGGTTTTTGGTCCTTATGTGAACCTACTCATATTGTACCAAGATGCAAAAAATGGTTTGAAAATATTCATATTGTTGCTTCATACATCAAAATTTGAAATTGATGAGGGTTAATGAATATGTTATAGAGTTTGATTAAATAAATGCAGGAATCATCAATGTTGAACGACATCCCAGTTGTCATCATGTCTTCTGAGAATTTGCCTTCCAGGATCAATAAGTGAGGAGCATCCCTTTCATATTGCTGCTTCTCGTTTCAGTAACTGAAAAACTGAAAGAAAAAAGGGAGAAATCCTAGTGCGGCCGTGGGTGTAGGTATGGTTGCCGGACCACGTAAATATGTGTTTTTTGTGTTGCTTGCTTACTTTTTCCTTCATTGTTGTCGATCCATTCGTTCCTAAGAATTTGAACAATGCGTGAGAGGGATGTCGACATCAAATTGTCGGTGCCATCAACTAATGTGTAGGAAGATGCATCAATTGTTGTTTAATTAATTTTAAACCCTAAATGATAAATCCTAATTTACAGAAAATGTTGCATTCTTTCAAAGTTCATTCGCACACTGTCATATTATTTTTCCGTGTGTATGGCAGATCCTTTGGTGCCCAAGTACTAATCGATGATAACCCTAGATATGCTCTGGAATGTGTTGAGGCCGGCATTAGGGTTCTCCTATTCGATTATCATAACTCATATCCATGGTGCAAGGATGCCTCTGCGGAATCTCACAGCCTGGTCACGAAGGTCCATAATTGGGAAGAGGTGCAGCAGCACATGATATCTTGGACAGTTGCTTAGAAATCGTCTATATATGTTCTATGTATTGACAAAAGTAGTTCTGTTTTCACTTCCTTCATTGAAACCTCAAATTTTTTATTGCTATTAACTTTGGACTTTGGGTGAAAGATAGATGGGGTGGGGAATTTTGTAAAATTTAACTCAATTTGTACATATATATTGAACATTTACGCACTCTCATGCCCCTCGGCCTTATTGAATGTGGATGGTTTCGACAGATGATATTTCTTTGGCTCTGTTTGAGATGGTGGTGGTGGTGGGAAAGTTTTATTTCCAACACCATTGATGTCAAAAGTAATATTTTTGAGACTTGTTGGATAGCAGTGAACCCTCCTCCCTCTTCTAAAAAAAAGCTGAAATGAGCTTTTTCATATTTTCACGATACGACTATTAGTCACTATTTTGGAGGCATCTAGATTAGGATTTATGTTTCCTCCTAACCAATTGATAAGGATCTTTTCATCTCTGAGTTGGATGTTGTATTCATTGATTTGGTTTTTGCAGAGGGAACTTTGTACACTTCTAAGCTAGCTGAGGGCTATTTAGCTGCAGTATTTTTTTTTACTCTAATAGCAAATTCATACAGCTCTTTTTGGTTGTTCGCAATTCATTTTTCTCATTATGGGCTCTCGGATTGTGTCTCTCCCCGCAGAAGGCCTGATCATGCGAAGAGTATTGTTTGTGCTAGGATTAGTGTTAGGTGAATTATGTGTCAACACTTCTATTGACAATGACAGACTATAAAAAATGGAGTGCTAAGCACCTCTCCTTGTGAAATGGATTAAGATCATCTGTCACGGAGCTGTTCGGCCTTCACCTAACCAGGTCGAAATGATTGCTGAAGACCACTGGGGGACCCACCTTGATAGGCACATCTACTCTGTTCATTTGAACAGCCGAGAAATGGTCGATGGCCTTATGGCCAGACTCGCATTGAACCTAGCTGTTGACTGTGCTAATCTTATTAATAAACTTTTGCATGCAATGATGCAAGCAACCCCGTCGGATCCGTAGTTGGTCTTCTCATCAACTACATCCCAGTGAACCTTGTCTTTTTTCCTTAGCGTGCAGGCCTTCATTCTGTTTTTGAGGTTATCTTATAAATAAAAGCGCTCTTTTTTACTATGGTATATCATACATGTATAAGATGTAGAGAATTGCCATCATGGCATCATCAATTATAATGATAGGATCCAACTAAATGAAAAATTATCATCCCTATTATACAAAACAACTGACCCATTTCTTTTAATGCCACCGTTAACATTTTGTTTTTAAAATGTACACGAATTGTACGTTGCCGCCGAACAAAACCCACATGGCACATCCCTCCCTCCCTTCTTTGTTTTCTTCCTTTCCCCCTTCTCTCTTCCCCCCCCCCCCCCTTTTTCTTTCTCTTCCCTCCCCCCTCCCCCCTTTTTTCCCCTCAAACCGGAGTGGAACCCGGCGCCCCCCCCCCCCCCCCCCCCCCCCCCTCTCTCTCTCATCAAACAAATAAGTATGTTAGTTAAGTTGGTAGAGTATGTGTCTTTTAATCTTGTGGTCATGGATTCAATTTTAATTACCGTTTAATTATATGTCTTAAAACTTAAATATTATTTTTAATTCATAAAAATAGAGAAAAATGAATAACCATTCAGGATCAATTAATAATTATTTAAAGTATTATAGCGAGTAATTTAAAAAATTATGAAGATAAATATTATCAATTATTTAAAATAATAATATGAGTATATGATAGTAATATAATTTAAATATATTTTTGTTATATTTAAATTTAAATAGACAATGGTGTGTAAGAGTTTTTGTATCTCCCACATAGATGTGACGGTTCCTGAGTTGAAAAGCAAAGCCAAGAAGAAACGATAAGAATACCCTCTTCATTTTTGGATCATTTCTATTCAAATTTATCTTACATTTTTTAAAAATTAATTTTGAACAAATCAAATAGAAATTATTTTTGGATAATATTTTAGAGGGAAATAGTTTCAGTATCTTTAAAAATCACTAGTTATTTCTAGTCATTTAAATTTGAACTCCATCAAAATTTTCAACATAAATTTTACAATAATTTTTGTTTGGAATTTTTTGTGGTCTAAAAGTGATCAAAAATTTGGTATTGCGGCCAAGGTGATATTAGTCTATGAGGTCGCGTGTTAAGAATGTATTGAAATTAGATAGATGATCATGTTTGTTATGAGCCAAATCTTAGCTGACAACAGTCGACAGAGACATTGAATTCGTGGAAAAGGTTTTCACCACATCGAGTAGTAGGACTATTTGATGCATGAGTTGAATTAAGGAAATGCTCTGGTGCGTCGAACAATAGGACTATTCAACGTATGCGTCGATTTGTAGAAATCGACGCAACATCAAATTGGTGCGTGTTTATCATAATACAATTGTTGGGTTGGCTCCGCTCAAGGTATTCTACGTATACCTATCAAGTTTGGAATCGGTATATATAGTACCTCCAGCGTAGAGTGTAGCCCTAGAACGACACGAACCCAACAACCCGTTCCGAATCGGACCCGACACGAGCGGACATATAACTCATTATCTCTAACAACAATGCTAACAGATAGTATTCAACCTAAGGTCGATTAATGGAAATCGACGTCACGTCGAATAGTGGGACTATTCGAACTTTGTGTCGATTTGTAGAAATTGACGCTACGTAGAATAATAAGGCACTATTTGATGCATGCGTCAAATAGTATTAGACACACATATTGCTCTTATTTCTGTTCTTAACACAGGCAGTTTATGAAACTATAGTATAAGATGCATTTTAGGGTTAAAATAGAGAGACAAATCTTTTTGTCGTCAGTTGCATCCTCTCCTCTGAAATGAAACTAGTATTTTGTGGAGATGAAGAAACACGGTCATCCTTCAGCCTGAGTTTGACAGATGAATGGTGAGTTTTTTTCTGGTGTTCTGTTTAGATACTCATAGAGACGTAAATTTTGTTCTGCATTATGGTTTACCCACGACAGTCATCTTTCTCGGAATTTGATTCTGACGCAGGTTTGAACTCGATTCTTGATTTATAAATTTTTCACAAAATCATCTTTTGGGTTTCATTCTAATCTTCCGCTCCACATATAATACCTAAATGAAACCCAACAATTTCAACCTACACACTAGAAGTTATACCCATCACCTACTGATGGGGATGAAATCTCATTTATAGGCTTGGGTGTGCACTTAATCATCTCCCTCATGATCCCTCCTATTGTGGAGATCATTGGTTTGACCACTCAACCCACTCCCCATGATCTCTACAACAATAGGAGAAATCATGGGAGCCTCCCATTCAACAACTACCGCCGCTCGCTGCCACCGCCCATTGCCGCCGCCGTCAGCCGCCGCTCTCCGCCGCCGCAGGTGGCCGCCGCCGGCCTCCGCCGCCATTACCGCCGGCCGCCGCCGTTCGCTGTCACCGCCGCCGCCGTTCACTGTCACCGTCGCCGCCGCCGCCGTCCGATCACTACGGGGCCTCCGTCGCCGTCCGATTTACAGGTAACCACCCACTAAACCACCAAGTTAGTGAGGGCCCGCCATAACCACCTCCTGGAGGCTATAAAAGGAGTCTCATGCCTTCTCATTTCTCACCTTTTTGCTCTCGGAGTCTTCTTCTTCCTCAAGCCAGAGCTCTGTCGAACTCCTCCCTCAGGTCATCTTCAAGCCGCCTATGAGCCAAGTCCCCAAGTGCGCGGAGAAGGGAAGAAGACAAGCACCGCCAACGCTCAAACATGTCGGTCACCAAGTTAACGCCTAGCACTCCCTCGGCGCAGCCTGTTGGTCGTTGCGAGTCAGAAATTCTCTCTCACCTCCAAGTTGTAACGAGTAGTGGCATGCCGCCCTCGATTCTCTAAACACACTGTAACCACAACCTGATAGTGGACTTTGACTGGCACAGATCCGGTCACGTGGTTTTTACCCAGTTGAGGATTGTTGTGAAATCGGATCGAGTTAAGCCGCGGTAGCGCAACGGAATTTCACGAATGAGCAAGAACCAATATCGCGCAAAATAAAATACGGAACGAGATTCTAGCATACACAGACGACACAAAAGATTACGTGGTTCGGAGAGAAGCTCCTACATCCACGGGGAGAGTGCGCCAGAAAGATCCATTAAAACAGATGAGGTTACAAGATACAACAAGAGAAAACTGAAAACACTGTCCATCTTCCCCGCTGGAATCACCGCCTGCTTCCGCCGCCTGATGCCGATCCCGCCTGGATCAGCCTCCTGAAGCCGCCGAACGCCTGGAGTCAACTTCTGGAGGCCGGCCGGATGTCGCCTCGCCTGAGGTGACCGGATGTGCCGCCTCCGTTAGCTCCGCCTGTGTCGCCGCCTCTGCGCCTGCTGCCGCCGTCGCCGCGCCTGATTCCGCCGAACCTCTGGGGCCTACTGCAGGTGGCCGGCCGGATGTCGCCTCGCCTGAGGTGACCGGATGCGCCGCAACCTTGCGCGCCAGATGCCGCCACCTGCTGCCGCCGTTCGTCGGAAGAACCGCCTGAAAAGCTCAAAGCTTTCCCTCTCTGAATTCTCACCAGTGTTGTATATTACTGAACCATCTCATGGCTAAGGGAGGCTGACCCCTATTTATAATAGGATCAAGAGTCATCAATATATAGAGATGAACACATATGGAGGGGGTTGCCAAAATAGGTCTCAACCAAATAGGAAGAACATCTCCTATATTATATCCCCCCCCCCCCATAAAACATTTCCATGTTTGGGACTCCCCTAATTCTTCCCAAAAAATCAGCCCCCTCACTAAACCACTTCCTAATCAGGATTAGGACAAACTAGGCAAATAAAGCTCCCTAGGATCGATGACATGGCGCTGATCCTAACGGTCTGGGTTTGGGATGAGGTGTCATAATCCTAACATTGAGGGATTTTTCCACGTTAAAACCTCTTGTGTCAACTCTCTCTTTTCATTGACTGTGTGCGCACTCGACTGTCCCAAGAGCTAAGGCGGTCCAGTTTATTCCGGTCCGACGCCGAGTTAGTCCGCAACACCTACCATAAAGCCCAAAGTATTCCAAAAAGGTTTTTTTTTTTTAATATTTACTCAAAACCCTAACTAATTAACTAATAATATATATTCATGAATCAATATAAAATGATTCATGATGCTAATTAAAAATGATATTAAGGCCCCGTTTGGCTGGACTTATTTTCACCGGTCAAGCGGTTACGACCGCATGAACCCAATCATAATTAAGGTTAGGTTCATGCGGTCGTAACCGCTTGACCGGTGAAAATAAGTCCTCCCAAACGGAGCCTAAGTGTATATGTGTATGCATGGCTTGTGTTAGGTGGGTAAAACCATGCAAATTTGAATAATATTCAAGCCGCCTGCTGACCCAACCCGCTTTACCATAAAGGCCGTATTGCTAAGTTCTGGCTAGTCTAGGGAGATTTTACTAAAGCTCCAGTTTGGCATGGTGGCGGTGGTCATGAACACGGGGTTAAATTGTCCACTCAAGGAACTTAATCCACTTTTTGTTGGGTGTGGTTCTCATCCGATGCGGAGAAAACCACCGAGTTTATGTGTATCGAGTCCTCGTAATACGTTCTCAAGATTCTCACCCGATGCGGAGAAATTTTTAATATATATATACAAGCATGCAGATCACGCTTTGTATATATATATATATATTATATATATATATTATATATATATTATATATATATAGATATATTAATAGAAAGCATGATTCATGCTTTCTATTAATATATAGATATATATATATTTATATATATATATATGTGGAGATGCAGAGAAGTGGCAGACACAGCAAGCAGAAAGCAAGGAAAAAAAAAAGGAGAGACACCGTGAAGTAGCTCCGTCATCGCTGTTGCCGCCGCGTTATTGAAACGCCACCGCCGCGTTCTTGAAACGCCATCGCCGCGTTGTTAAAACGCCGTCATTGCTGCCTTTGTTTGGAGGCCGCCGCCGCCGCCGTTGCTTCAGGAGTTCGGGCGTCGTAGTACGACGTTGACGTGATCACGCTGCACGAATCAAGAAGGTTCACTGGAGAGGATTTCTTAAATCCGCCATTTGTTCCGATTTGGTATTTTGTATATTCGTGTAGCGACGTGGTGAAGATCCTTTGTGGATCGAGGAGGGAAAGCCTGTAAATTTTTTGCGTGTTTTTATACACGTTTTAGTGGAGGCTTTCCGGGTTGGACTCCGATCGTCCCGTGGTTTTCACCCACTTGGGTTTCCACGTTAAAAATTCTTGCGTGCTATCTTTATTTTATTTTGTATTTGTGCCCGCTAAAACGGTCGTGCAGGTGCTCGCGCTAAATTAATTTGCAGGTGCTCAGGTCGGGTTTGCGTGCTCTCAAACCCAACAAGTGGTATCAGAGGGAGGTTCATTATCAGAGCAATTATCGGGCTGACCTGTCTGTGATTTGAGACGAGCCGATTGAATATTTCAGGTTAGTGATCGGGTGCGGTAGGTGACGACCATTGGTCCGCTCCCTGTCCTCTTTGATTACTTTCAGTGGAATAGTCGGCTCAAAGAACTGAGGTCAGTCCGATCAGTGACAGAGCACGATGGAGTCTACTTCAGGTTCAGGGTCCGAGCAAATGGTGAAACTGAACGGCGCGAACTACCACCAGTGGCACTTACTGATGGAGGATCTTATCTATGTAAAGGGCTGGCATGCTCCTATCTTTGAGGAGATGCCAAAGGACACGGATGCGGCAAAATGGAAGGTGGAGCATCGGAAGCTGTGTGGGTTCATCAGACGGTTCGTGGAGCCGAACGTCTACAACCATGTGGCTAGCATCAATGATGCAAAGGATCTGTGGAAGACTCTCGAGACGTTGTATGCCAAGAGTACGGGCATCAACAAGCTGTATTTACTGAAGAAGCTTGGAGAGTTCAGATACCGAGAGGGCTCACCCATTTTGGATCATGTCAACGAGTTCCAGGGAATTATAGATCGCCTGACTGCTATGAAGGTGACTTTTGAAGATGAGGTGAACGCATTGTGGCTACTCAAGTCACTTCCAGACTCGTGGGAGATGGTCAGAGTTTCTCTGATCAATTCCTCCCCCCAGGGGATTGTTTCCATGGAGATCGCCAAGAGCGGGATCTTGAATGAGGAGGTGAGACGAAAGTCTCAAGGGACTTCGGGCTCTTCTTCACGAGCCGACGTTCTCTTTACTGAGTCCAGGGGGAGAGGAAGGAGTAAAAGCCGAGGAAGGAAGGAGGACAGGAGTCAGAGTAGGGGCAAGTCGAAGACACGTTATCAGAACGTGGAATGCCACTACTGCCACAAGAAGGGTCACATCAAGAAGTTTTGTTATACTTTGAAGAACGATCAGAAGAAGAAGGGGATAGCCACTGAGAGCAAGGATGAGGGTCACACTGCAGCTACTATTTCGACTGAGGAGGACGACGTCATTATTGTTGGCGACGACGTCACAGCTGCACTTTCGTGTGACGACCGGTGCTGGATCGTTGATTCTGGAGCTTCTGCGCATGTCTCCCACAATAGGGAGTTATTTGCCACTTACACCACTCATGACTGTGGGGTGTTGAGGATGGGCAATGGAGATACGTCCAAGGTACTTGGGCGTGGAGACATGCATTTGAAGACGAGCACTGGAGCCCTACTTATTCTGAGGGATGTTAGACACGTGCCCGACATTCGCTTCAATTTGATATCCGTCGGCAGGCTTGGAGATGAAGGACACCTGAGTGTCTTTGGAGGAGACTTCTGGAAGCTGATCAGGGGATCACTTGTGATGGCCAGAGGTTATAGAGATTCTGGTTTGTACTACATGGAGGGGAGGCCTGAAGCTGCTCAGGCCAACTCCGTTAGGGATGAGGCATCCACCTCCTTATGGCACAGGAGGCTGGCACACATTAGCCAAAAGGGGTTGGGATGCCTGGCGAAGAAGAAGTTGATTTGTGATATGTCTGATGTTCACTTGGAGAGGTGTGACCACTGCATGGCTGGGAAGCAGAACAGAGTTTCATTCCACAGTTACACGTCCACCAGGAGAACGGAGCCTTTGGAACTAGTTCATACTGATGTCTGCGGACCACTGAAGGTCCAGACTAGAGGAGGAGCATCATACTTCGTCACTTTCATTGACGACCATTCGAGGAAGCTTTGGGTCTATGCCATCAAGACCAAAGATCAGGTACTAGATACTTTCAGGAGATTCCACGCTGAGGTGGAGAGACAGTCTGGGAAGAAGTTAAGGTGTATCAGGTCTGACAACGGGGGAGAGTACATTGGTACCTTTGACGAGTACTGCAGGGACCATGGCATCAGACATGAGAAGACCCCGCCGAAGACGCCGCAGCTAAATGGCGTAGCTGAGAGGATGAATCGGACACTGATGGAGAGGATTCGATGCATGCTATCTGAGTCGAAGTTGTCAGGGATGTTCTGGGGCGAGGCTCTTCTTACTGCAGCGCATGTCATCAATCTCTCTCCGAGTTCAGCCTTACAGGAGGATGTCCCAGATAGAGTCTGGTATGGGAAAGACCCCTCTTATAGTCACTTGCGGGTATTTGGCTGCAAAGCCTTTGTGCACGTCCCTAGGGACGAGAGATCGAAGTTAGATTCGAAGACCCGGCAGTGTATTTTCTTGGGGTACGGCTATAGTGGAGAGTTTGGGTACAGGTTCTTTGATCCAGTTGAGAAGAAGCTTGTACGTAGCCGTGATGCTGTGTTCTGTGAGGATCAGACTATTGGTGATCCTGAGGGGACTGTTGAGTTGGAGGTTGACTCTCGCACTACTGCAGAGTCACCTATGGTTGGAGTTGATGATGCTGAGGAGACTGCCGAGCCTGAGCCTGCACAGGGCGTTGATATACTTCCGGATCATGATATCACCACTGATGGTGAACCAGGAGTTGCTGAGGACATTGCTGAGGATGTGCTTGCACCGGCACCTGAGCCGGCCTTACGGAGGTCAGATCGGGCCAGGCACCCGTCCACCAGATATTCCGCATCAGAGTTCATCTTGCTGACTGATGCGGGGGAGCCTGAGAATTATGATGAGGCTGTGGAGAGTACCGAGAAGCGTCAGTGGATGGATGCTATGCAGGATGAGATGCAGTCACTGCAGAAGAACCACACTTATGACCTGGTAAGATTGCCTAAGGGCAAGAAGGCCTTGAAGAATCGGTGGATTTTCAGGGTGAAACATGGTGATTCCTCCACACCTCCCAGGTACAAGGCCAGGCTGGTGGTGAAGGGCTTTGGACAACGACAGGGTGTAGACTTCGATGAGATCTTCTCACCTGTGGTGAAGATGTCATCTATTCGTGTCGTCCTTGGCCTCGCTGCGAGGCTAAATTTGGAGGTTGAGCAGATGGACGTCAAGACCGCCTTTCTGCATGGCGATCTTGACGAGGAGCTTTACATGGAGCAGCCTGAGGGCTTTAGTGTTAGAGGGAAGGAAGGCCTGGTGTGCCGCTTGCAGAAGAGTTTATATGGCCTGAAGCAGGCCCCGCGGCAATGGTATAGAAAGTTTGACTCTTTCATGGGGGAGATCGACTTCAAGAGGACCACCCTTGACCACTGCGTGTTTGTCAAGCAGTATGCTCCAGAGGACTTTATCATTTTGCTTCTGTACGTGGACGATATGTTGATCGTCGGGAGGAACACTGCACGCATTACTGAGTTGAAGCGGCAGTTGAGTTCCACCTTTGAGATGAAGGATCTGGGCGCTGCGAGGACAATTCTGGGTATGCACATTCGCAGAGACAGGGGAGCCAGATTGCTTTGGTTATCACAGGAGCAGTACATCCACAAGGTGCTGCAGAGATTTGATATGGATCAGGCGAAGAAGGTGAGCGTGCCGCTTGCAGCTCACTTCAGGCTTACCGCTGATCAGTGCCCCAGCACACCCGAGGAAATCGAGGCAATGCAAAAGGTTCCGTATGCATCTGCAGTTGGGAGCCTCATGTATGCGATGGTGTGTACACGTCCGGATATTGCGCATGCTGTTGGGACAGTTAGTAGATTTCTCTCCAATCCTGGGAGAGAACATTGGAGCGCAGTGAAATGGATTCTGAGATACCTGCAGGGGACGTCCGACTTGACGTTGAGATTTGGAGACAGTGAGCCAGAGCTGCTGGGCTACACTGATGCTGACATGGCTGGAGATGTGGATTCCAGGAGGTCGACGTCCGGATACATGATTCTGTTTGCAGGGGGAGCCGTCTCGTGGGCGTCGAGATTGCAGAAGTGCGTTGCACTGTCCACTACGGAAGCTGAGTTCATTGCGGTTACTGAGGCTGGGAAGGAGTTGCTTTGGATGAAGAGGTTCATCAAAGAGCTTGGTTTCACTCAGGACCGATACACTCTCTTGTGTGACAGTCAGAGCGCTATCCACTTGGGGAAGAACCCCACATTTCACTCGAGGTCGAAGCACATCGACACTCGGTATCATTGGATACGAGATGTCCTGGAACAAAAGGAGTTTGATCTTCAGAAGGTTCACACGGATGATAATGGGGCAGACATGCTGACCAAGACGGTGCCAAGGGGGAAGTTTGAGCATTGCGTTAGAATCGCCGGGATGGCGGTTTCTTCCGCCTCGATGTGAAGGGGGAGAATTGTTGGGTGTGGTTCTCATCCGATGCGGAGAAAACCACCGAGTTTATGTGTATCGAGTCCTCGTAATACGTTCTCAAGATTCTCACCCGATGCGGAGAAATTTTTAATATATATATACAAGCATGCAGATCACGCTTTGTATATATATATATATATTATATATATATATTATATATATATTATATATATATTATATATATATAGATATATTAATAGAAAGCATGATTCATGCTTTCTATTAATATATAGATATATATATATTTATATATATATATATATATGGAGATGCAGAGAAGTGGCAGACACAGCAAGCAGAAAGCAAGGAAAAAAAAAGGAGAGACACCGTGAAGTAGCTCCGTCATCGCTGTTGCCGCCGCGTTATTGAAACGCCACCGCCGCGTTCTTGAAACGCCATCGCCGCGTTGTTAAAACGCCGTCATTGCTGCCTTTGTTTGGAGGCCGCCGCCGCCGCCGTTGCTTCAGGAGTTCGGGCGTCGTAGTACGACGTTGACGTGATCACGCTGCACGAATCAAGAAGGTTCACTGGAGAGGATTTCTTAAATCCGCCATTTGTTCCGATTTGGTATTTTGTATATTCGTGTAGCGACGTGGTGAAGATCCTTTGTGGATCGAGGAGGGAAAGCCTGTAAATTTTTTGCGTGTTTTTATATACGTTCTAGTGGAGGCTTTCCGGGTTGGACTCCGATCGTCCCGTGGTTTTCACCCACTTGGGTTTCCACGTTAAAAATTCTTGCGTGCTATCTTTATTTTATTTTGTATTTGTGCCCGCTAAAACGGTCGTGCAGGTGCTCGCGCTAAATTAATTTGCAGGTGCTCAGGTCGGGTTTGCGTGCTCTCAAACCCAACACTTTTATGTTCAAACGGAATATGTTTATTAGGTGATTTTTAACAAATGATAGTTTAACCCATACGTTCACGACCGCCACCTCTGTGCCAAACGGAGCCTGGGGTCTTATTTTCTCCGGTCAAACGGTTACGATGGCATGAATCAAATCTTAATTGAGGTCCGGTTCATGCAGTCGTAATCGCTTGACCGGTGAAAATAAGTCCCCCCAAACGAAGCCTAAGTTTAAAACTCAATCCATTGCAACATAAAAGTTGGGTTGACTCGGGTTTGGTCTACCTAGGGTCAATATCACGGGAAAAATTCAAAGCATTCGAAAGAAAATAAAGCTAGCTGTGCATGATTTGTGCAATTTTGGACTGTTTTTTTTTTGAATTATTAAAAAAATGCATTCAAAATACTAAAATAAATTATTTCAAATTTTGATCCAAATTATTAGTTTATATATATAGATGCAGACGAAATGAAAATACAATAATTTTGGCATGACATGAATAATTACAATGCACTATCCCCTATGTGTCTTATTAATTAGAATCGATACATTCTCCATTTCTCCGTAGAAATTGCAGGCGTCTACATTAAAGAAACCGGCCTTCATGAGCTAGAAATCACTACAAACGGCTAAATATGGCATAAAAAATGTATACTTAGAAATCGCTACAAATGGCAGTTGAATCCTCTGGCATTTTACTTGCACTGAAATTCATTGTTGTATAACATAAATAAATTTGAAACTTAAGAAGGATCGAAAGTGGAAAGGAATCATAATTTCTGGACCAAAATCAATGGGATCGCAACGCGCCCACTGGCCGGTAATTAATTAATGTTACTGACCTCCAATCGAAAATTCTCAGCGCGCGATCACCGGCCGCGAAAAGCTGGGGGAATCCGATCTTCTTCGGGCTCCCCAGCGAAGAGAGAGAGAGAGAGAAAGAGATGGAGAGAGAGAGAGATGAATGAGGCGTTCTTCTTTTGTCGAGATTTGCCTTGGCGCTGAAGTTATAAATACATAATACAGACCAGGTCGCTCGCGTACTTGGTTTCGTTGCTTCTAACGGTAGTCTGCACAAATCATGCGTACTCCTCACACAACAGAAACTCATACGACCAAATCTTGGACGTTAATTCCGTGAATCTCTCCCGGCTCCACAACATTTGATGCGGTTGCTGTACGGAGAAGAAAATTGAAGATTTACGAACTGAGAAGATTGTGTTTTTTCTGCCTTAGGCTTGCAAGCCACACAGTTTGGAAATCACGAAAGCCTCCTTAATGCTTGAGTGCACCGGTTATAATTCTAATGACGATTATTTCAATATTATTTTATTCAATTTTATTTTGGAAAATATTAAAAATGTTATCTTTTGAAAGTATTTTGGGCACCCCCACAATAATTATTCATGTTGCCTGTGTGACAGCAAAAGTTCATTGAGATCAATGTCGTCAACAATAGTCCTGCACTACTCTCTGCTCATATGAGCGTGCGTCAAACGCATCTACGCTCCGATGAGTCCATAGCCAATAAGAAGCTGCCACGTCAGATGCACGATACTTTTAGGCTCCTGGTGAGCCACATGTCCGCTCCTTATTTGTGGTGGATGATTCAAGGCACCATGCACAGCATAACGACATTTTATGGTGAAAAATACAGTTTTATATGCATGAAATTTAAACAAAAACAAGATAACATGTATATAAGCATAGGCTCCGTTTGGGGGACTTATTTTCACCGGTCAAGCGTTTACGACCGCATGTACTGGACCTTATTTGGAGCCATAATCAACCCAATTCTGCAAACAATGAATGAAAAATTTGCCCTTGTTCTTTTTTAAACACAGATCACAGATGGATATAAATACATAATATGAAAATTATAGCACGATTTCAGTTTTTTGGGATTTAGAACACCAAATGTATCTTCTTTGAAAAAGTAATCAACATAAAAGTTGAATATCACATCGAGATCTACAACTTTCATGTTGATCACTTTTAAATTTTAAGTCATTTCTAGGTTTTTATCTAAACCAGGCAAAAGAACCCCCAGATGCATAGTCACTCCAGAAGCGTTCAACACAAGAATAAATGAGAAAAAAGATGGAATACTATCTGATACACTGAATGCAGATATAAACTTCAAATGGATTTATATCATCTATATATCTCGAGCATGTGGGGGGGGATGATATCTGCTGAAAACTGTCGCCAGAATCTACTTGTGGGCGAATCCAAGGCAATTCACCCGCCGTTTACTTGTCGAGACCTTTAGGAGAATTCTCCGGCGTCTTCAGGGCGACGGAGCTTTTTCCTTTGTACTCCGTGACAGCACCACGAAAATCCTCCACGAAGCTGCTGTCTCGAAATTTTAGAGCGCACGTGGTGAGACCGGACCTTCCCTCCGCCGCACTGTTTATGCACGAAAAGGTAATGCCTTTCTTCTCCATGTCGGTCAGAGTCATGTCCGGATAGATACTGGCATTCAGAATCAGTCTGTAGTTACCCTTGGTCCTCATAACAAGCCTTGCCTTCTCTCCTGATAGAGAGGCATTAACTTTGATTTCGCCTCTTCCTCTTTCCTTCCAGGAACCATCTAGATATTCATAGAGAGTGGCATCTGCAGCAAATACCAATTTCTCATTTTCCTCACCGGTCTCCACGGGTACCACCTGCAAACTTGTTTGAATGCTCCCACTCTTGGCGAATAGCGGCGAGGAAGACGTCCCGTTGTTTGAAGTCATTGAACCGAATGAAAAGGAGGAAGTCGCGAAGCCAGTTCCGGAGAGGCTGGTGAAGGCATTTTGGCTGCTAGAAAGTTGTCGAAATGAACTAAAAGGGGATGCGTCTGCTGGTGCTTTTAGGATGGTTTCCTCCACCTCTTTGCTCTGGTCATTGAAAACTTCATTCACGGATTTTTCACAAGCTTCCTTGGACTTTTCTGCCACTTGGCCATCGGATTCTTCGATGTTTAGTTTATCTGGTTCAACTTCCTTTCTGTCATCCGTAACCTCATTTTCTGAATACTCGTTGCTCTCGCCTGCTCCATTTGCTTCATCAAAGAGCGTTTTGATCTCACTTTCCTCTCCCTGTTCATCATTAGAACGGTTTGCTTCTTCTACAGCAACATGAGGATCTTCTTTTGTGGTTGATTCAACTGGGGGAACCAATCGGATCCCAGCAAAAGGATTTGACGAAGTGCTCGATGCGGACTGACGGCGGACCTTCACGATTCTCCTGGTTGCCAGAACTTCTTCGCTGGCTTTTTGGAAAGTTCCCATCTCTGGTTCGGAAGTGTTGTCATCGAGTTCGGGATTCTCTTTGGAGATCTGCCTCCCAGCAGCCCTCTTCTTGGATGCAGAAACAGCATTCTCAGCATCCGCCATTTAAAACAATTCAAAAAAGAACTGCTAAAAATGTGGTATTAAAGAAGAAATATCTTCCACCTGTCAAGAAATACACATAAAACACAGACAGCACATAAACAGGCAGTCCATAAATTTGAATGAAGCCACGGGAGTGTATTTCTAAGGAAAAATATGCATGGACAAAGTTCAGGAGGGATAACAGGATAAATGTTACTTCAGAATTCTAATTTGATTCGGTTCAAATATATTCAAGCAAACCTATCAATTTTTATTCTGTTCAAATATACAGCCCTCTTTTGAAAAGCAGTCCAAGTAACTTCTGTTTTACTGAAAACAACGGGGCAACAAAGAATAAAATTTATGGTACTAGCAGTACACATGAGAGCATCCAATGGGTTTGCCAATATAACTACAACAGAAAAAATTAATGAAACAAAACCTTGGTCCTCAGAGTTATCATTAAACTAAGTCTTCAAGATGTCTGAACTGTGAAATGTCAGTGTTTGTTCGTTTTTTTATTAAAGTGAGACAAAGAAGATGTGCACGATAGAAAACCTAGAAAGGCTTGGTTCAAGTCTAGGCCAGGCCTTGGTGGCCTTAACATGGCCGCTAAGTGGTCCAGGGCATGTCCTGATACTCGCCCCAGGTCAGACCCAGCAAGGGCCTGGCATTGAGCACCTGCTTAGTTGTCTGCCTGCTCAGTTTTACATCCAGCCAGGCAAGAAAAGACCACCTGGGTCTGCTTGATAAAAAGCCTGGGCAGGCTTAATCCAACACCAGGCCACGCCTTCAAGGTCATATGATCGACCAAAGCCAGACCCAGAAAGGGGTCTGGATAATAACATCAAGTATATGAGTGGAAGTGTTTAATAATCCCAGGCCTAAAAATCCCGGTTGGATTTGCGTGATAGAAAACCCTAGGTCAGGCCTTGGGGGCCTTAACATGCCCTCCAATTCCTGCAGGGCCTTTCTTGATGCCCAGCCTAGGCCAGATCCAGTAAAGGCCTGGCATTGGGCGCCTGCTTAGTTGCCCGCTTACTTGGCTTTACATCCAGCCAGGAACCCAGTGGTAAATATTGGGCATCCCACCCAATATTTTGACCAGGCTTAGTCCAAGCCTGGCCCAACAAGACCAGCAAATACAGGCCCCTAATTGAGTGGGGGCATGGATCTAGTAAAAGCTAGGTGCGGGCCTTCCAAACTTTAACTGCATCCCTAATATTGAGGGTGATTTCAATCACCATCTAACTCCTTATGATATTATTCATCATACTAGTAGTGTTGTGATCCCTACCCGGAATGTGGTTGTAGAGAGAAAATACAAGCATCTTCTCCTAGTTGCTCGACTATTTTGATGCAAATGTCATCATCTTTAAAACACAAAGGGACGCCAATGTCTTCATAAGGTACAATAATATTCGAAAGTGATAGAATATTACCTCCTACTTGAAAGACATTAGTTTTTATAGACGTTGCATTCAAAGAGTTTGAGTTTTACTTCCGGCTTCACATCAAGGGAGTATATTAAAGAAATTTGTTATCCAATTTTGATATCTCACCCCATGGGTGAGAGTTCTTCCTAAGCCTAGAAAAATTAACAAGTAAATGAGTTACTTGTCTACTCCATATAGGAAAAAGATGAGAGTCCTACCAAAGTACTCCATACTTGGTCTAGACTCAGATCTTGCTGATGACTCTAATGTTCCACAGAAATCTGTTATGACCTCAAAGCTCTACGTCGTCCTCATATAAATCTGTTATGACCTTTTTGTAAGTTACTTCAACCAATAACAGGAAGCCCTACAAGATATCAGCTGGAAAATAGTGAATGATGGAGAAAATGAGATCTTTTGAGAAAAATCATGAGAGATTGTAACTTTGCCAAATGGAAAATGGCACCCAAATGAGTCTTTGCAACTAAGGCTCTGTTTGGATGGGCGTCGGACTGCCGGTGCGAGAGCAATCGCCACCGCAAGGCGAGAAAACAAACGCACTTCGTGCGCGAGCGGCAGCGTTTGTTCCTGCCTTAAGGCTGCGGTTTTTTATAAATCGAACGCGGTGCAGTTTTCAGATCTTCAAAACCGCAAAAACCACACTGCACCTACTAGTTCTCTTAATTTTTGTAATATGTTAAGACTAATTAAAAGCTTAACAAATTAATTGCTTAAGTTAGTTAATAAACTATGAAGCACGGATACTTAAAAATGCTTTGTGTATCGACTCAAACGCATATCTGCTTGAACGCGTACCGGATACTATGGGAAATGCATGGAAACGACGGAAACGTGCTATTTAAATATAACAGAAACACTCAAGTCATTGTCTTACTAATGCCTAAGTACATCATGTCTTTTGCTATAGTTTCATTCGAAGTCTTTATTGGTCTATCCCTCACCCTGTTTAACATGCATAGTGACTAAACTCTCACAACGCCTAACAGGTGCCTCTAATGGTCTCCTTTGTACGTGTTCAAACCAACTTAGTTGAGCTTCTCGCATCTTCTCTGCAATTTGTGTCACTCCTGTCTTATCCATGATACATTCATTCCTAATTTTATCCAGTCTCATGTGTTTATGCATCCACTTAAGCATTCTCATCTCTACAACTCACATTCTTTGCTCATATACACAATTCACTACCCAACACTCAGAACCATGAGCATCGCTGGTCTAACTATAGTACAGTAAAAATTGCCATTTTAATGGTACGTTGAGATCACATAAAATCCCTAACACGCCTCTCCACTTCAACCAACCTGCTTGGATTTTATGTATCACATTTTTATCAATGCATCCATCTTTTTGAACTATCGATCTAAGAAATTCAAAGCACTCACTGCGGGAAATATCTTGATCACCCAACTTAATAATGAAATCATGTCCTTCTTGCACTAGTAAATTTAAGCTCCATATACTTCGTCCTTGCCCTGCTCAAACCTAAAGCCCTTCTATTCTAAAGTGTCTCGCCAAGATTCAAATTTCACGTTTACACACTCTTGCATCTCATCGACCAAAATGATATCATGCACAAACATTAAACACCAAGGTATTGTTTGTCGGATATGTACGGTGAGTTCATCTAAGATAAGGGTAAAGAGATAAGGGCTTAAAGTTGAACCTTAATGAAAGCCAACAGTGATAAGGAATTCTTTTGCTAATCCTTCAGATGTCCTCGCACTCGTCACTGAATTTGTATACATATCTTTAATTATGTCAATGTATGATACATTTACACCTTTCTTTTTTAAGACTCTCCATAAAATCACTCTTGAAACCGTATAAAAGCCTTCTCAATATCGATAAACATATACAAATCTTGTTTTCTTTCTCAATAGTTGTCAATCAGTCTCCTCAAAAGATGTATAGTTTTCATGGTCGACCATCCTGACATGAATCCAAATTGATTCTCCGAGATGTTAGTCTCTCGTCTTACTCGTCTTTCTATTACTCGTTCTCATGGTTTTATGGAATAACTCATTAATTTAATTCCTCTGCAATTAATATAATTTTGTATATTTTGTTATTCTTATACAAAGGTACCTAAATACTCTCTTTATTGGTCTGGCATTCTCTTTGACTTCAGTATCTTATTGAAGAAACATGTAAGCCACACATTTTTCCCCTAAACATTTTCAAACTTCGATGGGTATCATCTTGCCCAACCACACTTCTTAAATAAATAAAAAATTTTAATTAGGAATCGCATATCCCGCTTATGGGATAAACGATTCCGCATTTCATGGTCCCTTTAAACGGCATAGTTATTTAGGTTATGAAACTTTCTATTTTCCTCTCCCACATCACGCCGTCGAACCTCTCCTTTCCGCATTGTGCGTTAGAAGCCCTCTCCTCTCCCGCATCGTGTGTTTGAAGCCCTCTCCTCTCCCGCATCGTGTGTTTGAAGCCCTCTTCTCTCATGCATCCACTGATGCTGAAAGATCTCCTCTCTGCGCCGAAATCCCATCGAAGCTATCCCCTCTCTGCGTTGAAAGCTCGTCGAACCTCTCCTCTCTTGTTGCTCTTCGTACACCCATCGAAGAGTTCTCTGTTATGGGCCCGACACCGGCCGAACCACAGCCAAGCGGACCGGAACCGGACCAAGGAGGAACCAAACCGGCTGGGCGTGAATCCAGGGTGGACTCCGGGCGTGATCAGCTATGGGGGCGCGTTTACCATAGGCGCTCCACCAAGACATAAATACCTGCCATATAAAAGGGCGCCATATTTGGCACGTAATATTTCCCTATTTTATTTCATATTTAAAACCCGTTGTTAAGGCCTAAACGGGGGGCCCTCTTTTCCTATTTTTATATCGCTAAATAAGGATAGAATTTATTCTGTTCCCGTTGTTAAAGCCCAGACGGGGGGCTAGCTTGCCTATTTATATGGCTTGTTTTGTTTGTAATGGTATGCTGAAATAAATCCTATTTTGCTCTTCTCATCTAAGTCTTCTACCTTCTCACCCCCCTTCCCTACCGACCGGTCAATCGGACCACATCCACCACCAATCTGGAGGAATCCGGAGACAATCGGAGGCACACCCGATCATCAAGTGCGGCACACAACAAACTGGTATCAGAGCCAGCGGCCGCCGTTCGACAACCCGCCGGCCTGCAACCACCCGCCTTGTCGAGCAGTCCAGCGTGCCGCTCCTTCCCACGCCGCCGAGCGCTACTATGGCCGACCGCGAGACACTCCAACTCATCTTGACTCGCCTCGACAACATGGACTCGCGTTTGGGAGAGATGGATAGCCGCACCAACCAACTTTTGGCTGATCGCGGAAAACGCCCCTGTCAATCGTCGGCTCCGGACCTGGCCGACAACGAAGGCCACTCGGCCCATCACCTAGAGGGGCCAACTCTTCCCCGCTATGTTAAACTTGAATTTCCCACGTTTGATGGACGGGAGGACCCCCTGGCGTGGCTTACGAAATGCGAAATCTTTTTCGCCAACCAACGCACCACGGGGGACAATCGGTTGGGGTTGGCATCATTCCATCTCAATGGCGCGGCCCAACTATGGTTCACCCAAATCCACAAGGAGGAACCCCACCTGCAGTGGGACGAGTTTCGCGCCGCCTGTTTACTCCGTTTCGGGCCGCCGACCCAGGGTAACCCCTTGGGGGATCTCATCGCGCTCCGACAAACTGGAGCTTTGGAGGACTACATCGATTGTTTTCAGTTACTTCTGGCGCGCGCCACCACCTGTCGGATTGACCAACAAGTCTCAATATTCACGAATGGGCTCCATGAACGGCTCCGGCTCGATGTGGAATTCCAAGAGCCACCCAACCTAACCACTGCCATGAGCATCGCCCGCACCTGCGAACGTCGCATCCTTCTGGATAGGCAGTTCGCTCCCCGCCGGGATGGGGGACAATTCCAACGAGGTGGCGGACAACAGCCTCCTCCTCCCCCTACGGCCATCAAACCAACGGAGGGGCCCCGAACACCTTTTCGCCGCCGACTAACAAACGCCGAGATGGTCGAGCGGCGCGCCAAAGGCCTTTGTTTTAATTGCGAAGAACAATTTGGGCTGGGCCACCGCTGCAAAAAGCTCTTTTGGATCGATGTAGATGACCCATCCGACGATGATGATGACTCCGCAGGGGAAACATCGGAGATCTCCGTCGACGCCATCGCCGGGCCACATGGAGACCACATGCTCCAGCTACCCATTCAACTTGGGAAGGCAACCTTGGTGGCCTTATTGGACTCGGGCAGCACGCATAACTTTATCCGGCGACAGACCGCGGACACCCTCGGCCTCCAGGTCACTAACCGCCGCAAACTTCAGGTCTCCGTCGCCAATGGCAACAGCATGGAGTGCCCCGGTCTCTGCAAACGTGTCCCACTTACCATCCATGGCCGCCAGTTCGAAATTGATCTCTTGGTCGTCGATCTCGACGGCTTTGACCTTGTTCTCGGAGTCCGCTGGCTGCGCACTCTGGGACCTATAACCTGGGATTTCAATAAACTCACCATGCAATGGAGGAACAACTCCACAAAAATCGAATGGCAATGTTTGGCGCCTAGCACTCAACCGCGCGCCTTTCTCATCCAAGGTGAGAACCCGAGCATGACCCCACCGGACACAGACATCTCCGGCCTACTCCAGGAATTCGCCGATACCTGCTCCATCCCGACGTCTCTACCACCACACCGCAACCGGGACCATCGCATCACACTTCGGCCCGGCACCGCCCCCGTAGTGGTCCGTCCATACCGCTACCCCTTCTTGCAAAAGGATGAGATCGAACGGGAGTGCACCGACATGCTCCAGCGCGGGGTTATTCGCCGAAGTGTATCTCCTTTTTCCTCCCCGGTGCTTCTCGTCCGCAAAAAGGACAACATTTGGCGCCTTTGTGTGGATTACCGCGAACTCAACGCACACACCGTCAAAGACAAATTTCCCATTCCGATCGTCGAGGAACTCTTGGATGAATTGCATGGCGCCCGCTATTTCTCCAAACTGGACTTATACTCGGGCTACCACTAGGTGCGCATGGCCGTGGAAGATATTGAGAAGACCGCATTCCGTACACATCACGGGAATTTTGAATTTCTCGTCATGCCTTTTGGGCTGACAAACGCGCCTTCAACCTTTCAGGGCCTCATGAACGAGGTATTTCAATCCATGCTTCGCAAGTTTGTTTTGGTTTTCTTCGACGACATTTTAATTTACAGCAAGACACGGGATGACCATCTACAACATCTCCGTGAGGTCCTCACACTTCTCCGCCTACATCGGTTGGTGCTCAAGGAGTCTAAGTGCTCCTTTGCGAAGGCCAGTGTCTCCTACCTCGGGCATATCGTCGACCACCAGGGCGTGTCCGCAGACCAAGACAAGCTCCAAGGAATTGCCGCCTGGCCCGTGCCCCGCTCACAACATGACGTGCGGGCATTCCTAGGACTGACGGGCTACTACCGACGCTTCATACAAGGGTACAGCAGCATCGCCGAACCACTCTTTGCGCTTCTGCGTCGGAAGGATTTCCTTTGGACGGACACCGCTCAGCAGGCTTTCCTCGCCCTTCAACACGCCCTCATCTCAGCTCCGGTTTTGCATCTACCCGACTTTGATGCTCTCTTCATCATCGAATGCGATGCCTCGGCCCGCGGGTGCGGGGCGGTCCTTCAACAACACGGCCACCCAATCACGTACTTAAGCCTCCGCGTCGCACTACATTACCAAAAATTACCGGCATACGAGCTTGAACTCATCGGGCTGGCCAAGGCGGTTCAGCACTGGCGACCCTATCTATGGGGACGAATGTTTGTCATCCGCACAGACCACTTCAGTTTAAAGTACCTATTGGAACAGCGGTTGACGACCGTCCCACAGCAACGGTGGGTCAGTAAATTACTGGGATTCGAATTCACCGTGGAATATAGGCCCGGCGTCCTCAACAGAGCAGCGGACGCGCTCTCCCGCCGGCCCACCGAGGACGCCCACCTCTGCGCCATCTCCAGGCCCGTGGCGTCCATCCTCGACACCATCCGGCGCGACCACTCCACCACCCCAAACTATGTCGAGCTTTGGGATCAACTCCACGCGGGTCTACTACCGCCCACCTGGACCATCACGGACGGGCTACTGCATTACAAGGGGAGGATCTACTTACTTCCCACATCCCCCCACATCGCCACCATCATCCGCGAAGTACATGATCGCGCACACGAGGGGATACACAAAACTCTTCACCGCATCCGTGCATCCTTCTATTGGCAAGGCCTTCGCCGCTCCGTCCAAGAATTTATCTCCTGCTGCGCCATCTGTCAACAGCACAAAGCCGATCATTTGCTTCCCGCCGGCCTCCTCCAGCCTCTACCGGTGCCCTCGCAAATCTGGGCCGACCTCTCCATGGATTTCATCGAAGGACTCCCGCGGAGCAAGGGAAAATCTGTCTTAATGGTGATTGTGGATCGCTTCTCCAAAGGGGCCCACTTTATCGCCCTTTCCCGCCCCTTACTGGCCGACCAGGTGGCCCGTGTCTTCTTCCAAGAGATCTTCCGCCTTCACGGTCTACCCGAAAGTATCGTTTCCGATCGGGATAAGCTCTTTACCAGTCAATTCTGGAAGGAATTGTTTCGAATTAGCGGCACCACTTTACAATTTTCATCAGCCTACCACCCCCAGTCCGACGGTCAAACCGAGGTTGTAAACCGGACCATGGAAATGTATCTCCGGTGCGCCACGGGCGAACACCCCAAGGATTGGTTCTCCTGGCTTCCATGGATCGAGTACTGTTACAATACCTCATATCATTCGGCTCTCCACACGACCCCTTTCCGACTCATCTACGGGCGCGACCCGCCCAAACTACTTGCTTATGAACAAGGGACGTCGGCCAACACCTCCATCGACGACCAGCTCCGCACCCGGGACAAGCTCCTCGCCACAGTCCGCCGCCATCTTTTGGCCGCCCAACACCGCATGGAGATCCAATACAATCGCGGTCACCGCAACGTGGCATTCACTGAAGGAGATTGGGTCTGGCTCAAACGACGACCCTACCGCCAGGCCACCCTCCACTCGGCCGCTTTCAATCACAAGTTGGGCCCACGGTTCTTTGGGCCCTTCCAGATTATACAACGCATCGGGGATGTCGCATACCGCCTTCGCCTTCCGGACGAGACGCGCATTCATGACGTCTTTCATGTCTCCCAACTCCGCCAATTCATAGGACCACCGGCCGCCGAATACCCCGCTCAGCTTGAGGACAAGCTATCTTCCGACGCGGGCGGAGATGTTATGGGTCCGACACCGGCCGAACCTCAGCCAAGCGGACCGGAACCGGACCAAGGAGGAACCAAACCGGCTGGGCGTGAATCCGAGGTGGACTCCGGGCGTGATCAGCTATGGGGGCGCGTTTACCATAGGCGCTCCACCAAGACATAAGTACCTGCCATATAAAAGGGCGTCATATTTGGCACGTAATATTTCCCTATTTTATTTCATATTTAAAACCCGTTGTTAAGGCCTAAACGGGGGGCCCTCTTTTCCTATTTTTATATCGCTAAATAAGGATAGAATTTATTCTGTTCCCGTTGTTAAAGCCCAGACGGGGGGCTAGCTTGCCTATTTATATGGCTTGTTTTGTTTGTAATGGTATGCTGAAATAAATCCTATTTTGCTCTTCTCATCTAAGTCTTCTACCTTCTCACCCCCCTTCCCTACCGACCGGTCAATCGGACCACCACCACCACCAATCTGGAGGAATCCGGAGACAATCGGAGGCACACCCGATCATCAAGTGCGGCACACAACATTCTCCTCCGTTGAAATCCTCATCTCTGGTAAAGTTCTCCTTCGTTGAAACCCTTCTTTTCCCTTTTGCATTTTATTTCATTTTCTTCTTCTTCATCCTCTTCTTCTTTTTCAATTCATTTTTTTAGTTTCACTTTTTGTAGAGTGTTTTGTCTAGGGTCGTATCTGCATGTATTATTGTTGTTGTTGTTCTTCTTACTAAGTTTCAGCTTGCTGTTCATTTCAACTATAATTCTGCTTCCATAGTTATTTAGGCTACAAACATGTTTGTTGTTCACTTTAGCTATTTCCTTTATCAGCAATTTTTCTTCCAAGCTTCTAATGTATTATATAGCATCTTTAAATTGTTATTGTTATTTATTCTTCATTAGTGGTATTGTTTGCTCATTCCTTTATATCTCTGCTCATTCTTCATATGAATAGTAACAAAGAGTCCAAATGCAACAAGGTGTGCACCAATCGGTATTAGGGCCAATGATGTATAATGTAAGTTTGAAGTCTCAATTTCCATATGCATGACCTATATTGTAGTCTTATTAAATTATTTTTTGTTACAATTCGAGATATGTATACTTAGTATGTCAGTTGTCTTATTTTTATATTAATTAATACATAAATTTTTAAAAAAACACTCAAGCCTTTATCCCACTATAGTGGGGTCGGCTATATGGATACTTTGCCGCCATTTTGCCCGATCTTTTGTCCTAATCCCACTAATGCCCAAGTACATCATGTCTTTCCTTATAGTTTCATTCCAAGTCTTTATTGGTCTACCTCTCCCTTGTTTAACATGCCTAGTGACTATACTCTTACAACGCTTAACAGGTCCCTCTAATGGTCTCCTTTGTACGTGTCCAAACCATCTTAGTAGAGCTTCTCGCATCTTCTCTGCAATTGGTGCTACTCCTGTCATATCCCTGATACATTCATTTCGAATTTTATCCAGTCTCGTGTGTCCACACATCCACCTAAGCATTCTCATCTCCACAACTCCCATCTTTTGCTCATGTACACAGTTCACTGCCCAATACTCAGAACCATATAGCATTGTTGGTCTAATTGCAGTACGATAAAACTTGCCCTTAAGTTTTAAAGGTACTTTGCGATCACATAAGATCTCTGACGCGCCTCTCCACTTCAACCAACCCACTTGGATTTTGTGTCACATCTTTATTAATACTTCCGTTTTTTTTGAACTATTGATTCAAGATATTTAAAACACTCATTACGGGAAATATCTTGATCACCCAACTTAATAACGAAGTCATCCGTACTTCTTGCACTACGAAATTTAAGTTCCATATACTTTGTCTTTGCCTTGCTCAACCTAAAACCCTTCTTTTTTAAAGTGTCTCGCAAAAATTCAAGTTTTGCGTTTACACTCTCGGCGTATCATCGACCAAAACGATATCATCCGCAAACAATAAACACCAAGGTATTGCTTGTTGGATGTCTAGTGAGCTCATCTAAGATAAGGGTAAAGAGATAAGGACTTAAAGTTGAACCTTAATGTAAGCCAACAGTGATGGAGAATTCTTGTGTTAACCCTTCAGATGTCCTCACCCTTGTCACTGAATTTGTATACATATCTTGATTACGTCAATGTATGATACATTTACACCTTTCTTTTCTAAGACTGTTCATAAGATCTCTCTTGGAACTCTATCATAAGCCTTCTCAAGGTTGATAAACAGTATATGCAAATCGTGTTTTCTTTCTCGGTATTTGTCAATGAGTCTCCTCAAGAGATGTATAGCTTACATGGTCGACTGCCCTGGCATGAATCCAAATTGATTCTCCAAGATGTTCCCGTCTTATTCTTCTTTCTATTACTCATTCTCATAATTTCATGATATGACTCATCAATTTAATTCATCTGTAATTAACACAATTTTGTATATCTCTTTTGTTTTTATACAAAGGTACCAAGATATTTTCTCTCAATTGGTCTGACATACTATTTGACTTCAGTATCTTATTGAAAAAACAAGTAAGCCACAAAATTCCTCCATTCCCTGGACATTTTCATACTTTGATGGGTATATCGTCTAGCCTAACCGCATTTCCATTTTTCATCTTCTTTAGAGCATTATTTACCTCTGATAATTGAATTTCACGATAAAACATTATGTTATTATACTCCTCCAATTTACTTAAATTTTTCAAGTTCAGTTCATTGTCTTTTGTTTCATTATAGAGTTAATAAAAATATTTTTTAATCGCTCTTTAACATCCACATCATCTGTTAAAACTGTATCTATTTCATCTTTTATGCATTTTACTTGGCTTAAATCTCTTGTCTTCTTTCTCTAGCTCGAGCAATTTTATATATGGCACGCTCTCCATCTTTGTTATCTAGTCGCTTATAAAAAAATTCATAAGCTGGATTTCTTGCTTTACTTACTGCAAGTTTAGCTTCTTTTTTACCGACTTTATATCTGGCTAAGACTTCAACATTCTTACAAGCGAAGAGTGATTTATAGTTGATCCTCTTTGCCCTCACTTTATCTTGTACTTCCTCTTTCCACCACAAAGATTCTTTATTTGAGGGTGCACGATATTTGGATACTCTAAATATGTTCTTTCCAGTTATCCTTAAATGTGAATACATAACTTTCCATGAGATACTAGGATCAGTATAATGGTCATCAATTAGTTGTTTCAAAACTGTTGTCTTGAAAGCAACCTGATTTTCCACCTTCAAGTTCCACCACCGAATATTTGGTAACATTTTTGTTCATGTCTTAAATTTATTATATTTAATTTGTACGTCTAACACTACTAACCTATGTTGTGTTGTCAAACTTTCTCCTGGTATGACTTTGAAATCCTTAAAAATCATTTTATTCATTTTACAAGTCATAAAATAATCAATTTGTGACTTATTTGGTCCGCTTTTAAACGTAATTAAATTTCCTTCCCTGTTTATGAAAAGCGTATTTGTCACAATTAGTTCATGTGTTACGGCAAAGTCTAAAATAATTCTGCCTTCTTCATTTCTTTCTTCATATCTAAATCCTTCATGAACAGCTGTATAATCTACATTTTCCTTCCCTATATGTTCATTTAAGTCTCCTCCTATGAAAATATTCTTTTTTGTGGGATTTCTCTCACTAAATCATCTAAGTCTTCCCAAAATTGTAATTTAATAGCTTCACTTAGTCTTACTTGTGGCGCGTACACTGATCACATTAATAGTTTATTTTCCTATGACCAATTGAAGAGCTATGATTCTATCACCTTTTCTACTTACCTCAATAACTTTATCCTTCCAAGTAGTATCCACAATAATACCAACTTCACTGCTTGTTTTATTTTTTCCTGTGTAGTATAATTTAAAACCTGAATTATCTAAAAAATTAGTTTTCTCACTCACTCATTTAGTCTCTTGCAGGCATAAAATATTTATTTTTCTCTTAATCATCGAATCCACTACTTCCATCGTTTTCCCCGTTAGCATACATATATTCCAACTTTCAAACTTAAGTCGATCACAATTCTTACGACATACTTTTCTAGGACGTCTAATATGGGAGGATTTTTGCTTATTTAACATTACACACAAGTTCTCTTGGAGGTGTAGCGGTCCTTGCCAAGACGCCACATTCAGACCAAACGACGAGAACTCTTGCATATTTAACACTACACCCAAGTCTTGGAGATGCAGCGGTCCTTGAAAAGACGCCGCATTTGGAACCAGCGATGTGTTCCTTAGGGGAAACAACCTAGTTTTTGCACAATTTCTCAAATGATTCATATTCATAAGGGTGACTAAATTTTACGTTGGTCGTCTACCTAACACAACACTCACCATTTTTCATCCGGATTTGGGACCGGCATAGGCTGATTTAATACTTATATTAAAATAATTTAAAAAATTAAAAACGTTTCTAGTATCCGTTTCCTATTGTATCTCATATCCCGTTTTGTGGTCGTGCTACATAGTAAATAAACCCCCCTCATGCAATAATTACATTTCATTCTGAATAAAATCATAAACCTCGAAGCACTAATATTATATTTATATAATTGCTTAAATAATTGTCTGGGCAAAAGTTACTAAATTTTATAAGCCATGCTTCTAAATCTTGCCTGATTTTATGGGCATTTGTAATTATTTTTGTACCAAAGTAATCTCCATATATTTTGCATATTCTCATTTGCTTGTGGTTTATTAAGGTGATTTTTGTATTTAATTTACCCACCAAGCCTGCTAAGCTCTCAATTCAACTGTTAAACCATTATCATTTCAGCAATGGCTGATGTGACAAGTTCTACAGGTATTTCTTTTATTGCATGTGACAAGTTCTACTGGTATTTCTCTTATTGCATGTGTAGTGGTTGCATTAGGTACAAACAACTATAATAATGTATATTTCTTTTGTCTATTTGTACTTATTTTTTATAGCATGAGTTTATTGAATTGGCTTGGTTTTTTATTTTTTTGAAGTCCTCCAATAATTAACATGCAAAAAAACTGCAATTCACGGTTGAAGAAAAAGACTGTTAAGTACTTTGAGGAGGTGGAAGTGCAAATGGCAGTGGCGAAACTTCAAACTGAATAAGCTATACAAAAGTAATTATGCAGCTTCAAGCAGATGCCAGAAGGGCGCCTGGCAAAGGTAACACGTCAACTTAGCAAAATGGTCACATGATGAGAAGAATTTATTGTGCTTGTGTGACTCCTTGCTTGTACGGAAATCTTTGTAACCAGTGGTTACAATTTAGTTGTCTTGTAATTTATTCATTATCTTGACTGAGTTGGTCAAAAGGAAATATTTCCATTTTGGCTGTGTATGCTTCTTATATGATGAATATGTTAATTCAACTTATTCACCATATGGATGAAACAATTTAAAACAGGTTTTTCTTGATTTGCTTTCGAATTGTCATATCTCCCAACAGATTGCTATTTTTTTTGGAATTTTAATCTTATTTCCGTAATGATCGAGGGATCTCGCTCATCACCACAAGTCAAATTTTAATTAACATCCTTTGGAATACCGTATTTATATGAACTTCATTCCCTTTTGTCGAGAGAACCATTTGAATAACACTCAATCACTCTTTCCTATGGTAAAGAAAAAATAACCCTCTTCCCCTTGTTGCGCCTTCCTTTTTCTGTGAGGCTACCTTTAGTTTTTTGTCCTCAATAATGAGGAAACCGTGGAAAGCCTATGCATGCAATACCAAATCCCGTCAAAGTATGTTTTGGAAGTTCTCACTAGAGATGAACATAATAATTTAGAAAGAGGGGTGTTTGGTCTTTTATACTGCCCACTACTCACTGTGGCTCCACTTGTCAATATAATGGGAATTGTCTGAAGTTGTGGACTTCTTTCGCCTGGGACTTGCTTAGCTTAGGTCAATTTTATATTTTTTTACCTGGGTGATTATCGTGCACGTCAACCATCTCTGGAAGCATATGGCATGTTGGAACATGAACGCTTTTACACACCTATTTAGGATGAGAGGTCATGTTGATGACATTATGTACTTCTAAAGAACGAAGAGGAATAGACTTCTAAACAAAATCAAGGATTGGAAAAGCATTTCTTCTTTGTGCTGGTCCCCTTTGATGTAGATGAGGGTAAATATTTTGAATAAAAAAGGGCAGCCCGGTGCACAAAGCATCCCCACGCAGTGAGGGTCCAGGGAGGGTGCCACCACAAGGATGAAATGTAGGAAAACCTTACCCTGCATTTTTGCAAGAAGCTGCTTCCTATGTTGTCAAGGCGCGCGCGCCGGGCGCACCAGGCGCAGCCCACCGCGCCTCAGCAAGGCTGAGGCGGGCGATGTGCCCCAGGCGCGGCCTAGGCGCGCCCAGGCGCGCGCCTTACAGGCTCCCAGGCGCACCAAAGGCGCGCCTGAGTCACTCAAGGTGTTTTTTTTCAATTTTTTTTTTTGAGATGGCCAACAACCGATCTAAGACGCACTCGAGGCACCCCCTAGGCGCACTTGGGCGCCCAATTCGCCTAAATTGAGCGAATCGGGCGCCCAATTCGCCTAAATTGAGCGAATCGGGCGCCCAATTCGCCGAAATTGAGCGAATCGGGCGCCCAATTCGCCGAAATTGAGCGAATCGGGCGCCCAATTCGCCGAAATTGAGCGAATCGGGCGCCCAATTCGCCGAAATTGAGCGAATCGGGGGCCCAATTCGCCGAAAATGAGCGAATCGGGCGCCCAATTCGCCGAAAATGACCGAATCGGGCGCTCAATTCGCTGAAATTGACCGAATCGGGCGCCCAATTCGCTGAAATTGAGCGAATTGGGCGGCAAATCAGCGAATTGGGCGCCCAATTCGCTGATTTGACACTCAATTCGCTGATTTGACGCCCAATTCGCTGAAATTGAGCGCATTGGGCGCCCAATGCGCTGAATTTCAGCGCATTGGGCGCCCAATGCGCTCAATTTCAGCGAATTGGGCTCCCAATGCGCTCAATTTCAGCGAATTAGGTGCCCAATTTGCTCAATTCGGCACTCAATTCGCTCAATTTCAGCGAATTGGGCGCTCAATTCGCTCAATTTCCTTTTTCTCCCATTTTTGCGCCTCATGTGCCTCAGGCGCGCGCCTGCGCCTTGCGCCTTGCGCCTAGGCTCCAGGGGCCCTTTGCGCCTCTGTGCACCTTGCGCCTTTGACAACATAGGCTGCTTCCAACACAGAAACCCGTGAGCTCAAGGTCACATGGCAACACCTCAACCAGTGCACCAAGGCTCCCCTTAAGGGTAAATATTTCGAATAATAGGAATATTTGCTTCCAACACTCAAACCCGAGAGCTCAAGGTCACAGGGCAACACCTCAACCAGTGCACCAAGGCTCCCCTAGAGGGTAAATATCTCGAATAATAGGGAATATTTGTTTGTAATTATGAAATAATAAATGTGGTATGGGGGTATGATCTGAGTAGGTGTAATGTTCGTTTTGTGTGAATGTCAAGAAAATATGGTTTTGGTTAATCTGGGTACGAGTAGATGTGTTCTGATGGGTTGCCTTTGTGTTTAATTTAGATGTGATAGGGGAAAGTGGTAATAGGTAGTAGGCACCAAAGATGATGGTTTAGCTGGACCAGAGTGGGTGAGGGAATCTGATTGGAAAAGGTAGTGAAAAATAATATTAAGGTTGTTCAGTAAGTAGATGGTCGGAAAAAAGATTGGAGGAGACGGTGTGAGGCGAAGAGCATTGCATAAATGGTGTGATTGGTAGAGGCAAGGGGTAGATGTGGACTGAACGCGAGGATGAAAAGCCATAAAAGTGACATTGCTATCGACACAGAAAAAAACTAGACGAAACATAGTCAAGGTTGTCAGATCAAAGGAATGTTGATGCAGGTAGATAGGAGCAATGGCGCCTTATCTGAGGACAATGGATTGGGCTAGTTACATTCAGTGAAGGTGCTACGAAGAAAATCGTAGAAGGGGTGGAGTAATGTTATTAGTTTCCGGTGTTTGGAAGTGTTGGTTGGATAGTCGATTATTGATGCGTCAATCCTAGGGACGGGTAAGAGCTCAGCAGCTGAGAGTGATGGGGCATGATTGAGTGCAACAGAGAAATTGTGAGAGGTTGGTTGTTGAGTAGGAGGTGTGGCATAAAGCTTATTCAATCGATCACTATAAAGGAGAAACAACGGGGATGCCAAAGGGTTGTGCGTATTCTGAGGGAGACCAGGGTGTCTGTGACGGAGCAACACTGTCTGGCTAATGGTCGATGGCCATGTTGTTAAAGGAGCGCCTAAGGCTCAAGGGTCACCAGGCTCGGAGGTTTGCGCCTTTAGAGCATCAAATGAGCATCTGAGTGAGATTTTTTTCTTTTTTTTTCAAAATAAAAAATGATATAATGTAATAACTCAATATTTTTTTCTTGATTTAGTGTTTTGAAGCATAATCAAATGTTGAGATTTAGATATAATGCAAGTGGTCACGTTAATTCTATTTTTTAAGAGATAAATAAAAGTTGTTGAAACCTGAATATCAGTTCAACTGAGTTCCGACAAAGAGGAAGTAGACCCACAGTCAGATTCCAAAGGATGAGTATGTCGAGCCTATAACTAACCCTTAAAAATTAAAAACTAGAAAGCTCACTAACTGACCCATGAGCTGCAGTGGGGAGGTCTCGCCATAAACCCAAAAGTTCTCTTTTTAACTTCCCTCTCTAAACAAAAAGCTGAACTAAGTACCTCGGATGACACAAAGAAAACAGCTCAGAAGGGGCGAGATCTGAGGGGTGGGTCTCCTCTCTCCGAGGTGTTATGGGTCATATTTATAGGCAAAACATTCTGGGGGTATATTGGTCAGCGGATAGTTTCCTTCACCTTAACCAAAATGCTATTCCCAAACCCAAATGACATGTGAACAACTCTCCCCGCCTTAAGTAAAATGTCATTCCCAGACCATAAATGGGGTGCGGGTAGTCATCTCGACCTTCAAAAGATTACTACGAGCTGACCTAGGCGAATCCATGGGTTAGACCGACCCGAACTCGCCTCGCCTACTTAGGGGCAAGTCTGAATGTCCTGCTCGAACTCACCCCTAATCACCTTGCTTGACGGCTAGTCCGGATGGCCTGCCCAGACTCGCCTACAGAGCGTTGAGGTAGGGCCTGATCTCGTTGTGATTCACTAGGACGAACCTTCCATATGCTCGGTGAATACGGGTTGTACAATAGTAATGAATGATTAAGAAGCAGAATAGATGAAGAATCTGATTAAGAAGATGAACTGATGTTTGATGTTGATTATATAAAATGAATGTGGTGCACCTTATCCTCGTCAAGCCCGTGTCTGCACCTTGAACCTTGTGCCTAGGTTCCAAGACCCTTTTATGTCTTGGTGCGTCTTGAGCCTTTAATAACTAAGGTCAATGATTACCTGAGTTGTCAGACTGCAATTGAAATGTTTTGGATAGTTGTTGGTGGGCGCAGTCTAGTGAAGTCAATGTTGATGGCCGGAAGAATGTATCCAACCTTTCCTTACAGCAAAGACTGGTCTTTATTTATTTGTTAAGCTTCGTCATGTTAATAGGATTACTAGTACCCCGTGGCTACAAAGGTGGCGGGAACAGATTGATAAATTGAACTATCGTTACCAAATAAAAATTTCTAAGATTAGGAGAGGAGGAAAAACTCAAGAACAAGGTTGCCTAAAATGGAAATGAAAATACAAGTTTGGCGGAAAAATCCCCGCCAACTCTCGAGGTCTGGTTCCACCATAGAACTACTCCCCACGAGAGATGTGAAATTCTAGTGATCAAAAGATGTCCACTGTTACTCCTAAAGCCTCTTTAAATGCGATGCAAGTTCCTCCCTAGGCCAAAAAAAACTACAATTATTAAGAACAATTATCTTCTCAGAAGAGCGGCTCTGATTCTTTTTACAATGTATAATAGGTATTCAACGTCTGTCTACCTGGCAGACGTTCAAAGGATGGTTGTTAAAACATGATGGTAAATATTCAAGTCAAATTGGATTGTCATATGAACTCGCAAACTAAAGAACAAACGGGACCAAATACCAATTGAAAAGAGAACTAAAATTATGGAGCGCAAAAAGGAGGAGACGGACTTGGTAAGTGCAGATTAAGAGTGGCATTTTCTTAAATTTAAACCCTAATTTTTTTAGTGTTTAGTTTTTTTCCATAAAATTTCTCAAATATTGCATTAATCTATCAGTTTTTTAGATAATACGGTGATTTGAATGCAAATGAAGAAGTGGATCAATTTACAGAGAAAAATAAGGCCAAATGAAAAAATGTAGTGTGCACTTATTAACTGGTAATAAAATAAAATATTATGATACAATAAAGTTGTATAAGATCGAACAAATGAAAATGCATTACATTAAACAATAAAAGTTACAATCGAGAAACAAGTTCTCGCCAAGCATACGGAAGCTGGGACCTCCTTGACACTCCACTCTTCAAGAGAGACAATACCCTAGACTTCAAAAGTGTCCATCTAAAAAAACTACCACTCATATATGCAGGTGAGTGGGGAAATACAAATTACAAAAATTTCTATGGGCTACATAAACTAAAATAGCATGTGGCGGCCGCTTCGTATCATCACGTCCCGCCCGAACAACAACCTTGTCCTCAAGGTCGAGGGTCAAATGGGTCGTCAGAAAGCGTTAGCGGATCCAGTTCCCCGGAGTCAGGATCAATATCCTCAGCTCCCAGCAATACACATAGGTTCCTGAGAGGGCATACGTGGGTGGGCGAGAACGGTTGCTGTCAGCGAAAGCAGAGGCCCTTGCGGCAAAGCTCTTTTTGTTGTTAGTAAGACAGGTGATGGGGCCGTCAGCGGGCCGGTGCCGTGGAGTTGGCGGGTGCGGAGGCGGAGTCAGAAGTTGGGGCCCAGGTGGGGGCAGAGGGTCCACGGGCGAAAGAGGTGACAGTAGTGTTCGCAGCGGAAGAGGTGGTGATAGTGGCCGCGGCGGTGGGGTCGGCCGTGTCGAGGAGGATGGTGGAGCTGGGTAGAGTTCCTCGTCGACATATCTAGCATGTTCCATTGTTCGGGAAAGAATAGCCGGGCTGTGGATCCGAAGGGGGGCGCGGAGGTAGAGGTGCATACCCGATAGCCCAAGTGGTGGTCGGGGGCCAGGTCAGGGACATGCATAGCGACCGCGATGAATTCGTCGATATAGGTTGCCACAAAGTCAAACTGGCGGACGGGGCTAAGATGCTCAAAAGCATTACTCGCTTGGCGATTGTCGTAGTGGCGGAGGAGTTCCTCCTTCAATGTGGGCCAGGAAATGTCTGGTACCTGCTGGTGCATTCAACGCACTCAATGGAGCGTTGAGCCCTCCATATAGATAGTGGTGAGGGGGACCTTCTGGTCGGCGATGGTGGCCTGCAGGTCGAAGAACTGCCCGGCGCGAGTGATCCACCCGAGAGGGGCGGTGTCGTCGAACATCGGAATTTCAATCCGACAGAGGTGGATCGGGGAACTGTCTGACGTGGGGTGCAAAAACCCCATGTGATCGGGGACGGTTTGGATTGGTGGCGGTGGAGGAGGGGCGGAGGGTGATTAACTGTCGCGGTAAGTCCTCAAAGGAGGAGCGTGAGGTATACTAGTTGAGCTTCGATGTGATCCATGCACTGAGAGTCTGAGGTTGTCGTGGTGGAGGTGTTTTCGTCGGCGTGGAGGGCCATGACCCGAGTTTTGGGCATGAACCGCGGCTAGGAGGAGCGGCAAGGGCCACCGAAAGAAAGCAATAGTTGTAGGAGGGCGGCCTAACTGGCAAAAGGCGACGAGAAGGAGAAACGGTTACAGGAGGGTCGCTGAATCGTACGTTGGGGCAGAGGATGCGCATGACGTGGAAATGCCGCTGGAAGCAGTGGGCGATAGGGCAGATCGGCTGCAGAGGATGCGCAGCGTGCGGAACAAAGCAGATGACCGACCCCCAACGAGAGCCAAGCAGAGCACATGTGATCTTGAGCGGAGCAGACGAAGCAGGCTGGAGCGGGGCAGACGCAATGCGTAGCAGTCGGGGTGGATTAGCGAGGAAGCGGTTCAAGGGGGAATGGATCTGAATCTGTCGCGGATTCCGCGATCCGTAGCGGCGAAAGTCGTGCTCGTGGACAGGAGGCGAGGCAAAGGGTTTAGGGTTCAGTAGAACCCTAATGAAAGGAAGGTCAGACCAGTTAATACAATAGAGTTGTATCAAGATCGAAGGAATGAAATGTGTTACATGAAACAATAAAAGTTACAATCGATAAACAAGTTCTCGCCAAGCAGCCGGAGGATGTGTCCTTCTTGACACTACACTCTCCAAGAGAGTCAATACCCTAGACTTCAAAAGTGTTTTTCTAAAGAAACTACCACTCATGTATATAGGTAAGTAGGGAAATACAACAACAACACTCAAGCCTTAGGTGAGTAGGGAAATACAAATTACAAAAATGCTCATGAGCTACATGAACTAAAATATCATATGACGGCTTGATGCAGGACGGCACGTAGAGTTTGCGCGTTTGTCGGCTTTTCCTAGGAAACCCTAAATGCATGTGATGTTTTATGAATTATGCAAAGACTTTGAGCGGGCATTGCACAAACTTAAGAAAATAAACAACTTTAATTTATTTGTAAGCATAAAAATATCTATTTTGTTTCAAAATACATTTTTTAAAAAATGGTTCAATTCAAAATCCGGGGAAAGGAAATTTGCAACTTTAGTTTCGTTCCACTTTTCGTATCAAAATGAAATTCGTGAACTCCAAATACGTTTCCGATTAGAGTTTTCGGTGTAGCGTTCGCTGGCAAAATCAGGGTGAATACCCAGCAATGAATCTATTAACCTAAAGAGAAAATGTAAATGCACACAAAAGGAAGGGGAAGAAACAACTACCCACGGAAAGAGGCGTCTTTCCGCAATTGAAGTCGACGGCAATCCCACGAGGAATTCCTCGTCACCTTCGATATCCCACTCCGAGGTCGGCCGTTATCGCACACAGGCACCCCGAAGAAAATTCACTCACTCTCACACGTTAGAGGTTCTACGAAATCTCAATCACTCAACTGTGTAAGGAAGCCACAAAACTGAGCTACACAATCTCATTTCACAGTTCACGGCAGCCAAATGGCAAACTAAAATCCCAACTCAACCGCAACTGGAGCAAATCAGTCGAAACAAATCACACAACAATAGTAATTTTCCTCTCACCAACAACTCAAATGAAACAAGCAGTGACAAGAAATGTTGTCACTGTTCAACTTAACATTCTACAACAACAGGACTCGTTGGAAGCACACAGCAAACCGAATCAGCATTCAACAACGTTAATGTCTGTTCGAAGCGACCCAGTCAACTGGGCTCTTGCATGCTTGGCAGCGAAAGATGAGTTGACCCAGTCAACTGGGTTTGTTTTTTAATTTGAAATCCCTCTATCTATTAACAGAAAGATGAGAAGGCTGACCCGATCCCTTTCCCTTTCAGGTAGGAAGACTGGACTAGCTTCTTCATAGAACGGCTTCATCATGGAGGATAATAACAAGACAGATAATGTGGCTACGCTCGCAAGCGTGCAAATAATCAAGTCCCAACGTAAAATTACAAATAAAATAAAATAAAAATGCAAAATAACATAAAATGTAATATCTCAGGTCCGATCGGGTGCAGCGCCAGATTCTTTTACGTCGATCTAATCTGGGCTGGTCTCCGCCACAGCCGCTTCGTATCATATTGTAAGAACATATTTTTTAATACAAAACTAATGCATACTGTTCAGGTGACCATTATTAAAAAAATAAGAAAATTAAATGATGCATTGTTTGGTTAGGACAACTGTTAGGCTGAAGAGGTGATTGTTCCTATTTGTATACTGTGAGAAGAGCATCGTTAATGTCTGTTCGACTGAAGGAAATATAATTGTTCATAACCTAATCAGTGAGAAAAGGAGGCATTGTTGGAGTTTTGGTTTGAAGTTTTTCGACAGTAAGGAGGAATTTGAAATTTTGATTTTATTTCATACCTCTTCTTTTGAGTACGTAATAAATCTGAATTTTTTCACTATTTTTTAACATTCAACTAAGTTTAATGAAATTCTCTATTGTTTCCTCAAATTCCATCAAATGAACGAATATTCATACTTGATTGCAGTTTTGTTATTTGGCAAGTAGTGCAACTGTGGTAGATCTGATTTCTAACAACTCAAATGTGGAAAAAATTTATATGAATAAAAATAGACATGTGGAAACCATCTAGTGACTCTGATGAATTTGTACAAACTTAAAGCAATTATTTATATTTTATCATATAAAAACACAGCTGAGAACGTGAGATTATTAGTTATTACACGATGGAAATTTAAAAAAAACAAGAATTAGAATTTTTACCTTAATTAGTTCTTGTTCAGATACCTAGGAAATTAATCAGGAAGAAGGCTTTGATTGTTTTCATTTCTTAATGCTCCACCTCATATATCTTCAAGTGTTTAAAGTGCAGACCACGAAGCACCGCCTTTGTAAAATTTGATCCAGAGATTAAAGGAACTATCCACCATATGTTGAAAGAGTGCAAACACATGGGCATCCAGCCTTGAAATACTGATAACTTGATAAGATGGTCAAAGATAGCACGAATGCTATGTAAGCTAATCATAATGTTAATCTCAATGCAAACAGGAACGAAGAATGGGATTTGAGAGAATATGTTGCGCTTAGGGTCCGTTTGGCATGCGTTTTTCCCCAGTAAGTTTGGACAAAATGCCACCGTCACAATGTGTTTGACATGAAAACAATTGTGACTGCTAAATGCTACCAAGAAAGGAAAAAAACTAATTTTGAAGTCAAAAATGGATGGAGTTCCTTGGGTGAGGTCGAGCATTCATAAACGACGATTCATAACCACCGCATTCACGACCACTGGGCCAAACTAACCCTTAGTGTTGGGGTATAGCCAACAACTTCAAGATTCAAAGAGTGTTTTCAAACAAATACAAGGGTTCACCAGTGAGAAATTTGAATGATCACATCAATAATTTCTTGAAGATCTGTGAAATTTCTAAAAATAACAGAGCCTCCTCAAATCTTGTAAGACTGTGAGTGATACTTCCTATTTTCTCTATGAGGCAAGGCTAAATGTTGTTTGAATTCATAACTATCAGAATCCATTACCACATGTATCAGCAAGCCCGCAAATTACCAGCCGAATTCCTTCCTCTAGTAAGAACTGTGAAATTATGTAATGACATTATATCCTTTTTGCAAATAAAGGGAGAATTATTATATGAGACATGGGAATGAGATTACGAATGCCTTAGGAGAAGCCCATATCACGAGATACCAATATGGCTAAATGCAGGCCTTCTACAATGGTTTGAGAGAAAATCGTATATCCATGATGGACTAATTGACGAAATGGCTTCTAATGCTTACATCAGGCATTCAAAGAGAGTAATGTCACGTGGATCTATTAGGGTTTATGAGACCAGCAGTATTGCCCGTTAACAGCACAAGTTCTTGCATTGAGGACTTAAGTAGAGAATCTAACCTCATCAACTCCTTTTCTTCTAATATAATCGACTGTAAATGTTGCACAGATACTCATCCTAGTAACAAGTGCCAGACTGAAAATTCATTTGCTCAACCAACTGGCTCAGTGTCAAAACATAGCTTTGTTGGCAACTTCTGGCAAAGACTCAAACACTGCATGTATTGCAACACAAAAAATAATTCAAAATGTCGCAACCACCCAAACTTCTCGTGCAAGAATAACAACAACGATGAGACCACAATCTGGATTTTCAAAATCAGCAATAAAACTGACGCGGGACGGGCTGTGAAGAGGTGGTACCGACACTAATGTTAACCTAAGTGAAAATGCGGAACGAGCACGAACAAACCCAATTGACTTGATACATGTATGTTTTAAAATAAGCAGGAATCAGATGCCAGCAAATATAATTATAAGAATTAAGAAAATCTACACAAGGTGAATCTATAATTTTCATGCGTACAAACTTTAACATCCGTAATTTATTTTGAAAGTTAATTTTGATTGCAGGACGCTATCGCGAGCGTTCTTGATCGAGCAATAAATCATGTCAAGGTATGATGTGATTAGTTGTCGCGCATTATTAATGTATAAGTTGTAGCTACTATAATAGTGCTTTCAACGCATTCTAGCGAGTGCGTAGCAAAAATATTCTAAGTGTAGAGAAGTAATGGCAATTTGGTAATTAAGTGGAAATGTACAATTCATTTGGTTTAGCCATGCCGGTTCACTCCCCGTGCAGTTTTCGTAACCGCCCAAGGCCCGGCTACTATTTTTTTATTCCGTGAATATCATTCTAAGCGGCGCATTACGCCTCTTCTCCCGATAAGCCGCGAGTCACCCGTTCCCGCAAGCGGTTCCGCTCCTCCAGCGGCGATTCTCTTTGTTGTTGCTCGGAAGCAGCCGGTGTTTGTTTTCTCCTCCTTTGGTTGTGGTGTAGCAGGCTCCAGGCCGGTCGTTAACAACCTCTAGGGTTTTCGTAAACTCTCTGAGAAGGTAAGCACCGCCCCTCTAGCCCTGGCCGACTCCTTTTTCGGGTTTGTGGTTGGATTTCAGATGTGTTTAGCGCCCTTTTTTCCTGTGTTTCTCCAGATTTCCGCAAGAGTGCAACGCCTCCAACCCTAAACCGTCGATTGTTTGTCCTTGGGGTAAGTTTTCTTGAAATGATGGCTTGTAAATTGTATCCTCACTTCTCTTCCGGCCTCCGGAAAGTGAAATTTGGCGCTTTTATTAACGATTTCAGTTGTTATATTTGACACGCTTTCGATCTAAGGAATCGAAGTTCGCAACTCCATTCGTTCAGATATTGGTTGGCCTTCAGTGTAGGGTTCCGTGGTTTTGGGAGCAAGGTAACAATCCTTTCTAAATATTATGTTTCTTTACATTCTAGGATGATGGTTTTTTTGATAGATTGTCAACCAATTGATTAGGGTGTATGTTAAACTTCAGGTTTCAAGTGTCGTCTCTACTCGACGCTAGTGGGAAAAAGGAATTTTTAGGATACCAAACGCAACATGCCGCTACGTCAGGTGTACGAACGTCGCAACACCACTGTAAGAAATCCATATTTTTTCTGTCTAGACATATCAGATAGCTTGTTTAGTAACGTATATTACAATTCAGTAAAATTAATATTGTCGTGTAGAAGCACTACTATTGTTAGAGATTTGTAGCTCTATTATCACTTAGCTAATATATGATGTTCGTAATTAAATTATAAACATCCCAAACAGTTAGTCCATACGAATCACATGTAAAGTACTATTATATATTTACGAACATGAGATATTGACTTCAAGAATATGTTCTATAGTCGAGTAAATCAATATGATGAGTTGTCATTACTACGCACATATGTTCGCAAGGTGAGTAGCACTAGTTAGAAGATGTTTAGTGGCCCGCTGGATATTTCCTCTCGCGTTTGATAGAGGCGCACTATCTTTCTCGTGGGATGTAGTGAACCCTATGAGTCACAATGTTTGGTAGATATACTCTGATTTAGAAGATTAGTAGATTCGAGTCTGTGTCTGTGAGACACTAGAACACTTAAGTTCGTTAGTAGGACTCGGATCGTTAGACTAGTATTGCGCGATAAAACCTACTCTGCCTAGAGCTTTAAAGGAGGACAACCATATGTGACTTTAGAACTCAAGTTTAGACCGAACCTTAGAAACTTCTAGTTAACCAAATTATTCAGAACTTGAGTAAACTGTGCAAAAAATATGATTAATTAGAACGGTTATTTATCTTACTAGCTTTAATTTAGAAAATCATGCATAATACACTAGCTAACAGTTTTTTTATAGCACAAAGATTATTTTTAAAAGCAAGCAAACATTTCTTTCAAAATAACTTTAGTGTCAATAGGCGGAATAGTTTTTCTTACTCTCCCTTTGGGTTGACCCAACTTTGGGCTCATTTCTACAGGGGAATCAGGTGGAAAGTTGTGTCTAGGATGAGTGTGTTTGTGAAGTCACTCATATAGTTTGTTTTTTCCTTTCAATTGTTTACTTTTAGTACCGTGTTGTTTAGTATTGAACACTTGTAATATTAATGTTCAAGAATTTGTGTTCCAGACATTGTGTAGTATTTCAGATATTCAATGGTTTGGTATTTTTTCTTTCTAGCGGCTCCGTGAATTCAGCTTGATGATGTACACTTTTACCTTTGGTTTCATCTTCAACTTCCGCTGTAAGCTTACTTTTCAGTTTCTTTTCAATTATGTCTGTTATGTATTCATTTTAATACTGTTTCTTAGTTTACTATTTATCGTTGGACCCGGCCGGACGGCTGATTGGTTGTTAAACTAGGTTGGGGTGTTACACAAACAATATCACAAATTTTCCTCGCGCGAAGAATCTTCAACAACAATTTGCACGAATAAGTGTTATAGACTTAAAAAAATTAAACAAAAACACTAGCAATCGCAATACCCAAGCAAACATGTAATTTTTTTCAATATTTAACATAGAAAATTAAACACAAAGTAATATGCACGCGTATGCAGAATCTAGTAGTGGTGGCGACATGCGTGGCTCCACCAGACAATGGCAATGGTTGTGATGAGATAAACTATTTCCAGACCTGATGGAGGAATGAGGAGAGACGTGGATGTCGGATTTGGGGTTTTGAAGTGGAAAGAAGGAGAAGGCGATGGGAGGGGTTTTGCTGGACTGGATCAGGAATTAAATTCCTCCAGGAAATGCATGTGGGTGATGGGACGTGAGTGCGGCTACTGGAGTAGGTTAAGGGGGTAATCCTTGTGGTAGACAGGAAAGAGCAATGAGCCGTCTGCTTTGGTAGTGGGAAATTAGGGCTTGCAGGGGATGGTAGGAGGGAGGGAGGGAGGCTTACAAAAGGTTTCGTGGTGGAGAAGGGTGACAACCCTCGGTTTCTCCGAGGGTTATCTCCAAATTTCTAGGGCAGCACCTTCAATTGACAATAGTGAGTGGTGGGGAGGAGGGGCACGATCCGAGGGCTTGCGGCCTTCGATCGAGATGTGGATGTAATCGTCGGTTTTGGATTTACGGGAGAAATGGAATGGGGACAAACGACAGGATAGAAAGGGACGTGCGGCTTGGCAACTACAGGCGTGGGAGAAGATGATGAACAGTAGCAGACTAGCAGTTATGATTTTTTTCATTTTTGTTGATGGGAATCATGGAAACAAAAGAGGGAGAAATAAACGAAAAATGAGAATACAAGAAAACAGAAAGGTGAACCGGGATGTCGCACCCCGAGGCCTCATGGCGCAGTACCATGACTGATTGTCGGTATGGATTCTCTCACAATACAAGCAATGACTGAAAATGAGAACATCCATCCTTATTTATAATGAGAGGGGTAATTGGGCACCCGACGTGAACGATTATGATTGTCAGTTACGCTCAATGTCCTAAAACACTAAATACAAGTCCAAATAAAAAAAACAAAATATATAAAAATAAAAATATAGCAATTCGGGCGCACTTGCGGTCCCAGATCGTCGATCCAATCAATGCAACTCATACAAATATGTAACAACGGTTCGAGTGGTGGTCCGATCTCCTCCATCGATCACGATCACGCAGCTGATTCCCATCAACTCCCCCCGACTAAAAAACATTCATCTATGAGGAATGAAGATGATCGAGTTGTTGCCGAAAATCGGGAGCACACTCTATCAAGCACCGTCGCAAATATCCAAGTATCGTCAAAGGTGAGTGTTCACTCCAGTGCACTAAGTAACAGTAAGAAGGACCGTTTGTGGTAGTGGTTCACCAAGTAACGGTAAGGACCGTCTATGGTGGTGGTGAACTCTTCCGTCAAAACATCAATAATGCCCACGCCTCTCGTGTTGGTAGATCTAGAAGAAACAGCGGAATCATGGGAGGTGCGTGCAAGTCTGCGGATGCTCGTCCAAGGTGATTAGAGGAAGTGTCAAGCTGTAACTGGGAGGGTGTCAAAAGTGGCTCAAGGGGCGGGTGTAACATCCCGACTTTTATTGGGCCACTAGAGCCCTAGTGGGCCCAATAAAAGTGGCCCGGACCCTACCCATGACCCGGTGGGAGGTAACCCTAGGTAGGAAATAGAGCTAGAGAACTCCGAATTGAGTTTTGTCAGTTCCTGTGGCCTCGTATAGTCAATACGAGTTCATCGGAACTCGTTCAGTTGGACTCCGAGGTCATATAGTAGATGTGACCCTTCCTCGTAAAACAAAACAAGAGCAAGATTTTGGAAATCGAGCTAGAGAACTCCGAATTGAGTTCTGACAATTCCTGTGACCTCATATAACCTAGACGGGTGCATTAGAACTCGTCGCGTCACAATCTGAGATCTAACGACATATTTAGACACTTTGACCGTTTTAGCGCGCTGCGACGCGCAAATTTTGGAATTTCGCCAAACGGACTCCGATTCAAACTCAGTCAGTGGCGTTGGACTCGTTTGGTCAATACAAAGTCAACGGAATTGGTCCCGGCCAGTTTCGATGACGGATGGTCAAACCGTGGTCAAACCAAGCTCAGTAGTGCACCGAAAAGCGTGTGCACACCAATTGTGACACGACATCCCAACTTTGACCCAACCCCGATGACTTGGACATATTTTGACTTTGACCCCAATGGGTTGACCACCCCCGAGGTTGACTTTGGTCAAAACCTTCTTTTTCCATTTTTGGAAAATTTTCATAAAGAGGAGCCTACCCCTCTTCATGACCACTTAGGTTCTTGCCCCTCACCCACTTTGGCCCCCCCCAACCAGCAAACAGCCCACTAAGAAGTGGAGGCCCATTCACACCCTTTCCCCTCTCTCTCTCTCTTTACCACCCTAAGAAAAGCCCAAGCCATAAGGGCTTAACCCCATTTCCCCAATGTGGGGGAAATCTCCTTGACCTCCAGCTGTCCTTGGACAGCTGGAGGGTGGGATTAATCCCTCCCTAAGGAGGGATTAATCCCACACCGAGCAGAGAAGGGGAGACCCCTCCCCACTAGCCTATAAAATGGCCCTCACGGCCTCACCCCCTGCATAACTCCTCATCAGCTCAGAGAGCTCTCCCCTCCCCCTGCCAAGGCTCTGTCGGAGCTCAGGTGGCCGGAAAAGGCGAGCCAAGGGGCCTCCCCCTCCACCACTGCCACCTTTGGCATGGCCGACCAGGCCGGCCCCTCCCGAGCCCACCAAACTCAGGTGGAAAACCTTCTCCCTCCCCCTTCCCTATTTTGGACGTCTTGCATGCGCCCCCCAGCGGCCGGAGCGCCGCCGGCGCCACCCGAGCCATGCTTCAGGCCAGGTGGTGCCCAAGGAGGAAAGCTCCTCCCCCAGCGCCGGTGGTGGCACAGGGGGAGTGCAAGACCACTGGGGTCGGCGACCCCCAGCGGCGGAGAGCGGCGGTGCCGCCGGAAAACGCGGCTCCGGCGGCACCCGCAAAACAAAGCAATGCTTTGTCTAGAGCAGGCGGCGGCGGCCGGGGGCGTAAGGCCGTCGGACCACCGCCGACGAGAAGCCCAACTCCCGGCGCGCCGGCCGGGGTGGTGCGGTAGGCGGCCAACCACCCGAGGAGCGGGGGTGGCGCGGTGGCGCCGGGAGCAGAGCCACCGCCACCCCGAGCTCTCGGGATGGATATTCCCGGCGGCGGCCGGCGGTGGCAGGCCGCCGGACCACCGCCCAGAGAGTCGCCGGCCCCCGGCGAGTTGATCGGAGCCGGCGCCAGTGTCATGCGATAGCCTGCCGCCAGTGGTGGAGGATGCTCATCATCCGCACCGCCGGCGAGGAGCAGCAGCCGCCCGATCTGGTGATGAAGATCGGGCGGCTGGGATTTTCTTAATCCCCGCCCCCGCCTCCTCTTCTGTGCCCCCCACAGCGGATCCGTGGTCGATCCGTTGTGGGGAAGCGCTGGTCGTTTGCGCTGTGCGGCTCGATCTAAGCCGCAGGATTCCTTTTGATCTGCTAATTGCAAACCATTTAATTAACAGAAACTTGTGGAAATTTCTGGGCCAAATCTAGGTCCCTAGGGGAAAAGTGATCAACATGAAAAATGTTCACCATGATGAGGGCTTCCTCCACAAAAATTTTGAGAAATTTTGGAGCTGATTTAGTATTTTTAAAAGCCAAAATAAAATTTATTTAGCCAAATTAAAAGCCCAAAATACTTGGGAAAATAATAAAAAAATTACTAGGTTCATTTAAGACCCTCCTAAGGGTTGTATCAAAATTTGGGATCATAGTGATAAGTTTTGATATTTTTCCCAAATTATAGAAGTCTGGGGTCGCGCTCGGAATTTATTACGCTCGTTTTTTTCTCCGAAAGTAAAAATTGGAGCACGCAACTATCCTTCCTAATTTAAATGATGAATTCAAATCGCTTTATCGACGAGAGTGGTGGAGGCAAGTGACCAAGCTCTGTGTGTTCCGAGACTTCGTGAAACCGTCGAGCGCCTCGACTCTCGGGTAATTTGGAAACACTTGGGAAATGTGAGAACGAGTGTTGAGTTATAAATTATCCTCAACGAATAATAAAGGTGTAACTCTTAACAAGCCCTAATCCAATTAAGCCGTGATTAAAAGGCACAACCAAATTTCTATCGGACCTTAATAATGGGCGAAACCCAAGGAAACCTCCTGAGAACGGAGATGGGACTGAAGCCTCCTGAAAGGAGTGATTGGACTACTAACCTTTTCTTTATGTTTTACTCCAGTCTTGTACTGGTCAAGTACTTTCAATTCAGTTCTACTCCAGTCTCGTACTGGTCAAGTGCTTTCAATTCAGTTCTACTCCAGTCGTGTACTGGTCAAGTACTTTTAATTTAGCTCTACTCCAGTCTCGTACTGGTTAAGTACTTTCAATTCAGTTCTACTCCAGTCTCGTACTGGTCAAGTACTTTCAATTCAGCTCTACTTCAGTCTCGTACTGGTCAAGTACTTTTAATTCAGCTCTACTCTAGTCTCGTACTGGTCAAGTACTTTCAATTCAGTACTACTCCAGTTTCGTACTGGTCACGCTTCATTCCAGCACTTTAAATAAGCAGCATAATCACCGCACTTGTCTTCATTGCAATTTACTATTATAATCTTGGGTCATGTTCTGACGAGCAGTCGTTGTTAAAGTTGAGCCTTAGTTGGGGATAACCTGAGTTGAAGTAGTCCTCCAGGTCTATAACCCCAAATAATGCGCTCTCACGCTCCTTGTCGAAAGTAGAGCTAAGTGTCGACGCCCGAAGTCTAAAGCCTAGTAGGACAGGCCGACGTAGACCCGGTATGTATTATGATTGTCTTTTGTTTGATTGTTTGTAAATTGTTTACGGTGAAATAGTGGCGGGTCAGTACCTCCCGCAGACCGTTCGTACCGGTGCGGGAAGGTCGACGACTCAAGGCGATAGGGAGATGGGTACCACGGGTGACCGGCCGTTATATTATTTCCCGTCGGATTTTCCTCCGCTGGTCGGCCAAAACGATTCGTCGGATGTCGCTCACATTCAAGAATACACAGGGTTGTACGTTAGGGTCTGGGGTTGTGCGGTACGGCCACCCCCAGAAGTGGCAGGACTGGCCACTGTCACCGACGGCCACATCGGTGAGGCCCGCGGGGCTCGCTACCCTGCTAGAACAGAAGCGGTCCAAGCTATGTCGACATAGGGTTTGTGTGCGCGGCTGTGAATGCCTGCGATAGAATACAGGATGTGAAAACCTGATGTGTTGATGTGAAAACCTGATGTGTTGATATGCTAATGGAGCCTTGATATAACTGATTTATATTGCTGCTACTTTTCCCAGTTATACTATCTTGCACTCTTTTACAGTTGTTCCTAGTTATACATATATGAAATGTTGTGTTAACTCTTTCTTGCTTCGGCTATTTACTTTTGTTGGGTGGGTGGGTGCTCGTCTCCGGGATATGGATCCGGGGAGGAGATTTGTTTCCACTTAGTTCTGTGACTAACGGTTATCTAAATAACCATTCACAGGAAATGGAGCATCGTAGTGACCCGCTGCTACAGGAGATTACGCCAGCGGCTAGGAATACTCGAGCAGATGCACCCCCGCCGTCCCCGGAGTTTAGAGATGTGAGTACCGCCGATCATCATAGGGAGAGAGAGTGTGAGGGTTATATGTAGTATATGTATAGCTCACGGGCTTATATAATCGCTTAGGCTTCGGCCCTAGAACCTCTGTATTATTATATGATGTGTTATATATATCTGCAGTGGTCTCCTGTTAATGCTTCCGCTATACTCCGATGGGTTGTGAATGTTGTGATTCGAGCCGAGAAAGGCGACCATCTAGTGCTTAGACAGGGTGGATCGTTTCCCCTAAGGAGCACTGGGTGGACGTCTTGGGCAAGTAGTACCCCTCCGGCCCGACCCGGGCTAAGTTTGGGGGGTGCTACAACGGGTCCCTATGCTCGAGAGACTCAAAATAATGTATCAAATATTTTGTATTAAATACGGGATGAACACACATACTTGCAGGGAAATCGATCTCGTAGGCATTTGTTCTAACATTCTTTATAACTCTACAAGGACTCATTCGCTTAAGTTGTCGTTTAGTAGTGACTCCTTTTGGGAGCCCCTTCTTGCAAAGTCTGACCATGACATGCTCGCACACCCGAAAATGTTGCTCAAGTCTGTGGATATACGCTCGTACATTATATAATTTGTAGATGAGAAAAAAAGGAACCTTGTATATATGTTTACTTGTATCAAATACAAAGAATGAGTACATATTTATAGGAGGGAGAAAGAGAGAGGAAGGTCTTATACAAGATGTAGGACTAAAGAGATGAGAGAAGAAACAATAAAAATACATAATGGGCCTATGTCAAATGGGCTTTTCTAACACTCCCCCGCAAGCTGGAGCATATAGGTCATATGCACCCAGCTTGGACAAACACTGGTAAAATAAGGTACTTGATAAAGCCTTTGTGAGAATGTCTGCAACTTGATCAGTGCCCGGAACATGCTTTAATTCAAGTTTCTTCATTTGAACTTTCTCCCGAATAAAATGACAGTCTACCTCGATATGTTTTGTGCGCTCGTGAAACACCGGATTCTTTGCTATGTGTATGGTCGCTTGGCTATCACAAAATAGAACAGTAGATGACGGAAGTTTTACTCCCAGGTCAGCAAGGAGGCTTTCAAGCCATGTGAGTTCTGAGACAACCAATGTCATCGATCGGTATTCCGCTTCCGCGGAGGATCGAGCAACCACTGCTTGTTTCTTACTTTTCCATGTAATGAGATGATTGCCAAAATATGTACAGAACTCACTGGTTGACCGCCGATCGTCAAGGGAGCCAGCATAATCGACATCTGAAAAAGCAACAAATGCTGGAATAGAGTTGGAGGTTTTGTAAACCAGCCCTTGACCCGGAACTGCCTTAAGGCATCGGAGAATCCATTGAACCGCCTGGAGATGAGAAACCCGGGGAGCATGCATGAACCGGCTGACAATCCCAACAGCGAACGATATATCAAGCCTCGTGACCGTTAGGTAGATCAACTTTCTCACAAGGCGTCGATAGTATTCCGGGTTCTGGAGAGGCAGATCATCATCAGAGGCATGAGCACATAGCTTGTGATTTGCCTCCATCGGGGTATTAGCTGGCTTGCAACCAGACTGGCCAGCGTCTTTGAGGAGATCAAGGCAATACTTCCGTTGGGAGAGGACAAGCCCATCCGGTCGTCGTGCGACCTCAAGACCGAAGAAGTAGCGAACATGCCCCAGGTCTTTGGTCTGAAACACGGTGCTCAGATGTTGTTTGACTGCTTGAATCCCCTTTGAATCATCCCCAGTAAGTAGGATATCATCAACATAAACCAACAGAAGGACCGTTCCTGTTGCCCGGTGTCGAGTGAATAGGGAGAAGTCTGCGGAACTCCGAGTGAAACCCATGTCCTGAACCACCTTGCTGAACTTGTCAAACCACGCCCGAGGGGATTGTTTGAGACCATAGATGGATTTCTTCAGAAGACACACACGAGACTCCCCCGTGGTCTCAAACCAGGGCAGTTGGCGCATGTAGACGGTTTCCTGAAGATCGTCATTCAAAAACGCATTCTTGATATCCAGTTGATGAAGGGGCCAGTGGTGATGCACAGCCACGGAGAGGACACGAACGGTGTTGAGCTTGTCCACCGGAGAGAAGGTTTCCTCATAATCAAGGTCATGCTACTGAGTGAAGCCACGGGCCACCAGGCGGGCCTTCAGACGGTCAATAGTGCCATCAGGAGCATGTTTAATAACGAAAATCCATTTACACCCAACAGGGTGCTGACCGGGAGGTAAAGGGACAAGGACCCAGGTCTGGTTGGCCCAAAGGGCCGTCATTTCTTCGTCCATGGCAGCCCGTCAGCCTGGATGTTGAAGCGCCTCCTGCACAGAGTTAGGGACAAAAACAGAGGATAATGATGTGGCAAAGTGAAGAAGTTGCGGTGAAAGGCGATGTAGAGAGACATAATTCGTCATAGGATGAGCGGTGGAGGCTGGAGCCGGAGAGGCAGGTCGTGGAGCATCAGAGGTCGAAGCCGACTGCAGTGGGGCAACGGGATAAGGAGAGCGACGAGAATAGACCCGGATGACTGGTGGCTGTGGACAGACCGGAGGCTGGGCAGGAAGAGGAGACGATGGGGAACGGGGAACAGAGATGACAGGGCGCATGACGGGCTCCGGAAGAGGAGCGAGATCCAGAGCAGAAAAGAAGGGAAGATCTTCCCGGAAAGTGACATCCGCAGAAACAGTCATCTTGCGGGTAGTAGGCGAATAGCACACATAGCCCTTTTGAGTGCGTGAGTAGCCCACAAAGACATATTTGGCTGCACGGGGATCCAACTTGTCTGTAGATGGGCCGAGGTGGTGAACATAGCATGTACATCCAATATGAGGCCGAATGGAGGGAAATAGGAGTCCGAATGGAGTAGCATTCTAGAGGACGGAGGATGGTAGACGGTTGATAAGAAAACAGGTCGTGGAGAGCGCAAAGTTCCAATATGGTTTGGGAACCCGCATTTGAAGCATAAGGGAGCGAGGCACATCAAGAAGGTGACGATTCTTGCGTTCGGCGACATCATTCTGTTGTGGGGTATATGCACAAGACGTTTGGTGAATAACTCCAAACTCAGAGCAGAGGGTCGCGAAGTCATGGCCATTGTACTCGCGCGCATTGTCAGTGCGAATAGTTTGAATGGGCGCAGAGAATTGAGTGCGAGTTTCAAGAATGAAGGCCCGGAAGATGCGGGGAAGCTCAGAACGATCACGAAGGAGATACAACCATGTCATGCGAGAATAATCATCGATAAATGTAAGAAAATAACGGTAGCCAGAAATACTAGTAATCTTGTACCGACCCCATATATCGGAGTGTACCAAAACAAAAGGAGCAGAGCTCCGAGTACAATGAGAAGGAAAAAATGAACGTGGTTGCTTGCCAAAAATACATGTTTCACACTGAAAAACAGGAAGAGATATATCTGGGAGAGCCTTCTGGAGGACTGAGAGAGGAGCATGACCAAGACGCCGATGTCAATCCGAACAGGAGACAGATGCGAGGAGAGTAGGAGAGTCATCAAGAAGGTAGAGCCAGTTCTGCAGTCGCCCCCTACTAATGATAGTCCGCGTCTGCCGATCCTGTATCATAAAAGAAGAAGTAAATGTCACGGAGCAATGTAAGTCAGTAGTAAGGCGACCAACAGAAAGTAAATTGAAGAGAGAGCCCGGAGGATGAAGAGTCGAGCGTAGGATAAGGGAGGAGGCGAGAGGAATATCAGCACAGACAGAGACGGGGACAGCTGCCCCATTGGCCACAGTAATGTACTTCGGGTGAGGAGAAGACAAGTACTGAGGCGGTCGAACAGAGGTGATGTAATGAATGGCACCCGAATCGATGATCCAGCGCGGTCCAGTGGAGAGGCAAGCGATACCTTCACTGGAGATGGAGGCGGCGGAGGCAACCGAGGCCGGCCAGCGGCTGAGCAAGCCATGAAGATGATGTAGCTGAAGGCGAACCTCGTCGAGGTCAGTACGAGTGGGAGAGGAGTCGGTGGCAGCAACAGAGGCCTGCGGACGAGGAGAACATCCATGCTTGCGATAGCACGTGGCTTCAAGATGCTCATCTTTGCCGCAGAAGGAACACTTAGGCCGCGGCCGACCACCTCGACCACGTCCCCGAGAATCAGAACGGCCCCCACGACCTGAAGAAGGGAGAGGTAGTAAAGGTGCAAGGGCCTGCTTGATAAGAGCCGGAGAAGGAGGTCCAGAAAAGTCCGGAGGCGGGGAGACCTTGAGAAGCATCGAGCACACATCCGAGAAGGACGGAGTAACTGTAGAGGAGAGAATCTGAGCCCGCGCACTGTGAAGGTGATGCGGGACCCAAGCTATCATCATGGCGATACCAACGGCTTCTTTCTGGGCACGTTGGACAGCAAGGTCCACAGTAGGAGGCTGATGTTAGATCCAAGCTTCGACCAGAGACCGAGCCTGGGCAACAAAGGAGGTCAGATCGGCCGCCCCACCACTATCAAGAGCCTAAAGAGCAGTGATGACGTCATACAAATGATGGAGACTATCTTTCCCGGAGTAGAGGGTATGGAGCTCGTCCCACATACCCTTGGCCGTCTCGTGGTACGCGGCCAGGCGATAAGGCTCGTCATCAAGAGAGTTAAGGATCCACGTCTGAACCCGACCATCGTTGCGTAGCCAGTCGTCAGTAGGAGTACCGGTAACGACCTGGGCCAAGTGATGAAGAAACCCCTTCGACTGCAGGACCCGGCGAACAGAGTGCGCTCATTCCACAAAATTTTCCTTACCGGTCAGAGAGATAGTAGTAATCCGGAGCTCATCACGAACATCCGGAAGGGAGGCCGGGCAGTCTGCAGGAGAAACCGCCAGTCCGGTAGAGTCGGCAAAAGACGTCATGAAGACGAACTGCGGCTAGGAGAAGGGACCTGCAATCAGAGGAGGCCGCACGGATAGGGAAGTCGCGCGACTAGAGGGGAGACCGCACGGTCACGGTGTGAAGACACCACCGGCAAGGAGGGGGGTGTCGCAACCAAGGTGTGGAGGCCAGGAGAAGGAGATCGCAGTGGGCAGAGCTAACCCGCTCGAGGAGACTGCAGCGGATAGAAAGAGGTCGCGCGGACATACTGCAGCGAAGACAGACGAGTGTTGCAGCGATCACGATGATCAAGCACCAGCGGCAAGAGATGTCACGACCAAGACAACGGAGACCGCACCGACCAGAAGGAACAACCCTCGAGAAGACCGCGACCTAAATGCGGGAAGGCAATAGTCCGCACGGTCTGGGTGAGCACCGCAGCGGTCAGAGCAAGGGAGGCCGCAAGAGGAAGCGAGCGGACAGGGAGAGGAAACCGCGAGTTGAATACAAACTCGAGCGGATAGAGAAGGCAGCGGAAAGATAGGCCGCGAGAAGAGGTTGCGAGTAGCAGGACTCCAGTGACAAGAAGGCAGCGGATCGGAGAGGCTGATCGCGGCGAGCAAGAACAGTCTGCGGCGAGCAGAAGCAGTCTGCGGCGAGCAGAAGCAGTCCGCGGCGAGCAGGAACGGAGAAGCTGATCGCGGCAAGCAGGAACAGTCCGCGGCGAGCAGAAGCAGTCCGCGGCGAGCAGAAGCAGGGAGAGACCGCGGCGGACAAGTAGAGCCAGCAGCGGACAGGAAGGAGAAACCCGCAGCGGGCAGAGCGAGAGCAGGTGGGAGAAGTGGACCCCAATGGTCAGAGCGGAAAGAGGCTATAAGAAGCCCTTGGAGGAGGGTGGAACCACGGAGAGAAGAGGAAGCGGGAATAGAAAGGGAGGTCGCAGGAAGCCGAGCGGCAAGGGAGGGTAGCGGACAAAGGAGGCAGGCCGCAGCAGAGGAAGGAGACCGCCCGAGATAGGCGGTTAAGACAGGAGAAGCCTCCCAAGGAGAACCGGTCCCTCTGATACCATGTAGATGAGAAAAAAAGGAACCTTGTATATATGTTCACTTGTATCAAATACAAAGAATGAGTACATATTTATAGGAGGGAGGAAGAGAGAGGAAGGTCCTATACATGATGTGGGACTAAAGAGAAGAGAGAAGAAACAATAAAAATACATAATAGGCCTATGTCAAATGGGCTTTTCTAACATAATTCAATATTACTAGTAGTTTTCTTCCAGATAAATTCATGCATTTCATTCAAATGATGCAAAGCATACAACGGGTATAAATCATGCAACAAAGATGAGTAATGCACTAAATATAAATAAACAAGCAACAAATGTAAAGGATGGATAACACAACCAACTCTGTAAATCGGGGATTTTGGGTACTATAAGAAACTCCTAATATAAGTACATGATCAGGAGAGGGGGATCAGAAGGTGGGACATAGAGGAATTCGTCGCAGACCGCAGGCGCATCGAATTCTCAAATGAACACTGGAGACATCAATAATATGATGTGACAATATAGTGTGTACTGTTTCTACAAATGCAGGTAGTAAGACATAAGATCCGCGAGTTATTAAGGCTCGTTTGGCATGGTGGTGGCGGTCGTAAACGTATGGGTTAAATTGTCATTCGTTATGGATCACCTAACAAACATCATTTGTTTGAACATAAAAGTGAATGAAGTTCCTTAGGTGGGCGTTAGTGAAAGACAATTTAACCCCCATGTTCATGACCGCCACCACCGTGCCAAACAAACCCTAAGTGCATTGTCAAACTCGATTGTCCTACTAATGATAGATACATCCCAGATGAGCGGTGGCTCAACATGTGGCTCAGTAGGGGGTTCACCGGGAGGGGATATAATGAAACTCATCGCAAATGTGATGAGTACAAACGTAGGTTTCAAAAATATAAGGAATGCTCTCATACAAACAATGATGCAAATGAAGTTGTCCCTTAAATAATTTTCAAACTTAGTTGAGTACAAAAGAAGCATTTTCTCCACACATAAAAAAATTTATCTAGCAGTTAGTCCCATTAAACCGAGTAACAAAGTTTGAAGGGTGCCTTTTGGATCATAACACATATTGACTAATCGAAGAATTGAACCATAATGAAATGATCCAAATTCACAAAAGGAAATTTAACTAACCTAACATCTAATCACTGATTAATCTAAATTAACAACGGAAGAGTTTAATATAATAGATCCATCGAACCGACATTTAGAGAGCATTTAAACAACCATACTTATATTTAAATCATTTATAATTGTTCTTCTAGCACAAAAAACGCCGCATAATTAAAGCTCAAAATGCTGAACAAGTAATTCTAATACCAAACTGAAACTAATACTTACTCACTGATATTTAAACAAATTTGATTCTCTGATTCGATAAGATCATAAGACGCTAAGCGAACTTGACCTGAAAAAAAAGTAACAACATGGGGTGAGCAAAGCTTAATGGATAAATATTAAATCCATATGAAATAATGTTGAGCAGAAGATTAGATATCAATATATACAATTGCATAGCGCCGAATAATAGAATTCCTGAATTGTAAGGGAAAGATGAATCCAATTGTAAGAAAAGCATGCCCATCAGATTGAATCTATGCACATAAATATGTTCCATAGGCCAAGTGTATATAATTTTTTGTACACTTTTTTGGTACACTTTTTTGCAAAAGTGCAGGGTAAGCTTTGCCTACATTTCACACTTGTGGTGGGACCCTTCTCCGAAACCTTGCTGCGCGGGGATGCTTTGTGCATCCAAATTCCCTTTAATACGACTCATGAGAAGTTTGAGATCAGCTCGAGCTCCATATATAGGTCTCAATCTTGAGCTCAAACCAATATATGCGAGCTTGAGATCAAAGTAATAACCTCAGGCTCGAGCTTGGAAAATTTTGCCCAGCTCGGCTCCTTCTCAAATCGTTGGCACCTTTATAATTAACAGTCAAAAATACATAATGAGTGAGTGCATGGCTAATTAGCAATATTCCCTACCAGTGCCATAATGGGAGTTGTGTGTCTTTCAACAACAGGCACATTCACATAATTCAACTTGCAATGGTGCTTTAATTCATACATATGTTGATTTCAACATTTAAATCAAGAATTATGGAGTACGTGAGAGCTAAATTCAACGCAAGAAAATTGAAACAACATGACTGTATGCACATGTAACCCAATATTACCATACTAATTCGTAAATCTCTCGATCATAAAGTATGAACACGCCTCAATAAAAAATGCAATATTGAAATATTTTGCCCTTAAAAGAATCAGTATTGTAAAGAGCGATGAAATTACCCACATCGGAATCAGAAATCAGTCTCAAAAGGAACTTCTTCTTCATAGCTTATAGAACTACTCAGGTTTGAATTATTATGTGATTGTATTATCAGAAACTTGAAATATTATATTTCTTCTAAACTCCTTTTTAAGAACAGGATTGCATAGTTACATCTGCCCCGAATCAGTGCATGATATGAGCGTAGAACTAATCTAGCAATAAGCCCTACTTATGTCAATCCATGTGGATATAAGCAAGGTTGTCAGGATCGAGATCCTAGGTGAGATCATTTTGAGGTATGATCGAATCAGATAGTAGTTCGGATCGAGGATCGCTTTACAAAATCAGGATCGATTTACAACATTTGGATCGTAGGATCGTAAGATCCCTATGATCCGGATCGCGATCTTGACAACCTTGAATATAAGGTGTTGTTAGAAAAGGAAATCAGTGAGGGCAAATGGTTAGATCCTTGCTTGAAGCCGGACAGAAAATAAAAAGGATCACCTGAAAATACACAAGTAGATTCTTTCTTGAAACCTCAAAATATAGGATTTGCATGTAACTAAAATAAAAACTGTCAATAGTTGATGACAGACAATGGATCAACCAGAAGACATAATAACAATATATAAGCTTCTCTCATACGTATCATAAAACTATAAATATAAACGAAATACATTGCGGGAACTTCAACGTCCCTAAAAAAAATTTTGCTAGAACCCAGAGAAAACAAGACATCAAAATAAAAACTTAAAGACCAGAGATAAAAACGAATCAAAATTACTAATAGCTTATTGAGGAATGAGAACCTGAGAAGTGAAGAGGAATATTACCCTGATTCACAAATTTAAGAGGAAGAAAGCCAGGAAAGAACAAGCTTCGGTGGCGATGATAGAGAGAGGGATTTCTCGAAGACGAGCAGAGAATAACTTAGAAGAGGTTTTTGGAAGCGTCGGCGCCCGAGAAAAAAAAATGTCCGGAGGAACCCTAGCTAGTCGACATTAGTGTTCTAGCAGAAGAAAAATGGAAGATGTAGGGCATCACTCATGAGGAGATAGATAGGAGCAGCAGCTCATTTCAAGTCTTGAAGACTTCAATATATAATATAAGGTGATTGTTAAATCGCAAATCAGCTATTTGTTAGTCGCACCCCAAAATCTCATTATTTTTCGCGTCTTTTCAAAATGCGTCTTGTACATGCAATTTCAGGAAAAGTGCTCAACACGAAAGTTGTAGATATCGTCGAGATCTACAACTTTTGTGTTGAGCACTTTTCCTGAAATTGCATGTACAAGGCGTACTTTGGAAATATGGTCAGATTTTACGCCTTTCAGAAATACGTCTTGTACATGCAATTTCAGGAAAAGTGTTCAACACAAAAGTTGTAGATCTCGACTAGCCAATAACGGGTTGCGGTTAACAATCACCTAATATAAATTGGACTGATAATGCAGTCAAATCACAGAAGTAAGCTTTTGAGAATCAGACCGGAGATCGAACCGGTGAGATCAAAGATTTAAGGTCCAATCAGTTGAACCGGTCAGACCGGGATTGAACCGTTATGTAGTAATAATGTTACATATCATGAAAGATATTACATATTTATATTTGCATATCATGAAAGATGAAACACAAAACTAGATAATAATGTTTTTGTGACATTTGTCGCATAACAATTATAAAATTATTTTCTCAAAATAGTAATGATCTACTAATAAATAATAACGTTTTAATGACATCACAATTCGCAAATTTAAATCATATTGTAATAAGTCAAATTCAAATCCTCCACCAAAGTCATTGTCAACACCATCAAAATTCGTAATACTCTCATCGCCAAAATTCTCCAAGTCGGTGTGCTCAACAAATTGCTCAGTAATACCAATTTGTTCATCATCTGCAAATTCAATATATATATATATATATATATATATATATATATATATATATATATAGAAACAACTTATATTTTAATCATACAATTATGCATACAAATTGGCATGTAGATATACACTTACTTTGAGCTGATAATGTAGTATTAAGGCTTTGCTCTCTACCTATTGGGATAGCGTATTCATTATAAATTTCATTTTCTAGATCATCATATGTGAGCTCCGGCACTGGTTCCTTCTCTACCACTCAAAAGTCCATCAAATCAATACATGTGTAATCTAAAGGATCGTAACTCATTTCCCTACATGTAAATCTAAAACAAACGTAGAATGATAAAACATAGAAATATAAAATGTTATTAAAAAGATACAAAATATAAAACTATTAAAATATAAAACTTAAAAGAGGGTAAATGAAAGTCATACCGATTTCTCGTATTTAGATTATATCGGACATATACAAGATCATTTAATCTTTGCTACTCCAAACAATTTCTTCTTTTTGTGTGAATTTTTTCAAAAATACTTCAATTTCTTTCACAACCCGATGAAGATGATGTTTGACTAAGAATACGAATTGTTAATTTTTGCAATTGAGGAACACTAGATCCAAACATTCTTCAACATTCATCTAGATAAAAAAGTAATAGAAATATAATTATTAGATTATGATAATTGAAAATTCAAACAATAGATTGAAAAATTAAAAATACAAAATCAATTTGTGTTCTCACCGGGCTGCATTTTCATCGCTAATTTGATAGCAATGGGCTTTCCAAAACTTTCTAGCTGATCACGAAAGAGTCTAACCTCCATCATTGCTTCTTTTGGTTTGCTACAAATATCTTTTTTTTCAATTAACTCAACTAATCATTGCATCACTTCGGGCTTGTGACTGTAATTATCTTTATAATATTGAAATGTTGGATTTAGAAAATATGCGGCAGAATGTATCCCTTGACAAAACTGACTATCTCATCTGCTCTTAATAATACTTGTGTATGACTTGTACAATCTTTTGTTATTTTTGAATAAATTTTTGATTACTTTCCTTCCCCTGTATAATCCATCATAAATATATCCAAGTGATAGTTTCTTATCTGCATCAATAATATGTAATAGTCTTATGATAGGACATGATATCTTTGTCATTATCAAGCAAGAAATCCAGAACTTGTTGTCCAAAATAATTGAAGTTGTTTTTTTTTCTTTAACTGTTTTAGATAACTTGGAATCAGAGAAATATTTACTTGTTATCAAAGCTTGTAAATCATGTTTATGCTCATGCACACTCTTTAAGGTAGTGAAAGTAGTTGCAAATCGAGATGCCCCAGGACGCACAATCTCCTTACATTTTTCTCTTTTTCTTAGCCATAATAGTAAAAAAATATGATTATACACAAGTATAGTTACTTTAGAAAATTTTTTAGCAAGATCTTTGATATTAACCATAGAACAAATTTCTTTTAAAATAAGATTTAAGCAATGAGCAGCACGAGGAGACCAATAAATATTAGCATACTTCTCATGGAGCAAAACACACACCTTTTTATAATTTGTCACATTATCAGTCACTATTTGAACAATATTACTAACTCCAACACATTCAACTACTTCAAAAAATAACTCGCACAATGTTTCTGCATCCTTCGTAATATTAGAAGCATCAACATACTTCAAAAAAGATAAACCGCGAGGGCAATAAACTAAGAAGTTTATTAATGTCCTACTCCTCACATCAGTCCAGTCATCAGTCATAATTGTGCATCCGGTCTCCTTTCAACTACTACTGTAAGCTTCCACTAGCAGTTTGCATTCTTCCCTACAATCTTTTAATATATTTACTCACATCATATGATATGTAAGTAATTTATATCAAGGACTAATGGTAGTGATTGCATCAATAGCCTTCTGTGCAAAAGGTGAGTTTAAAGCATTCATTGGTATGCAACTATCATAGAACCATCTAGCCACAGTCATATCAGCACGATGTACAACTTGCTTTGACGTCAAAACACTTTTAATAGACGGTTGTGATGCTGCTGATGTTCTAGGAGCGAAGAAATTATTAATTTCATCAATCTTCCTTTTACCTTTATTTTCCATAATAGAATTTCTAGACGGTTGTGATCCTGCTGATGTTAACTCATCGGTTGCATGTTCATCATATATGTCTATAGTCTCTCTTGCTTCTTGAATCTTTTTTTTTTCTGAAATCTCTTTAAGGTTCTCTTGCATTTGGTGACGAACATCAAGAGAAACTTTTTTACAAGCCGCTATATTTCCTTTAACACCGGCTAAATGTTGTTTCATCTTATTAATCCCTCCACCGCTATAAACAGTTCTACAATGCAAACTTCTAAAAATTTTTTCCATTCACATCTTTTGTTAAATTAAAATCAGCTCATCCTTGATCATTTTTATCACAAATAGCTTGTGTATAAATATTTGAAGAATCACCACCTTCCATTTTTTTCGAATCTAATAAAAATTTGATTTAAATAACGACAACATATCAATAAAAAATTGGTGTAAAGAACGACAAGATATCAATAACAAGTAATCATCACAGATCTATCTACTTCACTTGACCTTTTACCGGCCAATACTACGGAACAGCCCTACAAACAATCATCACAAATTCACAGAGACTACATGATTTGCTTAGTCCTACTTGACTAATACCTTAAAGCACCACTAAAATTTAGAATACACGTATATAAATAAAAACTGTGAGAAGTAGCGAACAAACGACTAAAGTAGCGAACAAACGACTAGAAAACAAGCCGGAACTTTGAATAATTGAAAATTTTATTATCCAAAAAGATATCATTTACAAAGGTATGACCTCCCTTTTATAGAATGGAGGAGAGAGGAGAAAATACAAACTAACAATGTGGGACTAAAGCTATACAACAAATCTGGGCGGCTAGAACAACAAATCGGAACAGGCCGAGCGGTTAGACAATGTTCTAATCGCTCGGCAATACCAGAAGCAAGAGAGAGATGCGGTAGGAGACTGCTAGACCGCCCGGTTTTCAAGCCGCCGTAGATAAACCGCCAGACCGTCGGACACCACACAGCAACAACCTGGATATCAAACTGTTGGAAAGTAACCGCCAGACCGCACGGTCTACAACCCGCCAGGCTCAAACCGCCAGACCGCCCGGTCTCATACTCCAACACTCCCCCTCAAGCTGGAGCATAGATATCAATCATGCTCAAGTTGTCACAAATGTGTAAGAAGGAAGTAGAAACCGGCTTGGTGAAGATATCTGCCAACTCTTTGTCGGAGGTGATGAACGGAGTGCAAATCTGTCTCTTCAAGACCTCTTCTCGGATGAAATGGCAGTCGACTTCTATATGTTTCGTTCTCTCATGGAAGACCGGATTTTTGGATATGTATATAGCGGCCTTGTTATCACAGAATATAGGCAGAGGATAGTCGTAGACCTCTCCTAGGTCAAGCATGAGAGCCCGCAACCATTTTAACTCACACGTGATTGACGTCATACTCCAGTATTCGGCTTCTGCACTGGACCTTGAGACAACAGACTGCTTCTTGCTCTTCCAGCTCACAAGATTACCTCCAACAAATGTGCAAAAACCTGATGTAGATTTACGGACACCTTTATCATCCGCATAGCTTGAGTCTGAGTAGGCTTCAACTCTCAGATGACCATGCTTCTGAAAGAGTAGCCCTTTTACTGGTGTTGCTTTGACATACTCTAGTATCTTCAAGGCAGACTAAAGATGATATTCCCTGGGAGCTTGCATGAACTGACTGACCTTGCCTACAACATAGGCGATGTCGGGTCTGGTCACCGTGAGATAAATGAGTTTGCCCACCAGACGTTTATACCTCGTGGCATCGGATATAAGAGGTGAGTCATCTGTCCATGTTTTGTCCTCTCTAGTGGCCATGGGATACCGGGCCGGTTTTGCACCGGTCAATCCTGCCTCTTGTAGAAGATCAAGAGCATACTTCCGTTGGGAGAGAACCAACGAGTCGGGCTTCTGAGAGATTTCTATCCCCAAAAAATATTTCGGGGAGCCCATATCCTTCGTGACAAGGTGTTGACGGAGTGTTTCTTTATCAAGTCCACCCCAGCCTGGTCATCGCCGATAAGAAGAATATCATCCACATACACTGCCAAAACAACAAAGCCCGGTGCGATTTTGCGAATAAACAATGAGTGATCGGCCGAACTTCTTGTAAAGCCAATGGCAGGCACAATGCCACTAAACTTGTCAAACCATGCCCGAGGGCTCTGTTTTAGGCCATAGATGGCCTTCTTCAACTGACATACTCGTGTCTCCCCCTGAGCAACATACCCAGGAGGTTGCTCAATGTAGACGTTCTGCTGAAGATCCCCATAGAGAAAAACATTCTTGACATCAAGCTGGGAAATGGCCCACTCCCTGTTGACAGCCACAGAAAGAAGAACCCGGATGGTGCTGAGGCGAGCAACCGGGGAGAAAGTATCAAAATAGTCAACTCCATAAGTCTGAGTAAAGCCTTTGGCCACCAGCCGGGCTTTGTAACGATCCACAGTGCCGTCTGGGCGAAACTTCACAACGAACATCCAGCGGTAGCCAACCACATCAATACTTACCGGTGGAGGAACAAGAGTCCAGGTACCCCTTTCAGTAAGAGTGGCGATTTCCTCATCCATGGCAGATTTCCAATGAGGAATAACAAGAGCCTTCTGGTAAGTGCGGGGAGTGGTAATAGCCAAGATAGCCAAAGTAAAGCACCTGCGAGAAGGAGTAAGCCGATCATAGGAAACAACAGTCGCAAGCGGGTGTTGGGTACACGCTCGCACCCCTTTGCGAAGAGCAATGGGAAGATCCAGGTCGTCTCGTGCCTCAGGGACCGGAGCGTCCGTGGCGGAGAAAGCTGGCCCGGGACTAGAGAGACGGCTGCGGAGAAGAAAGAGGGGGTATAATAGAGAGAGGAGGAGATGGAGGAGGAGATGAGATAGGAGGGGAGACGTCGATATGCGTGGAAGGAACACAGAGAGATGGTGGAGAGTCAGAGATAGCAGGAGGAAGCGGGGATTGAGAAGAAAAGTAGGATGCATTTTCGAAGAAGGTGACGTCCGCGGAAACAAACTGTTTGCGCAGAACAGGGTCAAAGCAACAATAGCCTTTTTGAGTGGTCGAGTATCCCAAAAAGACACATTTTGTAGAACGGGGGGAAAGCTTGTCACGGGTAGCAGACGGAGCATGCACAAAAGCCGTACACCCAAAGATACGGAGAGAAAGAGGAAAGGATTCCTTGCCCGGGTAGAGAATGGAGAAGGGGGTTTTGTCGTGGAGAACCGAAGAGGGAATGTGATTGATGAGATAGCAGACAAGAAGAACAGCATAGCCCTAGTAGGAGCGAGGCACCTGTATCTGCGTCATTAGAGTGCGAGCGATATCGAGGAGATGACAGTTTTTACGCTCCGCCACCCCATTTTGCTGGGAGGTGTAAACACAGCTGGTCTGATGAATAAGACCATGTTGCATACAAAAAGACGAAAACTCATGACTGAGATATTCTTTAGCATTATCAGAGCGTAGTACTTTAATAGAAATAATAAACTGAGTTTTAATCATATTATAAAAGGATTGTCATACAGATAAGAGTTTAGAGCGATCTTTTAATAGATACACCCAGGTACATCTAGAGAAATCATCAATAAAAGTTACAAAGTAAGAACTACCCCGACCAATGGTGAGAGTAGGAGCAGGACCCCAGACATCAGAATGAATGAGATCAAAAGGGCGGGAGGAATCATGGCCTTGCTTCGGCGGGAAGGAGGAGCGGTGATGTTTGCCAAGCTAACACGCATCACAGTTGAGCGGAGGACTGGTCTAAGGTAAGTGGGGAAGAAGCTGACGAAGAATCCGAGGAGGAGGATGTCCAAGGCAAAGATGCCATTGAAGCAGATCGGTAGACGAGGAAGAGAAGGCGGACAGAGCATAAACATTGTCGAGGAAGTAGAGGTCGCCGCTCTCAGTCCCAATAGCAATCGTCCGTTGGGTCCTCGGGTCTTGAAAACAACAAGAAGTAGGAGTAAATAATACAGAGCACTGAAGTTGCTTGCATAAAGTAGTAACTGATAGCAAATTGCAAGGGAACTTTAAGACATAGAGAGTGTCCGCTAAGCGAAGCGACGGGGTGACTTGAACCATGCCCATCCCGTGAACCGAGGAAGACGAACCATCCGCAACAAGAACCGGGGGCAACCGATCATGCGTTTCTAGGAGAGAGAAGCAGTGAGGGTTTCCGGTCATGTGATTTGTAGCACCAGAGTCAATCAGTCATTTACCTTGGGTAACGACATGTGCACTACCTGAGGTCATGGCCACAGAAGCAGATGACCGAGAGGAGGCGTAGGTTGAGGAAGAAGTATCACCGGAGGGACGAAGATGAGGATGTTTCTGCCAGCAGCGCTCAACAGAGTGGTCGGTATGACCACAGTGAGAGCAGAGGAACCTTGACGGACCGCACGTACTAGACTGGCTGCGGCCACTATTGCCACCCCGCTGAACTTGGTGAACATATGAGTCATGTGGAGGAGAGGAGGACAATAGAGGACGTTGGAGAAGCGAAGTAACAGCGGCGATGCGAGCCGCGGTGGCATCCAAGGTGGGAGACTCTGCTTCTTCCAAGATCTGCTGGCGGATCATATCAAAAGACTCAGGGAGCCGTAGAAGATAACAAACAACCAGGAGTTCCAGGAAGTGTTTGTGCTGCTCGGCCAAGTCCGCGGAGAAAGGGCGATTTTGAAGGATTTCAGCGCCAAGAGCCTGAACTTACTGATAAGCCGCAGCAGGAGACATGGAAGGGCGAGCAAAGAGATCCGCATAGAGAGTATAAATGCGGGATGTCTGGGCCCCCTTCGAGTAGAGAGCAGCAAGGTGAAGCCATGCAGTCTTGACCGTCTCATCATGACGTATGACAGGAAGGCATTCATCGGAGAGGCTGTTAGCCAACCAAGTGCGGACAAGCGCATCACTGGCATCCCAGTCATCAAATTGAGCAGAGTCTGGAGGAGGAGGGTAATCGGTGAGGTGATGACGTTTGCGCTGAGAGCGAAGGAGAAAGGTGAAAGAAACGCTCCAATCCGGATAGTTGGAGCCAACAAGTTTAGAAACCGTGCTAAGGTTTCCAGAGGAAGTAGGAGGCGGAGGCGGAGTGATGATAGGAGTGGTGGTAGTGGAGGTTTCAGAAAGGGCCATAGGAGAAAACAACGAGAAGCCGCACGGTTAGAATACAAGCTGCACGGATAGGAAGAAGAAGAGCTGCAGTGGTCACGATGTCAGACACCAGCGGGCAGAGAAGCCACGACCAAGCCGCAGATCCAAGCAGGGAAAGAAGTCGAACGGCTAGAAGATAGCCCGCGCGAACAGAAGTAAACAAGGCGAATAAGGCAGCAGGTCGCGGCGAACAAAGACAGGTAAAAGGAGGCCGCGTGGACATGGCGCAAGCAGGCAGAAGAGACAAGCAGCGAGAACAGGTCGCGAGAGGAAGAGGCAAGCCGCGCGGACAGGGCGCACAGAATCAAGAGGAGAAGATCGAGTCCTCTGATACCATGTGAGAAGTAGCGAACAAACGACTAAAGTAGCGAACAAACGACTAGAAAACAAGCCAGAACTTTAAATAATTGAAAATTTTATTATCTAAAAAGATATCATTTACAAAGGTATGACCTCCCTTTTATAGAATGGAGGAGAGAGGAGAGAATACAAACTAACAATGTGGGACTAAAGCTATACAACAAATCTGGGCGGCTAGAACAACAGACCGGAACAGGCCGCGGGGTTAGACAATGTTCTAACCGCTCGACAATACAAGAAGCAAGAGAGAGATGCGGTAGGAGACCGCTAGACCGCCCGGTTTCCAAGCCGCCGTAGATAAACCGCCAGACCGCCGGACACCACACAACAACTGTCTGGATATCAAACCGCTGGAGAGTAACCGCCAGACTGCGCAGTCTACAACCCGCAAGGCTCAAACCGCCAGATCGCCCGGTCTCATACTCCAACAAAAATAAGTAAGAAGAAAATTGTAGAAAGGAATGGGCAAACCTTGCATATACTTCTTCATGTGTAAAATACAAGAGAGAATACAAATATATAGGAGAAGAGAAGGAGAATAATACTATACACGAGATGTGGGACTAAAGGAGAAGAAGAAAATGGGTCTATAATTGGGCCTTTACAATTGTCTTTCATATGACATCTAACACTCCCCCGCAAGCTGGAGCGTACAAATCGTAGGCACCAAGTTTGGACAAGAACTAGTAATACAACTTGCGTGGTAAAGCCTTGGTGAGGACGTCTGTAACTTGCCCAGATGTAGGAACATGTTCAAGCATCAACTCCTTTGATTGGACCTTCTCTCGAACGAAGTGACAATCAACCTCAATATGTTTAGTCCGCTCATGGAACACCAGATTCTTTGCAATGTGTATTGCAGCTTGACTGTCACAAAACAGAGTTGGAGGTGAGGACAATTTAACTCTCAAATCTCCTAAGAGATTTCCCAGCCAAGTTAGTTCAGAAGTAACAACCGTCATTGTACGGTACTCAGCCTAAGCAGACGAGCGAGCAACAACTATCTGTTTCTTACTCCGCCATGTGATAAGATTTCCTCCAAAGTACAAAATCCATTTATAGACCGTCGATCATCTAACGAGCCTGCGTAATCAGCATCTGAGTATGCAATAAGAGAAAGAGAAGAGGATGGTTTGTATACAAGTTCTTGCCCAAGAGAAGTCTTCAGATACCTGAGAATGCGCTCCATAGCCTGAAGGTGAGAGATCTGTGGGGTATGCATAAACCGACTTACCGCACCAACCGCAAATGATATATCTGGTCTTGTGACGATTAGGTAGATCAATTTCCCCACAAGACGACGATAGTATTCTGGATTTGGAAGAAGAGAGTCCTCCTCAAATCCCTGAGCACTTAGCATGTGGTTAACTTCCATCGGGGTATCCGCAGGTTTACACCCTGAGAGGCCAGCATCTTGCAGAAGGTCAATGCAATACTTCGCTAAGATAAGACTAGGTCATCTGGTCGTCGAGCTACCTCCGGTCCCAGAAAGTATCAAAGATTTCCCAGGTCTTTGATTTGGAAGATAGAGTTTATATGTTGCTTAATATGTTGTATCCCGGTTGAGTCATCACTAGTGATCAGAATATCGTCTACATAAATCAGAAGTATAATGGTCCAAGTTGACTGGTGAGGAGTGAAGAGAGAGGAGTCTGCAGAGCTCTGTTTGAAGCCCACTTCACGAACGGCCTTACTGAATTTCCCAAACCATGCCCGAGGAGACTGTTTGAGACCATAGATAGATTTGCGAAGTAAGCATACACGAGACTCCCCCGTGGTCTCAAACTCGGGTGGTTGATGCATGTATACGGTTTCAAGAAGATCGCCATTCAAGAAAACATTCTTGACATCAAGTTGATGAAGAGTCCATCGGCGGCGAACAACTAAGGAGAGCAGGACCCGAACGGAATTTAACTTTGCAACTGGAGAAAAAGTTTCCTCATAATCAAGGTCATACTGTTGGGTAAATCCCTAAACCACCAGTCGAGCCTTTAAACGATCAACCGTCCCATCCGCAACATGTTTGATAGTAAAGATCCATTTGCAGCTAACACAGCTGTGACCAGAAGAAAGAGAGACAAGATCTCAGGTGTGATTACCCCATAGAGCTGTCATTTCTTCGTCCATGGCGGTACGCCATCGTGGATGCTGGAGGGCTTCCTACACAGAGTTAGGTATAGAGATAGAGGAGAGAGAGAGAGAGCAAAGTTAAGAAGGGGCGAAGAGAGTTGATGTAGAGAGACTGTACAACCCCATATTCGCGGATTGGGGTCCCCAAGAAGGCGCGAGGCTTGCTACACAATTTTAACCTTTTTGATGGTTTTGCACTCTTGGGGGCCAATTTATGGTGGATCTGCATGATATATTAGTAGGGGGATGCAGTATTTGCCTCCCCCGACCTGTTTTAAGGGGAAAGAGTGCGGCGAGAAGCCGACTCAAGGGTCCCGGCCAGCCCGCCCCGCGGCCGGCCAGCCCGCCCCGCGGCCGGCCAGCTCGTCCAGCCCGGTCAGCTCACCCAGCCCGCCCAAACAGCCCGCCCGGCCAGCTCGTCCGGCCAGCCCTCCCAGCCCGCTCAGCTCGCCCGGTCAGCCCGCCAAGTTTGCCTGTCCAGCTCGGCCAGCCCGCCCAACTCTCCCGGCCTGCTCGCCCAGCCCGCCCAGCTTGCCCGCCCAGCTCGCCCGACTTAGCTCGCTCAGCCCGCTCGGCTTAGTGTTCGTTGGGCCAAGTTCCCACCCAGCCTAGGGTATGATAGTAATTTCAGAGCGGTGGAGGTTGGCTATTTGCAGGTTGTTCCCAAAAAACTATAAATAAACCCTTATGGGTGCCTTGGAGAGCATCAGTTCTTCACCACTTCATCTTCTTCCTTCATCCTCCAAGGCACCTAGCTTAGCATTGGCTAGGGAGGGGGAGATCTCAAAGGTCTTCCAGGTATGAGGTGGGACCTCCACTCTAGAGCCAAGGATCGTTTCCAAATTCAAGTCCCTCGCCAAATGACGGCTTGGGAGAAGTAGGTGTGAGCTGCACCCTAGGTCCAAACTCTAGGTGAAAACGATTTTTCGGTTTCAACAGAGATATAATTGGCCATTGGATGTGTTGTTGAAGAGGTTGTCGGATCAACGGGCCGCGAGATCACACCGGTAGGGGGAAGCTGTTGTAGGGCATTTGGACGTGGAAGACGACGAGTGTATACCTGTATGACAGGAGATTTGGAAGGAACTGGTGGTGGTGTGGGAATCCGAAGCAGATGAGGAGTAGGGAGAAGTGGTGGAAGTGGAGACGTCACAGGTATGATGGGTCGAGGTAGCAGAGGAGGAAGAAGGGGATCAGAAGGACTGGTGTGATATTGTTGGTGTTCATGAAAGGAGACATCAGTAGACACAACAACCTTACCAGTGGTAGGAGAAAAACAGACATACCCCTTCTAAGTGCGGGAGTACCCAACAAACATAATTTTGGTAGCACGAGGGGCGAGCTTGTCATTGGAAGGACCAAGGTGGTGGACATAACAGGTACACCCAAACACACGAGCTGTGAGAGAGAAGAGAGTTATGGATGGGTAAAGGAGAGTAATTGGCGCCACAAAGTTGAGGACAGACTAAGGCATACGATTGATGAGATGACAAGCAGTAGAGACGACAAAGTTTCAGTAGAGGGGAGAGACCTGCATTTGGATCATGAGAGATCGAGCCACATCAAGGAGGTGGCGATTTTTCCATTCCGCTACGCCATTCTGTTGAGGCGTATAAGCACACGAAGTCTGATGAACAATACCGAACTCAGTGCACAGGTTAGAGAAGGTGCGACCAGTATATTCGCGAGCATTGTCCGTACGAATAGTTTTGACACAGGTAGAAAACTGAGTGCATGTTTCTATAAGAAACGCACAGAACGTAGTCGTGAGTTCGGTACGATCACGAAGTAAATACAGTCATGTAACCCGCGAGTAATCATCTATGAAGGTAACAAAGTACCGATGCCCAAGACACTAGAGACCTTATAAGGCCCCCAGATATCAGAATGTACTAGGGAGAAAGGAGAATCACTCCGAGTACATGAAGGAGAAAAGGAGAGACGGTGTTGTTTGCCGAAGATACAAGATTCACAAAAGAACTCTTGGAGAGAGACAGTAGGAAGAGCTTTCTTGAGAATTGGGAGAGGGGCATGCCCAAAACGTCGATGCCAATCAGTGGTGGATACAGGGGTGAGAGCAGAGGTGAGAGCAGTAGGAGGAACGTCGAGAAGATATAACTCATTAGATAGTCGCCCTCTACTAAGTATAGTCTGCGTTAGTCGATCCTGCACCACAAAGGAAGAGCGTGAGAAAGTAACACAATAATCAAGGTCTTGCATAAGACGGCTAACAGATAGAAGGTTAAAAGGAGAGCCCGGAACATGAAGAACCGAGGATAATGAAAGAGAAGGAGTAAGGGACGGATTAGCAGCACCAGAAACCGGGAGCGTGTCACCATTGACCACAGTGATGTGCTTGGGGTAAGCAACATCCAAATATTTGCACGGCTGTTGCGGAGAGAGATGGTGTGTGGCACCTGAGTCCACAATCCAGTGAGAGCAGTGGGAGAGACACGATATACCGTCCTTGAAGAGCGAGGCGACAGAGCCAGAGGAGCGACTAACCACCCCTTGAAGATGATGTAGTGGAGTACGCAATGCAACAACCCCATCAGTAGTGAGCGAGTCGGATGCCATAAGTCTGAACGGCAGTGAGGCACGGAAAACAGCGAGAACAGGCCGCAGAGGCGAAGCATAGCAGAAATCGCGCGAGAAGCCGCGCGAGAAGCTGGGCGAGAAGCCGCGCGAGAAGCTGGGCGAGAAGCCGCACTGCACAGAATAGCCTATCAGCGACAAGAGGTACGCCACGACCAATATGCCGAGTCCGCAGCTGAGGAGAAGGGTCAGGGAAAAGTCGCAGTGACAAGATCGCGCGAGAGGCCGCAGGCAAAGAGACAAGGCGCAGCGACTAACCAGAAAAGAAGTCGCGCGAGAAGTCCGCACGGTCACGGTGATCACACCAGCGACAAGGGAAGATGGCGCGACCCAGATCCGGAGAGCGCAGCCATTAAAGAACAATCCACGGCGAGAAGATAAGAGAGGAGAAGTCGCGATGACGAAGAGAAGTCGCGGTGACTAGGTGAAGACGCGACGACTAAGTGAAGACGCGGTGAGCAGGGAGTAAAGTAGTGAGAGGGCAGAGATGAAGCCGCCGCTGGTAGAAGAGGTTGCTGCGGGAGAGCACTCTTGCACGACAAACCCGCGCGGTTACACTGGAGGCCGCATCAGGTAGTCAAGGTGACAAGAACAACAGAGAGCAAGAGAGAGAGGGAGGCCGCGACCCAAGTGCGGAGAAACAGACCGCACGGTCATTGTGAACACACTAGCGGCCAGAGAAGGAGCGACAAGAGAGGCCGGCTCGAACAAAGAAAAAAATGGAAGAGGTTGCAGCGGAGAGGGAGAGACCGCGCGGGAAGACTAAAGGAGAAGACTAGGCCGCGAGTAGGAGAAGTCGAGCGGCAAGACTAGGCAGCGGCTAGGAGAAACCGTGAGAAGACGAGCCCGCGAGGAGGAGAAATCGCAGCGGGCAGAGTTCGTAGCGGGTAAGAGAAAGAGAGGGTAGAGCTCCCAGCGGTTAGAGAAGAAATTGCGCGGGTAGAGAGGAGACCGCGCGGATAGGGAGGAAGAGGAAGTGGTCCCCACGTGGCAGGGAGAATCCTATAAAAAGGGAAGAGAGGAGAGGTGGAGGCCACGGGAATGAAGGAGAAGAGAAGCGGGTAGAAAAGGCCAAGCCGCGAAGCCCGCGCCCTGAGCGAGAAGAAGAGTCCGTCCGGTTAGAAAACACAGACCGCACAAAGCGCAAGCAGAGGAAGTCCGGGCGGTTAGCAAAATGCTAGCCGCAAGGAGAGACCGATTCCCTCTGATACCATGTAGAAAGGAATGGACAAACCTTGCATATACTTCTTCATGTGTAAAATACAAGAGAGAGTACAAATATATAGGAGAAGAAAAGGAGAACAATCCTATACAAGAGATGTAGGACTAAAGGAGAAGAAGAAAATGAGCCTATAATTAGACTTTTACAATTGTCTTTCCTATGTCATCTAACAAAAACAATCCCTAAGCTACAATCCATAGTTGGAGATGAGCAGTATGCCCGTATAAATAGAAACCAGAAATCCATCTCCATCTTTCCTTGGTGGCTGTAGGTTGTAGGTTGCAGCCTATAACAAGTGATGTTAATATTAGTAAACTAAATTGAACTGATCAATGAATATAAAAAAAGATTATAAAAATAGTAAAAAAAATATATCTCTCTTGATTCAAAAACAAAATTACTTAAACTTCAAACTTCAAGTGAAATCTCTTGAAACAAGAAGAAATCATGTTGAAAAAAAAGAAATTATGTTATACAATTTCTAGAGAAAGGTCGGGTACACTATAAGTAACACTCTTTTATTCACCACTTAGCAAAAAGATGTTATGATAGTTATACAAGAAAAAATAACTAAAAATAGAACATCTTGCAAGAATTTATAAACCCACTAAATGAACCTAAAAAAAAAGCAAGATATGACACAGCAATTCAACTCAGCTTGAAATTTACAAAGCTATAATTTGAGCTACTTGAGTATTTGGTTAAGAGCACATACCATCTTGGAATTTTGCAACGCTATAATTTTAGCCACTTAGCATTGATGCATAACAATAAAGGATGCACCAGCATATCACTCAGTTTCCACTTCCATAGTTTATAGTCTCGAAAATGTTGATTTTGGGAAATGCGAGAGACCTACCACCACCTAAACACCCCAAGCAAAAATATTTAAAAGCACTGATCCTCCATCATCTCTAAGTGCTGCATCGATGAAGATTTCCCGCATTGTGATGAAATAAGTAAATAACAGCTCCTCAATGTATGGAACAAATAAATAAAAACCATTCAGGGTCTCTTAATCATGCAATATATGTCTCGGAAGAAAGAAAAGAATTACTCAGTGTTGTGCAGATCTACAGTATGAAATTATGAATCTAATCAACATCTTAAATGATAATTGACAACTCGGAAGCATTGAATCCAAACAATATCAAAACAGTAGATGAATTAAATTAACATTTTTGAGACATAAAATCCAGGAAAAAACATCACTCCGAGGAAGAAGATAAACAATGCAAACTGTTTAAAAGTTTGTGTTGGGAGAAAACGAAAAAAATAGATGAGAATCGGAGGCTAATAGCCTAATAATACGCTCTTTGGCTTTTGGTTCAGGAAGAGTGATTATAGATGGAAATAAGAAGAATCAAGGGAGAAGAAGAATAGAGGGAGGAAGAAGAAACTACAGGATTGTGCCTGCAACCGATCAGTGTGATGAAGGAGGAGTTTCGCCGTCGCCGTTCTGGTTTCGCCGATCGCTGGACGCCGACAACGTGATAACTTCCCAGTAAAAGGTAAAAAACTAAAAAGTAAAAAACCTAGGTTATTGGTTATCCTATCCCTCTCACCGAGTCCCCCTCACCATTTGATTTAAATCAAACGGGCTAAAATGCGCCCGCCCGATTTTGGGGAACCGACCACGGTTCCCGGTTTCCCGGTCGAACCTGCCGGTTCCCCGGTTCCGGGATGGTTCGGTAGAGCAGCGGGCAGAATACCATGATTGGACCGGCTGGAGGTCCGGTCGGCGGTCCGACCGGCCGGTCCGGTCCGGTTTTTAAAAGTATTTTTTGGGGGTGTATAATGTATGTGCGTCAATCAAAATGTAATAGTCTATCTTATGTAATTATGATTTTTTATTTGTGGTTGATTAATAAGGCTTCATTTAGGGCGCAGGCGGCCCGGCGGGTGGAACCGCCGCTCTCGAGCTGGAGGGGGGAGGCGGGGGTCGAAACGGATCGGTCCGACGGCGTTTCCTCCTTGTCATGGGAGCAAACGCCACTCATACAATATTAATTTTAACCGATGGGGTTCTCAAGTCAAATCGATAGAACTCCAACTAAAATATTCAAGTGATGCGACCCAACTGAGCAAGTCATGCCCGCAAGACGAGCACGGTCGAGGGGACCGAAAGTCACACCAAAAGAAGGGGTGGAATCAAGCACGAACACACCCGCAGCACACGCAGCATCGCGCGCGCGTACAGCTCGAGCACGCGTGTTACGCGTGTCACCTCTCTCGTCAATTATGGTTCCACCATTAGCGCATATTTTTGAGCTGCTTTTTTGGAGAACACTCCAAATATGTAACTCCCCAAATTCCGACAATTATGGAGGAACATTGGTGGCAGAATATATTTTTCTTTCGCTGATGGAGGAGATTTTTTGGAAGGGAATTTTTTCTCCTTCCTTGATTGTATCAAGCCAGCTCCACCTCTCTACCCGATTTTAGGGCTCTTCTCACCTATAAAAGGAGTGGTCGGTCATCCATGCAGTGCAGAGCGGCAGTTTTCTGTCAGAGAGATAATCGGCTTCTTCGACTCGACCGACTTCTCCCTTTCGATCGGCTTCTTCGACTCGACCGACTTCTCCCTTTCGATCGGCCTCTTCCTCTCGGTCGGCGAGTTCTTCTCGCCGCCAAGTTCTTCTCTCGCCACCGGAACTATTTTCTCATCGCAACGTGTACGACCGGATCTTGGAGGATTTGAGATTTTCATTATTTTCTCGGTCTATTATTCTCCTTCATTTAGTCGTATTGTATGTTTGAGAAATTAATAGTAAATTTATCTCTGTCGGCACAGTGGACGTACTCAATTTTGGGTAACAACTTTAAATTTAGTATTCTTCATTTTGTTGTGTTTGTTTTTATTTTATTTTTATTTTTCTTAATTTTTGTGTTTATCGCTCTTTGTCGTTTTGCTGTTAGAGAAAAAAATTTATTATTTGACACTGAATTATTCATCTGCACTCGGATTTGGTTTTTCATAATAAGTGGTATCAAAGGCTAGGTTCGATCGACGACTATTTGGACGCTTCGTTTCGAGTTTGGTCAACGATATGTGACGATATCGGTCTGCTCCCTATCTTCTCAATCTTGATCCGTGAATTTATCCTATCGCCTCGATCTCAGTGCAGATTTCCTCATTTTGATTTCTACAGCATCTTCCACACCCAGTGCGAAGTTTGAAGTTGCGAAGTTTGATGAAAATCACAATTTTGACTTGTGGCAGGTCAATGTCTGAGCACTACTAATCAAGGAAGGTTTACATTGTGTCATATTGGGAAAGGCCCATAAGAATGTCGTGGTTATCGAACGCATGTGGGAGGACTTGGATCTCAAAGCTATGTCCACCATACATCTTTGCCTTCGTGATGATGTGTTGTATGGAGTTCTTTCAGAGACGACTGTCTCTAGTCTTTGGAAAAAATTGGAGAGTACTTATATGCCGAAGTCCCTCCCCAACTGCATCTACCTTAAACAACAGTTGTACAAGTTCTGCATGAAGGAGAGTTCCTCTCTACATGACCACCTGAACAATTTTAATAAACTGTTAGCTGAGTGTCTCAGCACGGATATTCAGGTGGAGGAAGAGGACAAGCCACTTATTTTTCTGAACTCTCTTCCAAAGTCTTATGAGGGCATGGTCACTACCCTCACCTACAGTAAGAATATTCTGAATATGGAAGAGGTTACTGTAGCATTACTCTTATATGATATCCGAAATAAGTCGTCAGGATCAGGTGTTGCTGAAAGTTCAGCTTTATTCTCTCGGGGTCAGTCAGGTTCAGTCAGAGGAGGCAAGTCTAAGAAAAGTTCAGATAACCATTGCAACTACTGCAAAAAGAATGGACATAAAATCAATGATTGTTGGAAGCTTCAGAATAAGGAGAAAGAGAAGAACTTGGATGATGAGAAGGAAAAGTCTGCTGCATCTTTATACCTTGAGGATGTCGATGAGGATGTTCTCTAGTGTTTTTCTTACTTATCTCTTGTACAACCCATATTCGACGAGGGTGGGCCCTATCACCGCCAGGTCATCAGAGGTCAAAGTCAACAGAGCAGGGTGGGGATCCAGACCAGCATCCCGGGCCGCGGAAGGTTTGGGCGAGTAGGGCGAGCTCCCCAGGTCAACTCGCCAGGTGGCGACTATGGCCAGATGCTCGCCTCTCCCAGGCGAGTTTCTTAAGGAGGTCGCCAACTCGCCAGGGGGGGAGTATAAGTAAGACCCCCCCCTCTCTTTGATTTTGCCTATAAATAGGACCCCAGGGGTACGAAGGAGAGGACAAGCAATTCTCGGCCTGAACCCTCGCGAGTTCCAGTAACTACCCTTGACTCGCTATCGTTCAGCTCGCCTCCTTCGTACCTAGCTCGGCCAATCTGGTTGAGAAGGGGTTGCTTCTCCTAAGCAACTGGGTACGTGGTGGGACCTTCCTGCCGCAGCGACCTGGGGTCTTGTTCGTACAATTCGTCCTTGTTTCCTAACCAGAGATCGTCTTCCTGACCGATCGACCAGTAGCTTCAGGTCGCCTAATCCGATTTCTGAGGTTGAGAATTTCTCGGCTTCAACACTTGGTGCGGTGAGCGTGGATAGCGACCGAAGAAGAAAGTCGTGGTTGGAAGATGGCCGATGACGGAGACCGGGGCGAGTTGGGAGGTAACTCGGCGGGAGCTGGAATCCCGGGGCAAGGTGGCGAGTATGTGACGGTGGCAGCTTTTGCAGAGTTCGCAAGGAGAATGGAGAAGGCGATACTCGTCGGGTTGTCAAATCCGCCTGAGGTGACGGCGACTTCCCCCCGTCGCCAGACACCCCCGGGCGAGGAGATACCAACTCGGCGAGCAGGGAAGGAGCCCGCTTGGGCGAGTGGAGAGCAGGTGATCCCCCCGCGACATCACCCGGCGAGTAGTCAGGGGATCCGGTTCCGAGAACCAGAACTCTCGGCGAGGCATGGAGATACTCGCCGATGGAGCGAGTATGACTGCTCGAGCGGAGAGGATACTCGCCGCCGCCAGGAAGGGAGGAGCCCCTTCTGCGACGAGATCCTCGCAGCCCTTGTCCCCGACAACTTCAGAGAGCCAGTCCTCTCGTACTACTCCGGCAAGGACGACCCGGTGGGGCATCTTCAGTGGTTTGAGGATGTGGTCTCCATTCGCAACATGTCCGATGCTCTCAAGTGCCGGCTCTTCTCCATTACCTTCAAAGGTAGCGCGAGAGATTGGTTCCACCAGCTGCCGGCCGGGTCCGTTTACTGCTTCTCGGATCTGCGAAGGGGCCTGCTAGCAAGGTTCGCGACGTCCAAGCGGAGGAAGAAGGAGGCGACCGCTCTCTTCAAGATCGTGCAGGGGCAGCACGAGAGTTTGGGCCGGTACATCGATCGATTCCAGGAGGAGGTGCTGGAGGTGGAAGAGGTAGACGGGTTCACCTTGATGGTGGCCCTCAAGTTCGGGCTGAAGCAGGGTCTGTTCAACATGGAGTTGGGGCACAGGCCACCCAAGTCATTCGAGGAGATGGTGGAGAGAGCCAATGTGTTCATCCAGGGAGAGGAGAGGAACAAGGAGTTCCTGGCACGGCTCGACGGAGATCGACCGCTTGGGCAAGACAAAGGGAGGCTGCTGGAGAGGGAGAAGGCGCCGGAAGGGCGCAGTGACAGGAAGCAGGAAAGGCCGCGGGAGAAAGAGGAGAAGAAAGAGAGAGGAAGGGAGATCAGAAAGGCGGAGAAGCAGGAGCAGCGGGAGAGGCCTCGAAGGCAGGAGGACAGGAGGCCCGTCGGAGGGCGAGAAGCGAGGAGCGAGGAAAGAAGGTTCCAGTACCCGAGGGATCGCCCTTAGTGGAGGCAGCCCACCCGTCAGGAGGAAAGGAGGGCTTACAACCCTCGGGAGCAGGGAGGAGGAAGAAGGGAGACCATGTCCATCACGCAGCGAGCCGCCAAGCGCCGGCGGAAGGAGAGGCAACAGGAGAGGAGGCAGGAAAGGCAGCAGGAAGCGGCGATTCCCCTCTACTGCGATATCCATCGAGTGGAGGGGCACGGGACCTTGGCTTGCCCAGAGTTCTGGGAAACAAGGAGGAGGATGGAAGCGACGGCGGCCGAGAGGGAGCAGCCGCAGCAGGAGGCCCAGGTAGGGCAGGTGGCTTACCAGGCACCGCAGAGAAGGAGGAACGAAGACAGGATCGATCAAGGAGGAAGGGGAAATGTCATTCCCGGTCCGGGAGGCGGGCACGTTGGAGTGATCAACGGAGGGGCGGGGCTAGGAGCTTCCCGCAAGGGAAGTCTCCACCAAATCTACAAAAGGAGCGTCGCTTCGACGTCTCAGACCCCCCCTCCCTTGAACGAGATCACCTTCTCAGAGGAAGACATGCTCTGGAATGAGAACCCCTTCCATGACGCCCTGGTGATTCAAGCAGCAATCGAGGACTTCACCGTCGACCGAATCCTCGCGGATAACGGGAGCTCGGTGAATGTCATCTTCAAGAGAACCTTCGTCGGCCTTCAGGTGGAAGCGTCCCGGGTTCAGGCAGCGGATGGGCCTCTCTTCGGCTTCTCCGGGGAGAAGAAAGAGGTGGAAGGAGGAGTGGAGTTGCTGGTTACTCTCGGGGGGACTTCGATCCGATGCCGCTTCGTCATCGTCGACGCACCAAGCGGCTACAACGCCATCTTCGGACGGCCCCTCATCAACTACTTCAAGGCCGTCCCTTCATCTTATCACCAATGCCTGAAGTACTGCAGGGATGACGTCCAAGTCAGGATCAGGGGAGACCCCAAGGCCTCCAGGGAATGCTACCTGAATGCGGTCAGCACCATCAGCTGGATGGGCGACGCAGAAAGGTTGGAAAGGATGATGGAGCAAGAAGAGGGCCTGCAAGCTGCCGAGGAGCTGGAGGAAGTGGAGGTGATCTCCCTGAGAGGAAAGCCGGAGCTGCTGAAGATCGGAGGAGCCTTGCCCCCGGAAGGGAAGGTGGAGATAGCGGCCTGCCTACAGGAAAACGCGGACGTCTTCGCATGGAGCGCCGCCGGAATGCCAGGGATCGATGCTGATGTTGCCTGTCATCGCCTCAACCTGGATCCGACGACGGCCCCCGTCCGTCAAAAGCAAAGGAAGAGCGCCGCCACTCTAGCGGGACCCATCCGGGAGGAAGTAGGGAAGCTGCTGGAAGCAGGTTTTGTTTCGGAGATCCAGTATCCAGGCTGGGTCTCCAATGTTGTAATGGTGAAGAAGTCTGGAGGGGGCTGGAGGTTATGTATCGACTTTTCATTATTGAATAAAGCCTGCCCGAAGGATTGTTATCCCCTGCCTCAGATCGACGCGCTGGTTGATTCCGCCGTCGGATTTCCTGTGATGAGTTTTCTTGACGCCTTTTCAGGATACCATCAGATCCGGATGCATCCCCCCGATTGCCGCGACGTTTCCTTCATCACCAGCGACGGGTGCTATAGCTACAAGATGATGCCCTTTGGGCTCAAGAACGCCGGCGCGACATATCAAAGAATGATGGATCACGTCTTCAGAGAGCAGAAGGGGCGGAATCTGGAAGTCTACGTCGATGACTTGCTCGTTAAGAGTAAGAGCGCCGCAGAGCACGTAGCGGATCTGACGGAGACTTTTGCCACCCTGAGGAGGTACAAGATGCGGCTCAACCCGGCCAAGTGTGTTTTCGGCGCAGGAAGGGGGAAGTTTCTAGGACACCTCCTTACTCCCCTGGGGGTGGAGCCCAACCCCGACAAGGTGAAAGCCATCGTGGAGATGGCGTCCCCAAGAGACTCCAAGGAAGTTCAAAGGTTGACCGGAAGGCTGGCAGGTCTTAGCCGGTTTCTCTCCAAGGCCGGAGAAAAGTGCTCCCCTTTCTTCAAAGCCCTTCGGGGAAATCAGAAATTCGAGTGGACCCCGGAGTGCGAGGAGGCCTTCATGAAGCTCAAGCAACAGCTGACTCGAGCTCCCCTCCTTCAGGGTCCGCAGGGCGGCGAAGACCTCTTGCTCTACCTAGGGGTAGGGGCCGAAGCAGTCAGCTCGGTGTTGGTTCGAGAGGAGGGAAAGAAGCAGCTTCCGATCTATTATGTAAGCCGGGTGCTAAGGCAAGCCGAGACGCGGTATCCCATCCTGGAGAAGTTGGTCTTTGCCCTGATAGTTTCGGCCAGGCGACTCCGTCCATATTTCCAAGCCCACTCTATCAAAGTAGTCTCAGACCATCCCTTGAGGAGTATCTTGGACAGAGTGGAGCACTCCGGCAGGCTCGCCAAATGGGCTGTGGAGCTGAGCGAGTTCGACATCTCCTACCCCCCAAGGGTCGCGATCAAAGCACAAGCCGTGGCGGATTTCCTGGCCGACTTCTCGGCCGAGGTCGAGGCGGACACGGATGTCCCTCGACCGGTCCCTTGGGAGATGTTCGTGGATGGCGCGTCAGGGAGACACTCCGTGGGAGCCGGGGTGGTGCTGGTTAGTCCTCAGGGGACCAGGATTGAGCAAGCTATCAAGATCAATTTTCCGGTTACTAACAACCAGGCGGAGTACGAAGCCATGGTGGCTGGCTTGCGACTCGCCAAGGAACTGGCAATCAGAGATATCAGGGCCTTTTCCGATTCCATGGTGGCGGCATCCCAGATTCGGGGAGAGTTCGAAGTCCGAGATCCCGTCCTGCAGCAATATCTGGTCAAGGTCAAAGGCCTTATCGGGGGGTTCCGATCCTTTCACGTTGAGCATGTGCCCCGAGAGCGCAACTCCGAGGCAGACAATCTTGCGAAATACGGCCCCCGGGCCGGGGGAACCGCCATCGAGTTATTCCGACCATCCATCGAAGAAGGCGAATTGATGGAGGTCGATCAGCGGGCCTCGTGGAGGGATCCGTTCATCACATTCCTGGCGACAGGCCGACTACCATCTGACGGGCAAGACCAAAAAAAGTTTCGGTACAAGGCCGCATACTACTTGCTGCAGGGCGGCGAACTCTATCGCAAGACCATTTCAGGCCCTCTGGCCCGGTGCTTGTCAGAGCACGAGGTTCCCCGGGTCCTCGAAGAGATACACTCAGGAGAGTGCGGCAGTCACTCCGGGACCCGCACCCTAGAGCAAAGGATTCTGAGGCACGGTTACTTCTGGCCGACCATCCGAAAGGACGCAGAGGCCTATTCCAAAAAATGCTCCCAATGCCAACTCTTTGCGCCCCTTGCGCTCCAGCCAGCTCAGCAACTTCGCTCAATTACCGCTCCATGGCCTTTCGCAATTTGGGGCATGGATTTGATCGGCCCGTTCCCTCAAGCTAGCGGGCAAAGGAAGTTTGTTCTGGTAATGGTCGACTACTTCACGAAGTGGATCGAGGCTAAGGCTCTGGCCAGGACCACGTCTCAAATCGTCAAGAACTTCATTTGGGGGGAGATCGCATGCAGATTCGGGATCCCTCTGGCCATCATCACCGACAATGGGTCGCAGTTCGCCAGCCTGGAACTGGGAGACTTTTGTAAACAATTGGGAACCGACCTTCGGTTCGCCTCGGTACATCATCCTCGTAGCAACGGGCAAGTAGAAGCCGCAAACAAGCTCATCATCAACTTGCTGAAGAAGAAGATCACCAATCTCAAGGGGAATTGGGCCGAACAACTCCCCTCTGTCCTGTGGGCTCTCAGGACCACCCCGAACTCGGCTACAGGGGAAACACCCTTCAAGCTATCACACGGGTCCGAGGCGCTCATCCCGGTCGAATTTGAGGTGCATAGTCCGAGGGTCATCGCGGCCGAAGACGGAAGCGAGGAATGGCGGTTAGAGAATGAAGAGGCTCAGAGGCTCTCCCTAGATTATGTGGAGGAGCTTCGGGACTTAGCCTCCATGCGCCAGGAGGAAACCAAGAGACGCATGGCGAGACATTTCGACAAAAACGTCCGCTTGAAGAACTTCCTCGCAGGGGACTTGGTCATGAAGAAAGTGGACGCCGCCGGGCGAGGAGCCGCCATAGGCAAGCTCCATCCCAACTGGGAAGGACCTTTCATCATCCAAGAGGCTTTGGCCACAGGAGGCTATTACCTACAAGACCAAGCGGGAGAGCAGCTGTCTGGAACCTGGAGTGGGGATGATTTGAAAAGATTTTACCCATAGCGGTAACCCATGTATCTATTTCTGTAAAACTTTCTTAAATGAACAAAGGATGCGGATTTTCATCCCTTTTGTGTTGAAGGTGCCTCGAGGCTTCTGAGTGTTTCCATGGTCCGCCTCGTAGTCGACTTCGGAAGGCAGTGGTCGGTTTGTTCCTCATACGTAGCCCAGTACGGATGATGGGACGATGCTTCGGGATTTTAAGCGCTCTTGTAAGACCGAACCTCTGCACTGTCGGCCGAGATCAGCTCCCCCCTTGCATGTCGGCCTAGGTCTCCCCGAGTGCATCTCTCTTCCGTCTGGAGGAACTACGAGGAACAAGATCCGCACCCTGATCCCCCGGACTCGAGGAGAGGCCGGCCTCGTAAAGCTCCCAGAAGGAAAAACCTCAAACGAGCAGCAAGGCAGGATAACCTGCTGAAAAGGGCAAGAATGAGCCCAGGGGTGTGTGTTGATTCCGAGTGCGTCCGGAGAGGACCCTCGATGAACACCACCCCCATTCGAATCATAACTGGAAGCGATCTTCACTATCAAATCGAGATACGTGCCTTCAACCCGTTCTCACTGAATAGCCTAGTTCGGACGATGGGACGAGGCTTCGGGATTTTAAGCGCTCTTGTAAGACCGAACCTCTGCATTGTCGGCCGAGATCAGCTCCCCCCTTGCATGTCGGCCTAGGTCTCCCCGAGTGCATCTCTCTTCCGACTAGAGGAATTCTTAGGAACGGGTCTGGACGCCGACCCCCCGATTTGGCAGGGTCAAGAGCGCCTCCGGAGAGAGTTTTGTCAAAGATGCCTTCGAGATTAACCTCCAAACTGTATGAGAATGCAGGATTGTAATCCAAGACTTCGAGTTGAGCAGCGTCGTAAGACCGGTATCCCCACGAGCTCCTCTCCTCGGGAATCGGCCGATCTCCTCGATTGTAATCCAAGACTTCGAGTTGAGCAGCGTCGTAAGACCGGTATCCCCACGAGCTCCTCTCCTCGGGAATCGGCCGATCTCCTCGATTGTAATCCAAGACTTCGAGTTGAGCAGCGTCGTAAGACCGGTATCCCCACGAGCTCCTCTCCTCGGGAATCGGCCGATCTCCTCGATTGTAATCCAAGACTTCGAGTTGAGCAGCGTCGTAAGACCGGTATCCCCACGAGCTCCTCTCCTCGGGAATCGGCCGATCTCCTCGATTGTAATCCAAGACTTCGAGTTGAGCAGCGTCGTAAGACCGGTATCCCCACGAGCTCCTCTCCTCGGGAATCGGCCGATCTCCTCGATTGTAATCCAAGACTTCGAGTTGAGCAGCGTCGTAAGACCGGTATCCCCACGAGCTCCTCTCCTCGGGAATCGGCCGATCTCCTCGATTGTAATCCAAGACTTCGAGTTGAGCAGCGTCGTAAGACCGGTATCCCCACGAGCTCCTCTCCTCGGGAATCGGCCGATCTCCTCGATTGTAATCCGAGACTTCGAGTTGAGCAGCGTCGTAAGACCGGTATCCCCACGAGCTCCTCTCCTCGGGAATCGGCCGATCTCCTCGATTGTAATCCAAGACTTCGAGTTGAGCAGCGTCGTAAGACCGGTATCCCCACGAGCTCCTCTCCTCGGGAATCGGCCGATCTCCTCGATTGTAATCCGAGACTTCGAGTTGAGCAGCGTCGTAAGACCGGTATCCCCACGAGCTCCTCTCCTCGGGAATCGGCCGATCTCCTCGATTGTAATCCAAGACTTCGAGTTGAGCAGCGTCGTAAGACCGGTATCCCCACGAGCTCCTCTCCTCGGGAATCGGCCGATCTCCTCGATTGTAATCCAAGACTTCGAGTTGAGCAGCGTCGTAAGACCGGTATCCCCACGAGCTCCTCTCCTCGGGAATCGGCCGATCTCCTCGATTGTAATCCAAGACTTCGAGTTGAGCAGCGTCGTAAGACCGGTATCCCCACGAGCTCCTCTCCTCGGGAATCGGCCGATCTCCTCGATTGTAATCCAAGACTTCGAGTTGAGCAGCGTCGTAAGACCGGTATCCCCACGAGCTCCTCTCCTCGGGAATCGGCCGATCTCCTCGATTGTAATCCAAGACTTCGAGTTGAGCAGCGTCGTAAGACCGGTATCCCCACGAGCTCCTCTCCTCGGGAATCGGCCGATCTCCTCGATTGTAATCCAAGACTTCGAGTTGAGCAGCGTCGTAAGACCGGTATCCCCACGAGCTCCTCTCCTCGGGAATCGGCCGATCTCCTCGATTGTAATCCAAGACTTCGAGTTGAGCAGCGTCGTAAGACCGGTATCCCCACGAGCTCCTCTCCTCGGGAATCGGCCGATCTCCTCGATTGTAATCCAAGGCTTCGAGTTGAGCAGCGTCGTAAGACCGGTATCCCCACGAGCTCCTCTCCTCGGGAATCGGCCGATCTCCTCGATAACAAGGTCGATAACAAGGAGGGGCCCCCGGGCTATGTTCGACGACTAAGCCCGGCCCAATTTTCGTCACGCGCAAGCAGGCCTCGCGCGAATAGAAAAGCAAAACTCACGCGAGCAAGCGAGCTGATCTCGCGCGAGTAGGCGAGCTGATTCCATGCGGGGAAGCGAGCTGAAACCGCGCGAGTAAGCGAGCCCCGGGGGACATGCGAGTATGTCCCACACGCCACCCGCGCGGTTATCACAGCAGGTTCACGAGTATCCGGGTGCAGGGGCGAGTAGGTCCCGGCGAGCGGATGGTCGACGTTGGGGCCATCCCCTGCGACCTAGCAAGCACCTCTCTCCGAGCCTATGAGCCTAGCGAGTAACATCCAGTCAGAGGAAAAGACAAAACTTGGTATAAATCACTAAGTCAAAATGTGGTTTACAAAAGGAACAAAAAGAATATCGGCGGGCAACTAGGACTCGTCGTCGCCAGTATCAGGCCGATATTCATCATCCCCAACATCGCCGATATCCGCAAAGTCGTCGCTCTCTGCGGTCTCGCCGCTGCTGCTTCCGCTGCCGCTGCTGCTTCCGCTGCCGCTGCTGCTTCCGCTGCCGCTGCTGCTTCCGCTGCCGCTGCTGCTTCCGCTGCCGCCGCTGTCAGAATCACCGGAGCTGATCGGCAACGACGCGTCGTACGGCGGGACAGTCCCCTCGGCGAGCAGCTCGGGGATGAGCTCGTCAACAGTGAGCGGCTTCTCCCCCTCGACGAGCTGGCCCCCGAGCCTAAGGCGCGCGAGAATGACATTCCCCGCCGCCCGCGCGATCTCGCGGCGAACGGAGGATCTCTCCTCCCAGAGGACGCGCGATTGCTTCACCACTCGCGCCGGGTCCTCGGGCAGCGAGGTTGAGGAGCTCGGCCGCCCTTCAGCAGCGATCAGCCTGGTCTCCATCACCGCAGCGCGAGTTTGAGCCGCCTCCAACTCGGCCTGGGAGGCGGCGAGCTTCTCCTCGCACGCAGAAAGCTTCTTCGCCGCTTCTATCTCGGCAGCCTGCGAGATGACCAATGTCAGAGCCTGGCAGCGATACAAGTCAAGCAACCTACCCAAGGATAACTCACCTCGAAGTCCCTCCAGCGGGCGGACTGCATGCCAAGGTCAATGGCCTTCTTGGAGACGATTTTGAGGGCGTCGGTCATTTCCAGCATCTTCCTCGCCGAGTAATGCCCCAGCTCGGCAGACCGCGCGAGCGCGCAGGCCGACTGATGGGCAAGCTCCGTCGGGGTCAGCTCCATGACGGACTCCGCGTCGGCCCGACCATAGATGGCATGCAGGACGGCGAACGCCTCCCCCTTATCCTCCCAGTCAGTCGACCAGGACGGGAGGTTGGTGCTCAGCGACACCGAGTTCTCCCCCGCCGACCAGGTCACGAGCGGGCGACCGAAGGAATCCACCACCCCCTGTCCAAGGCCGTAGTTGGGGTGGAAATGGGGCGACCGCGCGGGCGTCGGCGACCGGCAATCGACGGATTGCGGCGACGAGGTCTTCACCTTCTTCCTCGCGGGACCCTGCGAGCTGGCCCGCGACTTTCCCTTAGCCGTCTTCTTCTCCCCGACGTCGGCAGGAGGGCGAGCATCCGACTGCGTGGCGGCGACTTCCTTCGCCAAGGGAAGTGGCTTCTCCGGAAGCTCGTTGGCGACTGCAAAACACGTGACAGTTAGCTTCAGCGGCAAAATGGCGAGCGGGTAACCAGGGCGCACGGCGAGTTCAACATACTTTCGATGGGGAGGACTGGCTCGAGCACGCTGACGTTTAGTCGCCAGAAAATGACGTCAAAACGCCGACCGCGGAAGTAGTCGAAGAGTTGCTCGCGAGTTCCCTCGAGGATGGGGGGAAGGAAGGCGACATCGGCTGGCTGGTGCGGCCTGCCGGGAACGCCGCCGAAGTCGCCATGGACGACAACCAGCTGCTCGCTCCAGCGATGGACCTTGTTCGCCGTCCCGACCAGAGTACAAACACGGCTGCTAAAGAAGATGACCCCCTCCGAGGTCGCCGCGAAGGCGAAGATGCGGCGGAAGACGGAGAGGTCGAAAGAGATCCTCTCTTCCCGAAGGAAGCAGAGGAATCCCATAATGATCGCCACGCCGTTGGGATTGATCTGCGCGGGAACAATCCCAAAGTAGCGTAGGATCTCGCAAAATTCCGGCCAGAAGGGCAGCCGCAGACCCGCGTCGAAGTGACGCAGCGACATTACAAGCGAGCCCTCAACATGGGTATTGAGGCGCTCGCTGCGAGTGGGGAGTCTTGCCGAGTATCCGTCAGGGAGGAAGCGTTCCCTGAAGGTCGCCAGTTCCTTCTCGGTGGTAATAGAGTTCTTAAAAGCCGCATCGGCAAAATTAATTGCATGGGCCTGCCGGCGAGCGCTAGCGTCGTCACCGACCATGATGGCGAGATCAGAAAGCAGCGTGAGCGGCGAGCTGATTGTTCAGACACTCGGCAGGAGAAAAGAAGGTCGCTACAGCAATACACTTCATGACCCACCTACCCCCCCTATTTATAGGAACGACAAGTCCAAGGAAAGGGGGGGGGGGTCAGCCATCCCGGCGAGTATCTGACAAACTCGCGCGATGAAGAAAAACCTGCGACATTATCAAAGTGAACTGAAGCTCGGTACATCAAAGAATGAAAGCGCGCACACGGAAGCGGGAATATTCGCGCACACGAATTAATCAAATTAAAAATATATGTCCGGGGATTACAAAGTCGCGCGAGGCGATTACAGGTGATTACATTAGAAGAACAAAAAGAGATTATGGCGCCCTCGGCCGCTCAGGAGGGTGCGGATGTCGCCCAGCCCAGCCGATCTCGCGCGCACGTCGGTAATGCTCCGTCGCCAGCGCTGTCGCATCATCGCCGAGCCTGAGCTGCTCCTCCATCCTCGCCAGACGTCCAGCAGATCCCATGCTCGCCCGGATGCCGGCCAGCTCGTCGAGCACCAGCTGCAGGCGGTGGTTGTTCAGTTGCAGCTGGCGGTCGTTCTCTTTGACCACGTGAAAGCGAGCTTCATAGCTTTCCAAGGTCGACTGGAGCCCTTCGACCTTGGCCATCCTCGCCTCCAGTGCCGAGATGCGCCGGTGAGAATCACAGATGGCGAGCTGGTCAAACTTGCTCTCCAGCTCCATGTGGGCGCGAATGGCGGCCTGGCGATACTCGCTCCCGGACAGCCCGATAGCGTCGAGGAAGGTCGCCCCAGAGGTCGCCGGGCGATCTGACACGGCAGGAAGACAGATCGTCAGGAGTGAAAAAGCAACAAGCAGAGCGGTAGTCAGTGGAAGGAGGCTCACCACGGCGAGGAGATCGGGATCGGCGCGGCGAAGAAGGTCGCCCGGAGGTATCTCGCCTCCCCGAAGAACTACTCGGAAGGTCGGCAGGCCTGCCCTGCCCGCGCCCTCCAGACCCTTGGCCGACGTAGTCAGGGTCTCCAACCCGCGGAGGAAAGTAGGGCGGCCGCGGCCTCGCCGGCTTCTTCGCCGGCGGCGAAGCTTGAAGGGAGCTCGCCGGGTGGTGCGGAGCCCTCGGCGCAGGAGGAGGAGGTCGCGGATGATCCTTCGGCAGGGTGAACAGAGGCGGCGGAGGGGGCAAGCCGGTGCTCGGCGTCTGGCCAGGAGTGGCGACCGCGGGCGGTGGCGGCGGCAATGGAGCGCTCATCGGGGGTATCTTCCCGCCGCTCGCGACAACACCAGCCGCCGTACTCGCTGGAGGGACCTCGCGCACCAGCCCGGGTGACCCGGCAGGGGTGGCCTTCGCCGGCAGATCCCTGCTCGCGGGAAGGGGGTCCTTCACCAACGCCGCCCCAGACGCCTTCCCCGAGCTGAGGCCTATCCTGACCGAGCGGGCGACCTTGAACGGCCTGTCAGCCGCCAGGGCGAGTAGGGGGGCCGAGTTGAGAGGGACGACATTAAGTGCCGCGTCCGCGGCAATCGGAGAATCTGCATAAGGAAAGAAGTCAGCAAGTGGTGGCGACAACCCAGCAGAGAAGAGTTCGAGGTAGCGACCTGACAGGGTGACGACGTCGGCCTGGGACACCGCAGGTTCCTTCACGACCGCGGGCTCCTCGGTCGCTCCTACGTTCTCCGGCGGGCTGCCCCGGGTCGACTCAGGGAGGTCGTCAAGCCCTAGGTCGTTCAACACCCTCTGGGTGGTGGATGACACTACGGGATTGTCGATCGCCGCGGCGACCTGGTGCGCCAGTGGAGGCGAGCCGACCACCGTAGTGGCGGGCTGCTTGTCCTTCTTCGTCTTCTTCTTCTTCTTCGACGGGGGCAAGGCAGTGGGATCATCCTCGCGCGGTCTTTTCGATCTAGCTATGCCGAGGAGGCCCGACAGAGCAGCGAGATTGTCCTTCAAAAACTGTTCGGCATCCGACATCTTCGGCGAGCTCCAGGGATTGTCTCAAAAAACGAAGCCCCCCCCCTATTTATAGACTACTCAACCAGCAGGCGATGATGCGAGCGGTCCAAATACTCGGCAGAGGTCCTCGCCGAATAAGCGTTGGATGAATCTTTCCGGGTTCCTACGTCGCCCAAAAAGAGCGGGGATTGTGTACAACCCATATTCGACGAGGGTGGGCCCTATCACCGCCAGGTCATCAGAGGTCAAAGTCAACAGAGCAGGGTGGGGATCCAGACCAGCATCCCGGGCCGCGGAAGGTTTGGGCGAGTAGGGCGAGCTCCCCAGGTCAACTCGCCAGGTGGCGACTATGGCCAGATGCTCGCCTCTCCCAGGCGAGTTTCTTAAGGAGGTCGCCAACTCGCCAGGGGGGGAGTATAAGTAAGACCCCCCCCCCCCTCTCTTTGATTTTGCCTATAAATAGGACCCCAGGGGTACGAAGGAGAGGACAAGCAATTCTCGGCCTGAACCCTCGCGAGTTCCAGTAACTACCCTTGACTCGCTATCGTTCAGCTCGCCTCCTTCGTACCTAGCTCGGCCAATCTGGTTGAGAAGGGGTTGCTTCTCCTAAGCAACTGGGTACGTGGTGGGACCTTCCTGCCGCAGCGACCTGGGGTCTTGTTCGTACAATTCGTCCTTGTTTCCTAACCAGAGATCGTCTTCCTGACCGATCGACCAGTAGCTTCAGGTCGCCTAATCCGATTTCTGAGGTTGAGAATTTCTCGGCTTCAACATCTCTGTCTTATGTTTTTTTTTCCTGCATTTTTTATCCTTTTTTGTTTTGTTCTTATGGTCTTTATCCCTTCATTTGCTTACTTTAGTTCTCTTTATTTACTCATGTTAATTTTATGCGTGTTTTCATATAACTCATATCTTTTGAGTTATTTCTTCTGGTAAAGAACTTTGTTTTTACAGTTTTGTCATCCTTTATTACCTAAGCTCTTTCATTGTTACTCTTTCGTTCTTCATAAGCTTAAAATGTGTCTAATCAACATTGATTAGTTCTCATATGGGTTCATTTTTTTCATGTTGATGTCAGTTGTTTGCATTTTTTGTTGATGTGTCTGCATTTATCTTTTTCTCTCCCGCACGCACATTAAAGGTCAGAAGTCTTGACAGGTTCAGTTTTTGCTACGGGAGATCACCACTGGAGGTGGAGCAGATGATATTGTTTTAAGGTAATGCGTTTCTGAGACAGCCATGTAAGTCCAATTTGTGTGCTACTCGGGATTGAAGGAGTTTTTTTATGATCCGTTCTTGGCCGAAGCTCACTTAATCAGTTCCTTTCGCTTTTGGATCTTGATGACCGTTGATACATTTTGGAGTTATCTCAACTAGATGGAGTCTGTCATGGTAGATGCGTCAATGTGGAGATCGTTACTCGTGCCACCTCTCCCACCAATTATGGCTCCACCATTAGCGCATATTTTGGTGCTGTTATTTTTGGAGACCACTTCAAATATGTAACTCCCCAAATTATGATAATTATGGAGGAGCATTTGTGGCAGAATATATTTTCTTTTCGCTGATGGAGGAGATTTTTGGAAGGAAATTTTTTCTCCTTCCTTGATTGGATCCAGCCGGCCTCACCTCTCTACCCGATTTTAGGGCTCTTCTCACCTATAAAAGGAGTGGTCAGCCATCCATGCAGCGCACAACAACATTTCTCTGGCAGAGAGATATTCGACTTCTTCAACTCGGTCGGCTTCTTCCTTTCGGCCTGCCTCTTCCTCTCGGACGGCGAGTTCTTCTCGCTGCCAAGTTCTTCTCTCGCCGCCGGAACTATTTTCACATTATAACGTGTATGATTGGACCTTGGAGGATTGGAGATTTTCATTATTTTCTCGGTCTATTCTTCTCTTCATTTAGTTGTATTGTATGTTTGAGAAATTAATAGTAAATTTACCTCTGTCGGCACAGTGGACGTACCCAATTTTTGGGTACCACTTTAAATTTGGTGTTCTTCATTTTGTGTTTGTTTTTATTTTTTTTAATGTGTGTTTATCGTTCTTGGTCATTTAGCCGTTAGACAAAAAAATTTATTATTTGAAACAGGATTATTCATCTGTCCGGGCCGCCCGAACTGCTGGGGGCCATGTCCGTAATTTCACAAAAAATGGTGATCTGGGTGACCGGAATGGAACAACATCATTCGTTGTGCCCTCGGGTCTTCATTTGAAGACATACAAGTTCAGAAACCAAAGAGAGTTCTCAGATTTTTAATCGAGAATGTGAGACTTAGATCGTTTTTCTAGTGGAACTCGGTTCGCTCGCTCTCTTTTTCGTTCAACGCTCGACGCTCCCTTGATGCTTTTGTTAGTGTAGGAGAAGACTTCAAAGTGCGCTCACGTGGACGCTCTTCGCCAAGCTTCGTGGACTTGGCGTTTTCCCCCTTCTTCTCATATTCAAGACTTGTAATGGAGAGGTGTCCTGTCACTCTCTAAGGAACACAACTACTTATAAACTCAAAGGAAAATGGTGGTTTTAGACACGATACAGATCCGGTCGCGTGGTTTTTCATCATTTCTTGATTTTCAACGTTAAAAAAAGTCTCTTGTTTTTGTTGTTCGATTTTCTTTAACTATCTGCGCCCTGTCTAACTCAGAGTTAAGGCAGTCTAATTCTCCGGACTAGAGGAAAATGGGCAACCCTCAACAATTTGGCATAGACTGGAAAAGTGTTCCTTACTTTGCAAAATCTTATCGGAAGCAGCGCTTGCATCACACAAGCACTCTTGATCAGCAACAACGACGCGGGAAATGATTTTCGTGTAGCCCCTACAATGGTTCCCGTTGAAAGAGCGTCGCAAAACGGTAAGGCATCAGCTACCCTTGTCCCAGCAGGCACCCAACTTGGAGCACGCTACAAGGCGCAGTGGGGAAGGCGTACGGACATGAAAGTCGAAACGATCACGGGGTCCTCTGTCTGCGCCGACCAAGTATTGGTTGTCATGTGGCGCGAAGAAAGCCACCTCGACAAAAGGGTCATCTGGACATCACATCTGGTTTGGGAGAGGGGACCTGGCAGGGGTAAGCACGTCGTATCGGGACCCCCACGTCAGCGTAGGAATAGGAGAACCCTACTTTTATGTCAAGATAATTCTCATGGACAATGGAAGTTCTGTAGACATCCTCTTCATGTCTGCATTCTGGAGTACGCATCTCTATGAGGAATCCCTTTACCTAACAAATGGACTCGTCTACGGGTTTAGCAACCGGCCAGACCCGGTATGGGGGGGGGGGGGTTGTCGTCCTCCCAGCAACGATAGGGGTTGCCTAAGGCAAGCTACCTGCAACATCAAGTTCATGGTCGTGGAGTGCAAATCCGCCTATAATGCCATCTTCGTCAGACTTCTACATGCTGTATTCAGAGCAGTTTTCTATATTTCGGACCTCGCAATGAATTTTTTGACGTCCGACGACATGGGTATCGTCAGAGGGAATCAAGGGGCAGCGCATGTTTGCAATCGAAATCAGGCTCGATCGTTGCAAAGCACGATTCTCCATATTAACAACTTCAACCTCCGCGACGAGGCCGCACTATGGCGGGAAATGTCGATGGAAGGCCTCATTGAAGTTCCACTTTGTGTGGGAGACCCGCCCTGCATACTACAAATTAGCTCCCTCTTAACTCCTGAAGAACAGGAGTGTATGGACATTTTGCAGGCAAACCAGGACGTGTTTGCCTGGAGACCCGACAATATGCCCGGAGACCCGACAATATGCCTGGAATGGACCCACAAGTAATCACATGTTCATTAAACATTAGTTCTGCATGCAGGCCCGTCATCCAAAGAGAAGCACAGCTTCGTGCTCGAGCAACTCCGGATAATAGAAGAGGAAGCTGACAAGCTTTTGGTTGCACAGTTCTTCTAGGAGGTAAAGTATCCCACTTGGCTCGTCAACATGATCATGGTGAAGATGGTCTCTGGGAAGTGGAGGATGTTTGTCGACTATAGCAATCTCAACTAAACCTGCTCAAAGGATAATTTTTCACTTCCCCGTATTGATTAACTTGTGGATACCACGATCGGGCGTCCTCCTACAGCTGGATGTGAATGAATCTCGCAGACGAAGGACACATCACCTTCCGCATGGACAAAGGGGTGTACTACTACAAGGTATTGCCCTTTGGGCTAGAGAATGTTGGAGCTGCCTATCAAATACTGATGAACAAAATGTTTAAGGATCTCATAGGGCAGTCCACGGAGGTTTACGTCAACGACATGCTGGTAAAAAGCATCTTGCACGACCACCACTTTGAGGACTTGGACACGTGCTTTCAACTTCTCTTTCGCTTACAGATGCGCCCAAATCCCTCCAAATGCACGTTCAGTGTTGCCTTATGAAAATTTCTAGGCTTCACAGTGACGCGACAAGGAATTGAGGCCAACCTCGATAATATTAAGGCATTGGAAAAGATGTCTCCCCCCGCACTATGCATCGAGGAGGTTTAACACCTTAATGGGAGGATAGTCGCGCACCCGCAGTTTTTGGCTCGAACGGGGGACAAATATCTCTACTTCTTCAAGGCCCTCTTATGATCGTGCAACACCAATTTTTAGTGGACAGACGAATGTCAAGCTGTCTTCAATCACCTCAAGCAGTACCTAGCCTTTCCCCCGCTACTTTATAATCCCAACATCAGGGAGGCCTTGGTCGACCACCGCTTGGAGGACTTGGACACGTGCTTTCAACTTCTCTTTCGCTTACAGATGCGCCCAAATCCCTCAAAATGCACGTTTAGTGTTACCTTTTGAAAGTTTCTAGGCTTCGCAGTGACGCGACGAGGAATTGAGGCCAACCTCGATAATATTAAGGCATTGGAAAAGATGTCTCCCCCTCGCACCATGCATCGAGGAGGTTTAGCACCTTAATGGGAGGATAGTCACGCAACCGCAGTTTTTTGATCGAACGGGGGACAAATATCTCTCATTCTTCAAGGCCCTCTCCTGATCGTGCAACACTGATTTTTAGTGGACGGGCGAATGTCAAGTTGCCTTCAATCACCTCAAGCAGTACCTAGCCTTTCCCCTGCTACTTTATAATCCCAACATCAGGGAGGCCCCCTTCTCGTACCCAGTAGTACCCCCCTGACACAAAGCTCGGTCCTAGTAAAAGATAAAGACAAGGTCTGGTGTCCGGTCTACTATCTCATCAAGGTCCTCTCGGATGCCGGGAGTAGATACCATGCGGAAAACAAGACAACTCTAGCACTAGTGTTCTCCGCGAGGAAACTTTGGTTGTACTTCTAGGTCCATATATATCATTAAAGTGTTCATGCAGTTACCACTATGCATAATCTTGCAAAGGCCGAAGGTATTGCGAAGACTCGTCAAATGGGCAGTAGAACTAGGGGAGTCAGACATATAGTTCCTGCCAAGACTCGTTATCAAGTCCCAAGTCCCGACGGACTTCGTAATGGAGTGCATAATCCCCCTAGAAAGACGCACCTGACCCAAGCGACACAATCCCTACGTGATGGACCTTGTGCATCGACATAGCATCAGGGGTTGAGGGGCCAGACACAGGTCTGCCGCTGAGAAATCCCAAAGGAGACACCCCGAATACGAGCTTAGGCTGTAGTTTCCGACTACCAGCATCATTGCAGAATCCGAAGCCTTGACTGACGACATCCACCCGACCATTGATTGCAAAGCAAAGAGCTTAACTATCAACATTGACTCCCAACTAGTAGTCCTGCGGATTGAATGAGACTACGAAGCCAAGAATAAGCAGCTCGCGCAATACTTACAACTGGCAAGGTCTCTCTACGGGAAGCTTAGATCTCACAAGATCCTCCACATCCCAGGGAGCAAAACACCGGAGCTGACACTCTATCCAAACTCACGAGCTCCTCCACGGGGTTCTAGTCCAAACATCCCTGAATTGAAGGCCTACTCATCCTTAACACTAGCGACCCGTGAGAGATTACTGCTATAAGAGGAGGGGTGCCATATTGGATGGATCCCATTATTGCTTACTTGAGAGACGAGAAACTGCCCGCTGACACTCTAGAAGCGCAACGACTACGAATCTGCATTGTCTTATTCTCCATCATCACCGACTGTTGAAAATTGTGAAGTGAAGTGGGTGATCGGGTTGTCCGGGAGTCCTGGGCGGACTGTCCGCGCGGACTGGAGCTAGAGTTCGGCGGACTGGTGTTGGCTGTCTTTGCAGATTGGATTTCCGCGGACTACGCGGACTGCGCGGACTGCGTGGACTGGTTGAGTCCTATAGTGGCTGGCTGAGCAGTGCAGGATGGTGTCCACGGTCTATGTGGACTGAGGCTTGGAGTCTGCGCGATCAGCGGTTGATCTGGAGTTGTGGTGAGCCACAATCTGGCCTTGGAGCTGGCGGATTGTTGTATGGACTTGTACTTCTGTGAAGTCCAGGGTTTCCGCTTTGTCCGCTGTGACTGGGCGGTTTGCCTGTGGTCGTGGACATTGCGAGCTGAGTTAGTGTCTGCATAGTCCGTTGTGACCGGGCAGTTTGCCTGTGGTCGTGGACTTGTGCGTGCGGACAGATGTTGTGTCCTTTTCTCCATGCCGACTGGTATGGTGCTCAGCTGGTGGCGCTCTTGTGAGTTGGCGATCTGTTCGCGAGTCCGGCTTGTCGGTGCGGACTCGGCGGACTGACAGTGCGAGCCAGGGGCGAATCTAGAGGGGGCCCGAGGGACACTGATACCCCCATTATTTTTCAAAATAGTTAGTGTATTTGGATTCCTCTCGTCGAGGCAATGAATTTTGACTACTTATACGTCAAAAACGGTGGCCATATGAGGGAGAAACAGCTCCGATAAGATTGAAACGTTCAAAATATTTTTTTTGACGGAAGTTGATGTCTGGCCTCCCATGTTAAAATTTTTAAAATCCGGTGACGCATTCAAAAAAATTTGTGTGCACCCCCATTATCAATTTGTGCACCCCCATTATTAATTTTCTGGATTCGCCACTGGTGCGAGCTGCGGTCAAAGGGCGGTTAGCCTATCTCATAAGGCGGTGATCACACTCCTCACCCCGCCTATAAATAGGACCCCCCGGCTCGTCATTTGACAACAAAGTGAATAGTAGGTTGGACTTGGGTTAAGGCTGCGGACTCGTTTTTGGTATCCACGCGGGTTGATTTGCTTAACCGGTTGCTGTGTGCAGGTGACGCGACTAGCACTGTGAAACCAGGAGCTTGGTTTTGACCTCGGTCAGGCTCAGTGAAGTTAGCGGACTGTTTTCAGCGGTTACAAGTTTTCTGCATCAACTTTCCCAGTTCAATAACCTGTCCGCGTGACCTCGCGGTCTCGGCGGGTAGGCGGTCTGTTCCTCAGTTCAGAAGCAGCAGGCAGCTCTGCGAATAACGGCGTGTCCGTGCAACCTCGCGGTCTCGACGGACTCCGTGTTCAGTTCGGCTTCAGCTCAGTTCGGGCGGTCTCCGCAGGCAGGCGGCCTCGACGGTCTCAGTGTTTCTGTCCGCCTGAATTGATTGTAATTTCTGGTTTTTTCATGTACTGACGAAATCATGTCTTGCCACGTATAACTCGTCTTGTAAAGAAGATTGATAAATTTTTGATCTGCTTGTTTTTGTCTATGCACTTTGCTTGCTTGAATTGTCTTTCTGTCTTCCGCTTGTTCAAATTGCGATCTGGGTAGTTCCAAAGATATTAATTTGGTGTTTGAGCTATCTTGCTGAGCATTTTGTGAAAATTCAACATGGTATCAGAGGGAGGTTCAATTGCTTGAGCGGTGATCAACAAGTTCTGTTGTTGCTCTGTGCTTCTGAAAGGTTGACCAGGATAGTGCAATGGACGGAGGTTTTGCAAGAGGCCTGGAAATTGAGCTTTTAACGCTGACTAACTTCAAGAAGTGGAAGTCGTGCATGAAAAGCTACCTTCTGGGAGAGGAGCTATGAGAGGTCGTCGGTGGTGATGACCATGTAGAAATTACAGCTGTGTTTGGAACTGCCGAGCAGGTGAGAGTGTGGAGGAAGACAAATGCCAATGCTGAGTTTGCTCTCAAGCGGGCAGTGTCACCTGAGGTCTTTGATCACATCTTAGGATGTGAGTCTGCTGCTGAGATATGGACTTCCCTCGATGGGTTGTTCAATAGGAAGAATGTAGCTAGGCTACAGTTCTTGGAAAATGAGTTGGCTAAGCCAACTCAAGGAGATCTTTCTATCTCTAGGCACTTTTTGAAGATGAAGAGCTTGTGTGTTGAGCTTTCAACACTTTATCCCGATGTGTCGATCTCTGAGGCTAAGCTGAAGAGACACATAATCCGCGGTCTGCGGAAGGAGTATGTGGCTTTCGTCACTTCAGTTCAAGGCTGGGCGACTCAACCTTCTCTTCTGGAGCTGGAGAATCTGCTTGCTTCGTAGGAGAGCTTGGCTAGAATGATGGCCGAGGTGACTGTCTCTGAAGGAGGAAGTGAAGCTCTCTTCACTGAGACGAAGAAGAAGAGGAGATGGGAAGGGAAGAAGAAGAAGACTGCGGCTGGAGATGAACCTTCAACTTCTAACCAGCAAGAGGGGAGCGCTGCTTATAAGAAGGATTGGAAGAAGAACTTGAAGTGCTACAGGTGTCACCAGCCGGGTCACTTCAAGCGTGACTGCAAAGTCAAGCTACAGCCTTGGCATGCTGCAGGCAAGGAGGAAGCTTCCTCTAGCAATGAGGAAGCTGGTTGGGGTGGAGCCTTCATGATGGGCACTTGTGTCCATGCCTTGTCCACCATTGACTTCGAAGACGACCGGATCATGGACTCCGGGTATGGTCATCACCTCACCCGAGACAAGTCGAAGTTCTCCTCGTTGCGGGCTTACGCAGGTAACGAAGTCATCATCACTGCTGATAATACTGTTCATACTATAGAGAAGGAAGGTATAGTGTCCGTAGGTAGTGATCATGGTCCACTCATATTAAGGAGTATCTATCACGCACCGGGCATGAAGAAGAATCTCTTCTCGGTTACCAACACAGTAGATGCAGGGTATCAGATTCTGTTTGATAGAATAGAGGTGAAGTTTCTCCGCAACGTATCAGCGGTTAGGCTGATGTTGCTCACGTTGGAAGGAGAGTGAAGGACTTGTTTGTTTTATCAACAAGATCCTATGTTGATCGCATGAGGGCCAATGATAGCGCTACTATGTGGCATGAGAGGCTGGTGCATGTAGGGATGGATAAGCTGAAAGTTATGGCAAATAGGAGCCTGGTGAGAGGCATGCCTAAGCTAGCATCCTTCGGTGATAGTCACGTTTGTGCAGGATGTCAGTATGGCAAGTCTCACCGTCTTCCATTTGATAAGTCATAAACGAGAAGCAAAGCACAATTGGAGGTTATCCATGGTGATCTGATGGGACCAACCGTTACTGCTAGCCTTGGTGAGAGCAGGTATATGCTAGTCTTGATTGATGACTACTCAAGATACACTTGGGTATATTTCTTGAAGGAGAAGTCTGAAGTCTTCCAGTTGTTTGTGGAGTTCAAAGAGTTGGTGGTGGGCCGGCTTAACCTGCGGATCAAAAAATTTAGAACTGACAACGGCGGAGAGTTTGTCTCCTTCGAGTTTTCTATTTTTTGTAGGAAGCACGGGATCTAGAGAGAGCTTACTTGTGCTCATACTCCACAACAAAATGGAGTTGCAGAAAGAAAGATCCGTCATCTGACGGGGACTTGCAAATGTTGTCTTCATGCCAAGAGTATCCCAAGGTCCTTTTGGGCAGAGGGAATGTCTTGTGCAGCTTATGTCATCAATCAGATGTCTCTCAGTCCGATCAACATGAAATCTCCCTTCGAGATGTTGCTGAAGGAGAAGCCTAGTGTTGAACACCTTCAGGTGTTTGGTTCAACTTGCTACGTGCATGTCCTGGATGCTTTGAGGACAAAGCTTGATGCAAAGGCAAGGAAGCTTGTCTTTGTTGGCTATGATGAGCGGAAGAAGGGATGGAGATGCATGGATCCTGCGACGAAGAAGTTCGTTGTGTCAAGAGACGTTGTCTTTGACGAACTGATGTCATATGGAGGAAGCTCAATTGAGCTACCGGAAGGCAATGTTGATGAAGGGCAGGAGGTGGCTGCTGAAGTTCTTCAAGAGGAGTTAGCTGTTTCACAAGTGGCTCCTGTTACTTCAAGTTCAGGGGGAGAGGCTTCTGGTTCAGGAAGCAGGGGGAGCACTGCTCCATGTTTGCTTGAAGAAGGAGTTGAACATGAAGAAGTAGCGGAGGTGGTGAACAAGGAGCAACCTCTTAGGAGATTAAAGAGGATCATCAAGCCTCTGGCTCGATATTGTGAAGGGAATACAGTGAGCTTTGTCTCCTATTTCTTTGCAGACCCTCTAGATGAGCGGGAGTCTTAAAAGTTTGAAGATGCCACTGGAGTGAAGGAGTGGGATAATGTCATGGATGAGGAGATGGCTGCCCTCAGGAAGAATGAAACTTGGGACTTGGTGCCCAAGGTGGATGATGTTACTCCTATTACTTGCAAGTGGGTCTACAAGCTGAATAAGAAGGCGGATGGAAGCATCGAGCGGTACAAGGCTCGCCTTGTTGCTCGAGGATTCTCTCAACAGTACGGCGAGGACTATGAGGAGACGTTTAGTCTGGTGGCGAAGATGTCTTCAGTACGAGTGGTGATAGCTTTGGCGGCTTGTCAGGGCTAGAAGATGTGGCAGCTGGATTTAAAGAACGCTTTTCTTTACAGGGAGATCGACAAGGACATCTTCATGGATCAGCCACTTGGTTATATTTCTGAAGAACATCCGGACTACGTATGCAAGCTCAGGAAGGCCCTTTATGGATTGAAGCAGGCTCCGAGGGCATGGTATGAGAAGATTGCAGAATATCTTCAATTCTGCGGCTATCTTGCCTCCAACTCAGACTCGAGTCTGTTCATCAAGAAGAGGGGGGAGCTTCAGGTCCTGGTTCTGTTGTATGTTGATGACATGATCATCACAGGGAATTCAGAAGAGGAGGTTGCAAGACTTAGGTCCGAGCTTGCTATTCGCTTCGAGATGAAAGACTTGTGGGAGCTTCATCACTTTCTCGGTCTCGAAGTGGAAAGGAAGGAGAGAGAGATTCTTGTTTCCCAGAAAGGTTATGCGAATCAGATTGTGAGACGATTCAGCATGGAAAGGAGAAAGAGTTGCTCTACTCCGTTGGATTCTGGTTTGAAGCTTCGACGAGATGAGGGAAGGATTTTTCCTGATCCTTTGGTGTTCCGAGCTCTGGTGGGGAGCTTGATCTACTTGACGATTACAAGGTCAGATGTTGCTTATGTTGTTGGCCGAGTAAGTTGGTTTATGACGGATCAAGGAAGTCTCATCTGATGGCGGCGAAGAGTATTCTGAAGTATGTGATGACGACTTCTGATATGAGACTCATTTATAGGAGGGACTCGAGCTTTTCTTTGCTAGGTTACACGGATGTTGATTATGGTGGTGATTCGGATGACCGAAGGTCAACTTCTGGTTATGTGTTCACTTGTGGATCAGCGGGCATCTCGTGGTGTAGCAAGAAGCAGGATTCGGTGTTCGTCTCTACTACGGAAGCAGAGTACAAGACATCGGCCTTGACAGCTCGGGAAGTCATTTGGCTAAAGAGACTAGTAGAGGACGTCCATAAGGAAGTGCAAGGTCCCACTTTGCTCCGAGGTGATAATGAGAGTGCTCTCAAGCTGGTGAACAATCCAGTTTGTCATGCGAGGACCAAACATATTGAGATCGAGCACCATTTCATTCAGGAAAATGTGTTGGAGGGATCTCTAGTGGTCGGGCATGTTCGGAGTGAGGACAATCTTGCTGACATCTTCACAAAGCCACTGTCGAAGGGGCCTTTCCAGCGACTTCGAGGTTTATTGGGCTTGATCACCACTTCTCACTTCAAGGGAGAGTGTTGAAATTGTGAAGTGAAGTGGGTGATCGGGTTGTCCGGGCGGCCTGGGCGGACTGTCCGTGCGGACTGGAGCTGGAGTTTGGCGGACTGGTGTTGGCTGTCTTTGCGGATTGGATTTTCGCGGATTGCGTGAACTGGTTGAGTCCGGCAGTGGCTGACTGAGCAGTGCGGGATGGTGTCTGCGGTCTGTGCGGACTGAGGCTTGGAGTCCGCGCGATCAGTGGTTGATCTGGAGTTGCGGTGAGCCGCAATTTGGTAGCGATCTGGCCTTGGAGCTGGCGGACTGTCTTGGTGTCCTCCGAGCTCGCGCAAGCTTGTTGTCTGGACTTGTACTTCTGTGAAGTCCAGGGTTTACGCTTTGTCCGCTGTGACCGGGCGGTTTGTCTGTGGTCGTGGACATTGCGAGCTGAGTTGGTGTCCGTATAGTCCGCTGTGACCGCGCAGTTTGCCTGTGGTCGTGGACTTGTGTGTGCAGACATATGCTGTGTCCTTTTCTCCATGCGGACTGACATGGTGCTCAACTGGTGGCGTTCTTGCGAGTTGGCGATCTGTTCGCGAGTCCGGCTTGTCGGTGCGGACTCGGTGGACTGACAGTGCGAGCTGCGGTCAAAGAGCGGTTAGTCTATCTCATAGGGTGGTGATCACACTCCCCACCCTGCCTATAAATAGGACCCCCCTGACTCGTCATTTGACAACAGAGTGAACAGTAAGTTGGACTTGGGTTAAGGCTGCAGACTCGTTTTTGGTATCTGCGCGAGTTGATTTGCTTAACCGGTTGCTGTGTGCAGGTGACGCGGCTAGCACTGTGAAACCAGGAGCTTGGTTTTGACCTCGGTCAAGCTCAGTGAAGTTAGCAGACTGCTTTCAGCGATTACCAGTTTTTGCATCAACTTTCCCAGTTCAATAACCTGTCCGCGCGACCTCGCGGTCTCGGCGGGTAGGCGGTCTGTTCCTCAGTTCAGAAGCAGCAGACAGCTCTGCGAATAACGGCGTGTCCGCGTGACCTCGCGGTCTCGGCGGACTCCGTGTTCAGTTCAGCTTTAGCTCAGTTCAGGCGGTCTCTGCGGGCAGGCGGCCTCGACGGTCTCAGTGTTTCTGTCCGCCCGAATTGATTGTAATTTCTGGGTTTTTTTTGTACTGGCGAAATCATGTCTCGCCACGTATACCTCGTCTTGTAAAGAAGATTGATAAATTTTTGATCTGCTTGTTTCTGTCTATGCACTCTGGTTGCTTGAGTTGTCTTTTTGTCTTCCGCTTATTCAAGTTGCGATCTGGGTAGTTCCAAAGATATTAATTTGACGTTTGAGCTATCTTGCCGAGCATCTTGTGAAAATTCAACACCGACAAATTATACAAGCACACTTTCTCCGGACCATGCCTAAAGAGTTTACGCCCAGCCGAAGCAGACTACGCTCTGAGGGAGGTTCATGAAGGGGTGTGCAGAGAACATCCAGGAGCAAAGCCTTACCACTAAAGATCCCGCGTCATGGATTCTACTGGCCTACTATAAAGAAGGACGACATTGCCTTCGTTCGAAAATGTGAATGTTGCCAGCTCCACTATAACGTTTTGCATTAACTCCCATTAAGCCTCACCCAGCTTCGGAGCGCGCGGCCCTTCGCACAAAGAATGCTAAGCAATTCGTTTGGAAATACATCGTCTGTCGCTTTGGCATCCCAACTACCATCGTCGCCAACAATGAAACACAATTCACGGAGAAAGCTTTCACCAGAATGTGCGAGGACTCGAAGATAGAGCTCTACCACACGACTGTGGCGCAGCCGCAAGCCAATGGGCAGACAAAGATTACTAACCACACTATCCTAAAAGGTCCGAAGACCAACCTATAGGAGGCAGGAGGGTTGTGGGCAGATGCCCTCCCCAACATATTATGAGCTTACCATACAACAACAAGGATCTCGATGGGGTAAACACCATTCAACCGTTTCTTTGGAACAGAAACAGTAAAAAAAGTAGACATCGACGTCCCAAGCCCCTCATCCAAGTTTTTGACAAGACAGAGAACGAGGCACTCCTACGAGGAAACTTGGACTTAGTCCATGAAGTTAATGATGAAGCGACTCAAAGGATCGTCGCATATTAGAGTTGCATGACTCGCTTATACGACATGAGGGTGAAGCCGAGTCCCATTAGAATCGGGGACTGGGTCCTCTGAAACCTCGAGGCAGCAGAGGACACCCAGAAGGATATGCTCTTTGGGGCATGGGAAGGGTCCTTTATCGTTACTGCAGTACTGAGGCTTGAAACCTACAAACTAAGGCTTCCAGACAGGAAGACGCTCCCTCGAACTTGAAACGTGCAGAATCTACGCCGCTTTTATTAGTAGACACCATTTCTAAAAATCGAGATAATGCAAGCCAAAGCCCATGCGCTTATGTTTTGTGCTTTTAAATCTCACTGCCCGTCTCAACGACTATATTAGTTTCCATTAATAAACAAGCCCCGCGCACGTGTTGACCACCGCCACCGCCTTCGACAGACGCCTCCGTCTCCGGGAAACTGCCCGGGCCGCCTGAACCGCCTGGTGGGCATGTTCGTAATTCACAAAATTTGGGCAATCCAAGTGTCCAGAATGGAGCAACAGTATTGGCCAACTCATGAATCAGTTCGATGCAATTACCAACACGTTTCTTTAGAAAACTATAAAAATGCTCCCGGACCTTCATTTGAAGACAAACAATTACAGAGATCAGAGAGAGCTCTTGAGGTTTCTTGCGAGAACGCGGGATTTGATCGTTTCTCCGCTTGGAACTCGCTCCGCTCCCTCTCTAGCCCGCTCAATTCTCGACGCTAACTTTGACGCTTTTGTGAGCGCGGGAGAATACATCAAAGTGCGCTTTCACGGACGCTCTTCACCAAGCTTCGTGGACTTGGCCTTTTTCCCCCTTATTATCATATTCAAGGTTTGTAACAGAGAAGTGGTATGCCACCATATGAGCAATACAACCTTATAAACTAAAAAAAATTGTGGATTTAGACCTAACACAAATCTGATCGCACAGTTTTTCACCCTTCTGAGTTTTTTACGACAAAAAAGCATTTTGTTATTGCTGCTCGATTTTCTGTAACTATTTGGGCGCCCGGTCCAACTCGGAGCTAAGGCGGTCCGATTCTCCGGACCGGAGGAATACCGGGGGACTCACAACACTACTTAAGTCCCATGACAGTTATATCGCAGGGGTTGGATATGCTCGCATGCATACTATCCTTTGAATTTGTGCATATATAGAACCCCAAAGGTATTCAACCGATTACTCTCTGTTAAAGCACCCGTGGTGTGCTTGTAGACATCTCTCTCTCTCTCTCTTGCTCTAGCCATCCGAATCGTGACGTTCAGCCGCATGATTAGTAACCTTAGACTACACCTATGTTCGAACATTTAGAGTTAGGATTTAACTAACTTCAATAATAATAATTTTTTAATAAGCTACACTACAAGTAGTCATGTCCAAGAAGCTCGACCGGTCCGGTCTGGGCCTGGGTCGGTCGGACCCGACCTGATCGTGCCCGGTTTTTTTGCTAACCGGGCTTAGCCTGGGCCTGGTTTGAACCGGGCAGTGTCCGGCTTTTTGCCAACCGGGCTCAGCTCGGGACCCGATTTGAGCCGGGCTATGCCGGGCTCGGGCTTCCTCTCAAAGGGAGGGCCTGATAAGCCCTTCTAGGCTGGCCTGAGCCGGGCCAGTCTGACTTTAAATCCCGCCTGGATTAGGCGCGATTTTAATCCCGCCTAAATAGGCGGGATTAAAATTCCAAGGAAATCCCGCCAGTTGGCGGGATTTCAATGGAAATCCCATCAGCTGGCGGGATTTCAACGGAAATCCCATCAGGAGGCGGGATTTCCTGGCGACTCAGTTGCCAGGCACATGCTATGACCGGCGCCCGGGCTTTGCTCGGCCCGGCCCGGGGACCCCGGCTGATATGGGGCCGTGTGAGGCCCCCAAGCCCGGCCATGACTTGAACCTAGCTAGACTTTTTTCAGGCCGGCTTCCCGAACAGTCTTTTTGAACACGACTATTTACAACTAACAACGTGCTAATGGCTCTCTTTGGCTTGATTACATTTGCGGAAAAAAAAGAGAGTGTCGAGAAATCATTGTTTTGCAAAATAGCTACAAATATATTGATTTGATTAAACTCTCACTTAAATTTAACTATTTTAGAGAAATATTTTCTCTCGCGGCAGTGTGCATTTGTCCGTGAGTTTGACGCGAGCCCTAATCCCTAATTCCACATTCCCCAGTTGCCTTTAGCCGCTCAGTCCGCTCTTCTGCTTCCCCGGTCCACTGGTCGGATTATTGTGTTCCTTCTTCTCCATCGCCTCCCACTCTCCAACCAGGTTTTTTCCCCTTTTCGCACCTCTTCTTTCTCTCTCCCTTTATCTATACCCGTTCCTTCCTCTATTTATCTTCTGTATGTTTTCTCAGTCCTACAACTATGTTGAATCAGCGAAGGACGAATCGTGTTTTCATGCTCATGCTACGATCTTCATGTTCGTTTAGTTATGAATGCTCATGCTATCCTTCTAACGTTCGTCTGTATATGCGTTGATAGATTCATTTGACAGGTTGTAATGGGAAGTAAAGGGCGCGTACCGCCTCATATGAGAATGCCTCTTTCAGGCCCCGGGTTGTTCAGTCCAGAACCTTTTGGTCCCGGCGGCCTTCCGCCGCACGGTGCCCTGCCCCATGATGTTATGCCTCCGAGAGAAATTATTGAACAGAAACTTGCCGTGCAGCATAATGAAATGAAGAATCTTGCTATGGAGAACCAAAGGTTAGCAGCTACTCATTCAGCTTTGAGGCACGAATTGGCTGCCTCTCAGCATGAGTTTCAGAGGTTACAAGCGCACATGTCTGGTTCGAGATTCGAGCATGAGCAGCAAATGATGGCGATTTTTGATAAAATTGGAAAAATGGAAGCTGAATTGAAAGCGTCTGAGCCACTTAAGTTGGAGTTGCAGCAGGCACAATCAGAAGCTCAGAACTTGGCAGCGGGGAGACAGGAGTTGATTGCTAAAGTGCAGGATCTGAACCAGGATTTGCAAAAAAATCACGGAGAAGCACATCAAATTCCTTCTCTGATATCTGAATTAGATTCCCTTAGGCAAGAGTACGAACATTGCAGGTAATGGATAGGTTATATGTGTTCAGCTATATGTTCGATTAGGTTTTCTTCTGATGATGAAATTCTCTATATTCATACACAACCCTTTATCTCAGATCTACATATGATTATGAGAGAAAATTGAGAATTGATCATTACGAGTCACTTCAAGTCATGGAGAAGAATTATGTTTCCATGTTGGGGGAGGTGGAAAAGCTTCAGAAAGAGTTGGTGAATTCTACTCACGCTGACAAGAGTGGTATTCATGCCTAATAACTTTTTTTTAATATCGGTATGACTTGGTCATTAAAAGGATTATAATGTTCGAGACATCGATAATTTCTTGATTCATTTAGGCGGTCCATATGGAAGCAACACGGGGTATAAGGAGAATGATGCAAATGGGCAGCATTCCACAGGGAAAAATGCTTATGAAGATGGTTACCGTGCACCCCAGGTTAGAATGACGTCCATTTAAACATCTTGATTTGGCAATTCATTAAACATTTAATTATTGGTTTCTGGCAAGGTTTCATGAGTATCTATATTTAGAAATAATACCACTTATTATTGGTAGTGTTCTGTATATTTGTCCCAATTATAGATGCTTGTAGTAATGAATTTTTGATGTGGATTCCTAAAGGAGTTTTACCTAATGTTATTGTTAATGCTAGTTTTTTTTACAAACATACCTTCTTACTGATTAGTACCACTAGATTTTAATGTTAGTTCTTGTTCATGTTAAGCATATTTTAAAAAAGTCGTACTCTTGTATGCTTAGTCGAGGACCTAGGCCGATCAATTGTGATGTAGATTTGAGTTAATTTCTATCTTTAGTTGCAAAAGGCAAGAGTAGCTGACTTTAGCACTATGTTGGTGATTAGGCTGATGAGTGATTGTTTCTTATTTGAAGATTCATAAAAGAATATGGGATAAGAGTGTACACCTACTTCCCTGCAGCCTTATTTTTTGAATACAGGAGGATTGTACCAAAAAGAATGACTGAGGATATTGATATCTTCCAATTGAGTTTTCATAAATGGTCCCGTGCCAACTTAGACATTTTTTAAAGAGTATCCTAAAGACAAGAAGTTAAGAAATTGGAGTTATTATTCATTGGAAAAATCAACGACAAAGTATGCTGGAAGGACTATATTTTGTGAGAATTTGGTCCTTAATAATCAAAAGCATTGGAAGGGGACCATCAAGGTCGACTAGGCCTATTCTATTTTCTTACTTCTGCACTTGGCTGTTTACCTTGTGTGCACATTTCTATGGGAATGCAGAAGAGGTGTACTTGTTTTCTTCATTCTTCGTATGCTTGGATTAATATTTAATTCTTTATGGAAATTTTTATTGAATTATATTTCCCATTATGCTCCAAAACTAACTTTTAATATCTCAAATGATGATCATATAAATACATGAATTTTTGTTTTCCTCATGAGTTTTGATTTACACAAAGGTAGGATATTTTCTTTTTGCTATTGTTTACTAATTAGAAGATTGACAGCCATCCATGGAAGGTTCATACTTTCATATGCAAGCTATTAGAATTTTTAAACATTGCAACTCTTCTTTGATAGGTGGGAATTTAGATAGATATTCTCTTAATGTGAGATTATGACAAAAGATAGAGCACAATGGCGGCAAAGGATCCATATAGCCGACCCCACTATAGTGGGATAAAGGCTTGAGTGTTGTTGTTTTATTTTCTTAATGTGTGATTTGGTGATGGTATACTGGCTGAGATGCAGGTTCCCAGATAAAGAAATTGTTTTAATAACCTCATAAGAATCAATTGGTCAGAGTTCACTCTTGCAGTTCAAGAAATCACAATACAGTTTTTCAACCCTTCTTCTACCATTCATATTTCAGGCATTAACCTACTAATGCAGTAGTAGAGCAAAAATCATATCTTCATATCATTGTTTTTCGGAGTCTATACAAGCTAATCAAGGTCATTAGGTCGGGTAAGTTAATTGGTTGGTAAAGCATCGTATCTTAGAATAATTTCATGGAACCTCTACAAAAAAGGTGTCTGCCTTCCCTTGTGGGCTGTCTTAAATCACCTTGAGTTATTAGGCTTTGGTAAAGCTGCGTTTTGCAATTGACGAAAAGTAGAATTTTAGGAATTTTTTAATTTCTCAGTTCTAGAAGAAAGTCATTTTGACCGTCTAGTTGATATGTAAGTTTTATGGTTCCAGATCAATTTAAGGGATGTCCTTGCATGGATTTTCTTTCAAGTCTGGTTAGAATTTTTACCGAGTCACCAAATTCCAGGGCAAAAATATTAAATTGGAACCTATAAATTACAATATACATGAATTGATTCCATTTGGAGATTCTTCAGGAAAATATGCAGTTTGGTCATGTTTTTTTTACCAAGTGAATATCATGTTTTGCATGTCAGTATTACTCATTTCCATGCATATTTATTTCATCAAAAACTTTATCTACAGTCCATGGAAGAATAATGCATTTCATGCATTGTGAAGATTAGGAAATTAGTTGAAGTTCTATAGTCCATACTGCTTTTTACTAAGAATCCTATGCTTTTCCTTCGTAAATTTGGCCTCTAATTGAAACGTCTGTAAGTTTAGGATTAGGAGTATCCACTGATATTTCTGTTTGCATAAATTGAAATAGGATCATAGGTACTTGTCTTATAATAAGATTTGTTAATATCATACTGCCTCTGGGAGTGGCTACATAATCTTTAAAAAATAGTTAACTACATTCCACATTATAAATTACTTATTTTTCTATGATTTTTATTGCATAAGTTAGCACTACATGTATAGTTCAATGCCTGAATCCTTCGTATACAGATGTGGCAGTGTTAAAGCAGGAGAAATATTTATAATATCTGGAGTGCATTTAGAGGTTCGTGAAGTCAAACAAATGAACCAATAGCGTATTCTTAGCTCTATCTGGATTAATTATGTATGAGTTCCTGAATGCTGATTATGTATTTTTGCATGTAACTTGACCTTTCTGCTAAGCTAATAATCAGGAACTTGAGTCCAACTCGAGGCTATTTCAAATGTGTTGTATTTCTGATAAGTTTTTGGGACTTATGTTGGAGTTTGAATTGCATAATTGAGCTTTGTTAATTAACCTGCTAATTGATATATTTGATGTGCCATCATTCAAACATACGTCACTGTGGGAGGGACATGGGTTCGTTCTTCACCTCTTGTGGAATACAAGTATAACATGGTAACATGGGTAGATGAAGATCACCTCTATAGACTGAAAAATATGTAGTTGTTGTGGAATGAGGATATAATTAGACGATAAGATCTCGATGATTACTATGTTGAAGGTGGATGTGAGTGTTATACTTCAGATTGATGCTAGTTTCTTTGTGATGGACCCAAACGCTCTGAAATCAGTTAGGAGGTTATTACTTCAATGGCATTGATGGTGAAATTGGTGCCATGTGCTGTTGCAATGAAAACGAAAGATCATTGTATTTGGAGAATGGTAGATTGGTTGTGATGTTAGTGTAGCGACATATAACTATTTTATTGTCCAAAGAATTCAAGAGTATTAAAATTGATAAGGCAAAGTGACACATGACGGTCCTATAATGGATTAATGGGGAGAATGGGTGATCACTACATGCAATAATATGATTCCGATGACTTTTAACTTACAATAATAATTTGTTTTATAAATCAAAATAAAAGATTGCCGTAATAGTTAAAAGCTTAGCAAACAAGGGAACACATGATGTCGTATAAATGTAAGAGAGCTTGAATTCAATTGACTATGTAAATGAAAACGTTCAACACTTCAAAGTTTGGAAGCAACGATTACAAACTAATGTCCCCTCAAGTAGAAATTTACCACACCTTTCAACAAACAAAAAATGACTCCAAGTTAGAAACTTACACAACTAGGAAATTGAGGGCTTGGTGGATCTCGTACAAGTTTCCGGTTGCTGGAATGAAGTAACGGGATCTGTCCTTGGATAGGTTGTCCGGGGACTGCATGTAGGGCTGGGGTGTGCTGTAGGGTAGCTGAGGGAGTGACTGGGGTCCAGGAGCAATATGGGAAGGCAGGGAACGAATAACAACTGCTGAAGTGAACTACCCGTGGCTTCTAGATGGCATAGGAGATGGAGAAATGTAACTGGAATTAATTCTAGTTTGCTGTAATTGGAGCTGGGAGGTTCCAGGAGATGCTGACAACAATGAGAGTGAACTTGATGGTATTTCCTGAGAGTTGTAATTAATTCCATGTTGCTGGAATTGGAGCTGGGAGGGTTCCAAGAGATGCTGACAACACGGAGTGTGGACTGAATAGTCTCTCCAGAGAGTTATCTGCACTTGTCTAATCCAAATAATATTCTGGACATTTGGAGGGAAGCTGGGGAGGCTCGGTTGGGGGGCTGAGGGAGTGTGTACTCACACATGACGAGAGATAGTGGGGAAATGAGGGCCAACTACTGTTAGGGCGAGGTGGGGCTCAGTTGTAGACTGAAAAATGGCTCTACTTGAGGATGTTTAAGAGTTAATGTGGGGAGTGGAGATAATAGGAGGTGGGGAGTAAATTTATGAATAAGACTTTTATTTTAGGAAAGTGGAGGAATGGGGTAGTGGGGGTAGTGGAGGGTGGTTATGGTAGCTATGATGGTGGGGTGGTGACTAACCCGAGGCGGTTTCCGGTGATTGCCAAAAAAGTGGAAGTGAATGGAATTTGCGGGGTAGTGGTGGAGTTTTGAGGAGGTGGTGGAGTTAGTGGGTAGTGAATGAGATAGTTATGGTGGTTACATGGTGGAGGGTGGCGGCTGGCCGAAGGTGATCATCCAAGGTGTCCAGTGGTCGCTGGAGGTGGTGGAGGTCGTTTCTGGCTATTACCGGAAAACAACAAATGTAAGGTATTTTGTAGAGGTAACGGCAGCTTGACATAGGTGTCCGAAAATATTTTCCGGCAATTGTCGGAAAATTGAAATTGATGGAATTGGATGGGAGAGGTGGTGGAGGGATTTTGATAGGGAGTTTGAGATAGTAGTGGTGGCCGACTAGTGGAGGTGGGGAGGAAGAGTGCCGTCCAAGGAAGGTGGAGGGGTGGCCGACTAGGAGGTGTGGAGGGGATGGAGAGGAGATAACTGCCAATCTTCGACACTCGAATTTTCCGTCTTCACACCAGGTGATCGAAAGGAGGACTTCTTCACTAAAACTTTCAATTCCATCGAATTGAACCCTCTATCCCTACTTATAGAATACCTCAAGATTTATGAGATCATCGATCTTGACATCTCTGATCGTCATGACAAACCTCAAGATATATGAAATAAAAATTCATATATATGTATATACCAGATCATCGATACAGATAAAATGGACATCTCTGATCGTCGTGACGGCGGCTTGACATAGTTGTCCGAAAATATTTTCCCGCAATCGTCGGAAAATTGAAGATAGATGGAATTGGATGGGAGAGGTGGTGGAGGGATTTTGGTAGGGAGTTTGTGATAGTAGTGGTGGCCGACTAGTGGAGGTGGGGAGGAAGAGTGCCGTCCAAGGAAGGTGGAGGAGGGGTGGCCGACTAGGAGGTGTGGAGGGGATGGAGAGGAGATAACTCCCAATCTTCGACACTCGAATTTTCCGTCTTCACACCAGGTGATCGAAAGGAGGACTTCTTCTTCACTAAAACTTTCAATTCCATCGAATTGAACCCTCTATCCCTACTTATAGAATACCTCAAGATTTATGAGATCATCGATCATGACATCTCTGATCGTCATGACAAACCTCAAGATATATGAAATAAAAATTCATATATATGTATATACCAGATCATCGATACAGATAAAATGGACATCTCTGATCGTCGTGACGCCGGCTTGACATAGGTGTCCGAAAATATTTTCCCGCAATCGTCGGAAAATTGAAGATAGATGGAATTGGATGGGAGAGGTGGTGGAGGGATTTTGGTAGGGAGTTTGAGATAGTAGTGGTAGCCGACTAGTGGAGGTGGGGAGGAAGAGTGCCGTCCAAGGAAGGTGGAGGAGGGGTGGCCGACTAGGAGGTGTGGAGGGGTTGGAGAGGAGATAACTACCAATCTTCGACACTCGAATTTTTCGTCTTCACACCAGGTGATCAAAAGGATGACTTCTTCACTAAAACTTTCAATTCCATCGAATTGAACCCTCTATCCTTACTTATAGAATACGGGGCAATCATGGACGGTCATAATTTATCGATCATGACAAACCTCAAGATATATGAAATAAAAATTCATATATATATATATCAGATCATTGATCCACATTAAATGGACATCTCTGATCGTCGTGTAAGACGATGTGTCGCGATCACCATTAATTCTCACTGCCTTGAAAGCATTCATATCCGTGAATGAAGATGATCGTGCTCTCGTCTGAAGACGAGGTAAATCTCTCTAGCTCTGATGGTGTTCTGAACTCGTGGATCAGGCTCGAGGGTACAACTGCTGCAGAGGCCGGAGACGGTGTCACCAGTGCTAGTACTGACGATGGAACCGTGGTGGTGCTGCTGAAGCGGGAGATAATGTTGAGGGTGGTGGTGTTGCTATAGGAGATGGTGCCAAAGATATTAGAGTCCGAGTAATGGAAATTAATGCTGAAGAAGATTCTGACGATGGTACTACTACTATTGTCGACATCGAGGTTTGTATGGTACTGCTGTGAAGGAAGCCGAGATGATGCATGTGTTGGAGAATATGGTACTGCTGTGGAAGAAGCCGAAACTGTGACTGAATGACCAATAACTACTAAAGGCTAAATATATAATGTAGTAGGCGTGGTCTGACTGTCTGAGACTATAATGTAGTATGTGAAAACTGAGGCTATAGTGAAACAGTAGGCAACGACTGGGGCTGTAGTGAACTAGTAGGCAAAAGTTGAGGCTGATGAGTTGAAGTGGCGAGTGGATAAGGGTACATATAATCTTGTGGTTCGAAGAATGAAGTCAAATATTCAATGTTGAATACAACTGAAATTCCAATTCTCTGTGGAATATCTAGTTCATAAGCATTTGTTCCAATTCTTTTGATAACCGTGAAGAATCCGTTCGCTTGACATTTAATTTTCAAGCAATTCCCTTAGGGACCCCTCTCAATACATGTATAGATCAACACATGTTCTTCTTCTTTGAAGCTTTGCAATCTTCTGTGACTATCAAGAGTATCAACATAAGATTTATAAATAACTTTATTGCAAATACTCCTTTGTCGGATAGACTCATGCATGCTACACAATGACAATGAATGATGGTCGACAAACAACCTATCTCCTATACAATGGCTTTACAACCCTCCAAGTTTCATTCAAGAGGGCACATGGTCAGGGGGTTTAGTGGGCGAGGGGTACAAAAATTCATTGCGGGTGAAATTATCATTTAAATAATCACTGAGGTGTGAACACAAATGACACTAAAATTTATCCCCAGACTATCGAGAACACTCTCTCGATTAACTCATAGACGGTGGACACATACCTATGGAGTGGCGGTTTATCTGGAGGCTCTTTTGGTGGAGTGTAGAAATACTCGTCGAGTGTGAGATAAACTCCCAGAAGACTGTGTGAGACTTTGGCATTGAGATGTCACTCTATAATGTGTAGAATGCCTACATAAAGTGAAAACTCATTAGGTGGCTTACCGAGAGGCGATGTTATTAAGGCGCGCCTGAGGCGCCGGGCGCACCGGGCCTCGCGTCTGCAAGGCAGAGGCAGGCTAGGTGCCCTAGGCGCGTGCCTTACTCAACTGCCAAGCGCATCTAAGGCGCATCTAGCTGTATTAGGGGCCTTTCAATGAACTAGCTGCCCAGTTCGCTAAAATTCAGTGAACTGACTGTCCTGTTCATTGAAATTTTATTTTTTTAATACTAGTTTTTTTTGGTAGAGATATATACAATTTTAGTGTGTTGATATGGTGATAGATTTATTCGTTTTTTTGTATTTAATAATCCATAGTTTTTATTTTCCCGCCTCATGTGCCTCAGGCGCGCGCCTGCGCCTAGACTCCAGGACCCCTTTGCGTCTCGGTGCGCCTTTAACAACTTAACCGAGAGGGGTATTATACAATTCATCGCAGATGTGTTGAGTACGTAAATAGATTCCCCGTATAACGGGAGTGCCATCAGAAGCAAGTGAGACAACCACTATAAAGTCAATACTAGACTCTTGATTTTTTTTCCACGGACACGACTCATCACTACTTCGTCATGAAGCTTTGATGAGCAAGTGTTCAAGGGTGAGCCGATGGTTAGAGCAGAATCTAAGTCAGCACAACAGGTAGGGGAAGGACTATATGATCACCATGTCGCTCATACTCACTCTCAGTCGGGGTTATATAGACCGGGTAGGATTCAAGTGGCTGTCCACTCAATGAACACTGAACCTTACTGTAGAAATCTATATAGGTGTCCCGTCTTGTGTCCATAAGGACACGAGTTGGCATGAGTGTGGCCTTAGGTTGGGGAGGACTCCGCGAGATGAGCCAGTCAAGATGTGAGTATACTCGACTAATTTTAGCGGATCTCAAGGTCTGTTCATAGTGGAGAGCGAGCTGAAATGTTAACTCAACAAAAGCTAACCGATGATGAATCAGTGATATGTAGAGAGTAGACTGAAGTTCGGAACAAAATCTAGCAGCGGCTACGACTGGCTCATCATGAATGTTGCTCCTCACTATTAACTCGTCAAAGTAAGCTCTATACTCATCAATAAACATGAAACCTTACTAGAGGGAAAATACTTGCTTGAGGAGACAACTCTTATATGACATCGGTAAATACCCGTAACAAAATATACAGTTCATCTCCACCCAAATAGTGTTGAGGCGAAGATGATCTCACTCAAGTGTGCTCTCAATGCTATATTGCTATCCCAATAATATCTTGCCTGATTTAACATTCTAAGCTTCCCAAACCTGAACTGACGCTTACCGAATAACTCAAAGTGATCTAGATAAAATTTCATGTCCACGAGCCAATAACAAAATGTGGAGTGACTCTACAGAACCCGTACTCGAGAATCTCCTCAAAACAACGTTCATCGTAGTAACTCTTCCTACGATAATCAGGTCGTGTCGAAGGGTCAACACGATCTCTATGTGTGATGGGTCGGGGATGAGGATAATCATAATAATATGAGGATCTTCCCGAGGTAACTTTATTTGCTTGAACATGAGTGGACTCTGGTTTTTCAATTGCTACTATGATATGACACAAATGATACATTTAGGTTCTAGTCCTGCATTTTCTAATTCTAACTAAACCCGAACCTGGATTCTGATACCAATGTTACACAGGAGTGACAGGATAGTCCTATAACAAAGATAGTGGGTTTTCACTACATTCAATAATATGATTCTGATGCTGGGAGGGAATCTGGGGGTGGACTGGGTTGGGGGGCTGAGGGAGTGTGGACCCACACAAATGTGTAGAGATAGTAGGGAAATTGGGGCCAACTGCGGTTAGGGAGTGGTGGGGTTCATTTGTAGGTTGGAAAGTGGCTCCGTGTCAGGATGCTTGGGAGTTAATGGTGGGAGGGGAGATAATAGGAGGTGGATAGTACATTTAGGAATAGGGCCTTGATTTTAGGACATTGGAGGAAATGGGGTAGTGGAGGGTAGTTATGTTGGGATGGTGGCTGTACGGAGGTGGTAGTCGGAGGTGGCTTTCACGATCATCGGAAAATTGGAAGTGAGGGGAATTTGCGGGGTGGTGGTGGAGTTTTGAGAAGGTTGTGGAGTTACGTAGTGGGGTGGTGGCTTGCTGGAGGTGGCCGAAAGTGATCACCGAAAAACGAAAAAATGTATGAAATTGTGTGGAGGTGATGGGGGTTTTAAGTGGCCACTTAGGTGTCCGGAAATATTTTTCAGTGATCGCCGAAAAACTGAAGATGGTTGGAATTGGATGGGAGAGGTGGTGGAAGGATTTTGCAGGGGAGCTTGAGGTAATGGTGGTGGTCGGCTAGCGGAAGTGGGAAGGAAGGAGGCTGGCCAAGGAAGGTGAGTGGTGTCCGGCTAGGAGGTGTGGTGGGGATGTGGAGGAGATAACTTTCAAGCTTCTGCACTCGGATTTTTCGGCTTTGCACTGATTGTTCGAAATGAGGATTTCTTCTTCTCTCAAACGTTCAATGTCATCAAATTGAATGCCATATCCCTATATATAGGCCATTGGGCCATCATTGATGGTCATGATTCTCCAATCATGACAACCCTCAAAATACATGAAAAAAATGCAGAAGCAATCTCCATCACAAAGTATGTAGTTGGATGAGGTGACCTTGTCATTTTATTACACCTTAGCTATTTTTAGATTGTATTTTTTACCGCTTTTTTGGTGAGGTTCTAAGAGAGTTCGTAACAGGTATATTAAAAAATATTTAATCCAGTTGACAGAATGTTTAAGGTTTTTTAGTCCTCATTTTTCATTTTTTCTGCTAAGTAATGCTTGGAGAATTAAATATATTATTTTGAATAACTTCCATCATCCATCCATACTATCTTAGGTCTATCTCGTGATCTTTTTGTCTTCCTATGTTAATTTATCCGCTCCTTCAATTAATGCATCTCACCCTTTACAGTGTAGCCGTGTAGGTATAATTGTATAAACCATCTAAGTAAATTCTCAATGACCTTGTCCTCAACCATTCGTTCTAATCATTTCTTTAATATATTCATTCCTTAATTTATCATTCTTTGTGTTGCTACAAACAATCTTCTCATTTTTTACAACACACCTAACAATTATTTCTTAGCAAAGCTACAAAATAAGTCCCTGAATTTTGAGTGCCTTTGAAATCAGTCCCAGAACTCTCACTTAGTTTTAATGAATGTCTAAACTTTATAAATGCACTCAAAATAGCCTCTCATCAGAGACTGATTTTGAGTGCTTTTATGGAATTCAGGATTAATTTCAACTAAATGAAGGTTCAAAGCCTAATTTCAAAAGTACTCAAATCTCAGGGACTTATTTTATATTTTTGCCTTATTTCTTTATTGTTAAAACCGTGATCAATATAATATTATGGTATAATTATATTTCTATAGCTATGTTTTCAAGATATTCTCTTATCACAACATTATCAAAAGACTTTTCTATACCACTACCCAATATTTAATCCGAAAGTTTTATTTTAAAAGCATTGTTATAAGCAAATCTAAAATGACTATAAGCAAACCACTATTTCTGCAAACTGCATCCATAAACTTGTTTGTTATTAGTAAACCAGACAGTCAATAAAAAACAGATGTTTCGGAGAGAATCAAAGTCTCCAATGTTCACTCATACAAAAGAAAAAGTGATCTTATACAATTTTGATAGTTACATGAAAAAATTCTCGTGATCAAAGTCTCCAAATGCTCCAAAATATTTTACCATATTTTTCATGTGTAACTACAATATTAGTGGTGTGTTATCACAAAAGAAATAGTTTTGTAATTAATGAAGTGGAAATAGGAACTTACACTTCATAATGTGGCCCCTAGCTTCATAAACGTGATGTATAAATATCTTCCCATGAACTTGCAAGTTTACTATGATACCTCCCCCAAGGGAGTAGAGTTGTGGTAGGGGGATTTTTCTTTCATGCACTCCCCTAAAAAATGATTTCTATTAACAAATCCTTTGAAAATTTTCTTTGGGATGGGAGGAATGGGTGAATCCCATGGAAAAAAATGTGAAACATTACGATGTTGTATGGACATCCACATTTCCATTGGAGAGGGCACGCTATAACAATCAAGAGTGTTTAGTAATTCCTTTTGTTTAAATTTTTCCGAAATATCATAATACAACGGTTCCGTTGTTTCAACTCATTCGTTAGATTTTTTTTTGCTTGATGTCAATTATCACCCATGTTCATCGCTTCACTAATAATACAATAGTCATCTGCGGGGACATTAAAGACATTTACCATGTGTTCCAAAATATAAGAAGAAACTTGATGGCGTGCCTGATCAAAATATTTATTTCTGTGCATGCGTCTGCCAATTATCACCCATGTTCATTGCTTCACTAATAACATGGTAGCTATCCGCGGGGACATTAAAGACATCTACCATGTGTTACAAAATATAAGAAGAAACTTGATGGCGTGCCTGATCAAAATATTTATTTCTATGCATGCGTCTTCCTTGTCGTTCTTTTTCCTTTATACGTGGCAGTGTTAGTTCAGTCTTTCATTTTTTTTAACATCCTTTTGTTCATGTTCAAAAAGTGAAGGATCTCATTTTGTATCTTTGAAATCATTATTGAACTTTTTGGAACATCCATTCGGTTGTCCTTTTAGTTTGATAGGCAAAAGAGTCTTTATCTAAAATTAATGTTCGATCTATGGTCCCATGCAATGTTTTTTATTGTCCATTTACTGGCGCTTATTTGTCCTTTTGTACCTTCATACAATCCCCTCTTAATCAATATATCATACTCTTCAATCGTAATGCCATCTTGTGGTTGAGCTTTGTAATCAATTTTCAAGCGTAAATACAATTGTTTCCAATCATATGATCTAACCATATAAGACATGTGATGGCGATCGACGACACACGCACGTCTATTCCCGCAGGAGGCGGTGATCGACGGCCCGGTTGGGCGATCTGAGTCCGCGCATGCGCCCAGAGGGTCGTTTCGAGCCAGTTTCATATATTAGTTTTTATTTTCATGATGTATTTAGCCCCCGATCGGGCTGAGCAATTATAGCCGTCCGATCGGGAGCCCTAAGTTTGCTCTTGCTTTTCTCTTATAAATATGCATATTGGTGGCCGGTTGGAGGGATCGAAGTTGCGGAAGCTGCAACTTGTCGTTCCTTGTTGTCGGTGGATTCCGAGATCGTTTTTCCCGTACCGCTCCTGCTCCGCCAACCCAACATCCTCCCCTTTCCCCTCCAGGTACCGCCTCCCTCCTTCCCCGTTTTCCTGTTGCAGCCCGCCGCCCCTTCCCCTCCCTTTCTCCCGGCCTCCCGACGCACCCCGCCAACCCTAACCCCCCGATTCCCTGCTCCCCGCCATTTTCCTGCTATTCCTCCACCCCCCCGACCAACCCTAACCCCATTCCCGTTTATTACCCGCCGGACTCATCTTCCCCACGACCTCCAGCCCACACCCGATTCGTCCCCTACTTTGATCCCTTAGATCCGCACTCCTCCCACTCTACCTCTGCAGATCTCCCTCTTCCCCTCCCAAGTAACCCCAAACTCGACCTTTCCACTTTACCCGCAGCCCACCATGGAGCCACCATCAACTCGGAGGAACCCCGCCCACAATCCCCCGTCCCGAAGCCGAGCCGCCATATGCACAAGCGAATCAAGGTAATGGTGTTTTAGTACTCATCTTGGATTTCATTGGTATTGAACTATTGTTGTGGTTTTGGGAATTATTATATGCTATTGTGCTTGATTTTGTCATGCGGCTTGCGGGACGCATCCGGCGCACTTCAATCGAAAACGCGCCTCACTTTTCTGGTTAATCATAGTTGTTTCTTAACGGCTTAAATCTTGTTTGATTGTGCTAGTCGTGCCCAAAACGTTGCCAAAAGAAAATTGTTACTAGTTAGTAGATCTCTATTTCGGATTGTTCTCATACTTTCACGCACACGACATTTAGATCATAACTCCATTTAGGCTGCATTTGGTGCCCTTGTTTTGTTAGCTGGTCCTCCACTACATCAACAAGCCTTTTAGTGAGAGATAAATGATGCTAACTCATGAGCATAAGGTTAAGTGTTTACCAATTTGTATGTACTATGTAGACATTCTTTGCCACCAAGAAACATTGACTCTTTAGTAATTAACTCCTTTTTTTGATCATACACAATGCATTTTGTGGCACAAGTCTAAGTAGTCCGGAGTATAAGGTGCTTTTAAATTCTTGACTTGAATTGTGCTATGACCAAATACTCTTCTTATTTCCGTGTGCTGTATATTTTTAATTTAATCAAGAACCCTCCAAATGATTGACAAATTACCAATAGAGACTTCAAGACATTTCTTCAATTCATTTTGCCCACTTTCCACACTGTTTGTCGTTGAGTTACCAAAATCTAGGTAATTGTCAATCCAATGTAGATACAAAAAATTCCTTGTATGGTTCAATCCATGTTGAACAAACATATGATTCAACATCAGGGTATGAAACCAAATAGTCCATTAAAATGGCATTGTACCTCATATTGAACATCATATTTTTTTTTTACAACTTGCTAAGATGGTTCTATGAACATGTAACAAAACTTAAGTGTTTTACTCACATTACGAGCCTTTCCACTAACACAATTCGTGATAGAAAAACAACATTGTGTAAGCACGTCAAAATAGTGCCTAAACAACATCAGAATTTATGCAGATCAAGGAAAAACACATCACAATGTATTCGTATACAATTTGGGATTCATGAATATTTTTTTAAGAATAACTGTATCTTTGGAGGATGGATCTTGGAGATGAATCTTTATTGAGCTGGCCGAAGGATTGCCCACACACCTGAAACCCTCCAAGAGGGTGGAATCAGGAATCAAATCTGCCATTACTTTCATGGAGGAAGAGATGCCAATCAGTTTGCCATTACTTGATTGATCAAATATGCCATTACAAAAAGAGGAGGAGACACCGAAGAGAGGGGAATAATCAGATGTATCTACTTAGACGAAGATACATCACTGATGACTGGGTTGGATGAACGACGACTTCAGTTGGACGAGAGTGAGGTTGTGTGGCGGATAGGCGAAGAGTCGTGTGAGTTTTTTTGGCAGAAAAAGTTAGGATTGCATATAGGTTATTTTGGGTATGGGAAAAAGACCTAAAAGAAATAGACCTGGTTTGTTAATAGTTATTTATGGTCTGCCATCTATTATATAGACAGGATTGACGCACACTTAATGGCCACAATGCCCTAAGGCTACATATGTAGATGGGAGGATGTGTGGATTCCTAGTGAGTTGTCTTCGTATCAAACTATCAATACCCCCCTTCTGAAAATTGGCATTGTCCTCAAGGTCAAGGCTAACTCATAAACCAACGTCAAAGGATCCCAAGTGAACAAAATCGGAATTTCCGTCTTCGACACTGAGCAACAAGCACAGGCTTTTGAGGGGCCATATGTAGGTGGGTGAGTACAACTAGTGGTAGTGAAAGTAGAAGCCCTTGTGGCGAAACTTGAGGTACCACTGATGAGATAAATTCTAAGGTGATGGGGCACTGAAGGAAGCAAGATTGGCGGAATTGGCGGCAACGATGGGCGAATAAATGTGGGTCCACTTAGAGGCGGTTGATCCAAGCGACGAAGAAGTGGTTGAGGTTTTAGCGGTAGCTGCGGCTGTTGGTGTGGCCGGTTTGAGGAGGATAGATGGGCCACGTAGAGTTCTTCATCGAGGCAATGAGCTTGCTCTGTGGCATGCGCGCGCACACGAGAGAGATTAGCCGAGTACTGGGCCCGAATGCACACCCGAATGTGGGGTTACATTTTTTGCGAAAAATTACCCCAAATAATGGTTAGGGGATAATCCCGTGAGGTGCGGGGCGACCTCAATGAACTCTGTGATAGATAGTCGTCATGAGAAGCTTCTGGGTTGCGAGGATAGACTGTATGTTGAAAAATTACTTGGTGCGGGCGATCCAACCGAGGTTGGTGGCTCGAACACTAGAATCTTAATTCAGTGATAATGGGCTGGGTGGATGTCCTCAACGGGGTGTAGGAACCTTAGGTGGTCTATGGAAGGCCTATATGAGGGTTGGGAGTGTCGAGGACAGTTTATAGTTGTGGCCACGAGCACACGAAGTATGGGTTGAGATATTCTAGACGAGCTTCGAGCCAATCCAAGCGAGCGAAATCAGTGGAGGCTGAAGCAGAGTCGTCCTCGTCTTCGTGGAGGACCATGGAACTGGTCAGGACCCAAGGTGTGTAATAAAAACCCTGGAGAAGAGAATGGAGCAATGGAAATGTTGGAGGGGGCGAATTGTAGCTGTGTAAAGAAGACACAAGAGGCGTCAAACTGTTGGAGTGGTTGCGATGACGTGCGTAGAGGGGAAGGAGGGATGCTGGAGCGAATTAGGGCTATCGTCGGTTTGGTGGGGCACGAGTCGATTAGACACACAACGACGAGATCCAACATGCTGGTAGATGAAGAATAGGCGTGCCCGATACTGTTGACCGCGGACTGGAAAGTCGAGTGCTGGGTGACGCGGTTGAGACGACGAGGCTAGTAGTCAATTGATGGTGTGTTAACACAAACAGAGAAGCAGGAGCTCGAGATAACGAAAGTTGTCGTTCCACGAACATGGAGCCGAAGTCGGCGAGAGGCGACTATCAATCAAGTGTGGGTTTGCGGCTGGTACAGGGACAATGAAAGGGGATCCAGTTATGGTTCAAGATGGAACTATAATTGTGTGGCAGGTCAAATCAGTTGATAGCTTTGGCTGTTATCGAAGAATATATGTTGATTATGATATAGAGGCAAGCTCGAGAAAATCTCTTGAGGACAAGATCTCCACAAGATCCCCTCTAAGAGCCTACTCCAAGCGAGTTCAAATACCTAATGATCCAAGATCCCCTCAAAATCACTATTTTTTTCTTATATTGGCAGGAGTGACTTGCACATGATGACGACAATGCCTCGAGGCTACATAGACAAATATGAGAACATGTGGATTTCTCGGGGAGGCATCTTTGTATCAGTCTTCAATCACCACGAGCATCTTGGCCGACAGCTCCCTCCCCTTCACCACCACCTCCCTCACTTTCCGGCAATTACTGGTTAACCCACACTATCTAGTGATTACCAAATAACTACCCCTCAACAATTCATAATTTCCGCTCCACTAAATCCACAAATAACCACCCCTCAACTATTCGTAATTTCCAGTCTCCAATAAATCCACAAATAACTACCCTGAACTACCCTTCCTATTCCTCTTAATCAGCCAAAACCACCCATCATCTCCCCAAAACTGCACAGCAGGCCGACTTCTCACCCCCTCCAAAAACAGTCACGTTCCCCACTCCTGCACACAAAATCCCTCCACAACTGCTGGTTCACTCTCCTCCAGGACCCACCCCACGATTGTAGCATGGCACATCCAAAGTCCAATATCCCCCTAACAAAACTTTTCCCCACTCCCATTCTCAGCCTGAACCTTCTTCCATTTCAGAAAACTTGCTGCAGTTCACCGAAAACCCCATTTTGCTAAAAAGTCCCCCAGGAAACCCCCTTCCTGCAGCATTCCACTCTCTCCAACCCTCTCCCTGGTTCCAAAACACTCAGCAACTGCCGGCCTCCCCTGCTCCAATCCCAGACAACCAGGAAACCCAATTCCAGTCCCTGGAAAATCTTTCCAGCAATCAGGAAACCTAATTCCAGGTTCTGAACTGCATGCAGTTTTCCACTCAGCCTTCCCCTCCACTGGCCATCATTCAAACCCCCCTCCAGTCCACATAAATCTCCTTTCTCTGTATTGGGAATACTCCTACCAGTAAGCACTCTGGGAGACACTCAACATACCAGTGATTATTTGAACAGTCATCGCACTCACGATGAATTTTTCTATACTCTCTACCCACTTAGCCACTTAGCTTCCTGACCATGTGCCCCCTGTGGGGAGATATTGGACGATGTAGAGGCACATTGTAGGAGGTCCTTGGAGCTTATTCACCACCATTTACCTTGCTACCTGACATGTATGAGTCTATCTGATGTAGGGTTGCCTACAATGATGAAACTTGCAAATCTTAGGCCGATAGCCACATGAGATCACAATGCTTCGGTGAAGATGAACATGGTCTATGTGCATATTGAAAGGTTTCCTTGTGTAACTGGGACATGTTTACAAGCCTAATATCCCTAGGAACATGGATATTCTTCCAATATTCAACATAGATTATTTGACCCCATATTGTGAGCCACATGATCACATGCGACCATTTTCTATGACCACCTCAAAACCTCAGTCCCATACACCATGCCTAAGCTTCCCTCAAATTTTCCCCATCACTCGGCCACCAAATCACTCCAAGCTCCAGCTTCGACACCAGTACCACTTTCGGCCTCATCTTCGACATCATCCTCAACAGTACCATCATCAATATCATCGTCGATACTAACCTAATCTTCTCCGACTCCAGCATCTTCAACATCATCTACCGTAGCAGCAACATCACTTTCAACACCATCTCCCGTTTCAGCACACCGCATTGTACTATCATGAACATTAGTTTCAACAATGCTGCCTCCCGCATCTGCATCAGCATTAGACCATCAGATCCGTTTGATGTTGTTACAAAGATTCTAGCTCACAAGATCACCACAACCCCAAAGCTAGAGTGATTTACCTCGCCTTCAAATGAGAGCACAATCATCTTCATTCACAGGGATGAGTGCTTTCAAAGCAACGACCCATTTTGATGGAGATCCTGTCATATAGGTCTACACAATTTATCAAAATCATTTATTGTGCGAATCAACAACCCATTTTGTATTTATTTGATTTGTTTTAACTGTATTTGTAAAACTATCATGATCAGAAGATCATGACCATTCATGATGACTCCAAACTCTATAAATAGTGAATTTTATTTAGGGGGTTCAAAAATTGATGAGAGTTCCTTTTTTGTCACTCGGTATCGAAGACGGAGCCTAAGTGCGAAGCTTAGGAAATCCCTTCCCATTCCTTTGGCCGGCCCTTCCCACTCCCTCTACTATTTCAGCCACCATCTCGACCGGGTGCCCTCTCGCCTCCTCCACCACCTCCCCGCTCTCCGACAATCACCAATTAACCACCCCCACTATCTAGTAACTACCCATCAACCACCCAACACAAACAACCCCCCCCCCACACACCACACACACAAATTCCTGTTAACCTGCCAAAGCCACCTACGATCTCCTCCCCAAAACTACATAACCCACCCACTTCTTATCCCCTCCTAAAATGTGCATGTTCCCCACTCCGAACTGCCCAAAAAACCAATACAAAACTGCTGATTCACTCTCTTCCAGGACCCCACTTCTCAATTACAGCATGGCACACCCAAAATCTCACCAACCTCTTGAAAATCTTCGCAGATTGAAACCCCCATTTCCCTGTTTCTGTTCATTGTAAATTCACCCAGGAAACCCCCTGCCATCAGCCTTCAATTCTCTCCAACTTTTTCCCTGCCTCCTTAACACCCAGCAAGGCCTCCCCCCTGCTCCGGCCCAAAACAATCAGGAAACCCAGTTCCAGTTCCTGGAAACCCCTTTCAGCTATCAGGAAACCCCTTTCAGCTACCAGGAAACCTAGTTTCAGATTCTGGACTGCATCCGGTCTTCCGCTCAGCCCTCCCCTCCACTGGCCATCACTCAAATCCCCCTCCTGTCCACATAAAACCCTTTCCCGCATTGGGATATTCCTACCTAGCCCCCATTCATCCTACAACAGTCCCTCACCTCCACACAGCTTCTGGCTTCCTCGACGACTCAGATTCAGTGCACCAACATCCCTCCTGCCACCATTTGTTCAACATTACACCCTCCAAGCCCTCTATCTCGCAATCAATGTGAGTTCATGCCTTGGTTGTTCGATTTCTATTGTTGAATCTTGTGGTTATTCTCCATTTGTGTTGATATTATCTACTAATATTTGTACCAGGACTTCTTGTGATTTGCTGGGCTTTATTTGCTTATGCATTTATTATTTTGCACTTTCGTATGCTGTCATGGAACTACTGGGTTAAACCACTTTCCACCCTATCAAAGCCACAGACCACAATGCCTATGCTAAACAACACTCTCGGAGAGTTACGAGAGCGTAGTTTTGTACCACCAATGCTTTTATTATTAATGATAAGCTATTAATTAATTAATTAATCAAGCATTAATTAACTAGTAAAGTAGTTAGCCAATTAATTATTGATTAATAAACTAATATTAATTAATTAGATTATTTTGTCTTGTAATCTTTTTGTCGTGTAATGAGTTTCATGCTTTATAAGGAGGCTGTAGGAGTAGTTTATGACATCTTTGTATCATTTAGGCGTTTGGCTCTCTTTGGAGAGAAGCTCTTTGTAGACCCAACCTTCAGGAGAGCTTATTTTCCGATTTGTATTTTGTATGTTTGTTAATGTTAATGCATGTTCTTTTAGGTGGCGTTTGGTTCGGCTGATGGGTTGCGGTGCGGTAGGGAGAGAACGGAGGTCTTCGTATAAGCGACGTTTGGGACGGCTGATGGGCGAACCTCCGTTTCTTATTCACCGCAATTTTTACCTATTTGTCAGACGCAGAAAATTCCTCCAGTCCAGCTGCGCCTCTCCTCTCCCGAAATCGCACAGCAGCAGGTCGCAAATAGGGCAAGCGAGTTCGACTTCCTCCATCTTCCACTCCTCCCGATCTCGCTATGGTTGTAGCTCGTCGACGGCCTGGGAGCTGCATTTCGCGTGGTCCAGACGTGTCGTGCCCTTCTTCAGCCGGTGTCCTTCTTCCCCGCATGCCCTTTTTCCCCGCAAGCAAGCCTCCCCGTGAGCCTTCTTCCGTCTTCCTGCCATGGATGTTAAAATCAGAGGTTATAAACCCTAGCTTTGTCTCTTTCCGAAGGAAACAAAAGACTGTGAAAAGCCTGCCATGGATGATAAAATCGGGAGATTTTTCGATTCTGCCAGATCCTTCTTTGGTGGTGGCGATGAGTATTCCTTCTTTTTTATTCAGATGCTATTCATTTTCAATTGCTTATTTTGACAAGTTGTTCAATATGGTTCTAGATCTAGGTTATAATTTAGATCTGGGTTATAGATCATGATTAACCTAACTTTATTTGCTTAATAGGAGTCAAAAAATAAATAGTTGGTACTTAACAAATGTTGAAAAAAAAATCACTCAAAAATCCGTTTTGTTTCCAAACAACTTTTGAAAACTCCGTTTTGCAAACTTCATTTCACCCAAACAATTTTTTAACAAAACTCCATTTTCTAGAATCAGTATTTTTTCTATCATCAGCTTATCATCAGCAGCTTACCATCAGCAACAACCCAACCAAACAAAGCCTTAGTGTTCACTTTCTCACGTGTTTGTAGTAGTTTCTTCTTAATAACAATGTCTGGCCTGCCTCTCCCTATCCGCTACTCTTTTAGTTGTCGGGTTTCAACGTCTCCTTCAATGAACACATAGTCACCAACCGAACTACAATATGTTACGTCAAAATCATTGCCCTCCTTTACAACATCTAGAACAACCCGAGCATCTACCACGACCCGCACTTATGACGATCCCCACTTACGACGACCCCCTTGACAGTGAATCACTCCATGTCATCACCTGAACCAAAGTCGCCCTTGGTTTACCTTCCACCCGCTGATATAGATAACACCTTCGACGACTCCACAGATCCTGCTTCCGCCATGCTCTCCACCGATGCAAATGACACAAGTTCTACCCCGCTTTGCCCGCATACAGTTAACCTGCTTGCAAATGGCCTTAACTTCGCTCCCCCGAAAGAATTTGTAGCCCTTAAGATCCATGATCTTGCTACCCAACCCAACAAGCAACGACAAGTTCTTATGCCTCAACCTTCCCATCCGCCACAAATAATCGCTCAATCGACAACAATCGATCATGAACAAGATGGCGCACCACTGTTGTATGGATCCTCCCTTCTCTATCCCATTCACCCTCAGACCGACTTACTGTAATCATGTCATCACTGACCGTAAGGATCGTGCCAACTGTCCTAACCTAGTTTCTTCGGCCAGGCGCCCCCAACCGCTTGCACTCCATCCCCTTTGCTCCTTGCTTTGCACTTTATTGGCTCCTACGCATGGCTTCTCCATGTCTTCCCCCAACAATTTTTCCCTATTGAGTACCACAACCTCGAGCTGCCCACTGCATTTGCTGAATGGACCCCCCACAACAATACTGTTCCGGGCCTACTTTCATAACCGCGGTAACTCGCCTGAGTAGTGGACGGAGACAGAGAAGATGACGGTGGTGGAGGATACTGTAGAGCCGGAACCGCGTCTGCCTAAGCGGGGTTGCTCGTTAGAGGGGAGAACCACCAAGATCTCACAACAAGAGATAAGGAAACTAGAACTTCATTTTCATTCCCTTCATTACATGACTCCATGGGATTATATAAGAGCCCCAATGGCATGAACATAAATAACTCGAAAACATAAAACATAATGGACTTGACCGGACTAATAAACAAAACGACTCGACTAATACATTTGACTCAATATAATACTGAACTTAATAATAATAGTAAAACTCGGTACTTGACGTATATGATCCCTAACATCTCGTCCTCCCTCGAAATCGAGCTTTCCCTCAAGATCGAACTTCACGTGGATGACTAAATCATCTGGTATCTTGATCTCTCTCCAGAATAGCGTCTGGTAGTGTGTCGTGTCGTCCGGAGCTTCAACAAGGAATTGTGGTGCCGTCGGAGCAACGAACCACGACTGGAATGTGTCTGATGGAGTTGTCTGAGCGGCAGTGGGCAATAACAACCGGGAAGTTAGAGGGATGACGATTGCCAGTAGGAACTGATCCATCAGAGTCAGGGGAACAAGTGCCAGCTGAGCAAGGGCCAGTAGAGGAGGCGTTGAGATTGCTAGAGGCAGGAACAGGTCCCTCGAAGTCGGCGGAGCGGTGGAGTAAGTGCTGGCAGAAGAAGCATCGACGTGGACGGAGGAACAATCGCCGCAAAGAGCAGTGGTACGTGAACGGCCGACGAAGATGGCGACTGCAAGAGGAGGGGCGACGACAACGAATGTGACATTTTTGGCGGAAGAGCTACTGACAAATCATCAATTTTGTGGTGGAGATCTTCCTCATTTCTTTTCTTAATTGGCACGGGCTGCGGTAGAAAGACGTCTGTCGGATTCTTAATTTGGTGGAGGAATGCGTCGGGATCCCGAAGGCGTGCTTTCATGGAGGCCGTGAAATCACGTAGCATCGAACAAAAGGCGGTCGCATCAGCCGAACTTAGTAACATTTTTAAAATAAATAAATAATTAATCCACTTTAGAATTAATCAATTTATAAAATAAAATCTGCAGTAAAGTGTGGCTGTTATGGGAGAGGAGAGACGTGGCTGCTTCTTTTAAAATAAAAGAGCTGCTACTCTGAAAAAGAGGAATACAAGGGGGAATTTAATAGCCAATTGTTGATTGTTGTGCTAGATTTGGACGGGGTGGGCTCGAGGAAATAAAAAAAATGTTGCGGCTTAGACGTGTTCTGAAAGTTGGACCGGTCGGAACCGGTTCTCTGCACGCGAGGGAGACAAAGGCACGAGGGATGGTGGGCGCGGGGCTTGAAATCACAGAACACACGTTCTGGTCGAGATTGCAGAATCGTCAGCGTAGGAAGATGCGGGAGTGGCTTCAAAAACCTTGACTGCGCTGGAGGAGGTTACTGGGCTCGACGCTGATGCACGAAAAGAAACGACGGGCTGGACAGAAGACATAGGCGACGCCTCCCTCGACAGGTAACGACGATCGATCACCGCAAGGCCGTGATCGGGTAGGCTACGCAAAGGGAGGGCTCGACTGACGGCAAAAGGCGGCGGATTACTTGGACTGGTTAAGAATGCCAAAGCAGTGAGTGGAACTTGGCAGATGTTACGGGAGAACAAACTTGGCGGACCATACTTGACGGGGCCGTGATTGTCAGCGGAAGTAGTGGAGCAATGGAGGAAGGAGAAGCTTTGATACCAAGTTGTTACGGGCCTACTTCCGTAACCGCGGTAACTCGCCGTAGTAGTGGAGGGAGGTGGAGAAGATGGAGGTGGTGGAGGATACCGTGAAACCGGAATCACGACTGCCTAAGCGGGATTGCTCGTTAGAGGAGCCACCAAGATCTCACAACAAGCGATTAGGAAACTAGAACTTCATTTTCATTTCCTTCATTACATGACTCCATGGGCGTATATAAGAGCCCCAATGACATGAACATAAATAACTCGAAAACATAAAACATAAAGGACTCGACCGGACTAATAAACGAAACGACTCGACTAATACATTTAACTCAGTATAATACTGGACTTAATAATAATAATAAAACCAGGTACTTGACGTATAGGATTCCTAACAGATCCCTTACAAATACCTTTTCTTTTTTTTCCAAAATCTATCTTGCACATATACTCTTAACAAATCCTTTCAATGTCTCCACCATCTACCAAGTTTTTCAATAAACAATTCACTAACCCCCATGAGACTATTTAGGCTTTTGGCTCTCTTTGGAGAGAAGAACTCTTTGGATGGGACCCATTCTCCAAGAATTGGCAGAAGTTCGTCACCCAATTTGTATCGTGTATGTTTGTTGATGTTATTGCAAGTTCTCTTTGTGAGTTCACTCTCTAACAATGCTCATTAAAAGTTTCTTCTTGGTAACATATGGACACCTTTGCATTTGTCTCCTTTGTTGAAGCTATTTGATTGTGATTGTTATCGTATTATTTGTAAATTTTTATTTGCAAGCTTAGCCTAGTGTTGAATAAATTCTAAAAATCATTTAGATATTCATAGAGTCGACCTATACCTTTGTTAGACCTATCTTGCATCATGTTTGGCCACTTTAAAAGCTGGAGGTTGGAGCTTAGGACTGTAGGTAGAGGGCCATTTTATTGGATTATAGAATTGGTTGGACAATGATTGTCTTTAATTGGTTGGAATAAGTGGGTAATAGAAAATCCTATTTATTTAAATGTGTCAACGCCAATCCAGGGATCCATTTCATCCAATAGGAATGAATTAATTTGTTCAAATTTCTAACAAAAAAACCGAAGTAAAAAAATTCAAACAAAAATTCCAAAAATAAAAAATAATATAGCACTAGTCATGAATATATAACCTAGTAATGATATAGAGTCCTGCCAGAAAAATAAATTCGAAGCAAAGTAGCATAACATGTATTTCTATTTTCAATCATATATTTGTATTTTCCAACTGCACTTGGGGGGATCTTTGACTTTTTGGTATCTTCAAACATAAATTAAATACTAGATGCTGCACAAGATGGCCAATACATATACTTTCTTTTCTCTATGAATCTTTTACTAGCATCCACATAATTTGAACTAGTGTTTCTCGTGATGTGCTCAACATTTTACTCTGCTACTTCGAACTCCTTTTTTAAATAATTAAACAATAACTCAGCACTTTTAATTACATTAGAAGTATTCCCCAGAAAACTAGTCAAAGTTCTACCTATTTCATTATTCCATTCATCTGACATAATTTGTATTGCTTTCAAGTTCTCTATGCTCTCCAACATCCTGTTTTTAGTTTCATACTCATCTTTGAGTATCCAAGTTTATAGTTCATGCATTGTAGGAGGCAGAAGATCAGGCGTATAGGTATAAACGTTCATCAAACATTGATTGATAGTATTCCCAAGAAAACTAGTCAAAGTTCTAAATTTTTCATTATTTCATTCATCTGACATAATCACTTTTAATCACATTAGTTTTATTCCCAAGAAGACTAGTCAAAGTTCTACCTTTTTCATTATTACATACATCTGAAATAATTCATATTCCTTTCAAGTTTTCTATACTTTCAACATCATGTTTGTTGTTTCATGCTCATCCTTGAGTATCCAAGTTTATAGTTCATGCATTGTAGGATGCAGAAGATCAGGCTTATAGGTAGAAACATTCATCAAACATTGGTTGATAGTAAGGGTCATTGGCAGAATTAAAGGCAAGTTCTGTAGAGCAGTAATGGATCAATTGCTCAGCTTTTTTTTGTTACCTTTTCCATTTCGAAATAAGATTAGATTGGTTAAGTTATGTAGTAGTAAAGTTATCTCTGGCCTCAGTAAAGATAACATGTGGGAACTTTTATTTCTACTCCACAGTTTCTGTTGATGGGCCCGAAGTATTCTTTGCTCCTTCCCTTGCACTGTTTTTTAATTAATTATCTTAATACAAGTTTGTGCAAAACTTACATCTGAGATATTTCCTCCAATTTGCTTTATATATTACCCTGCAAAATTCTTTTTATTAGCCTTAGATGGAAAATCTGATTCCTCTATTAACTATTCGTGTTAATGTTGAAGACTAAAACAACATTCTCTTTTGTTTTAACTATAAGTAAATGATATTATTTACATGTTCAAAATTAAACGATTATTTGATGCAGGACGAATCTATAGTTGGAGGACAGTCGATGCCCTAATCCTAGATGAAATGCAAGCAACTGCGATGAATGCAATTAATCCAACGATCGCCCTAAAGATGCAAAAGAAATGCATACACACATAATCCAATGAACATGATACCTACAACATGAACCATAACCCTAATGCGAATGCAAAATTTCAATCATGTAATTTCTTCCTACACAATTACTAAGCAATGTTAATTGTAAAAATGTTGCCCTTATGTCACAAATGACTGCAAATTTATTAGTGTAAGTAACCGGATAATAATTGCAATTAAGAGTTGGTGCACGAAAAATTTAATGCATGTGGATAAGTGTTGTACGCATACAAAAAATCTAATAGTCAAATCAATTTGCGCAAAATATTACTAGCAATAATTGAGAGCACTCCTACAATGTAAAGACGAATGAAACTAAAATGTAAACTCACCGAATAATCAATGTTGGTGGAGAAGGGGAAGATCTGATGAGGAAGATGGTTGTATGGAGGGAGAATACTGATGCGTAGTGGTTTTTAGAGGGGAGAACGAGCCTTGGTAGACTGATGTTGGCTGGGAAGGGCTTGGAGGGTGGTGGTTAGGCTAGGGGGTGGGGTGGCAGTATAAAGGAGCTGGAATGGGGGCCGTAAGAGAGGGGGTGGTCAGTAGGATGCATGGAAAGGAGAGGGGGAGGTCGGAGTTGGTTGTTGGGGATGGTATGGTGCTGGTTAGGATGGATGGAGGGCTGGGTGGTTCAACCAAGGGCAGAGGACTTGGGGAGGATTGACGACTGCTGTAGAAGGTGCAAGGAGGAGGTGGGCGACGACGGAGGATTGTGGGAGTGCTGGGGGCGGCTGGAAGGGCTCTCCCATGGACGAGAATGTGGCAAGAGGCGGATCCGAAGAGGGGATCGACAGATGGGAGAGTCTTCATGAATGGAGAATGTGACAGGAGGCAGGCCCGAATAGGGGATCACTGGTTTGAAGGGTTCCCGTGGTCGGGTAAGGCGTCTGTTGGCGTTGAGGAGGATGAGGAAGATGATGACGAGTTCAAAACAAAATTTTGGAGGCAAGGCTGTGGTCGGGGCCGTCGACACCCCCAGAGGTGGTAACTCACGACGTTGTACCGCTTGTGGCATAACGCGTGAAATATTTATATCGTGGAAATTTCATATATCGGGTTTTAATATTTAATTATTTATAAATTTAATCATTTTTTAATATATATATATATAATTTGATATTTATTGAACTCCTAAATTTATTAAACTAATATAAACATTTTGTGTTACACAAGTAATAACGACATAACGCGTGAAATAAAGCAAGATGAAACAAAATGTCAGGTAGTTGTCGATGACAATGGAAGATAAGGAATCTTTAGTTCATAATTCAAAAATCAAGCATAATTGAAGTTGATGACGGTCTTGAGCAAAGAAGAAAGCCAGAGGAAGGGAAAACAGACTAAACAATGAAATAATTTTGGCCTATTGTTTATTAGACCATAGACACTAATTAAAATAAATTGAAAAAACCAATCGATAAAATATCGGGATATATCGACAGATATATCGACGAATATATTGGTCAATATCAGACATATCGTAGGATATATTCCAAAAGGATATTTTGCAAAAAAAATCGGAAACATGTCGTTTTGTCCATAAAATCTTTATGTCGGCCGACATGTCGGCCATGTCGGAGGATATCCACAACATAGCTCATAAGGAATAGGAATCATTCGGAGGCTCGTTAGGTGGTTGATAGAAAAAATTGTCATGAATGATGCCATCACCTGAAGGAAAGTCGTAGATGGTGATAAAAGAATGCGATTCAGGGGTGTGTCGAGCATCTCTCAAATGGTAAAGCCTCCCCGACGACTCCCTAGGAGCTATGTAGGACAATTCATCGCAGATGCGATGATCGCTCTCATCCAAGATGCTCGCACTATGACAACTGTTTCCTAGGAAAAAGAACCGCCAGGTGGCTCACCAAGGTGCTCATCAAAGAATTCATTCATGACAAGATGATCTTTGAGATGAGCATCATCAATAATAGTTTTTGCGAGAGCAGAAGAGATCCACTATAAAGTTAATACTATGCTCTTGACCCACACTCAAGACACGACCCGCCACCACAATGTGAGAAAACTCAGGCGAACATCCACGCAAGGGCGAGTCTATGATCAGAGCAATAACTAAGTCAACACAAGGGATAAGGGAAGGACACATCACTATGGGATCATCAAGTTGCTCGTACTCACTCTTTTTAGGGCCATAGTATATGAGTTAAATTCAAGCTCGTCATCAAGTGGCAGATCACTCATCAGATAATGAATCTCACTGGAGTGGCATAATTCCATATCATCAGTCACGTCTTTTCTGTCCAAGGAGGCAGGAGTGGGCATGGTGGTAGCCTTCAGATGTAGATGGCTCTTTATTATGGGGCGGTCAAAGCGCGAGTCTACTCGAGTAACTTTAGTGGATCTCAAGGATTGCTCGTAGTGGAGGGCGAGTTGAAATGTCAACTTGACATAATTAAACTGATGACAACTCATTGCTACGTTGCTGTCCGGCCAAAGTCTAAAGTGGAATCTAGCAACAACTGCGATTGACTCATCATGAATGTTGCTTCTCATCACTAACTCGTCAAAATATTCTTTATACTCAGTAATAGACATGAATTCTTGCTGTAGAGTAACTAGCCATGAAGGATCCTTGTTGGAGGGGCTCTATGGGATTAGTTATGGGCATTTATATTGGCAGCCCCTATATGGCTATTGACAGTCCTAAGATAATGACAGTCCAACAAATGTCTATTGACAGCCCGATGGATACTGGCAGCCCAAAAATTAAAATTTTAAAAAGTAATAAACCATTGTTAATTACTAGATTAACTCAAAAAAATAGAGATAACAGTCCATAGTCCTACTATATGACATTTTAAGGAAAAGTGAAAACACAGAACCCCGAATTAGCTAAATACAAGTTTCACGCGCATTTTGAAAATAGACCCACTATATGACATTTTTAGGAAAAGTGTTCAACATGAAAGTTGTAGATCTCGACGAGAACTACAACTTTCATGTTGAACACTTTTCCTAAAAATGGCATATAGTAAGTCTATTTTCAAAAGGCGTTGCACCGGGCGGAACTATTGCGAATCGCATTGTTCCATCCGGGTTCCACGCCTTTTGAAAATATGCCTACTATATGACATTTTTAGAAAAAATGTTCAACATAAAAGTTGCAGATCTCGACGAGAACTACAACTTTCATGTTGAACACTTTTTCTAAAAATGTCATATAGTACTATTTTCAAAAGGTGCGACACCAGGCAAAACTATTGCGAATCGCATAGTTTCGCCCGGGTTCCGCTTCTTTTGAAAATACGTCTACTATATGACATTTTTAGAAAAAGTGTTCAACATAAAAGTTGTAGATCTACAACTTTCATGTTGAACATTTTTTCTAAAAATTGCCATATAGTAGGCATATTTTCAAAAGACGCGTGTTCCGCGTTTTGGGCTGCTATTAGCGGCCATATTATGTGTTTTTAATTGTTTTGTCGGGCTGCCAATAGCCATATAGGGGCTGCCAATATAAACGCCCTTAGTTATAGGCAGACTCAGGATTCTCCAATAGAGGAGAGGGTTGACAATGATAACTAGCCATCAACGAACTTATAGTATCAATGACTTCATATCAAAATTAAGCCCGAACTTAACTTTGATACCAACTGACACTGGACAAATCTATAGGTGGAGGATGCTCAATGTCCTACCCTAGTTTAAATGCAAGCAACCACGACGAATGTAATGGAACCAACGACGACCCTAAAGGTGCGAAAGAAGTGCAAACAACCGGACACACAATCCAATGAACATGATACTTGCAACATAAACCCTAAATCTAATGCAAATGCAAAATTTCAATCATGCAATTACTTCCTACACACAATTGATAAAACAATATTAATTTTAAAATGATGTGCTAATGTCACAATTGATCACAAATTTATTTGTGTAAGTAGATAATAATTGCAGTCAAGAGAGAGTGCACAAAAATTAAATACAGACGAATAAGTGTTGCGCGCATGCAGAGAAATCTTTTATGTCAAATCAATTTACGCCAAACATTACTAAAAATAATAGAGAGTACTCGTACAATTTAATTGCAAATGAAACTAAAATGTAACACCGAGAAATCAATGCCAACAGAGAAGGGGAAGATCCGATGGTTGCGGTGGTTGTCCGGGAGGGAGAACGAGCCTTGATGGATTGATGTTAGCTGGGAAGGGCTTGAAGTGGGTCGAGTAGGCTGGGGTGTGTGGGTGGATGTATGAAGGAGCTGTAATTGGGGATATAAGGTATGGGGTGCTCGACATGGTGCATAAAAAGGAGAGAGGATGGCTGGAGTTGGCTTGGGGGGTGGTATGGTGTCAGAAGGATGGATGGAGGGCTTGGTGGTTCAGCCAAGGGTGGAAGAGGGCTTGAGAAGGGTTGGCGGTTGCTGTAGAAGGTGCAAGGAGGAGGTGCAGCGACAAAGTAGGACTATGGGAAGGCTAGCGGTGGCTGTAAGGGATCTCGTGGACAGGGAAGATGGCATGAGGCGGATCTGAAGAGGGGATTGACGACTGGAAGGGTCCCCTGACGGAGGTGGCATGAGGCAGGTTCAAAAAGGGGATCAATGGATGGAAGGGTTCCCGTGGTCGGGGAAGGCGACTGTCGGTGTCGAGGAGGACAGGGAGGTGGGTGGATGGCTCGGAACTGGACACTGGAGGCAAGGAAGGCGGCGACCGGGGCGTAAGCACCCCTGCAGGCGGGAACCTGCGGCCTCGCACCACATGTGGCTCTTGGCGTCTTGCTGAGAGCAAGATCGAGCGGCGTTCACCTCTGTAAAACCCAAATCCTTGATATCTGTAATGGACCGGCTGCTAGCATGATATAGAGTATGTGATCCGATGGCCCAAATCGATCAATCGGATTACCTGACCTAATTCCCAAAATATACGTCCGAAAAACTAAAATAAATACATGAAAAATGCAGAAAAATGCAGAAAAATGACCCCGACACGATCACGAACTCCGATCGTCCATCTGACGGTCCAAAAATATCGATCTAGTCATCACCTTTGATGTTGCGGGAATGATCTCCATCATTATTGGTACAAAGCTATAAAAAGGCGATGGAGCTGAAGACGCAATGACGAACATGATTTGAGTCTTGGTGAGGTAGAGCATGATTAGCGCTTGTTAATAGAGGAGGCTTAGCACACCATAGATCTACTATGATACGTGTTTGTTTGTTTTAGTATGTCAAATGAGAAGAACAAATCCTACTGGAGACAGAGATGAAGGCTAGTTGAGGAATGATATGATGGATGCAGTGGGAGCACACATCATACATGAAGGTTGTGCGAGGCATATAAAGTAGGGACGAGCAAAAGTCATTTGTTTTGCTGTCTTCTGATTCAGTTAGTCTCCTTAAATTTAGAAATTAGATTTAATAAGATTTAGCATACTGTTAAAATTTAAATCAAATTTAATAGTCTTAGATACGGGGTTTTCTCCCTATAATCAAAGGCATAAAAGCCCATTCCAAATGCTTGGGGTGATGCCTTGACTGGGAGAACATCTTCCCTGGAGCAATTCCCCTCACACCACCTCTTGGCGCACCTTGGGCAAGCTTCAATAGTATCTTTCTAAACATTTGTTGTGCATTGCTCGTTAGAAAATTTTAAATATAGCAGTTGTTAAAGATTTTATTGTCATCAACCTTCTACCTAGTTCTTGTCTATGTTAAGGAAATGCTTGGGTTAAATTTTAGAGGCATTTTAAAAAAAGAAAATCAAAATGATAATTGAATTGTAGTGAAACTAATTTTGCGAGTTTGTTTGGTTGATGAGAATTTGGATGAGTTATTTTTTTTCCATTTTATCAACTTGATGAAATAGATATGGGGCAATGACAACAAAGGATCCATATAACAACTCCACTGTGGTGGGATAAAGGCTTGAATATTGTTGTTGTTATTCACTTGATGAAAAGTATTATTATTATTGTGAGGGGAGGGGATACGAGTCATAATGATAACTCAATTAAATTTGTAGAGAATATTTTAGGCCATCGGGAGAAAAAGATGAAATCTTGATCATGATAACTCAATTAAATTTGTAGAGAATATTTTAGGCCATGGGGAGAAAAAGATGAAATCTTGATCATCAAGAGAGAGATGAACATTTGGGAAGGAAAGAAGAACTTGGGGATTAGGGAGGATATTAGAGAGGTTGAGATAAGAGCGGCTATGCATGTATGGGTCACGATATCAATAATACTCTCAATAATTCGTTGATGTGCTGGAAATCCCGGTGCGATCACTGGTATAGATGGTGTAGCTGTAGGCGACTGACTCAAAAGCAGGTGAGGCTCGGAAGTGGACTGGGTGCAGGACTGAGGATGTGGGGGTGTAGACTCCGAAGGATTTAGGGGTGTAGGCTCAAGAGGATCTCCACGAAATGAGTCCACATGCTCGTGAGACTTGTAGTACGATTAAGTCCTTAGCATTAAATATGAGATGGATACTCATACTCGTCGGGATATCAAGATCATAGATATTTGCTCCGATCCGTCTCATGATTGTGTAGAGATCCATTCGCCTAACACAAACTTTTAGCAGGCATCTCACGGAGCCTCACAACACGGATTCTCACCATCACCTGCTCGCCTTCATGAAATACATGTTCTTGCTAGTGAACATTTGCATGCAATTTATAAGATTTATCACTAATATTGATCCTTCGTCGGGCCGACTAATGAGACACATGCAAACAATGGACAAACAACTGAACATACACATGCAAATGATGAAGAAACGACTCAACAGACTCATGCCAATGATACAAATGAAACATGACAGGCACACACACTCACTATGTGAAAATCTAATAATGACCGGGGTGTCTTTAAAATGTGTGGCCTATCAGGAGGTTCATTCAGTGGAGAGTAGAAAAACTCATCGTGTGTGCTACAAGTATCCAAATGACAGCGTGAGACATCAACACTCAAATACGAGCTCGTAAAGAGCCAAATATCTCTCAGGGAACATGACTCATCAGGGGGCTCACCAGGAGGTATGTATGAAAAGTCATCGGGAATGCAACGACCATCTGAGTGAAAATCATGTACATTGACTAAGACATGACTTTAGAGTGTGTCAAGTGCCCCTAAAAGGAAAGAACTCATCTGGTGGGTCAGTAGGCGGTGTGTCCCAAAACTCATCAAGAGTGCGATGCGTTATAAGGTAGACTCTCAAAATAACGGGAGTATGCTCATGTGTGCTTAAGGAAAGCCCTACATACTTGATGCTCCACTCAAGATCCATTCTCCTTGGCAAGATCAAAAGCAATAATGGGAGAGACGTCAATAAATCGATACTCACAAATGAGTGGCTTACCTGAATCTCATCCTCACCAGGACGTGGTGGCTCATTAGGAGGCTCAATAAGAGGCTCATCATAAAACCCGTCAACGGGGTCATGATCCTCCAGATGAGTACCAATGTATGAGGTAATGTCCTCATAAATGGGTGAGATAGCCACTACGAGATCAACACCAGATTCCGGGCTCTTGATCGTGATGTGACTCAGAGCAATGACAAGGGGAGAGGAACATAGATCTACTCTCAAGAACGAGTTTGTAGGTCGGTGTCAAGAAATGAGTCTATTGTAGGGGTGCTAACCCAGTGCATGCCAGAAGGAGAGGTGTAGGTGAGAGACACAACACTACAAAATCAATAGGTCGCTCTAACTCACTCTTAGTTGGGGTCACCAGAGAAGAGTCGGAAACAAAAGATAGACCACTCACTGGACTAAGCACCTCAATGGGATGGGTGAAGTCCAAATCAGGTATCATTTTTGTTGTGTCTGACAGGACAATGATAGGCATCGTGGTGACCTTAGTATGAGAGGTACTCATACTGCGGAGGTCAAGGTGAATCTAATTGACCAGCTCTTGCGGATCTCAAATACTGTTCATGATGAAGGGCGAGCTGATACGTCTGCTCAAGGGACTTCGAGTTGCGATAAACCAACTCAGTACGTATGTCACATCAAAGTACAGACCGAAATCAGGAAGTGGTGATAGTTGGTTCCTCTCCGATATCATTCTTCACAACTAACTCATCAAAACGATCCCTATACTCAGCGACAAATATGGATTCTTGCTGAAGGGAAACTAATTGCTCGAGCAAGCGACTTCAATACGATAGAGGCAAATACCTCTGACACAACATACGCTTCATATCCGCCCAACTCGTGATGTGATGAAAACGATCTCGCTCGCAGGTTCTCTCAATGCTAGATCAATATGCTCTCACCCGATCTAGAAGCCTAAATTTCGCATACTTGTTGCGCCGCTCACCAAATAACTCAAAATGGTTGAGATAATATTCCATATCTACGAGCCAATGACTGAAAGACTCGAGACTCGATGTGCCGTCAAAAGAAGGGGCATCAGTACTGTAAAAAACACAGATAAGAGAAAAATAAACAAAATTTTTATTAATTTCTCTAATCCTTCAATACTTGAATACACGTATTTGTACATTTAAATAAGAAGGGAAAGAGGATGGGACTAAACAATAAGAAGATGAGCTATAATATGAGCCTTAATTTTGGGCATTTATATTTTTCTTCAACACTCGCCCGCAAGCTAGAGCATACAAATCGTAGGCATCAAGCTTGGACAAAAACTGATAGTACAACGGTCTTGGTAGGGCCTTGGTGAGAATGTCAGCTACTTGTTCGGTAACAGGAACATGCTGTAATTCCAACTTCTTTAATTGAACCTTCTCCGAATGAAGTGACAATCAACCTCAATATGTTTAGTTCGCTCATGGAACACGGAGTTCTTAACAATATGTATAACAGCTTGACTGTCACACAATAAAGTTGCTGGTGAGGAAAGTTTGACTCCCAAATCACAAAGGAGACTTTCTAGCCAGGTAAGTTTAGACACAATGGAAGCCATTGCACGATACTTGACCTCAGCAGACGAGCGGGCAATAACAAATTGCTTCTTGCTACACCAGGTAATAAGATGTTCTCCAAAGTAAGTACAAAAACTAGTTGTGAAACGTCGATCATCAAGTGAACTAACATAATCACCATCAAAGTTGGCAATAAGAGATAGAGGAAGAGGAAGATGGTTTGTATACAAGCCCTTGTCCAGGAGCAGTCTTCAAGTACCTGAGGATGCGCTCGACGGTTTGAAGATGAGAGATTCGTGGAGCATGCATAAATCGACAGACAACCCAACAACAAAAGAGATATCAGATCTTATAACAGTAAAATATATCAGTTTTCCAACAAGGCGACGATAATACTCAAGGTTTGGAAGTAGCAGATCTGAGTCAGAGTCATGAGTGCAGAGCTTGTGGTTGATATCCATCAGAGTGTCAGCAAGCTTGCATCACGAATAACCAACATCCTAAAGAAGGTCAAGACAATACTGAAGATTTTCCAGGTCTTTAGTTTGAAACACTGAGTTTAAGTGTTGATGAATCATTTGTATTCATGTGGAGTCATTTCCCGTAATCAAAATATCGTCAACGTAAATCAAGAGAATTATTGTGCTTGTTGGTTGATGACGAGTAAAGAGCGAGAAGTCAGCCGAGCTTCGAGTGAATCCAACATCCTGGACAACCTTGTTAAACTTGTCAAACCATGTGCGAGGAGACTGCCTGAGACCATAAATCGATTTCTTAAGGTGACAAACACGAGACTCCCCCGTGGTCTCAAACCCGGGAGGTTGATGCATGTAGGCAGTTTCTTGAAGGTCGCCATTGAGAAAGACATTCTTGACATCCAATTGATGTAAGAGCCACTGTCGATGAACAACCAAAGAGATTGAGACCCGAACAGTTTTCATCTTGGCGGCTGGTGAGAAAGTTTCATCGTAGAATACAATTCAAATAACACCCAAACCTTAATAACAACACACGTACTCTGAGTTAAGTGCACTCCACTCCTTTTCCCCCGCATTTCAGATTTTCACAATTTTGCTCTTGTTCACCCCGACGCTGCCCGACACCTCCATCTTGCTGCCGGACGCCTCCATCTCCTCAGCCGGCTTCCCGCCTTCTGCATTTCGCCTCCCTTCTGCATTTACCCGCCGCCAACTTGCTCCTCTCTCTTGCCGCTGCAATCCCGATCATCCTTGCACACGCCATGTTCCGATCATCTGACGATCCTTGGGCTGCTGGGGCGGCAGAGATTGGAAAATCCTCTGGCGAGTTGACACAACTTTCTGAGAAGAAGGATGGCGAATTGGAATCAGGCGGTGCCCAGGGATCCCATTGATCATCCTAGGGTTTCCCTAATCAGTATTATACTAATCTTTTAAATCTTATTATGAATACTATAGCAGTGACAAAAATCATTTTCTGTATCTTTTTCCTAAAGAATGTTTTAACTTTCCATCTTAATATAATAAAATATCTCCCCATTACACTGAATTACAGCCATCTGGTTGCCATGAATACTTCTGATCTTATTTTTTATTGAGTTCATGTGATAATCTTTTTGGTAATGTCCATGTTATGCATTTCTCCATATACATATGAAATCTTTGTTGCTATTTCTCTGAAATAAGGTCCTGAAACAGTGATAGGTTGTTACAGATCTGTTTTTTTTTTCTTATCCTGCTGCTGTTTTGCTATCTCTAGTTGGTTTAATTGGCTCCTACAAATTGCATTTCGTTGACATTATATTTTATTATTACTGTTTAACAGTTTAGACTCTTTAGTGTAGGACTAATGTGTAATTCATATTTATCATTCCTACACAGTGAAAATATCATAGAAAAAAATCAATATTTTACTTTGGTGTGCATAAATATTTTTTTTACTTTTGTGTGCAACAATCAAATTTCTAAATATGGTGTGCATAAATGAAAATATTAACTTTGGCGTGTCAATAACATGTCGGTGTGAAAATAACATATTTTGATGTGTCATTATAATTTGGCGATCTATAGCCAAAGTGTGTGCTTATAACATTGCCCTAATTGAAATACGTTTGTATTGATGCTTTGAACGAATTTTTGAGATAGTAAAATGCAACACATGTGCTATTGTATTTGATTGTTCTAGCTATTTTTTTTGAAACTGTTTATAGAATAAATATCTTGATCCAGAACAAGAATATCATTCTTAAGTAGGTATCTTCTATGTTTTTTATTATATTGACAAATTTTTTTTTGCTTTTAGCTCTATTCTGAAGAATTTTTTCTTGCTACCATCTTCTTTTATAAATATCTATGATTTTTATTATCTTCACAATATTTTTTTTTGCTATTAGCTCTACTCCGAAGAATTCTTTCTTTCTACTATCTTTTATGAACTGTTCCTTTGTGATTGTATTGCTTGTAGGAAGTGAATAACTTTTTTGTATGGAATCAAAAATAGTAGGGAGATATTGAAATGCTTACTTAAGCAATTGGTGTTCTCTTGTCATGTTATTATTGTAAAATTTAATTCTGATGGGGTAGATTGTTGAATTTTTTGAATTGGTTACCACTTGCCTCGGTTAAGATGGTTCAGACCGTAGAGGCACCTATTAGGCGTTATGAGAGTTTGACTAGTTGGCATGTTAAATGGGAGAGGGGTAGACCAAAAAGACTTGAAATGAAACTATAAGGAAAAACATGATGTACGTAGGCAGTAGTGAGATTATGACTAAAGATAGGGCGTAATGACGACAAAGGATCCATATAGCAGATCCAAGCATGATGGGATAAAGGCTCTAGTGTTGTTGTGAAGTTGTCTTGAATTGTTGCAACATGTTCCTAATCTTTGACAATATATTATTAATTGGTCGTTATCAATTATCTCAAACAATTTTATTCTAACTTTCTAAATTTCTCACGCTGTCAATATACCTACTAACAGGGGCACACCGGACCTGCCAGTGGTGGAGCTCAATTTGGTGGTGCTCCTGTTCGCTCCGCTCAGGTTCCTTCTCGCGCCGGATACGAAGCAGCTAGGAACAACGCCTACGAGACAGCTCCTAGAAGCTCGGTTTATGATACTTCCGGAGCTCCACACTACGAAACTTCTAGGGGCTCCAGCTATGAGCCGCCAAGGGGGTCAACTTATGACGCCCCGAGAGACTCCGGACCTGGATATGATGCTCACGGTGTCACCGGAGCAGCTCAAGGAGGTACAACCACCACAAATCCCGTTCCTCATATGATGGCCCAGGTGCCGACGTCCTATGGCTCCTCGGCACAAGTGCCGCCATCCTATGGCTCCTCCGCCCACGTTCCACCGTCCTATGGCTCCTCGGCCCAAGTGCCGCCATCCTATGGCTCCTCGGCACAAGGACTGACGTCCTATGGCTCCTCGGCACAAGTGCCACCTTCCTATGGCTCCTCTGCACAAGGGCCCGCATCCTATGGCTCCTCGGCACAAGGACCCGCGTACTATGGCTCGGGACAAGGGCCCGCATCCTATGGCTCCTCGGCACATGGGCCGGCATCCTATGGTTCCTCGGCACAAGGGCCAGTGGCCCATGGCTCCTCGGCACAAGGGAATGTGCCATACGGAGCGCCGCACATGCAAGGCCCTTATGGGCCTCCTCAGACTTCAACTCGTGGCGGACCAGGTTACGAAGCGCCTGCTCGCGGCGCACCGGCCACGGGCGGAGCTGGTGCAAACCAGAGGCACAGATGAGCATTCATTTCGTCTTATTTGTAACTCATTATACTGTCATGGATTTTCCGTCCTCTCAGAACTCGAATAGAGTAAGCATTGATTCGTCTGACGCTTTAACGAAACTGCAAAAACTTGGGCTTGTTGCTTGACGGATGCTGCTTGTTATCTGCTTTATATGATTATGGATTTTTTGTCCTCCTTTTTATGGATTGTTTTTGACAAGTAATCAGACTTGGGATGATGTTTTTTTTTATCAAAACCTTGACAGGTGAAATTGAAATCAGCGGAACCTAAGCGAAAAATGGTGGAGTTCAAATGAAGTAAATTTTTTGTTTGAGCGGTCTTTTAATTAAGCTTGAGTTAATTTTAGATTACTATACAGGAGGTGAAAATTAGCTTGAAACTAAGCTTGATTTGATTTCAGGTTAAATTCATGCAAATTTTAAGTGATTCAGACTTTTAAATTATTTGCCGCTGGTGTTGTGTTTTTTTTTTGAAGTTACTGCCAAAAAACATATAATTTTGCTGCAGCTCAGTTGGTGATGAAAGCCGTGTTCAAAACTTTTTATCAAAGAGGTTCCGGGTTCAACCCCCCGGCGGGCTCAACCACAACAACCTGCTGCTGCTTATACTAGGCTAGAGACGGGTTGGGGTGTACGGACTGTAGTCCTGAGCTAAAGCAATTAGGTTTGGCTAGGGCATGCTGCCCGGCCATGTGGTGCGCCACCTCTGAGCCTGAGGACCTTTGAGCTAACAGCCTACGCCACCTTTGAGACGAGGCCTGTGCTGCATCAGATGATTAGAGTCAAGCGGTTGAAAGTAAAGCTAAAGCAGACAAGCAGTATTTTTGAGCAAGCTAAGCTCCCGCACAATTGGAATCAAAACTAAAAATGCTCAGAACATCTCTGATTTCCAATAGATTTGGAATTAGAAATGGTTGATGGAAATGTTTATCCTATCTGATTAGATTGTTAAGCAATGATGTAATAAATAAGAAAATTATTCTATAATTTTATATTTCACCTCGACTAAACATTATTAACTAACAGTGAAATTTTACATCTCCAACTGTTTTCAACGCTCTCCAACTGTTTTCCAGCTCAAAAAGGTAGCGTTCTCATCTCCCGGCACCGAATCAACCTGTATTACTTCTAACGAAGGGAATGTGAATAACCCGCCAATGAACATTCTCAAGTTTTTCAATTTGCTTGAACAGAGGAGCATCCTAAGACTCGAGAAGGCAATCCTGCCCGCAGCATTGCCGCCTGCATGATCAACATGGAAGACTTGCTCCAATTTTCCGCAACGGTGCAGTCAGTTCCTGCAAGCTCCGGAGCCGCATTACCCATGAAATATTCGACAATTTGCCGCAACCAGAGATCTTTAGTAGGGTGAGATCCGACAACATTTCCGCAGGTACCGCTCCAAATAATCTCCTTCAGCTCCTGCATCTCCTTGCAAGTTGCGAATGATCCAGTCAAAATCCCTTCTCTTACATGGACTGCCATTCAGATATCTCAAGGACCCGGAGGTCAAAATTAATCGCCCGGAAAATGCCATCGACAAGCTCCGCAGCAAGAGGGGGGATCTAAATGACTTGTTACGGTCAGCGGAGCTCGCCAGACAAACACCGACCCATCAAATCCGAGTCTGGCCGGCGAAGTTCGCCATCGTTGACGCTAAGATATCCAAAATCCAAACCAACCATCGAAATGGCTCCTTCCTGTGTTGCATCGACCGGCGGGCGGAGGAGAGCCTGGCTGACATCGCGGCGTTGGGAGAAGACGTTTTCTTTGAGCTCGTTGCCACCAGGTTGCCGCCAAATGGCGTACAGGAGGTCCCGGCCGAGTGGCCAGCCAATCTCAGCATGGGATGATACCTCTCCCAACTCCAAGGCCACATCCAGAACGGCAGTTCCCGAATTAGTATCCGGGGCATGGGCGGCGTGGGAAAGACGACGCTTCTGCAAAGCCTCAACAACTTGCTTTTGTCGTCGCCGGAATCCGCACAAATGCCACCGGAGTTCGGCCACGTTATCTGGACGGTGGCCTCCAAGGACAAGCCGGGCTTCCCGGGTGCAAAGACAAAGTCCTGCAGGATAAACAGATCTTTGATTTCTTAGAAAACAAAAGCTTTCCTTTGCTTCTCGACGCAAAAACAAAGTTGGGCATTCTCTGAATGAGATTGTTTGGAGAGGACTGGTACCCGTGGAAATGATGCCGAGTCTCACGGGACCGAAGATCTCTGGTTGCGGCAAATTGTCGAACATTCCAAGGGTAATGCGTCTCCCGAGCTTGGAGGAGCTAACTGTGCACACGATTACGACGAATTGGTGCAAGTCGTCCATGACGATCACTAACGCACCAATGCTACAGCCGGCGATGCCTTCTCATGAAAGTATTATTGGTGCCACCGGAGGGTGCCTTCTCAGCCTGAGTCCATTTATGATCAGAGGAGAAGATTTTTCTTTGTGAAATCTTCGGATTTTCCTCCTCTATCCCTATATCCCAAATTCTTTTCTTCTGTATGAATAGATATTCTTACGTTTCAATTCCTTTTTGATCCCTCTAAAATCCCAAATTGGATTCAAATGAATGGGTAAGTGTGAGTTTATCCATGTGGTTATGCACTCTTCAAATAGGAATTCATTTTCTTAAAGATTCTAACTTTGGAAGCAGAACCAAGTCAAGCCAAGAATCTTACTATCCAAGCCAAAATGTGTGGCTGTAACTGAGAAATATTTCAGGAAACAAAAAAAAAGGAAGACAGTTTTTTGTTTAGCTGTTTTTGTGAAACGTCACATTCCCTTTCCACTAGGCATCATGCATTCAGAAAAGGGAAATTAAAAGCAGCGTTTCCTTTTCTATTCAAATTCTCTCAAAAGCTTTCATTATTCAACTTCCTGAAAGCATACAAAAGCAGAAAGGTTCTCTGTTCATATTTCCTGAAAAATTACCCTGACCAACAGCTTCATTCAGAGGAAGAAATCGCTAGTTTTGTGAGGAAGAAAGTAGACGTTCTCTCTCGGTTTTTGTTGAAGTTTCATGTGAACATTGAAGTCCGTCTCCCTTTGTTTTTCTCTTAATTTTCATTTGGACTTCTCCTTAAGAAAATCTTAAACTTGCATATTTAAGTTGATTTTTTTGAAGTTTATCCGAGTTGGATATATTATTGTTGATTTCATTCTGATTGAGATTGAATATTATGCAAAGTATCGAAATAATCTTTGGCACGCGAAATTTTTTCTTTGTGCTAGAGCGACAGAAGTTTAAGCGAGGATAAGTTCTTCTGATTTGCTCTTATCAGGATTTCTCATCAATGAAAAGCAACGGTCGTTCCAGTGATTTGAGGATCGACATGCTCACACATAAATTTCAAAAATGAAAGTCATGTTTGGAGAGTTACTTGTTGGTAGAAGATTTATGAATGTCATTGATGGATATGCACATGAAGAGGTAGTGCTGACCGGGACGGATGCTCGGGAAGTCAAGGCATGAAAGAAGATAAAAGAGAAAACAAAGTTCACTCTTAAAAGGACTGTCTCGCCGGACTTATTCGACCACATTATAAAGTTCAAATCAGCGTCTGAGATTTGGGCAACCCTTAATGGTTTGTTCAACAAGAAGAATGTGGGTACTTTTACAATGAGTCATCGGCATCATGGGGTGCAAATCTATTACAAATGAGGGATTATATTAAACTTCTATGAGATCTCGAAGAATAAAAAATTACGATTCTAAATCCTACTTTAAATTTATCTATTCAAATGACCCCATCCTACAAATTAAGGGTCATTTATCGTGACTACCTCTGTAAGTTTGCTAAATTGCAGGTTGCACTCCTCTATCTTTTAGATTACCAAAAAACTCTCATGTAAGTTTACAGTTCATAATATGCAAGAACAAAATATCCCCTCAGCCCAAGGTGATTATTTTTGTCCATGCATATGAAGTGCAAGCTTATAGAAGAGGTTTTTGTAAGTTCAATACTGCAATCTATTATTATAATAATTCCCACAACAAATTTGGGCCATTAATCGTAAGAATAGTAGACAATTTTAGTTTGACAAAAAAAAGGTATGCTTTAGTTTTTCTTGTTCTCTTATAATCCAGACTATTATGAATTACTTAACAAAGTTTTGATCTATCTTGAACTTACGGTTGATCAAGAAAAAAGTAGCAAGTCAGTTATACTAGCTGCCTAATTGCTTTAGACACTTGCTCCACATCTTCCAAAAGAGGACCACCCCTTTTCTCCCTGGCTGCCTGCGGCAAGGCCGGCCGGGGAGGCGCCGGTCGCCCCTTTTCTCCCTGGCCGCCTATGGTGAGGCCGGTCGGGGAGGTGCCGGCCCCCAAGGGGCTGGCCGCCCCTTTCTCCACGACCACCTACGACAAGGTCGGCCGGGGAGGCGCCGGCCCCCAAGGGACTGGCTGCGTCCCTCTTCGGCCGTACGCCATTTGGGCAGTCGAGGAGTCGCCCGACTCCTAGGGCCGGCCTCCCCCTTTGGCCGACCTGCGGGAGGCCGGCCGCCCCCTCTAGAGCCCCCGTAGGGGGCGGTCTCCCCCGTAACCGCCCACCAAGTGGGCGGTTGGGCGTGGTTACAGTGCGTAACCACCCCCATTGCCCGTTGGGCTGTTTCCGAGTTCGTGCGAGCCTATTTTGGTCCCAGGGGCGGGCTCGGTATTTTCCTAAAAATGGTAATTCAAGTGATCGCTTTCGGGCCTTCCTATTGGTCCGTACGGTGGTTACTAAGGGAAATTAGCAGGTTGCCCCTCTCCAAGCCTATAAATAGACCTCTGATTCTTCTCATTTCTCCAACTTCAAAGGACGGATTTCTACAGAATCTCTCTCTCCGCAGGTCCGCCGCCATCGCGCTCATCGCTACAACAAAGGTTCGCCGCCCCCGCTCTCGCCTCCAAGTCAAAATCCGTTCGCAACCTACTCCGCACACATCAAGGTTCGTAGGAAATTGCTCGTTTGTCGTTCGCAGCCACCAGAATCCAGTGCGTGCCTCCAGCAGAGCACCAGCAGTTCCAGCCCTGCAGTCAGCCTGCGATCGTACAGAAGCGCGCAAGCACTCTCCCGCACACCAAACACCGTCTCTTTCTCTCCCCCTCAAGTTGTAACGAGGCGCGACCGGTCGCCCTCGATTTTGCCAAAGAAGCATTGTAACCCCAACCGATCTAGTGGAGTTCTTGTCAGCACAGTCCTGACCATGGTTTTTCACCCTGTTTAGATGGTTTTCCACGTAAAAGACCCGTCACGTCTGTGAACTATTTCTGTGACCGTTTGCGTAACCGACCGCTCCGAGGGCTAAGACGGTCTAGTTAGTTCGGTATATCAGGAGCGCAGTCACGGACAACAACAATAAGAACTTTTATTAATGTATTAACATTAAAACTCTATTAAAAGCCAAAAGTTTTTGCAACATTTATGTTGTTGGCCATGAAATCTTTTAGAATGGAAGGTTCAAATTTAATAAGGCTTTGTTTGAGGTGGCTTTTTTGCAGAAGTGAGCTTGGACAAAAACACTTCTGTCACAGAATGGATGTTTGGTATTACAACGGTTATGATCGCCGCTAAAAAATTTAGATTTGAACATAAAAGTAGACTAAGTTTCCTTAGTTGTGGTAGGGCGTTCACTAACAAAAATTCTGTGAAAATTTCTCAGAAGCTGAGTAAAGTTGCAAGAATACTCAACTAAATCAAAGTCTAGCTGCCTAATCAGTAACAACAGAAGCACAAGAGCCACTATGAAATTAATAAACTTCTTTATAGGACGAGATATACATTCCGAGACATGATTCACAATGCGCTCGATGGAAGCAAAAAATACAAGCAAGAGGAAAAATTGGCGGACTGACAACAGTAACCACCTAAGCCGCTAACTGCCAAGTCTGTCTGCCTAAACCGCCAGATCGCCTAACCGCAACTCAAGCAGCACGAACTACCTATTATTTAATGCTGAAAGACACGTCTGTTAGCTATTTCTAGTCATCTGACCGCTAGGTCACATGATCGCTAAAGCTCACCGCGAACAAAACTGCTTAACTGTGAGACAGCTTACCCGCTGAGGCCGGGCGAATTGCTTATTGAACTATCCACGACCTTGAGAAAGAACACTGCTGGCCGCACTAACCGCGACATGCTATATACCACATACTGCTATCCGCGAACTGTTCCACACTGGTCTTCCCAACTAGTTGCCTAGTCACCTGGTGCTAGCCGCACAACCTGCACAACATAAGTCAATCATCACTTAGTCGCGCGGCTAAGGAAGTCTAACTGCAAGTTCAAAACATGAGTTGAGTTCTCATTGTTCCCGTTATATATTACGAGCTGGGGACTCCTATTTATAGGCGACAAGGGGAGTGTGGTCACTGCCCATAGCGACAAGGTTACCGCCCATCAACCTGTGGCTAACACCAACTATCCGCGTAAGAGTGCGGATACCAGAACCAGACCGCGTGCGGTAACATATCTAACCGCTCACGCGGTAAGAACAACCCGTCCACATAGATAAGCGGACAACAATCCACAATTCGCGTTGACTTAGACAATCAAGCTGACAACCACGCGTCCTGAGCCAAAACCGCACCAGACGATCTGCTGGTCTTCGCGAACTCCACAACCAGATCGCACAACCCATGCTGTCTTTGCGACTAAGCAACAACCAGACTTGGCACAATACTGTGACCAAGTCTAAAACTCCAGCGGACTCTGGCTTCAGACCGCACGAACAACCACCATAAGCTTCTGAGATTAACCACTGCTATCTGCGCTTAACTGCATGCCCAATGCGAGCCAGAGAACCAGCCTACTCCAGCGAACTCCGCGGTCTCACAATCCAGATTGCAACAACCGCGTTAGTCAATGCTAATCGCCCGATTACATCTCAGGATGCTTGTTGAAATAGACCGCAAGAACAGAGAACCAGAACTGGCAAGCCGCCAACTCTATCCGCGCGGTCTGTGCGGTCTGCTCAATCATACCGTCCACTTTCACTTCAATAATTTCAACAGATTCATAACCATCACGTTAATTGCCTCCGTCACGGTGCCAAACGGAGCCTAAGTCTAATTAAATAGGGTTTCAACTTCTTGGAAGATTATAGAAACTTGAATGTCTTGCCTCTAATGCTCCATTTATTTTGGAGCTTTTTCTCTATTACGGTTTTACAAAAACACAAATATTTTTTTCCCGTTTGAATATCTTTCATTTGGAACCATCCGTCTCCCAAAATATTACTCTAGGCATGATTCCAACCGCAAGGAGAGAGCTCCGTCCAAAAATATTGGTTTATCTTCATCCACGACCACTTCATCTCCAAATGCCACCACCTAAACAAATAGGCCCCAAGTTACAAGCCAGAATGTGATCTGTATTTGATTGTTTTGTTTACTTTAGGTTGAAGCTCTAACAAAGAGATTCACTCATTCAATGGTCTATTTGAATTGAAAGAATTGAAATTGGTTAATTACAAGGCGAGGGATTCAAAATGTTCCGCAAGCAACAAGAAAGTTAAAATAATTTAAATTTAGCGGATGGATTATTTGGTACATAATGTTCCAAAATATATCTTTAACTATATATTCAATTTATCAAGATCTTCCATGTAAGTTTGCAAAACTGTGAATTCAACTTTGCAACTTGTATTGCTGACAATACTACAAAAGCCTACCAATGATGTTATTAACCAACAACATATGAATTTGAAGGGTTACTTGCCTTCAGTTAATCATGATGAAATTATTGACAACACAATTGCAATTACCACTAGTCCTTAACTGCGAAGATCCACACGACTTACTAATACACTACAACGACAAAAGATTACATTAGTTCGTTAGCTCCATCAAGGAATCGATCAGACCAGCTATTGGTTCTGTTTTTAATGTTGCAGGAAGTGAAGAACTACAAAGAGTAGCACACAAACTTATCATCATCCATAATGGAGAGTACAGAGAAGGTGTGTCCAAGGAAATTAATGCTTTAGAAGACAAACAAATTTGGTATATTACTGAGTTACTAGATGGGAAGAAAGTTATCAGTAGTAAAAGCGGTTCTATAAAATAAAATACAAATCGGATGGATCTATTGAAAGATTGGACTATCAAGATACTTTTGCACTGGTTAAAATGACAGCTGCTAGATGCTTCTTAGCAGTGGAAGCTTCCAAAGTATGACACGTAGCTTAGTTAAATGTTGATAATGCATTTTTACATGGAGATTTACTTGATGAGGTTTATATGAAAATGTCACTAGTTTTATGATATAATGCAAATATCAAAATCATGTTTGTAGATTAAGGCTACGTTTGGTGTGGCGGTGGCGAACGTGAACGCAATGATTATGAACCGTCGTTCGTGAACGCCCAAGCTCACTAAGGAACTTCATCCACTTTTATGTTCAAAACTAGTTTTCTTCTCTTGGTGGTGGTCATAATCGTTGTCATGCCAAACCTACATTCTATAAGGTGGTGTTTTTGTCTGAAGGCTCTAAACTCATCGGAGCAAAAACGTCATGCCAAACGAAACCCAATTAAATCCTTATTTGGCTTTAAACGTTGATCAAGACAATGGTTTGCTAAGTTCTCATCCACCATAGAAGTCATTAGTTTTGCCCAACCCTAAAAGGAACAAGGATGAATTCACTGCTTTGTTAGTATATGTGAACGACATTGTAATAACAGGAACCAGTCCAAAAGAAAATTACTTGAATCAACAAAAATGCACCCATGACATCTTAAAGGATGGTGGAATGACCAATTGCAAATCTAGCAACCTTCATTTAGAGCAAAATCGCAAGCTGAAAGATTATGATGGAGATGAGCTTAATGATTCGGTTTTATTGAGAAAACACGTATATTTAACTGTATCGAGACCTGATCTCATGTATTCTGCACACATTTTGTGTCAATTCATGGTAAATCCCAGAATACCTCATCTTAATATAGCTCACAAAGTTGTGAGATATGTTTCCAGCAAATAGTGAATTGAAATTAGAAGTATTTGGTGACGCTGATTGTGCAGCATATCCTATGACGCTTAGATGGATTACAGGCTTCTGCATTAAGCTTGGAGAGGCCTTATTAATCTCAGGGAAAACCAAAAAAGCAAAACACTGTTTCCAATTCATCAATCTCAGTATGGGGCTATGACTTCTATATGCTGTGAATTAACTTGGATTCTAAATTTTCCAGCAGATCTAAAACTTGATTGCCATTTGTTTCCTGAGAAACTTCAAGCAAAATTGCTAGCAGATTTGTTGACCAGGCTGTCAGAAGGGTGCCATTTATTTTGCAAATACCAACTCCAAGGGCTCCTTTACAAACATACATCTCTGTACAAATCTCGCAAAAGCTTGTGAAAGTCACTAATGGTTAGTTATAAATCCGAGCGTCCTGCCCATCTGACAATTGCAGACGACATGAAAAGATACTGGGGGCCCTTACAAACCTCCTCTCTTGTGCAATAAAAAAAAAATATTAGAAGATCAATTGAAGGGAATTCACCTGACTCATGAAAATTAGGAGAAACAATTGAACTTCTCACAGATTTCATTCATTCCTGTCAAACTCTCCCTTTTAGCTGTCCTGACAAATGAGATATTTTTTCTGTACGCTCCACGCACTATCATCCTCTATGTGCATCATATAATGTTAGGTTTTTGTCTCCATTAATTCCCCAACATCGTACCAAATCTCCGGGCGCGCAAGGAAATTTTTCAGGGGCGAATTTCTGTAATTTTCAAATTCTGGCAGAAAAGTCGCAACCTCGGAAAGGGAGGTTGCAACCTCGCAATTACTGACTTGCCTTTCAGGATTTCCTGATCCGTGATATATTTATATATATTTATATATATTTATATATATATTTATATATTACAACCTATTTAAAGCCTTCATCCGCCCCAGAAAAAACAGTGCGCAACCCTAGCCGATTCTACCCCGTTTTTCTCCTCTCTCCCTTTTTCGGTTTCTTCTTGATCGGAAGCCGCCGCCCCCGCGCCCTTCGGGCTCTCCCTGCTCCCTCGCCCTCTCTCTCTTGCCGCCGGCCGTTCGTGGAGAAGGGCTCTCGCCGCCTCCTGCTGTTGGAGGAGTCACCCCGCGCCGGTGTGCTTGCTATTCCGTGGAGGAGAGGTGCCGCCGGCCTTGCTGCCGTTTGGGAAAGGGGGGGGGGGGGGGGGCGGCTGCCGCTGTGCCGTTCTTGGGTCGGCTTTGCCGTCGTTTTGGGAGGAGACGCCGTCGTCGTTGAGACGTCGTCGGAGTTTGGGTTGCCGCCGTGCTTGGCCGTGAGGAACATCCTCTTTCTTTGGCCGTTTTGCCGCAAGGTATCAGGGAGTCACTTTTTTTATCTCATTTTGTATAGGGGTAATTTAACCCCATTTGTAACACTGTATATTTTGTGTTGAATGAGATTGTGACTGCCATTTCTGCCCGTGGACGTACCCATTCAGCGGGAACCACGTTATTTCTAGTGTTCTTTTTGTGCCTTTTGTGTTTTCTATTATTATTACTTGTGCCAGCATCAGGTATTCTGCACTTCAGCACCGTTTCGAATCCCAACAAGTGGTATCAGAGCGAGGTTGCGAGCTGACACTTTTGTTTAAAGGACGAGTTGTTTCCGATCTCGAGTGTACACTTGGGTGAGGTAGTTTACGACCGTTGGTCCGCTGACTATCCCCTTAGTTGTGCACTGCTGAGGTCGCCAACTCAAGTTTTGTGTTCCGTGCAGTTTCTGCGTTCCGTTCTCGATGGCTTCGTCTATTCCTGGTGCTGTGGCCAAGTTTGACGGGAAACAAAACTTTGGTCTATAGCAGGTCAAAGTTCGTGCACTTCTTATACAAGAAGGCTTACACCGTGCCCTACTGGGCAAGACCAGTAAGGATGTTGAGGTTTTTGATCGTATGTGGGAGGACATGGATCTCAAAGCGTTGTCCACCATACAGTTTTGCTTACATGATGACGTGCTATATGGAGTCCTTTCAGAGACGACTGCCTCTGGCATTTGGGCAAAGTTGGAGAGTACCTACATGACAAAGTCTCTCCCCAACCGGATCTACCTCAAGCAGCAGTTGTACAAGTTTAGCATGAAGGAGGGATCCTCTATTCATGACCACTTGAACAGTTTCAACAGACTGTTATCGGAGTGTCTCAGCATGGATATTCAGGTGGATGAAGAGGACAAAGCAGTGATCCTTTTGAACTCTCTTCCAAAGCTCTATGAGAGCATGATTACCACCCTTACCTACAGTAAGGACGTCTTGGACTTGGAAGAGGTGACTGCGGTGTGAGGACCCCATTTTGGACCCCACACATATCTGTATCTAAGCTACTTTCAAGACAGTTTTCCCAGGATGAAGTAGGGCTAGTGAGTATAAATTAATACACATAATAAGACGTACCTCAATTATTGCCGATGTCCACGTGTCTTTTCATTTTATCCACGATCAATTTCACTCGTCAATACAAACCCAAAACTATGTCAAGTACCTGCACTGTTGAAACCGAAAAATCGGTCTCCGTGGAGTTCGACCCTTGGGGAAGGGGTGGCCGCGCACCTACTTCGCTCCTGCAAGAAAACGACAAGAAAATGAAGAATCAAGGACTAGACCAAGGGCCCGGCGTGGAGGTCCCACCACACACCCGGAAGATCTTAGAGCGCTTTCCCTCCTTAGCCAAGTGCCGGGCTAAGGTACCTCAGAAAGCGCTGGTAGGCCGGAGAATTAGTAAGCATGCCTTCTGAGGTACCCCTTGGGTCCTATTTATAGGAAAAGATGGCCTGCCAATATACAACCTTCACTGTTTTCGAGGACTATAGACAGACCAAAAGAGGCAACACAGTAAAAGTATGCCATGGCCAAGATGCGAGCTGGACCTGAGGTAGCACTCGCTCGGCAGGGGGCCTAACTCGCCTCGCCCTGGGTCTAGGCGAGCACGTACTCGACAGGCTATGCTCGACTATCGCTGAGCTCGGCTCGACCACCGCCGAGCTCGGACTCGGCACGACGATCGCCGAGCTCCAACAGAAACTGAGCTTGGCAGGGGGATCGTCGAGCTTGGCTCGACTACCATCGAGCCCTATTCCTTTGCCCGAGCTCGGTCTCGGCATGCCGGGCTCCGTTCGGCCATCGTCGAGCTCGGCTCGACTATCGCCGAGCTCGGCTCGGCTATTGCCGAGCTCGGGCTCAGCATGCTGGGTTCTCATTGTGGTCTGAGCCGGCCGGTTCAACTCCTGTCGACCACTCGTGAGATACGGGGTTGTACATAATCCCCGCTCTTTATGAGGTTGGGACAAGCTCGGAAAGAAACATCCAACCCCATAGGATCCTGCGAGTACGGCAGGGGCAAAAAGGAATCTTCCGGTAGGCCCCACAGGTAGCTATATATATGTACCCCTACGCATCTGGCTGACCTTTGCCCTTCCCCAAATTCTGTCAAGATGCCGCTCCCCAAGGAAGTCTTAGAGCGACTCGCACGTTCCCGCGAGGAGATCGCTGCTCAGGCCGCGGGACTGACCAACCTTGAAGCCCCTGCTCGCCGTTTTGTTGATTTCGGCTCGGCCAAGCGGGCGAAGCCCTTTCCGCCGGGGGCCGAACCCATTCTGGCCGACTTTACTGCCGCCTTGGGGAACGGGGCTGGTTCCTCCAACCAGCCGGTTCTGGGTTCTTCCACTAAAAATCTCGTGGAACTGTCTTCCGACCGAGAGAACAGCGGCGAAGCATCCACCCCTCGGGCCAAAAGTATTCCTGTCAGCTCGCCACGGCAGGATCCCGAGGTCAAGGAGCCGGGCTCGCGGGAACTGGCGTCGCCGAGTCACCTCCCTTCCCGGCAACCCTCCCCTGGGTCCATAGTCGTGGGGAGAGGCGCCGGGATTATCCCTGTCCCCGGCTACCAACTTGCCCCTCAGGAACTGCTGGGGCGTGGCAAGGACCTGCGCCACTTCTCTCCTCGCGCCAACCCAGAGGAGCCAGGCTCGCGCGGTAAGTTTTCAACTTTACTCTTCTGTTCCGGGGATATTTGTTTTTCTGATCGTCTTTCAGTTCTTCACTCAGAATTTCCCGGCCGGACGGAGGACGACGAGTCCGTGGATCGACCTCCTTACTCGCCCCTCCCTTCTCCAAGCGCCCTGGACGCCTTCCTGGACTCCGAACTGGGCAGTCCTGAACGTGCAAAACGGGAGCGGAAAGTTCTCAAGAAGCTGGTGCGCGAGCTCCACGACCTGCGGAAGGATAACAACAGGCTGCAGTGGGAGTGCTCGCGTCTCGCGGACGGTGCTGGAGTCATCTTGGCGTTCGAAGAGGCGTCTTCCTTGGTGCTGATGGATGAGATTGACGAGAACCTGCGGGTGATAAATAGGAACATGGGGCGACTTCGCGAACTTTATGCGCGGCGACCTGCGACGGCGGGCCGGCGAGACCGGGGAGAATGAAGCGGCTCCTCTGTCAGCCGACCGATACTCGCCCTCGCCCTCGCATGGTCCTCGCGCCCTTATTTTTATTTGCTCTGAATGATCTGCGTGTAATAATTCGAACAACTTTTCTTCAACTTTACATATGTAGATTTTTTTTTCAATATCCCGGTAAGTCTTTTCGAATTCCTTCTTCTGGGGTCTGGTCGGCTCGCGGGATTTGCGAGGAGAGGGTGACGAGGTGGCGTGGCGAGACCGGGCCGATCGGCCGACTCGCCTTCCCCCTCGCCCTTCTTTATCTTCTTCTATAAATAGGCATTCTCACCTACCCCCAGGGCACGCCTTTATTGCTTTCGAACCCCTGTTTCGTCTCTGTCTTCCCGAGCTCGCGATTTTCCTTTCCTCTGCGACTATGGTTAAGACCAACCCTGACGCGGATGGTCGGTCTAAGTGCGCTCAGCACTTCATTGATCATTGCTTCTTCGAGGGGCATATTACCGAGGAGGAGCTCGTCGAGTTCGCGGCGGCATTCGTCCCCCCCGGCTTCCAGGCTCGCAGGCCCGCCGAGCATGAAGCCATCAATTCCTTCCCGGAGGGTGAGCTCGCCTTACCCATCTCGCACTTCGAGGTGGGGCTGCGCCTCCCCCTCTGGCCAGAGATCCGCCAGATCCTGAAGTACTACGGCGCGGTGCCCGCGCAGCTGAATTCCAACGCCATCGCTATGATGGTGGCGTTCGCCTGCTTCCTCCGCCGAGAGCGGATTGAGTTCAACCTCGCGGTGTTTCGTAAGTTGTTCTCTTACAAGGCTACCCCCGACGGGGTCGCCTACTTTGGCGGGTCCCTCATCAAGGTTCGCGAGCTCGCGAACAAGAACCACAATTGGATGACCCGGCTTGTCTTCATTAAGGGCGAGCTCGGCAACATCCCCTTTCATCCCCTGCAGAAAAGCGAGGACATATATCGTCCTCCTTCCCTGTCTGGTAGCGACGCCGACCTCCACAAGTTTTTCCTCCACAAGGACTTCGAGGTCGCCTTCCTCCGCCGCGGCCTTGATTCGCTTCAACCCGTTCTCCCCGACGAAGGTATATCTCGCTCTGCCCTCTCGCGAACTCTGTCAAGGTGGGTCTCCATATTTCATATATATATATATATTTTTGATCAAGTCTCTCTCTGCAGGGGAACGGGTTCTGCCGGAGCATCCGCCGTTCGCCGACTCGGGGATATTCTCAGATCCCCTGGAGCTGGCCCGGGCGGCGGTAGCGGCTTGTCGCGAGGAGCAAGCGCGAGGCCAACTCCCCGGCAAGAAGCGCTTGGAGTCCGGGGGGTCAAGCTCGTGCCCCGATCCTTCGCTCCCCAAGAAGAAGAGGGCGAAGGTGGTCTCGCGTGAACGGCTGCACCTTCCTCCGTCACCCACCAAATTCATGAGCTCGCCGGAGGCTCTGTCCGACGAGCCGCCTTTGAGTCCGTTGAAAGAAGCCTCCTCCCCCCGAAAGGGGAAGAAGAAGGACGGGCCGTCCTCTGATTCTACCGGAGAGGACACCCTCCGCGAGCCCAGTCTGCCGAAGAATCATCCCAACTTCGGCAAGGGGTGCAAAAGTAAAGATGCGGCTGGCGAGCCCATTTTGAAGTGGGACGAGGGGGCTCACCGAGTTTCTGTTTCTACTCGCGCCCCCTCCTGGGGGGCTCGCCGGCCTCCTACCGCCCACGCCTTCGCCTTCGGCTTCGGCCTCTACAGCCGCGACAGCGCCGAATCGTACAAGAAGCTTACCCCTAGTCAGCTCGGCTACGAGGGGTTACAAGCCCACCTGCGGGCCTTCGAGCTCCATCACATGATGGTCCGCCGCGGCTTCCAGCTCAGCAATGCCCTGCTGACTGCCGAGCAGGAGCGCGACCTGGCGAAGGAGAGCGCGGCCGACGCGGAAAGGCGGTTCGGCCTTGCCGACGCTCTACTCGCGAAATCTGCCGGTGGCTTGGTAATCACTGGATATCTCTATTTACCTTGCTTAGGATTATTCCTGCGCGTGTTCTGAACTCTTAACCCTACAGGACGCCGAAGCCGCCGACGCGCTGCGAGGCGAGGTGGCTCAGTTGCAGGCTCAGCTTGCTGAGCGGGAAGTCCAGCTCGCCGAGCAAAAGATATATTCCCGCGAGCAAGAGGCTGTTGCCGCCCAGCTGGGGGTGGAGGTGGAGGAGTTGAAGAAGAAGAACAAGGGGCTCCTGGGGGAGGTCCTCCGCCAAGCCGACGCTCTCCTTCCCCCGGACGCCAGCGAGCCGGCCTTCCCCTTCAAGAGGCCCCGGGTGTTTGGCGAGTCTGATGTCGCGGAGCGGCTGCGAGTCAACTCTATCGAGGCTGCCGAGTGCCTCCTGAAGGCCATGAGGGGAACGGGGATTTTGGCGGAAGGCTGCGAGGATGTCACCGTCCGGGAGCTCCTGCCAACCCTGTTCCCACCTAGCCCGCTCAGCGAGAAGGAGGATAGCTTCGACTCGCTCTTCGCGGAGGTGGGGGAGAAGGACGCTCGGCTTGGCGGTGGGGAGGACCGTCATTCGAGGGGGGAGGACGAGAGCTAGCTTTTGTTTTCTTCTTCTTTTGTATCCTGCCGAGGCGGGCCTTTCCTTGTATACTTGTAATGATGAATCAAAGATATTTTTCATAATTTCACTATCTTCTTTTTAAGCTTACTTGCGATATTATACCCGCGCGCTTGGTAGAACGACCTCGCCCGTAGAATGTCTTGAGTTAGGACCAGCCCCTGCGGTGCTCGCGGCGAATCCTTAGGACACGTGCCTGCGCCATATCCTACTCGCGCCACACCTTCCCCCGCCATGTCTCGCCTCAGTTTTTCGACAATTCAGACAAGTGAAAATATGTTTGGGTCAAGATGCCGCCGGCATCCGCCTTAGACATCAGGGCTTGTCTTCCGCCGAGTTAACTGGAGCGAGGCTAGGCTCGCTGGAGAGAGCCGTTCTCCTACCCCTCAGTCTGGGACGGGACCAGGGCTTCCTTAGTAGCGAGCGAGAGGGGGGCAGGATATTCCGAGCTTGCCGTCTTGACTGGCGAGCTCGCGCCCTGGTGTTTTCCTCGGGCCAACTCCCAGTCTCAACTCCAGGGTCGTAGCGATGTCCATCGAGACTCGGTCGTGCCAGCTAGGTGGGAGCCTGGCAGGGGAGTGACGAGACCTAACCCCAGAGCGAGAAGACTTAGAAACTTTTGCCTCTCCCGGGTGCTACCACCGGGCCAGTCAGCTAAGTGAGAGCCTGAGGGCGGGTGTTGAACATCCTCCGGGCTCAGCCCCAGGGTCATAGCGATGTCCATCGAGACTCGACCGTGCCAGCTAGGTGGGAGCCTAGCAGGTGAGTGACGAGACCTAACCCCAGAGCGAGAAGACTTAGAAACTTTTGCCTCTCCCGGGTGCTACCACCGGGCCAGTCAGCTAAGTGAGAGCCTGAGGGCGGGTGTTGAACATCCTCCGGGCTCAGCCCCAGGGTCATAGCGATGTCCATCGAGACTCGACCGTGCCAGCTAGGTGGGAGCCTGGCAGGGGAGTGACGAGACCTAACCCCAGAGCGAGAAGACTTAGAAACTTTTGCCTCTCCCGGGTGCTACCACCGGGCCAGTCAGCTAAGTGAGAGCCTGAGTGCGGGTGTTGAACATCCTCCGGGCTCAGCCCCAGGGTCATAGCGATGTCCATCGAGACTCGACCGTGCCAGCTAGGTGGGAGCCTGGCAGGTGAGTGACGAGACCTAACCCCAGAGCGAGAAGACTTAGAAACTTTTGCCTCTCCCAGGTGCTACCACCGGGCCAGTCAGCTAAGTGAGAGCCTGAGGGCGGGTGTTGAACATCCTCCGGGCTCAGCCCCAGGGTCATAGCGATGTCCATCGAGACTCGACCGTGCCAGCTAGGTGGGAGCCTGGCAGGTGAGTGACGAGACCTAACCCCAGAGCGAGAAGACTTAGAAACTTTTGCCTCTCCCGGGTGCTACCACCGGGCCAGTCAGCTAAGTGAGAGCCTGAGGGCGGGTGTTGAACATCCTCCGGGCTCAGCCCTAGGGTCATAGCGATGTCCATCGAGACTCGACCGTGCCAGCTAGGTGGGAGCCTGGCTGGTGAGTGACGAGACCTAACCCCAGAGCGAGAAGACTTAGAAACTTTTGCCTCTCCCGGGTGCTACCACCGGGCCAGTCAGCTAAGTGAGAGCCTGAGGGCGGGTGTTGAACATCCTCTGGGCTCAGCCCCAGGGTCATAGCGATGTCCATCGAGACTCGACCGTGCCAGCTAGGTGGGAGCCTGGCAGGTGAGTGACGAGACCTAACCCTAGAGCGAGAAGACTTAGAAACTTTTGCCTCTCCCGGGTGCTACCACCGGGCCAGTCAGCTAAGTGAGAGCCTGAGTGCGGGTGTTGAACATCCTCCGGGCTCAGCCCCAGGGTCATAGCGATGTCCATCGAGACTCGGCCGTGCCAACTAGGTGGGAGCCTGGCAGGTGAGTGACGAGACCTAACCCCAGAGCGAGAAGACTTAGAAACTTTTGCCTCTCCCGGGTGCTACCACCGGGCCAGTCAGCTAAGTGAGAGCCTGAGGGCGGGTGTTGAACATCCTCCGGGCTCAGCCCCAGGGTCATAGCGATGTCCATCGAGACTCGACCGTGCCAGCTAGGTGGGAGCCTGGCAGGTGAGTGACGAGACCTAACCCCAGAGCGAGAAGACTTAGAAACTTTTGCCTCTCCCGGGTGCTACCACCGGGCCAGTCAGCTAAGTGAGAGCCTGAGGGCGGGTGTTGAACATCCTCCGGACTCAGCCCCAGGGTCATAGCGATGTCCATCGAGACTCGACCGTGCCAGCTAGGTGGGAGCCTGACAGGTGAGTGACGAGACCTAACCCCAGAGCGAGAAGACTTAGAAACTTTTGCCTCTCCCGGGTGCTACCACCGGGCCATTCAGCTAAGTGAGAGCCTGAGGGCGGGTGTTGAACATCCTCCGGGCTTAGCCCCAGGGTCATAGCGATGTCCATCGAGACTCGACCGTGCCAGCTAGGTGGGAGCCTGGCAGGGGAGTGACGAGACCTAACCCTAGAGCGAGAAGACTTAGAAACTTTTGCCTCTCCCGGGTGCTACCACCGGGCCAGTCAGCTAAGTGAGAGCCTGAGTGCGGGTGTTGAACATCCTCCGGGCTCAGCCCCAGGGTCATAGCGATGTCCATCGAGACTCGACCGTGCCAGCTAGGTGGGAGCCTGGCAGGTGAGTGACGAGACCTAACCCTAGAGCGAGAAGACTTAGAAACTTTTGCCTCTCCCGGGTGCTACCACCGGGCCAGTCAGCTAAGTGAGAGCCTGAGGGCGGGTGTTGAACATCCTCCGGGCTCAGCCCCAGGGTCATAGCGATGTCCATCGAGACTCGACCGTGCCAGCTAGGTGGGAGCCTGGCAGGTGAGTGACGAGACCTAACCCTAGAGCGAGAAGACTTAGAAACTTTTGCCTCTCCCGGGTGCTACCACCGGGCCAGTCAGCTAAGTGAGAGCCTGAGGGCGGGTGTTGAACATCCTCCGGGCTCAGCCCCAGGGTCATAGCGATGTCCATCGAGACTCGACCGTGCCAGCTAGGTGGGAGCCTGGCAGGTGAGTGACGAGACCTAACCTTAGAGCGAGAAGACTTAGAAACTTTTGCCTCTCCCGGGTGCTACCACCGGGCCAGTCAGCTAAGTGAGAGCCTGAGGGCGGGTGTTGAACATCCTCCGGGCTCAGCCCCAGGGTCATAGCGATGTCCATCGAGACTCGACCGTGCCAGCTAGGTGGGAGCCTGGCAGGTGAGTGACGAGACCTAACCCCAGAGCGAGAAGACTTAGAAACTTTTGCCCCTTGGGGGTTTAAGCTGCGAGCCCCTCTACCCTCACTATTTTGCCAGAGCATAAAATATGATAATGAGATTCGTTTTTATTCATGAGGCCAAGAAATTTACAATATTTTCAAGGGTAGAAACGTTTCAGATCGTCGCCACTCCAAGTGTGGCTGAGGGTATCCCCTTTTACATCTTGGAGGCGATACCCCCCCGATTTCAAGACCTCCTGCACAATGTAAGGGCCCTCCCAATTGGGGTGGAGTTTTCCCACAGCGGCTGATCTCCCTGCCGCGTCCACTTTTTTCAAGACAAGGTCCCCCTCCATGAACTGCTTGACACGGACGTGTTTGTCGAAATACTTGGCCATCCTTCGCTTGGCCTCTTCCTGCCTGACGACGGACAAGTCGCGTAGTTCTTCCACCATATCAAGGGAGAGTCGAAGCTCCTCCTCATTCTCTGACCTCCATTCTTCCCTTCCGGCTCCTGCCTCGACGACCCGAGGCGTCTGGACCTCGAATTCGATAGGTAGAACTGCCTCGCAGCCGTGAGAGAGTTTGAAAGGCGTCTCCCCTGTGGCGGTATTGGGGGTGGTCCTCAAGGCCCAGAGGACTGATGGAAGTTGTTCCACCCAACTTCCCCTCAAATTTTCCACTTTCTTCTTTAAGAGGTTCACGATGATTTTGTTGGCCGCTTCCACCTGCCCGTTGCTCCTGGGGTGATGGACAGAAGCAAACCGAAGGTCAATCCCCAGCCGTTCGCAGAAGCGAATGAACTCCGTGCTGGCGAACTGAGGTCCGTTGTCCGTGACGATAGCCTGCGGCAGCCCATGCCTGCAGATGATCTCTCCCCAGATAAAGTTCCTGACCACTTGAGAGGTTACCTTGGCTAGAGCCTTCACCTCCATCCACTTAGAAAAATAATCGACCATGACCAACAGAAACCTCCTCTGCCCGCTGGCCTGAGGGAAAGGTCCTACGAGGTCCAGTCCCCATATGGCGAAGGGCCATGGTGCCATGATGCTTCTTAACCTCTGAGCTGGCTGGAGCTGGAGCGGGGCATATAGTTGGCACTTATGACATTTTTTTGCGAATTCGGCTGCATCCTGACCGAGGGTGGGCCAGAAGTACCCTTGCCTGACGATTCTCCCTTCCAGGGTCCGACTCCCCGAATGACTTCCACATTCGCCGGAATGGACTTCCTCCAAAATTTTATGCACTTCCCTTTCGGCCACACAACGGGCCAACATCCCTGAGAGGGTTTTGCGATACAACTGCCCCTCACGCAGGAGGTAGTACGCCGCCTTGTGCTTGAGCCCTCTTCGGTCCATTCCCTCCGGGTACTCTCCGGTGGACAAAAAGGTGACGAAGGGATCCATCCATGAGGGGTGCTGTTCTACCTCCATTAGTTCCCCCTCCTCGATGGAAGGTCGGAAGAGATCCGTAATGGTGCCTCCCATCCGGGGGCCGTGCTTTGCTAGCTGGTCGACTGGCTCGTTTTCCCTTCGCGGCACGTGCTTGATTGAGAAGGTCTGGAAGGTCCCAATAATTCCCCTTACCTTTATCAAATAGAGCTGCAGGGTGGGCTCCCTCGCCTCAAACTCCCCCTTGACCTGGGAAACCACCACCATGGAGTCGGTGAGGACCTCCACGTCATGCACCCCCAAGTCTCTTGCCAGGCGCAGACCTGCGATTACGGCTTCGTATTCGGCTTGATTGTTGGTGATAGGGAAGTGCACTACCACAGTCTGCTCGATCTTTATCCCCTGGGGGCTTTCCAAGATGACCCCAACCCCTAAAGAATGCTTCCCCGAGGCACCGTCCACCCTGACTTTCTAGGGGAGAGGGTGAGTGAGTCTCTCCTCCGCCACCTCGACCACATACTCTGCCAGGAAGTCAGCCATAGCTTGGGCCTTGATTGAGAGGCGGGGGACGAAGGAGATGTCGAACTCGCTCAGTTCCACCGACCATTTGGCCAACCTACCTGAATGCTCTACCCCCTTGAAGATGTTACGCAGGGGGTGGTCAGTCACTACCCGAATTGAGTGTGCCTGGAAATAAGGTCGAAGCCTCCGGGCTGAGATGATTAAGGCGAAGGCCAGTTTTTCCAGGATGGGGTAGCGGAGCTCGGCCCTCTTCAGTATCCGACTCACATAATAGACGGGGAGTTGCCTCTTCCCTTCTTCCCGAACCAAAACCGAACTCAAGGCTTCAGCCCCGACCCCTAGATATAGGAATAAGTCTTCCCCTTCCTTGGGTCCTTGGAGCAGGGGGGCCTGGGTCAGCTGTTTCTTTAACGCCTGGAATGCCTCCTCGCACTCCGCGGTCCATTCAAACTTTCGACCCCCTCTCAAGGTTTTGAAAAACGAGGAACATCTCTCCCCGGCCCGGGAGAGGAATCTACTCAACCCCGCCAACTTCCCTGTCAGTTGCTGTACTTCCTTGGTATTTTGTGGTGACCTTAGTTCCATGATGGCCCTCACCTTATCTGGATTAGGTTCTACACCGGCGGGGGTGAGAAGATGCCCTAGGAACTTTCCTCGGCTTGCCCCGAAGACACACTTCAAGGGGTTCAACCTCATCTTAAACTTGCGGAGAGTGGCGAAAGTCTCCTCCAAGTCCTGGATGTGGGAGTTGGCATCCAAGCTCTTGACCATGAGGTCATCTGATACGGCCAAAATGGATCTACGTAATCACGCAAGTGCACGTGTCGAATCAAGTAATAAAATGATGAGTTGAGTTATCGTTCCTAGAGGAAGTGCAATGTTAGTGCTCGTAATTACTAGCCTTACTCGTTCCTTGAATCCAAGAGGGATACTTTTTCTTAGTGGATTAATTTTATAATGAAGAAAACTAAACTTAATAATGATAAAGAAAACTAAATACGATTCTTAGAAAATACTTTTATCAAGGTTGGAGAAATGATCTTGCATATTGTTTTCCCTTGCCTATTGTGACGAGATTTCGAGTGATATTTAATGGTTCTCTTCATCACTATCTTGCATCGATTTTAAAGTGAAATTCTTCATCTCTCGATCTCAGAATTCCGTTACCTTATTTCCCCTAGTTATCTCTAACTTAGGTAGAAAGTAAATAACCTGACGAGCAAAAATCAAAGATGCTAACTCAAGAGGAAATCTCTTTCACTCTTGACGCTATATTGGAGTTTATGTCACACTTACGCCACTCCTCTCTCGAATCTTGCAGCGCAGTAAAAAGATGGAATTATGATTTAGAAAATTATGCAACTCCTCTCTCGAATCTCGCCGCGTAGAATAACGGATTCAACCCTAGATTAGCATAACTCCTCTCTCGAATCTCGTCATGCTAATTAGAAGATGAACGCTTGCTCAAAAAATTCCACAAACAAAGAACATAAACCCAATAAAGATAATGATTCAAACAACCATAAAATAAATTTAAAATAAAATCATCACAATAAAACAAGGTACTCACATCATGCAAGATCCATACGATTAGTTCATGCTAGAGGAATGAAACCACATGAGAAAGATCTTACAAAACATGCTTAAGAACGCTAATTGCTGCAGGAATATGCGTGTAGATCTCGCTTAGACCCTTCTTCTTTCTCGCCGGTGCGTCCAAACCCTAGCCGATCCTCTCCTTCTCCTTCTCCAAGATGATGGCTCTAAGAACTCTCTCCCTCTCCAATATTTCGTGCCTTTTAGGTATGAAAATCCTCCTTTAAAAACGAGCAGCCCTTTCCCAATGGATGCCTCCTTCCATATTTGATTTTGGCGCAAAATTCGAAATTCGAATTTTAAATCCGTCCAGGACTTGTTATAACAACTGAAAACAGGTTTCTGTAACAACTGCACAGCCAAAATATAATTCCAGCACTTGTTTCTCCGGTTCGATTTCCACGTCATTTCTAATGAGAAAAACATAGATAAAATAGGTAAATCAAGCCCGAATAAAATAAATATTAATTTATGAACATTTATACTAATTTAACCCATTTATTCTCATTATCACAACTATTATTGTAGAAAATAAGGGACTAGATAACTTCATTTGAGAAGTTATCACACCTCCACACTTGAACTTTTGCTAGTCCCTAGCAAAGATAAATCATATCAATGGATTGGATGAAGAAATACTATCAAGATTCAAAATTCGAATGATCCTTCTTGTAAAATAACTTAATCAAAGCTTACTCAAGAAATTCATTTTACTTAACTGATAGGCTTAGAAATCAACAAGAGCTCAAAATTCACAAATTCATTAGTTAGATGAAAGATAAAGCTCAAATAAGTATCTTAGTGCGGTGCGTGCTTTTCTTTAAAAAATGATTTACTCTCATGCAATTTCCACATTGAACCTCCACAATTATTGGAAAGGGAGAGAATATTCTAGTCTTTCGATTTAGCCTCCACATGAGTTAGCAGTGTAATTGAAAATAGGATAGACTATGACTTGATTAGGAATTATGGATAAACTTTGATAGCGGAATGTCATTCTCTAGTTAGTAATCTTAGTAATTCACCATATTATGGAGTTTATCAACATATACTTTTATTTAATAAATATGAATTCATGGTAGGGATCATTCCAAGTACAAGCGCACATACCTAGGCCACATATCACTATGATGTTCAATCATTTTTTTCTCTCTTTTTTTACTCATAGTTGGGATTATTCCAAATATGTTTTCACATATTTAGGCCACATATCACTATGATATAAATTTCTCTATATTTTTTTATACCATCATAGTTGGGATCATTCCAAGTATGTGGGCATATACTTAGGCCACATATCACCATGAAATTCAATCATTTGCTTATAAAAATTAAACACCCATAAATGACTAACTTACTAAGATACAACTAGTAGAAATATAAGGAATTTAGGCATGAAATAATAATTATGAAAAAGTTCAAGCACAACAATTCTTGTAAATGTCAAAATGGAACAACTACCCAAGCTCATGTCTTGGCTTACATCATTGACTAGTTCTTGCTCGCCCCTCCCATTATTTATAGAGATCAATATCAAAAGATTGTCATGGAAGTAATCAAAAATTTTATGCATAAAATTAAAATGCTTAAGTGAGCTCTATCACAAAAAATCTTACTAATTTCAAATTCACTAATTTAACTCTTTGGATTGTTCAACCATACCAATTAATTATTATTGAATATATCTAGAATAGCCTTTTGATTAAATGAAACAAGAATTAAGATCATTCAATATGTGTTTCAAGGGAGTATAATTCATCCAAATGGTAGGGGTCAAAACAACCCCCACCTCCACACTTAAATCCTTTGCTAGTCCCTAGCAAAGCTATATTTTCACCATGAAAATACGTTAAAATGATTTTTACTAATAAGCACATAATCATACCGAAGACATTAATTGAAATATAAATAACTTCCCTGAAATTGGAGTCTTAGCAACTCTGTCCATTTTTTCTTAAAGTGACCTTGGTTTCATCATGTTTTATTCCCCTTTCCTTACTGAGTGTCATCATTAAAATTAGTGCAAAACCTGTGAACAAATAATACTAGACAATTTTCCAAATTAAGCCGCTCAATTAATAAGTCAAGCAAGAGTGCAGTGACAAACTCATGTGATATGTTAGTATACGAGTGTTCATCTAAAGGTATCATAAGTAGTGCAGTCAATATCAAAAAACATCAAAACACATATAAGTGAAGCACAACATGCATCATCCAAAATGTCATATCACAGAATAGATCACCACAATACATTCCAAATGCAGCATAGTTAGTATCCTGAAAATATTATCAAAATACAAATTGTAATGTACCAAAATGTAGCCTCCAAGGTGTCGCCCCACAAAATGTAAATCACTCAAAATATAGTCCATACCAATAAAACAACTGAATGTAGCGTAGAGCAAAATATGCAAAATATACCTGCAGCAAAATATAATCAGAACCATGCAAAAGTAAAGGTGGGCATGGGGTAATCCTACTCCTCCTATGCTTCTATTGACCTAGCCAGAAATTCGGGAAAATTACTTGAGGGCTTTATTTTGGAAAGGACGATTATAATGGGTATTTTAATCAAGAGATTAGAGCGGTAATTAGATTAAGTCAGATTAGGAAATGTATAATTGCAGATTTTATTAATACGAAAATATAATTAGTTCAAATTAATCCCACTCTAACCCGCCGAAGTGACGATTCACGTACGCTGGTTCAGTCCTTGGAGAAGCAACAAGAAATTGAATTCCCATTACATATGTTTTCGGATTGTTGTAACAACTGCTTTTGATTCAGCGCTATTTATGCAGATCTGGACAGAAACTTAATTCCCATTACATATGTTTTTGGATTGTTGCAATAACTGCCTTCTGTTTCAGCGCTATTTATGCAGATCTGGACAGAAACTTAATTCCCGCTACATACGTTTTTGAGGCGTTGTAACAACAGCCTTCTATTTTATGCAAAATCGATTTTTCTTAAATTTCAGACCGACACGTGAACCGGTTCAGTTGAACCGCCGCTAAACCGCTCCCAGACAGAAACTCGAAACCTATTACATATGTTTTCGGGGCATTGTAACAACTGCCTTCTATTTTACAGAATCTATTTTACTCCAAATCCCTACAGATTTTTGTCCAAATTTTTTTTTGTTTTGTTTTCACTCCTCCAGCATTTTCACTCCTAAAAATTATGGATCATAGTCAACTAGGTTCATATGGCTTGATCCCTCCAACATTCTTATTATTTATATATATATATTCTACGATACGATGGGTTGCCTCCCACCAAGCGCCTCCTTTAAAACGTCTCGGCCGGACGTATTTCTTCGTTACTTGTCATTGCAAATTCACGATCGTCGACTCCCGACGATCAATATCTATATGATATTCCTTTAGCCTTTGGCCATTCACCTTGAATTCGGAGCCATCCCTCTCGTTGCAAATCGTGACTACCCCATATGGGTGCACCTGCGTCACTATGAATGGTCCCGACCATCTAGATTTTAGTTTTCCCGGGAATAATTTCAGTCTTGAATTAAATAATAATACCAATTGCCCGGTCTTGAAGTCCTTCACCGTTAATCTTGCGTCGTGCCATTTTTTTGTTCGCTCTTTATAAAGTTTGGCGCTCTCGTATGCGTTGGACCGAATTTCTTCCAATTCATTAATTTGCAATAGCCTTTTATTACCCGCCTCTTGGAAGTCAAAGTTTAATTTCTTAATTGCCCAATACGCCTTATGTTCTAACTCTACCGGAAGGTGACACGCTTTCCCATATATCATTTTATATGGTGTTAATCCTATCGGGGTTTTAGACGCCGTTCTATAGGCCCATAATGCATCACTAAGCTTTTGTGATCAATCCTTGCGCGTTACATTCACCGTTTTCTCTAAGATGGTCTTGATCTCTCGATTTGACACCTCAGCTAAGCCATTGGTTTGTGGATGGTAGGCAAGGGCTACTTTATGTGTTACACCATATTTCTTTAGTAGAGTTTTAAATTGTAAATTACAAAAGTGCGCCCCTCCATCACTAATTATTGCCCTCGGTGTACCAAATCTAGTGAGGATGTTAGACCTTAGAAATTTTAGCACCACCTTGGCATCATTCCTTTGGGTGGCTATCGCCTCTACCCACTTCGACACATAGTCTACGGCTAGCAAAATATATAAATTTCCATCGGAGTTGATAAAGGGGCCCATGAAATCAATCCCCCATACATCAAAGACTTCTACTTCAAGGATTCCATTCATGGGCATGCTTGCTCCCCGCTGAAGATTTCCAACACGTTGACAATGGTCACACTGTCCTACAAAGTGATGAGAATCCTTGAATAAAGTTGGCCAATAGAATCCTGACTATAAAACCTTCCTCGCTGTCCGGTCTCCCTTATAGTGTCCTCCATAAGGTGATGCATGACACTTTGCTAGAATACTATGAACTTCCATCTCGGGCACACACCGATGAATAATTTGATCAGCGCAAATTTTAAATAAATACGGTTCATCCCATAGGTAAAACTTCACCTGATGAAGGAATCGCTTCCTTTGTTGGTAGCTGAAATCCGGTGGAAAAACCTTGCTAACAATATAGTTAACAATATCAGCATACCATGGGATGCTCCCTTCTGTAATTGCAAGTAAACATTCGTCTGGGAAGCTTTCCTTAATCTCAATATGTCCGTCCTTCTCACATTCATATTTTAGTCGCGATAAGTGGTCTGCAATTGGGTTTTCTGCTCCCTTACGGTCCTTAATCTCGAAATCAAATTCTTGGAGTAAAACCCACCTAATAAGCCTAGGCTTTGCATCCTTTTTATCCACTAAATATCGGATTGCTGCATGGTCTGTGTAAACTATAACCGTAGAACTAATCAAATAAGCGCGGAATTTGTCAAAAGCAAAGACCACCGCTAGGAGTTCCTTCTCCGTAGTGGTATAGTTTACCTGGGCGTTTATAAGGGTCTTACTAGCATAATGTATTGTGTGAAAGACCTTGTCGTGCACTTGACCCAACACGGCCCCTACCGTATAGTTACTTGCGTCGCACATGAGAACAAATGACAATGTCCAATCGGGTGCTTTAACAATGGGAGCGGAGATTAATTTTTCCTTTAAATTTTGGAAGGCTTCTAAGCACTCATCATTGAAAACAAAAGGAGTATCTTTTTCAAGTAAGTTGCATAAAGGCTTTGATATTTTTGAGAAGTCTCTAATAAAACGTCTATAGAATCCGGCGTGACCTAGGAAGCTACGAATGCCCTTGACATTCGTCGGCGGAGAAAGCTTCTCAATGACTTCAATCTTCGCTTGGTCAACTTCTAGTCCTTTATTAGACACCTTGCGCCCGAGCACAATACCCTCACGTGCCATGAAATGACACTTCTCCCAATTGAGAACTAGATTAGCTTGCACACACCTATCCAAGGCCTTCTTTAATACATCTAAGCAACCATCAAATGATTGTCCAAAAACAGAAAAGTCATCCATGAAAATTTCAATACCATCATCCATTATGTCCGTGAAGATCGAGATCATACATCGTTGGAATGTGGCAGGGGCATTACATAATCCGAACGGCATTTTTCGGAATGCAAATGTCCCAAACGGGCACGTGAATGTCGTCTTCTCCTGATCTTCAGGCGCTACCATAATTTGGTTATAACCAGAATAACCGTCCAAAAAACAAAAATACTGCCCACCCGCCAATCTATCTAAAACTTGGTCGAGAAATGGTAACGGGAAATGATCTTTTCTAGTCACTTTGTTCAATTTTCTATAGTCTATACATATCCTCCATCCCGTGACGGCCCTAGTCGGTATTAGTTCATTGTTAGCATTTTTAACAATAGTTATTCCCCCCTTCTTGGGTACACAATGCACTGGACTTACCCATTTACTATCTGAAATGAGATAAATAATACCCGCGTCAAGCCACTTTATGATTTCTTTCATCACTACTTCTTTCATTGGGGGACTAAGCCTACGTTGATGTTCAATGGATCCTTTTTCCCCATCTTCTAATAGAATTTTGTGCATATAGATGGATGGGCTAATCCCCTTGATGTCGGCAAGAGTCCAACCAATCGCTTCCTTAAACTCCCTTAGTAACTCAATTAATTTTAACTCTTCTTCCATTCTTAATGATGCATTGATTATGACCGGAAGAGTGTTATCTTCCTCTAGGAATACATACTTAAGGTGTTCCGGTAGTGGTTTTAATTCCAATTTAGGTGGTTCAATGATAGAAGGTTTTATCATTCTTGGTTCGCTTGGCCTAGTTATCACTTCAAAACTCTTATATGGTGGCAACCTTTCACATGAATTGAGTATGTGAACAACTTCTTCCATTACTTTATATTCTTTACCCTCGTCGTTAACTAAGATGTCTAACAATCTATGTTCAAAATCTTCTTCCTTGTGTGTCAACCTAGAGGGCACCTCAAATTCTTTAATTAAATAGCATTCTTCTCTATCTTCAGGGAATTTCATGGCCTTAAGGATATTGAAGGTTACCTCTTCTTCGTTGACTCTCATTGTTAGCTCTCCCTTTTGTACATCTATAAGGGTGCGTCCTGTGGCTAAAAATGGTCTTCCTAGAATGATAGGAACTTCCTTATCCTCATCCATATCTAGCACCACAAAATCGGCTGGGAAGATGAATTTATCCACCTTAACCAATACATCCTCAACAATTCCCTTAGGAAAAGCTAACGATCTATCGGCCAACTGTAGAGTAAGAGATGTTTGTGTAATCTCTCCCAAGCCTAATTTTGTGTAAATAGATAAGGGCATCAGATTGATGCTAGCTCCCAAGTCACACAATGCTCTCCCTGAAAATGTCGTTCCTATCAAACATGGTATTGTAAAACTACCTGGATCTTTTAATTTTTGAGGTAGTTTCTTTTGTAATATTGCACTACATTCTTCAGTTAAGGCGACTATCTCCCTCTCAACGAATTTCCTCTTCTTGGATAAGATGTCTTTCATAAACTTGACATAACTAGGCATCTGTTCAAGAGCCTCAGCAAACGGAATATTTATAGTTAATTTCTTAAAGATTTCCATAAACTTTTGGAATTGCTTATCGAGCTTTGTCTTCGCTAATCTAGATGGGAAAGGAGGTGGAGGATAGATGATTTCTTTCTTTTTACTATTCAGTGGTTGAACCTCAACTACCTCCGGTTCCTTAACTTCTACGGGCTCTTCTTCTTGCATCGCCCTAGGTCCATTTCCTTGTTCCTTCCTCTCTTCATCTCTAGCTTTTTCTAACAGCCCATCTCCACTTTGAATCTCTACCCCACTCCTTAGAGCGATTGCATTACAATGATTATGAGGTTCCTCTCTTGTTGGATTAGGCGTAGTATCCGATGGTAATGATCCAATCGGCCTTTTACTTAACGTGGTTGCTAATTGCCCCAATGTGGTCTCTAAAGATCTTAGAGATGACTCAATCCCTCCAATCCTAGACTCATTCTTTTGGAACATCCCCACAATTACTTCGTCAGTTAACTTCCTAGGATTGTTTTGATTGTTTTGAGGATTCCCTTGGGTTGGATTCAGATTTTGATGAAATCCCGACGATTGGTTCACTCCTTGATTATTTCTCCAAGAGAAATTAGGGTGATGTCGCCACTCGGGGTGATAATGATTAGCAAATCCCGGGGGAATTTGCCTCTGTTGCCCTCCTATATAGTTGGCTTCTTCTGTTAATAGATTTAATTGTTCCACCGTTAGTGGTGCACTAGGCGCAGGATTAGATAGTGAATCTAGCCTCTTGTTAATCAAGTTGAATTGTGATGCCATTTCGGCGGCTAAGGATGTGATTTGATCTACATGGTGCACCCCTGCTGGATTACTTGTTGCTTGTCTTTCATATGCTTGATAATTATTAGACGTTAAATCTTCTAAAATGGCGTACACATCTTCCGGATATTTTTTCATTAGGGAACCTCCCGCGGCTCCATCTACTAGAATCATGGTTGCGGTTTGCAATCCGTTGTAAAACGTGGATACTTGTTGGTGTTGTGCTAACCCATGGTGTGCTCCTTGAAACGCTCCCATGCGTCATAAAGAGTCTCCCCATGATGTTGCATAAATGTAGAGATATCTCTAATCAACTTAGCCGTCTTAGAATGTGGAAAATACTTATTTAAAAATTTATCTTCTAATTGGGCCCATGTGGTGATAGCATCATCGGGTAACGACTCCAACCAATCCCTTGCTCGCCCTTCTAAGGAAAAAGGAAATGCTCTTAGTTGAATTGCGTCTGCGGACACACCATTTGCCTTAAACATGTCACATATTGTTAAGAAGGTTTTTAAATGAGAGTTTGCATCTTGATGGTTAAGACCCCCAAATCTATTTAGTTGAACTTGTTGCATAATGAAAGGGTCCATCTTGAAATTGTTAGCTTCTATAGGTGGTCGGGCAATACTCGTGTGCAAACCTCCCCTAAAAGGTGTGTTGTAATCCCTACATGTCATTCGAGGCGGTACGTGTTGATCATTTGGATTAGCTTGGCCGTTATGGTTCGCGTGACCCTCTATGTCATCGATAACTTGTTGTCCGTTATTATCCATCTCAGGATGATTAATGTTTTCCGTTCTAAGGTTTCGTCGATTTTCTCTACAGGTGCGCTCTATTTCTAAGTTTAGTGGCAATAATTCCGGGTTTCTATACCTTGACATACACCACAAAGCTTTGAAATAAGTGCTAAAAAAAACAAGAAAACAAATTAAAACAAAATACTTGATCTCCAACTACTAAAGTTTAACTAATATTACGAGAAATAAAACACTAAACCAGTTGCGCTTCCCCGGCAACGGCGCCAAAAACTTGATACGGCCAAAATGGATCTACGTAATCACGCAAGTGCACGTGTCGAATCAAGTAATAAAATGATGAGTTGAGTTATCGTTCCTAGAGGAAGTGCAATGTTAGTGCTCGTAATTACTAGCCTTACTCGTTCCTTGAATCCAAGAGGGATACTTTTTCTTAGTGGATTAATTTTATAATGAAGAAAACTAAACTTAATAATGATAAAGAAAACTAAATACGATTCTTAGAAAATACTTTTATCAAGGTTGGAGAAATGATCTTGCATATTGTTTTCCCTTGCCTATTGTGACGAGATTTCGAGTGATATTTAATGGTTCTCTTCATCACTATCTTGCATCGATTTTAAAGTGAAATTCTTCATCTCTCGATCTCAGAATTCCGTTACCCTATTTCCCCTAGTTATCTCTAACTTAGGTAGAAAGTAAATAACCTGACGAGCAAAAATCAAAGATGCTAACTCAAGAGGAAATCTCTTTCACTCTTGACGCTATATTGGAGTTTATGTCACACTTACGCCACTCCTCTCTCGAATCTTGCAGCGCAGTAAAAAGATGGAATTATGATTTAGAAAACTATGCAACTCCTCTCTCGAATCTCGCCGCGTAGAATAACGAATTCAACCTTAGATTAACATAACTCCTCTCTTGAATCTCGTCATGCTAATTAGAAGATGAACGCTTGCTCAAAAAATTCCACAAACAAAGAACATAAACCCAATAAAGATAGTGATTCAAACAACCATAAAATAAATTTAAAATAAAATCATCACAATAAAACAAGGTACTCACATCATGCAAGATCCATACGATTAGTTCATGGTAGAGGAATGAAACCACATGAGAAAGATCTTACAAAACATGCTTAAGAACGCTAATTGCTGCAGGAATATGCGTGTAGATCTCGCTTAGACCCTTCTTCTTTCTCGCCGGTGCGTCCAAACCCTAGCCGATCCTCTCCTTCTCCTTCTCCAAGATGATGGCTCTAAGAACTCTCTCCCTCTCCAATATTTCGTGCCTTTTAGGTATGAAAATCCTCCTTTAAAAACGAGCAGCCCTTTCCCAATGGATGCCTCCTTCCATATTTGATTTTGGCGCAAAATTCGAAATTCGAATTTTAAATCCGTCCAGGACTTGTTATAACAACTGAAAACAGGTTTCTGTAACAACTGCACAGCCAAAATATAATTCCAGCACTTGTTTCTCCGGTTCAATTTCCACGTCATTTCTAATGAGAAAAACATAGATAAAATAGGTAAATCAAGCCTGAATAAAATAAATATTAATTTATGAACATTTATACTAATTTAACCCATTTATTCTCATTATCACAACTATTATTGTAGAAAATAAGGGACTAGATAACTTCATTTGAGAAGTTATCATCATCCACGTACACTTCAAGATTCCTCCCCTTCTGCTCTCGGAAGACCTTATCCATCATTTTTTGATAGGTGGCTCCCACATTCTTTAGCCCGAAGGGCATCATTTTGTAACAATAACATCCGTCTCCCGTGATGAACGAGACATCTTTGACGTCAGGGGGGTGCATTCTGATCTGGTGATAACCTGAAAAAGCATCCAGAAAACTCATTACAGGGAAACCGACGGCTGAGTCAACCAGCGCGTCGATCCGAGGCAAAGGATAACAATCTTTCGGGCATGATTTATTAAGAAGAGAAAAGTCGATACACATCCTCCACCGGCCGTCTCCTTTTTTAACCATTACAACGTTGGAGACCCAGCCGGGGTATTGGATTTCAGATATGAAGCCATCCTCGAGGAGCTTGGCGACTTCCTCCCTGATTGGCTCGGCGAGCTTGTCCGTGATGGATCTTTTTTTTCTGCTGGATGGGGGGAGCCTCCGGGTCCAGGTTGAGGCGATGGCAGGCCACGTCGGGGTCGATCCCTGGCATCTCCGCGGCGCTCCAGGCGAAGATGTCCACGTTCCTCTAGATGCACTCCAGCATCCTGCCTTGAGCTTCCGGGGTCAGGCCTCCGCTGACGCGGACCTTCTCCACCCTGCCTCCAATGGTGAGGACCTCCATCTCCTCCACCTCCTCCGCTGCCTCCAGGCAGGACTGCTCCTCCCATTCCTCGATACCTCCCCTTCCGGGGGCGAGGACCTCTTCCTCAGCCTCCTCGACGGCCATGGCCTCGGCCGACTCCCGAGTCTCTTCCATGACCTCCTCCCGAGCGCGGCACTCCACCTCCATTTCTTTGTCAGCTTTCTGCTTCTCCTCCTCCAACCTCCGCCCCATCTCCTCGGCCCCCTCCAGCCAGGAGATGGAGTTTACCGCCGAGACGTAGCACTCCCTTGCCTCCTTAGGGTCTCCTCGGACCCGGATCTGGACCCCCTCGACGTTGAGCTTTAGACACTGGTGGAAGGACGAGGGGACGCAGCGGAAGGCACTGATGAGGGGTCTCCCGAAGATGGCACTGTAGCTGCTAGGGGCGTCCACGATGACAAACTTGCAGTTGCGTGACTGCCCCCCCAGAGTGACATGGAGTCCCACTCCTCCCTCGACTTCTTTCCTCTCTCCCGAGAAGCCGAACAGAGGCCCATCCGAGGCTAACACCCTCCTGGCCTCTACCTTCATCGCATCGAACGCCTTCTTGAAGATGACGTTGACCGAACTCCCATTGTCCACAAGGATCCGGGAGACAGTGAAATCCTCGATGGCTGTCTGGATGACCAGCGCATCGCAAAAGGGGTCCTCGTGACCCGGCAAGTCCTCTCTGGAGAAGGTGATTTTCTCCTCCGGGGGAGGGGACTGGGATGTGGAGCCAACGCTCTTTCGGTACATAGTGTGGAGGCTTGACTTATGGGAGGCCTCGATCCCGGCCCCCCCGTGGATCGCTCCGATCCTTCCTCGGGTGCCCACATCAACCCGGTCTTCACATCGATCCACCTCCTCCCGAGGCCGGATCTCCTCTATACGAACTTCCTGATGGTCTTGCGGTTACTGTTCCCTTCTCCCTCTCATCTCGAGGAACTCCGGACACGTGGATGTGAGGTGCCCCTCTTCCTAATGAAAGTCACAATAGGGCAGGTCCACCCTGACCTCCCTTCTTCTCCTCGGCTGTCCTCTCCTCCTCCCCCTCATGGCAATTGCCATTGCCTCCTCCTGATCGGGGAGAGGAGGTCTCTGACCCTGCCTACCCCCCTGGGGATTGTACTGCCCTCGGCCACCCTGGCGGTTATCTCCTCCCTGATAACCTCTTCGTGGTGCCTGGTCTTGCCACTCGGGCCTCCATCCCAAACGGTGGGTCTGCTCCGGACGCACCCACCTGGGTTGCGGCTGCTGCTACGGCTGCTCCCTTTGCCGAGGTTCAGCCCTCCTCTCCTCCTAAATTCGGCCACCCCTTGGCCTCTCCTCCTCCACGGCCCACTTGGCCAACCTTCGCGCAAACTCTGGATGTGCTGCCTCCATATCGGCCTCCCTGGCCGCTCTCTCCAGGAGTGCTTCAAAAGACACCGGAGGTGATCTCTTCAGTTCCATCGCGAAGAACCCGGATTGGAGACCCAGGATGAAGGCCACCATCATGGTGTGCCCTGGCATCTCCTGAACTTGGGACAGTTCCTCTTGGAACCTGTCCAGATAGCTTCCCAGGGTCTCTCCCACCCTCTGCTTGACGCGGAACAAAGACTCCGCCTCCTTCTTCCTCTTCTTAGAAGTGGTGAATCTCAGTATGAAACCCCGTCGCAGATCCTCAAAGCAGTAGATGGACCCGGTCGGGAGTTGGTGGAACCACTCTCTCTCCTTTTCTCTGAGGGTGATGGCGAAGAGTCGGCACTTGAAGCCGTCTGACATCTGTCGAATAGAGACCATGTCCTCGAATCACTGGATGTGGTGGACCGGGTCTCCTCTCCCGGAGTAGTAAGTCATCTCTGGCTCGCGAAACCCCTCGGGAACTGGGGCTGAAGAAACGAACTCGCTGAAGGGGCTCCCCCCCTCAGCCGGGCGAGACGGGAACTCCCTCCCTGCAGTCTCGCCGAAGTGGTACTCGGCGGCCGAGCCGGGGAACAGAACTCGCCCCTGGAACTCGCGCTCGCCTCTCTCGGCGGGTTCCTTCCCTGGTCGCCTGAGCGGCGCGTCGTCGCCGAGTGCGGGAGCGGCGACCACCGGAACTGCCGGTGTCGCACTCTCAGCTCGCATGCCGAGGGCGGTCCTGACGAGCCCGAGGATCTCCTCCCTAAGCTCCGCCGGCACGCTCGCCGCTGGGGGCGGGGGAGGGGGTGGCGAGTTGCCCCTGCCTGATCCTTGTCCTTCTTCTCCAGTCATCGAGCCTGCAGAAGGTTTTCTCTGCTGACCACTGTCCACGCTCACCGCACCAAAATGTTGAAACCGGAAAACCGGTCTCCGTGGAGTTCGACCCTTGGGGAAGGGGTGGCCGCGCACCTACTTCGCTCCTGCAAGAAAACGACAAGAAAATGAAGAATCAAGGACTAGACCAAGGGCCCGGCGTGGAGGTCCCACCACACACCCGGAAGATCTTAGAGCGCTTCCCCTCCTTAGCCAAGTGCCGGGCTAAGGTACCTCAGAAAGCGCTGGTAGGCCGGAGAATTAGTAAGCATGCCTTCTGAGGTACCCCTTGGGTCCTATTTATAGGAAAAGATGGCCTGCCAATATACAACCTTCACTGTTTTCGAGGACTATAGGCAGACCAAAAGAGGCAACACAGTAAAAGTATGCCATGGCCAAGATGCGAGCTGGACCTGAGGTAGCACTCGCTCGGCAGGGGGCCTAACTCGCCTCGCCCTGGGTCTAGGCGAGCACGTACTCGGCAGGCTATGCTCGACTATCGCTGAGCTCGGCTCGACCACCGCCGAGCTCGGACTCGGCACGACAATCGCCGAGCTCCAACAGAAACTGAGCTCGGCAGGGGGATCGTCGAGCTTGGCTCGACTACCATCGAGCCCTATTCCTTTGCCCGAGCTCGGTCTCGGCATGCCGGGCTCCGTTCGGCCATCGTCGAGCTCGGCTCGACTATCGCCGAGCTCGGCTCGGCTATTGCCGAGCTCGGGCTCGGCATGCTGGGTTCTCATTGTGGTCTGAGCCGGCCGGTTCAACTCCTATCGACCACTCGCGGGATACGGGGTTGTACATGCACCAAAAGGGGATGGGCTTAGTCATAACATATGACTAAGTGAGGTGCATACCTCTTTACTTGCTGTACACTAACAAAGGTAAAAGCTTTAGCAATGCCATAAACATATATCTTTCGTAACCATTTAACATACCTGTCCTGAAGCTGTATATCAATGTTATCTCTGTCATGTTAGTATTCATGAAAACTATATAAACAATGTAACTGTAATTCTATCTCAGTTCTATCTGTCTAATCACTTTACATACCTGTATTGCCACTGTGTATCAACTTTATATCTGTCATATTAGTATTTATAAAACCATATAATCAGTTATAGAACAATATCAGTGTAATCATGAAACAATGTAAGCCATGAAACTGTAATCATGCAATTTATGTAAGCCCAGTAACTGTAAAACTATGTAACTGTGAATCTATCTCAATTCCACCCATTTATTTATCATTCTTATGGTATCTTATATTTTAGGTCATGATAAGGGTAACTATCACAGTATCCGTATCCGTATTTCAGTATTTCTGTATATCATTCTTTGGGCCCGACCCTTCCGGGTCATCAGTATACCAAAACCAGTACGTACAACACGCGTTTATGCCCTCAGGCTCGACTGGTTTGGCAATTCATCAGTATTTTCTATGCGCATTCCTGTTCAGTATACCCTTATCATTCCTATGCATCGATGCATTCTTATTTATGTTTGCCATACATTTCATTTCTATACTTAGAGTTCATTTATTTCTTAATCCCCTCAGAAGCTAATCACATGTTTACCTTTATAAAAGGCCATACATATGCGAGTAATCCTTATCAGTGATGTACAAGTATTCCATGCTAACATAAGCGAGTAATCATGAGATTGCAATACTAATAATATTAGTGCACAAAACTGAAAAAGAGGGCAATAAAGCATAAACAGAAGCAAGTAGCTCTCACCATCAGTTATTCTTCGCAGTTCATGTCCTCGTCGCGCCTAGTTTGAGAAGCCATCCTTCGCGGTATCTGTATAATAATTGTATCACTTAGGGTCTTTTATACCGGGGTTGCACCTCATTATCGCTACGACATTGTCTATTGTATTAACATCATTTGGAAGCTACTAAACTAGCCCACTAATGAACAAAAGGAAAATAAGCATTGTACCAATGAATACATCCATCCAGATAACCCATTTGACTCCTTATAATAGTAAGCCTCCCAATTGGAATTCAGAATGATCATAGTCAAAATCATAAAATATGACTCAGCTAAACACAACTGGTTGTGACACCACTGTGTATAACAAACTACAATAATCAAATATTTAACATAATACTAGACGGCCAATAGGCAAAGCAAAGCCCAAAAATCAGTAAACAGGACTTGGGCCAATTGATAGCTAGCCGGAAAAACCCATATCTACCACCAGCCCTCCAGTTAACTTAACCAAATGAGAAACACATGCCATGTACCAATCAGTATGCACAACAAGGATTTAACCTGTAAACATACAGATCACCACCTTAGTCTAACTGTTTAGTTAACAATGCCTATAATAAGAAGAGGGATAGTAACAGCTGGTCCATTTATATCTCATCCCAACAACAACCCCCAATATAAAAGGGGCAAAAAGCAACCACCGGCCATCCCAACATACACCCATAGATCTCAAAAGAGAGAAACCCTATCTTGCTTGCTCAGGAAATCCCCAAATAAAACACAAGGAGTGAAAGGGGAAAGAAGGCTTACAACCAGTAAAGGAAGCAGAGTACCGGTTCTGTACAAACAACACGAGCCCGACAAAGCCCAGGCCTCCCAAAATCTTGTCGATCTCTGCTCCCAATATCCATTCAGAAATCCCGTGAAATTCGTGAGGTTAAGAGAGGGAGATGAGAAGAAGGGAGGAGGAAGAACGGCGCCCTTCCGCGAGCCCTAACAACGCTGTCAATATATTGAGAAGATCGGTCAGGGTAATAGCTCGGAAAGATAAAAATGACAGCACATCACCGCTTTCCCAAATCCACCGCCTCCCCATAATAGGTAACCCAACAACAATTACCACACGTCAGAACAAAACCTCTCATAAATAATACAATTGAAATCTCATTGTCATGAACAAAACATATTTATAACATAACAGTCGGCACATACTTAGGAGAGTGTCACTCAAGCCCAACAACTTGCACATAAAACACTGATTTTCATATTATCATCATAGGGGACATTTCGTATTACCTTTTTATTATATGTTTGGGTTACTTCACGGTTTGGGGTCGTTACATGCGGCCCTACTCTCAGATGACATCCGGAAGCGGTCTTCAGGTTCTCATGTTACTGAAGACTCCGTTCTATACTCTCGGGGTCATTCTGGTTCTGATAGAGGGAGCAAGTCTAAGTCAAAGGGCAGTTCAGATTTATACTGCAAATACTGCAAGAAGAAGGGTCACGTGATCAAGGACTGTTGGAAGCTTCAGAACAAAGATAAAGGGAAGAGCACTGGTGATGAAAAGGGGAAGTCTGACATATCCTTGTGCTTTGAGGATGTGGGAGATAACCTCATCTAGGTCATCCTTCTCTCTGCTCTTCTACTTTCCGCTTATATGTTCGTGTTTCCTGTTCTGTTTGTTCCCTATGTTGCTTGCTTTTCTTTCCCCTCATTATGTTCATATTATTCCTGTTATCTTTCTTATAACCTGTCTTTGAGTTATTTATTCCGTCATTACTCCGTTGTATGAATGCTTTTGTTTCACCCTAGTACCTAAGCTCTTTCATTGTTACTCATTCGTCACATGAGCTTAGTGTGTGTATCTAATCAACATTTCCTGATTAGCTCGTATAGGGGTTCTCTTTATCCATGTTGAGATCAGTTTTGCCTGCATTCAATTGTTGATATGTCTGCATTTATCCTTTTTCTCCCCGCGCACATCATTTCTGGAGTCTGTGATATTTCTTTTGCTTTGGGAGACCACCGCTGGAGGTGGAGCAGTTAGACCTTTGCTTCAGGTGGAGCATTTCTGGAGTAGTCACGTCAGTCCAGTTTGTGTACTACTCAGATTGAAGGAGTTCACTTTATCTGCCCTTGGCGGGAGCAGATTCAGTTGATGCGATTTGCATCGTTCTTGGTGGCAACTTGGTTGGTTGGAGTTATCTCGGCAGGTGGAGTTTGTTAGATTTTTGCCTCCATTAACTCCCCAACATCGTACCAATCCTCCGGGCGCGCAAGGAAATTTTTCAGGGACGAATTTCTGTAATTTTCAAATTCTGGCAGAAAAGTCGCAACCTCGGAAAGGGAGGTTGCAACCTCACAATTACTGACTTGCCTTTCAGGATTTCCTGATCCGTGATATATTTATATATATTTATATATATTCATATATATATTTATATATTACAACCTATTTAAAGCCTTCATCCGCCCCAGAAAAAACAGTGCGCAACCCTAGCCGATTCAACCCCGTTTTTCTCCTCTCTCCCTTTTTCGGTTTCTTCTTGATCGGAAGCCGCCGCCCCCGCGCCCTTCGGGCTCTCCCTGCTCCTTCGCCCTCTCTCTCTCTCTCTCGCCGCCGGCCGTTCGTGGAGAAGGGCTCTCGCCGCCTCCTGCTGTTGGAGGAGTCATCCCGCGCCGGTGTGCTTGCTATTCCGTGGAGGAGAGGTGCCATCGGCCTTGCTGCCGTTTGGGAAAGGGGGGGGGGGGGGCGGCTGCCGCTGTGCCGTTCTTGGGTCGGCTTTGCCGTCGTTTTGGGAGGAGACGCCGTCGTCGTTGAGACGCCGTCGGAGTTTGGGTTGCCGCCGTGCTTGGCCGTGAGGAACATCCTCTTTCTTTGGCCGTTTTGCCGCAAGAGTCACTTTTTTTATCTCATTTTGTATAGGGGTAATTTAACCCCATTTGTAACACTGTGTATTTTGTGTTGAATGAGATTGTGACTGCCATTTCCGCCCGTGGACGTACCCATTCAGCGGGAACCATGTTATTTCTGGTGTTCTTTTTGTGTCTTTTGTGTTTTCTATTATTATTACTTGTGTCAGCATCAGGTATTCTGCACTTCAGCACCGCTTCGAATCCCAACATATAAATCTCACCCTAATTTTTTTTTCAAGCACAACTTTTGGCACTCTTGAAGTCGCTATTAGCAGCCATTTCAATGTATTATTTTGGTCGTTTTTGGAGTGGCTAACATTTGGAGTGCTGTTAGCCAATAAAAAACATGCTATTAACATTGCCCTATTGAAAATCCGGTTTAGATTTCCAACAAAATTTAGGTTGGGTTGATCAAATTGGTCGTCCTTGCTTCCCGGCCTCCTCCCTAGCAACGGTCACCATTTTTTTTTTAAAAAAACTGCTGCCCGAAAATCAAAGAGCGGTGTTATGGACACACCCTAAATGGCTATGGACACACCATAAATACAAAATAATACCACTTAAAATGCCTAATTTCTGATTTCTCTTCTAAGGCTATGGACAGCCTATCCCGTTATCTCTTGTTTCCCTGTCACAATTTCCTTTATCTTCCATGTGGTCCCCTTCACCGCCTCCCAAACTCCGTCCATCATCTGCTTCGTCTTTTCCCCCACGCTCTGCACCGTCTCAGCCCTCTCGGCTGCGCTACTAGGAGGCCGACGCTTTCTCTTCGGCCTGGCTCAAATCACCTTCTCTCAGCGCTGAAGTCCGCAGTGATATACATAGAATCATTTGATCTTGTTCTATTTTCTCCATATAATTACAGATTTTGTCGATTTCTAATGGAGAATTTGAGAGAGAAAAAGCATCAGTGGTACATAAAGCAAAAAAGAAAGCGGGGATCATGTTCTTTTTTTGTTTCGTCGCTTGCAAATATTGAAATGCAAATGCCTATTGAGCTCTAATCCCACTATCTGCTATTATTTCAAAGTAGTGGCACTGGATCCTCTTTGATTTTCCTGATAATAACTAATGTCTTTAAGGTGTTTGAGGAAATTTCTGAAAGAGAGGCGGTTGTTTGGGCAGTGATAATCTTGGTTGGTGTGAAGAACAGAGAGAACGAATTTGGTTTAGTTTGATCATGTGCAAGCAATGATGGAAAGGAGAAGCCCAATTCTCGCATTTCAAGAATAGAAGTAGATCTATGATCTATTTTTGATTGTTTCATTTCTGTTTTTTTTGTTGCTTTACTTCTATTATATTGCATTTTCTTAGTATTTGGCTTGAAGTAATTATGTTCCTATCCATAAAATTATATTTTTGATTGTTTTTCATATAGGATAAAATGGATTAGGAACATACGTTGTTGGTTTTGAGTGACTCAAATAAAGACAATAACATAAATGTTGAGATGCATTTTACTACTGAGAGTGAGAGTGGCGTTTTGACTTCATATCGTTTTTTTGGACTCAACTATTTTGTGTAAATAACTGTTTAATGTATTTATTTTTAGCGCTAATGTTTTTAAAAATTATTTGAAGGGTTAAATGACTTTACTAATACTTGGTTTGCAAATAGCAATTTGGTGTGTATATAATGTAAATGGGTTGTACATAGCGATATTGAGTTGTACATAACCGTTGGCTGTCCATAGCCAAACATGGTGTGTCCATAACACCCCTCAAATCAAAACAATTCTCGATCGATTAGTTTTCCTGATTTGGGCTCTACTTCCTCTTTACGATAAAAGCAGAGCCACCCTAAATTTCTCTCAACGGCAAGAAGGCAGGTTGCTGTTTTGATGAAAGAAAACCTCTGCTTGCTTTTGGATTTCCAGAAAAGAAAGCCTTTGCTATTTCCAAGAAAAGGAGATTGCTTGCAATTTGGTGAAAGCTTTTGCTATATAGATATGATTCCAGAGAGGTGAGGCTTTGCCCGTGAGAGAGCTTTTGCTGCCCCTCAACCCTGGAGGTTGTTTGTCGCCGTGAAGGATGAAAGGCTCTTTCCCTGCTTTTCGTTCCGATTTCGCGGGAGCTTCTCAGTGAATGCGATAGGAGCATGTCTCTCAGATTTTTGTGTTGTAATTCTCCTGTGGTAAGCATAAATCTGAACTTTGGATTTTAATTTGATTTGTGTGTGGGGTTTAAGTTCGACATTGTGCACCCCTAACATATAAAATTAGCATTTTTGTGTTGCATTAACGGAAGCTGCGTATAAAAAAACAGAGGTGTTTCGTCTTCAACCGCGTGAGGAAGTGCGAAAAATCTGGTTTCGTCAACAGATCGAAAGCTTTTAATTACATAAAGCTAGCCTCATTACTCGGTACAACTACTAGGAATGTTAAGGGGAGCATAGAAACACGTTTGATCTTGTCGTAAGCATAGAAACAGAGTGAGAAAACAAATCCTGGCCGTCACCATAAAACGCTCCACCGACATCATCGTCTTCCCCTCTTCGGTTTTACCCGCAAAGAGTGTAAATGGAAGCGTCCCTGCCCTCTTTCCTCCACGGCCGGCGAGGAGCCGGACAGATTCTTCTCTGACCCTCCCTCTGCCTTTGATGGTGATGGAGAGATTGAGCAAGCGGAGGAAGCAGCGCATTGGGCACTGGATTTTCGACCAGACGTTGCCGGCGAAGAAGGTTCTGATGGAGAAGATGACTCCGGCGAGGTCTGGGTTGCATAAACGTTTGGGGACCAAAAGGCTTTTTTGAAGCTTTGTACCCTCAAAATATAAGTTTTTGGCATTTTGTATTCGAATATTTAAAATTGAAACTCTGCATTCAATAATTACTGATTTTAGGCACTTTGCATTTCAAATTGAAATTTTAAGGATATTTAGGTCCAAGCACCACAAAAAACTGGTTTTTGGCACTTTTCATCATGGATTATTGGTGACCTAAATATTTTTGAATGAGCATTTTTGATGCTACCTGGACCTAAATGCCCTTCAAATTTCGACTTGGGGGTGTAAAATGTGCGAAATCGATAATTAGGGAGTGTAAAGTGTCAATTTTAAATATTCCGAATGCAAAGTGCGGAAAACTTATATTTCGGAGTGCCAAAACACGGATCCGGATCCTCTGCATTACAAAAGAAATGGAGGGAGTCCATTTCATCATCTAATGGATAAGAGAAACTTGAAAGATATCTAGTGGTGGAGATTTTTTTGATTAAAAAAATTTAAAAAAGGATAGAAAATGATGAATCCGTCGGATCAAAGAAGTTTTAATCTGGACCGTGAAGTGAAATGGATCCCCTCTATTTCATTTGAAATGGAGAGGATCCTGATGTGAAAGGAAGTTTTGAGACTGATTTCATGATTTTGCCAAAAAAATATATAAAGAAAGACATCTGAGACTGATCAATGATCATGCTGCAATCCGCAGAAGGTGAAGAGGGGGAATACGAGAAGCTGGTTAGATATATCACCACTCATGGCTATGGATGCTGGAAGGAAGTTCCTGGTAAACTTTATATTCCTCTGTTTTTAGGCTGTTAAACTTTATATTCCTCTGTTTTGCTCTGTTAAACTTTACATTACTCCATGCTAAAATCTCCTGCCATTTCTCTTCTTCTTTATTCTAATAGTATTTACTGATCTCTCTCTGCTCCATTCATGTAGCAAATGAGTAATATAATTATAATTAAAAGAAATTATATAATGTAGGAGATAGAGTATAAGAATCAGTGCAATGTGGTTAGGTATTTGAGAAATCAAATTCGTCATCATCAACAAGGAATGGTAAAACAGAAGGCTGAGAATGTAGTTGCACAGAAAATGAAAAAAATATGTTCAAAAAATTAAACATCTAGACTGATAAAAATGCGGTGGGTGGGTAGCCAGATCATAAAACTTGTATCCCTTTTGCCCACTTGGGTAGCCAATGAAAATACAATGAGTGGCTTGAGGAGCAAACTTATCATGAGTTTGAGCTGTGGTGAAGGCAAAACAAAGGCAGCCAAGGACTTTAAGGTGGCTGTAATTAGGGAGAGTGTTAAAAAACAACTCATATGGTGTCTTGAAGTTAGAACATTAGATGGAATTTTATTGATGAGATGAGTGGCAATAAGAACACACTCACCCCAAAATTCGATTGGCAAAGAGGCTTAAAATCTGAGTGCTCGTTCAATTTCAAGAATGTGGCAGTGTTGAGAAATTCCATTTTACTGTGGAGTCAACTGCTTTGGTGGAGAACTCCATGAGTAATAAAAAACTGGTTTGGTATATGCTTGATTTTAATAGATGCATGGAATTGGTTTTTGATAAGAAAGGATTGGATTAAAGTAGTTGTCTTGTACAACCCCGTATTTACCGAGTAGACTCACCCGACTAACTAGTAAAAAAGGAGGGGGGGGGACTGGATTAAAGTAGTTGTCTTGTACAACCCCATATTTATCGAGTAGACTCACCAGACTAGCTAGTAAAAAAGGAGGGGGGGGGGGAGTACGGCCTTGAACACCAACGTACTCGCCAACCACTGGCGAGTGCACAACAGGCAGCCTGTACCCGCCCCCAGTCTCGGGCGAGTCGCGAGTGTGAAAAAATCCGTTGCAAGATGATTAAGTTCAAGAGACTTGCATTACACAAAGAAAGATACAAATTATCGAGAATAAATCGAAGATGCTCAAGTGACCTCTTGCATAGAGTCGTTATGAAAATGTCTGCTTTGTTGTCCTGAATCCTCACATGCTCCACAACAAGAGAACCTCTTAGCAGCTTCTCCCGAATAAAGTGATGCTTTATCTCAATGTGTTTTGTTCGCGTGTGACAGACTGGATTGATTACCAGTTTCAAGACACTCTCACTATCACCGCGAATCAGGGTTGTTCCTTTTACCTCCCCGTCATCATCCGCCACGAGTCTTCACAGCCAGATGCACTCCTGAGCAGCAAGGGATGACGCCTTGTACTCTACCTCAGTGGTAGAATGGGAAATCGAGTCTTGCTTCTTGCTACACCAGGAAATATCAGTATCTCCGCACATGAACACATATCCAGATATTAACTTCTGATCATCAGCATCTCCCGTATAATCTGCATCGGTATACCCATGCAGAGTAAAGCTAGTCTCTCTTCCATACAATAACCCGATGTCTAAGATGGTTTTCACACACTTCAAAATCCACTTTGTCGCCTCCAAATGAGACATCCCCGACTCCTGCATATATTTGCTAACCCGACCAACATCAAACATGATTTCTGGCCGAGTGATAGTCAGATAGATAAAACTTCCCACCAAGGCCCAAAATATCTTTGAGTCAGGAAGAATCCTCTCCTCATCATTCTGAAGCTTCAACCCAAACTCGAGTGGCACAGAGGCGTTCTTCCCTTCCATCATGCCGAATCGCTCCACGATCCACTAGACATAGGCCCTCTGAGGCACAAATAAACCTCTCTCTCTTCTCAACTTTTAATCCAAGGAAGTGGTGCACCTCACCCAAATCTTTTATCTCGAAACGAATTGATAGCTCTGTCCTAAGTATCGCCACCTCCTTGTCATCATTCCCGATCACGATCATATCATCAACGTATAATAGAACCAACACATGCAAACCATCTCTCCTTTTCACAAACATGCTAGAGTCTGAAACAGAGGCATCGTACCCACAGAACCGGAGGTACTCAGTGATATTCCCGTACCAGGCTCTCGCTGCTTGCTTCAACCCATATAGGGCCTTCTTTAATTTGCACACGTGTTGTAGCAGAGACTTGGACACATACCCAAATGGTTGCTCCATGAATATGTCCTTGTTGATCTCTCTATATCAAAACACATTCATCACATCAAGCTGCCACATCTTACAACCACGACATGCTGCCAAGATAATGACTTTCCTTACCGACATCATTTTTGCCATAAGACTAAAGGCCTCCTCGTAGTCTTCAACGTATTGCTGAGAGAAATATCGAGCAACAAGCCTCGCCTTGTACCACTCCATTCCTCCATCAACCTTCCTCTTTATCTTGTACACCCATTTGCAGGTGACATGCTTCATTCCTTCAATCATGGGAACCAGATCCCAAGTCTCATTCTTCTTCCAACACCGCCATCTCCTCTTTCACGACTTCATCCCACTCTTTTACGCCTACTGCGTTCTCAAACTCAAACCGAGCAGACTCCCTTTCATCGATTGGTCCAGCAAAGAAATATGAGACACGACTCACAAAGTTCCCCTCTTTGTAGCGAGCAGGTGGAACAATAGTCCGATTCGACCTCCTCAACCATTGTCCACTTTCAACCATATCAACAATCTCCTCTACTTCAGTCCTTTGCTCAACATGACTTGGAGTAGTGCTCCTCCTGCTTCCAGAACTCGAAGCTCTTTATGAGCTGGATGGAGATTGGGCACTTGGAGACATCACAAGTTCCACTCCAGAATTCTCAACTACTCTCTCTTTGTCCCTTCTTACTCCTTCATCTGACAATGCCACAGATGAGACTCCCTGATAAGAAATTAGTTCATCAAACACCACATCCCAAAAGACGATAAACTTGTGAGTGTGCAGATCCATGCACTTCCACCGCTTCTTCCGTTCGTCATATCTAACAAACACGCACCTCCGTGCTTTTGACTCCAATTTGGTTCGCAGTTTGTCCGAAATGTGCACAAAGCATGTTGCACCAAAAATCTTTAAGTGAGTCACACTCGGCTTCTCCTTGAACATTAGTTCATGGGAAGAAACCATTCGATTTGGACTCAGAGGTAACCCGTTGATCACATAAATAGCACAAGCCATTCCCCTCGCCCATAGGGCTTTAGGAATTCCTTTTGCACACAACCAGCTCTACATGTCTATGCTAAGTGACAAATCTTTCTCTCGAAAACACCATTTTGCTGAGCGGTGTAGGTACACGTGAATTCTTTCCAAATGCCAGATCTCCTGCAAAAGGACACGAAAGCGTCAGAGGTAGACTCTCTGCCATTGTCAGTTCTCAAATTCTTTACTCGCCGTCTTGACTTCCCTTCAGCAAGCAGTTTTCATTCTTGGAACTTCTCAAAAACTTCCGACTTCTCTCTCATGAAGTACACCTAAGTGTACCGGGTGTAGCCATCCACCAACACCAACATGTATCTGTTTTATCTATAGTATGTGGTGACATATAACCCCAGCACATATGCATGGATGCACTCCAATAGAGCTCTGCACCTAGACTCTGAATTGTCAAATGGAAGTCGATGTGACTTTCCTAATTGACATTTCTCATACATGTGGTCGTCGTCACAAGAAGATAGGCTGGGCAGTCCATTAACCAATTTTTTGTTGCCATAGTCTTTAGCTTGTTCATCTCCACATGATCCAACCTCTCGTGCAAGATCACTGCGTCATCATTTGACTTCAGCTTGCTAACGTACGCATTAACCGAAATGACAAATAAGTCCTTCACCTGCCTCCCAACATGAGTAACATCTCCATCAATCCTAGATAAGTTCTTCACAAACTTCACCTCTTTTGATCAGAACAGAATGTGGTATCCCGCATCCACCGCGTTTGTTATAGAGAACAAGTTCTTCTTCATACTAGGCACATGATACACACTATTTAGGGTGAGTTGTCTCTCCTCACTACCCAACGACACTAGCCCTTCCTTCTCTATATGATGCACTATATTATTTGTCGTGATGATAGTATCGTTTCCCTTATATGCCTTGAAAGCAGCGAACTTCGTCACGTCTCTAGTGAGATGATTACTGCAACCAGAATTAACAATCCAATCATCTTGGAAGTTGATCGAAGCAAACGCGTCAACAGATGTTGCCGTCATCTCAGCTAGGAAACAATTCCCCCACTGCCGACCTCCTTGTGATCCTTTGTCTCCATATTCTTCTCGCTTTAAATGCTCCTCCTTCTCGGCAACATGTCCACCCTTTAAGTTTGATCGACAATATTTCGCTATGTTTGCGACAAGCAAAACACAACAACCTGTTCTGCTCATCATAACGAGTAAGAAAGTTTTTCCCACCTTCTTGAGAGGAAGTTGGCGGTCTGTCTCTTAAACTCTTATTCTGTCTTTCCCAGGGCTTCTTCTTCCCAGAGAAGAGAGTCTCACTATCTCCTTCCATGATGGTCACCCATGCCATTTGCTTTGCCAGGCTCTCCTACGAAGACAACCGATTCTCTAATTCCAACAAGGACGGCTGAACAGCCCATCCTTGAACTGACGCGATGAAGGCCACATATTTCTTCCGTAGCCCGCTAATGACGTGTCTCTTTAGCTTCGTCTTAGAGATCGGCTCGTCAGGATCTAAAGTAGAAATTTCAGTGCAGAGATTCTTCACCTTCAGAAAGAAAGTAGAAATTGTCAACTCCCCTTGAGTGATCTTTGTCAACTCGTTCTCCAAGAACTTTAACTGCACCACGTTCTTTTTATTAAATAGTCCATCCAGAGCTTTCTAGATCTCTGAAGCAGACTTGCACCCTATAATGTGGTCAAACAATTCTTGGAAAAGGATCCTCTAAGCTCTGACTAGCTGAGCGTTGTCTCCCTCTCCGACGACCTGCTCCTGCTCATCTTCGCTAACGGCCTCCCACAGGTCTTCCCCCAGCAGATAACTCGCCATGCAAGATTTCTATTTTTTGTAGTTTGAGTGCGTGAGTAACTCCACGCTAAAACAACTGCCATAACTACCACCTTCCATCTCCAAGCATGATTATCTCGCAACAAGAACAACACCGCTAGTACGAAGCTCCCTCTGATACCACGTGAAAAATCCGTTGCAAGATGATTAAGTTCAAGAGACTTGCATTACACAAAGAAAGATACAAATTACAGAGGGCACATCCAACGCAAGACAATTTTGCGTGGTAAAGGACGGTTACAAGATACACCAAAAAAATGAACAAAACATGGACCAGTCAACACTAGTCCGCAACCTTTACCCGCAAACAGCTTCTTGAGGCTGCTCCTTCAGGTCGCCGACATCCTGTTACTCCACTTCAGACCGCCAACACTACTTTAACTTCCTCCACTGCACACAACCCACAATCTCACTTATTTCTACTTTAATTTCAGATATCACTTGGCACAACCCGCAAGCCAAAGAGAACTACAGCCCGCAGGCGAATTCAAAACAAAAGACCGCAGCTCGCCAGCGACCACAAGATTGCCTGCGACTTCACTGCTCGAAGATCACAGCTCGCCGGTGATCTCACAACACAACCACCCGCAGTCCGCCGACGACTTCAAAGCACAACCCCCTGTAGTTCGTTGGCGACTTCAAAGTACAACACTCCCGCAGTCCCTCGACCACTTTCACACACAACACCTTGCAGACCGCCGACGACCTCAGAACACAACAACCAACACCAGTACTGCTGGCGGCCTCAGAACACCAGACCGCAACCTTGTAGATACTCGACTCCCTGTTTTTTCAAGACAAAACAACACCCCCTATTTATAGAGAATAACTCTTAGAACATCAAACAACAAACCACACACTGAATTCGGTCAAAAATACCAAATGTCGAAACCGACCAATCAACCTACCTTCTCCCTTCCTCCTCTTTAAGTCTCACTTCAAAAATTCAACAACGAGTACCCAACACCATTTGTTACTCGCCGCCCCTAGGCGAGTATGCCTCAAACAACGTATACCCGTCTCTCAGGGATAACCCCTATTTTAGAGAATTTCGTATTGGTATGCGGTTAGTAACATCAAAAAGCGGGATTTCGTTATTAGCAGATCAATTTGGGCCGCAGTTAATAACACAAAATGCGAGATTTTGCTATACGCAGACCAATTTTAAAAAGCTATAAATAAACCCCAAGGGCACCTCTCGAGAGGGGATGGTTCCTTCTAGCGAGAGCTCCTATACTACGTTGACCCAGGTTTTCGGGTTCAATATTCTGGTGCTCTCTAGTGCCCTCCTGGGTTCCCAGCTCAGCTTTAGTTTGGGAGAGGAAGGTCCGCTTGATATTCTGAGTTTGTCGCGGGTCTTGCTCGCTGCAGCTCATGAGATTTGTTCTAGGCAGTTCACCACTCTGCGTGAGGTTCTTTACCCCGAGTGCCTGACACTATGTTCGCACTCAGGAGAAGCACAAGCTCAGTCGGTCCGAACTCCATTGGTCCAGATTTTCAGGTTCAACATACCTCACTTTTAGATGTCATTAGAAATGTCCAAATATTGCGAGTGTAATTGTCAACAATAGTTAAAAAACATCGAAAACCAAAATGAGCAAGGCTTTTGTAAGGACCCCATACATAACATTGTACTACATCAAAAGCTTGAGTACAAAAATTATCATTTTTGTGAAAAGGAAGTCGAGTTTGCTTAGCTAGAGGACAAATGTTAAAATGTAAAGAAGAAAATTGTGTATGTTGGGAAGAGCCGAAATTAAATGTCTAAGCTTATCCAAAGAGGCATGGCCTAAACAATGATGCCATAGCTCTGTGCTGGTGGGAAGAGTGGCAGAATGACTTTGTGGATTTGATGTAATTGTGGAGGTTGCAGCAGGAAGAGTGGGAAGAGTGGCAGTATTGACTATATAAGCCCTCCATCCTTTTACCAATTTCAACATTTGTTTTCTTCAAATGGTCCTGCATAAGAAAAAATTCTGAGTTGAAAATTATGGAGCAATTAGGGTCATTTGATAATTTGCTAACAGACAAGAGATTGTGTTTGAAATTAGGCACAAACAAGACATTGTATAAGGTGATGAGATGATTAATCTGAACAGTCCCAATATGGGTTGCTGAAGAGGTTGAATCATCAGGCAAATGAACAGCTTGTGGATGATCAAACTAGTGTGGTGTTATTAACATGTGAAAACAACGAGTTATGCGATCTGTCGCTCCACTATCGATAATCCAGTCATTAGCCGTATGACTGACTAATGGATAAACAATGACTAATACCTGCAAGCCTGTGTGTGTTGTCTGTAGAAGATTGATTTTGAGTCGACAATAGTCCAAGTAAGTGAGGCACAGTTTGGGGGGACTTATTTCCACCGGACAAACGGTTACAACCGCATGAATCAAATAAGGTTTGATTCATGCGGTCGTAACCGCTTGACCGGTTCAAATAAGTCCCCCCAAATGGAGCCTGAGTAATCTTGTCTTTTGTTAGTTGTGGCTATCTATGGCAACTCCTCCACAGTTGAAGTGGTAGAAATGCTTTGAATGTCTTTTCCAATAAATTCAATATTATAGGCTTGAGTTTTTGGAAAATGATCACCATTTCTCTTTCCTTTGAATTTGTAGTTTGGGGCAATCAATTGATTTTGAAACATTTAGCTTTAAAATGTCCCCGCCCCCTGTTTGAAAGTGTTCACACCATAGATATTTCTTCGTAATTCAGGTCTGGGTAATCTCGTTGGTGAGATGAGTAATTTGGAGAACAATGATTCCCAGTCATTAGAGCCGTGCTTATATCTTCCATCGGCATGAATTGAGGCATGTTGATTATGTTGGACCATTGAATTGAATAGGCATCTTTGATGGTTGGCAAAGGTTTTATTAACATGATTTGACCTCCGACTGGCTTACAAAGGTTGTTGAAATTGTTGAAGTGTGAAGTGAGGGAAGTCGGGCAGACAGATTTGAGAGTCCGAACAGACCGCGGAGACCGCGTGGACTAGGCGGATAGTCTTGGCGGATAGTCTTGGCGGATAGCCTAGCCGGGCAATAGGTTTCGGCTGTGGTTCTTTTCTGTCGGTCTGGACCAGCAAACTCTCTGGTGGTGTAACCGGGCGGATAGGTTTGGTAATCTGCGGTTAGTGGAGGACTCCTTCGGAGGTCGCCGTGCTCGGCAGATTCTCTGATTCACAAGAAGGCAGACGGATATTGCGGATTGGGGTGGCTTGCCGCCAGGTCTCTGGTGTCTTCTCGGGAGAGGAAGATCAGAGATCGTTGGGTTGATGTTACGGACTCTTTGGAGCTCGCCGGTGTCTGGCACGGATCTGTGCTTGCAGTCTGGGTGTTGGATCGTGGAGTAAGCACAGTTGCGCGTACAGGTTGCCTGGAGGTCGCACAAACTGATGGAGCATTCTGCATGGTGGTGGACTGGATTTGTTCCGTAGGGCGCGATCTTGGTATCAGGTGGCGCGGTTACGTTTGGAGACCGCTTTGTTGGACTTGGTCTGGGGGGGGGGGATTTAAGTCTAGTTAGTTACCAATTCGCCGAGTTCGCCTTGGTGTGGACTGGTAGGTATTCGCTGATTCGCCTTGATGCGGACTGGTCGGTATTCGTCGAGTTTGCCTGGGGCGGATTGCTCTTGTATTCGTCGATTTCGGCAGTATTGGCTGGACGGATTTTGTCCGTCATGGGCTGCAAATGCGCGGACTTATAGCAGTGTCCGCGGGGTTGGCGGACTGGTCGTCTATCCGGTATTGATTGTTTGGCACGACCTGACGAACTAGTTTGGTGTCCGCATTATGCAGATACATGTGTTAGCTGATAGGTTTGAGGAGCAGTTATCCTATTGGTGTAGGTGGTAAGGACACTTATCCTAACATCTATAAATAAGACCCCTCAACTCGTCATAAATAAACAGTGAACAGTAAGAACGAGCTCGAGCTTGATTTTGCGGTTACGGTTTTCTAACCGCTGCGACTAAGGAAGTTGGTTCTGTGCAGGCTGTGCGGCTAACACCAGGCGGCTAGGTGACTAGCAGAACGTTGGTGTGGAACAGTTCACGGATACAGTCAGCGGTTAGCAGCTAGTCGCGGTCTCAGCTTCAGAAATTTTTACAAAGATCATTTAATCCCATTAAAAACTTCTTACTAGGCCACTCTTGTCTTGAAACACGGCAAAAGTGCAGCCTTCACGTAGAATTCCATCCCCAACAACTCCCGACATTCTCTCTCACCCCATGTCTCCTTAAGTTTTTACCTGCCCGCCCCCGGCTCGAAAGACAACGTCTTCATCTCCAGACACTAAATCACTTGCAATATTTCTAACGAAGGGAATGTCAATAGCCCGTCGATGAACATTCTCAAGCTTCTCAGTTCGCTTAAACATAGCTTCTTAAGGCTCGGGAAGGCATCGTCGTCCGCTCCTGCACCCGCCTCCTCCTTCTTAACATTGATACCTTCAAGATCGTCATGGACGAGTTGCTTTACTTCACCGCAACAATGCATAGTGAGCTCCTTCAAGCTTGGGAGTCACATTACCCATGAAATGTTCAACAATTTGTCGCAACAAGAGATCTTCAATACAATGAGACTCGACAACATTTCCGCAGGTATCTATCCTCTCAAAACAATCTCCGTCAGCTCTAGTAGGCCCCAGAGCTCTACTTCCTCCGGACTCGATAAATACCATTTTTGGCTGTTGCGACTATTTCCTTCGCCGTCGTTCTCTATGGACACCACTTCTAAGCTTTTGCAGAACTCGATCTTCAACATCTGGGTGCTTGACCGAATGTTGCGGCTCCTAAGCTGCGCAGGTGAGAGTAGCTGCAACGGCTATTTGAATCGTAACAACTTTCTTAGCCCAAGTTACCATGTTGACATGTTTGGAAACTCAACAAGGTGTTGTAGGGCCTCAACCGTCTCTAAAATGATCCCCACGCCCTTCAGGCATCCACATAGTTTCAAAAGCTCCATCTAGTTCTCACACCAGGTATGAGTCACATCAATCACAGATAGCATCACAAGCTTTGTAAGCACATCAGTAGGTATGGCGATACTATCTAGATTCCTTAAAACAAGAATATGAGTTCCCAAAAATAACTGAGTTGCGATGACACCGTTGATATGTTGGTGTGAGAGAGGTTGAGGCACCGTAGATTACTAAGTTGGCCGATTGTGAAAGGCAAGTCGTAGATGACACTGTAAGAGAGGTCGATATAGGTCTGAGCATTAGTGGTTTCGAAAAATTTGGTGATAATGAGTTTGAAGGAAATGCTTTCTTGCAACATTAGAGTTTCTAGCTTTGAGCAATTGGCCAGAAGGCCGGAAGTGACGCAAACATCGCTGCACACCAGCGATATCCTCTCCACCTCCCCCTATTTATCCTTGAAGGCCATGGCGCCGGAGCTCACAATGAATTTGTTGGGTTTGTCGTCATAGTTAGATGCAATTCGTAGCGCGAGGTTTCAAATTGCATCATGCATCTTCACCTCCTTGTCCTCATCATTGCCTCGCTCAAGGAGGTACGCCGCCTGCAAGCTTCCGATAAGGGCGTGGCCGTTGTCGTAGGCTTCGTTGATGTTATTGAATATGCCCTCATCGACCAGCTCGTGCCCCATCTAACCTTTGATGAAATTGATTTTTGAGATGGACTGATCCTCCGACCATAGATAACAGAGTAGGAAGCACTTCCAAATAATTTCGTCGGCTAGGTTGTTGTAGCTGAACTTGGGCTTCAGCTGGATTTTGTTCAGCTGCAATTTTTGAAGCAATGTAATAGTGTTTTGATACTCCTTTTGCATCTTCTTGTGCCCACCGTGGTTCCAATCACCACAATAGCAAGCGGGAAGTCATCGCAAAACTTCATCCTTGTCGAGGCACCCTAGCTTCATCCCGCGAAGCGCATGTATCTGCCCACAGAATCCCTCATGGCGCGTTGTGAACACCACCTTCTGCTTTGCGGCGCAAGTGTTGGAAACTCCTGCTCAGATTGACTACGAGATGCCCTCCATGGGAAGTCCACAAGCTGCTAGAGATCATCGAGGACCAAAATAAAGCTTTTGTTTTTTAAGAAATCAAAGATCTTAGCCTGCCAGACTGTCTTTGAGACAGCTTACCGCTTGCTCTTGTAGTGATCAGAACCTCGATGAGCATGAAGAAGACTACAAAGGAGTGACAGAACACCATTACACTGTTTCAGAAATTGCAATCAAATGAGATGCATGGCATGTGGGACAAGATCCTGCCCAAGCTCAAGTTCAGCTACAACAACCCGACCAACAAAATTATATGTCAGTGCTTCCTGTTTTATTGCCTATGGTCGGAGGATCACTCCATCTCAAAAATCGACCTCATCGAGTGCTGGATGGGGGCATGGGCTGGTCGACGAGTGCAAGTTCGATAACGTCAACGAGGCCTGCGATAACGGCCACGCCCTCATCAGAAACTTGCAGGCGGTGCATGCCTCCTTGAGCGAGGCGATGATGAGGACAAGGTGGTGAAGATGCATGATGCAATTTGAAATCTCGCGCTGCTGATTGCATCCAACTGTGGCGGCAAACCGAACAAATTTATTGTTAACTCAAAGTGTCACGACCTTCAAGGATACGTAGGGGGAGGTGGAGAGGATATTGCTGGTGTGTAGCGATGTTTGTGACACCTCCGGCCTTCCGGCCAATTGCTCGAAGCTAGAAACTCAAATGTTGTAGAAAAGCTTTTCCTTTAAATCTCGTATCACCAGATTCTTCAAAACCACCCGCTCCCAGACTTACCTCGGCCTCTCCTATGTTGCCCTCTTCGACTTGCCCTTCTCAAACGACCAACTTGTTAATCTCTAGTACCTCAACCTCTCCCAAACCGACATACCAACGGTGCCGTCACAACTCAGTTATTTTTGGGAACTCGTATTCCCACTTTTAAGGGATCTAGAGAGTATCGGCATACCTGATGGTGTGCTTGGAAGCTTGTGATACTTTTTGTGTTCGATATGACTTATACCTAGTGTAAGAACAAGAAATAGCTTTCAAAGCTTCATGGATGTCTGAAGAGCGTCAGGATCGTTTTAGATATGATTGAGGGCCATCACCAGCTCGCCGACTTTCCAAACATGCCAACATGGAGGTTGTGGCTATGAAAGTTGTTGAGATTCAAAGAGCATTGCAGCTACTCTTTCCACCGCAGCTTGGGAGTTGCAACATTTGGTTGAGCATACAAATGTTGAAGATCAAGTTTTGCGAGAGCTTAAAAGTGGTGGGCATGGAGAGTGACGGCGAAGGAAATAACCGTATCATCCAAAAGTGATATCTGTCGAGCTTGGAGGAATTGGAACTCAGGGCCCTACCAAAGGTGAGGGAGATTGTTTGGAGAGGAATGGTACATGCAGAATTGTTGTCAAGTCTCACCGTATTGAAGTTCTCTGGTTGCGGCAAATTGTCGAACAATTCATGAGTAATGCGACTCCCGAGCTTGGAGGAGTTGACTTTGCATTGTTGCGGTGAATTGGAGCAAGTAGTTCATGACAATCATGAAGCCAACAGTGCTGAGGAGGGTGAAACTGGTACATGAGTGATCGGCGATGCCTTCTCAAACCTTAGAAAGATTCGTTTAAGTGAACTGAGAAGCTTGAGAATGTTCTCCGACGGGCTATTGACATTCTCTTCGTTGGAAGTATTGCAAGTAATTCGGTGTCCAAAGAAGAAGACGTTGCCTTTTGAGTCGGAGGTGGGCGGGGAAAAACTTAAGGAAATATAGGGTGAGAAAGAGTTGTGGGAGCAGTTGGAGATGGAAGACAACGCGAGGTCTACGCTTTTGCCGCTTTTCAAGATGAGAGTGTCCGCCAAGAAGCATATCATCACCCATCTTCGCCCGCTTTCAGCCGGACTCTATATCAGATCACAACGGATTGTAGCTGAAAATAGATCAACCAAAATAAGACCCTTGCCATATATCCAAAAATTGTGGCGCAAGACAGATTAGAGTGTGAACAGCTAAATGGAGGAGCTTGGCTCAAGTGAGCGAAATTGGTAAGAAGTTCAGCCGTTTCTATTGCACAAGAGAAAGTTTGTAAGGGCCTCGGGTATATCTTTTTAGGTCACCTGAAACTGCCAGATGGGGGATGATCAGATTTATAAATAACCATCAATGACTTCAACAAGCTTTTAAGAGATTTGTGGGGAGATGCTTGTAATGGAGCCTTTCAAGTTGGTATTTGCAAAATAAGTGGTGCCCTTCCAACAGCCCTGGTGAACAAATTTCCAATTTTCTTCTTAGTTGAAATATAGCGTGGCGGGATCTTCTTTGCTTGAAGTTTTTCACAAACTGGAAATCAGCTAGCAAATTAACAATTCAAGCTCGATACTCAAATTTGTTTTGCTTTTTGGTTTTCTAAGAGATCAAGGCTTTTCCAAGCTTAATGCAGATGCTTGTAATCGACCTATGTTTCGTAGGACATGCTGCTCAATCAGCATCACAAAATAGTTCTAATTTCAGTTCACTATCTGCTGAAAACATCAAGCTGAACTTTGTGAGCCCTATTAAGATGAGGAATTCTGGATTTTTACCGTGAATTGACACAATATGTACATAATATGTAAGATTGGCTCTAGATACAGTTAAATATATGAGTTCCTATGTAAAAATATAATGACTAGTGAGTGTCAGGGATAAGGCTATGAGTTGTCCATCATGTATGAAAAATAATAATGTGTGTGTATATGAAGGGCCTCAAATGCCATGAATAACACTAATAGTAGTAATTAAATGTTTGCTTGTTATCCACCAACAAGGCAACAATAATCATTTCATTTAAAAATAAGAAAGAGTAGAAAATTAATGGAATAAAATATTTATTATTCTCACTAAGTTATTTAAATCAATACATATCTCCCCTATATATACACACAAGAGAAAAATCCCAAAACAAAATTTGTTATGTGAGACTAATCCCAAAAAGGAGGAGGCTGCTAATAGCAAACCAATATGCTTTATATGCACATCAAATTCTAACACTCCCCTTCAAGATGGGTGAAAAATATTCACTAAGCTCATCTTATCACACAATCTACATAAGTCCAGTGTGCTAAGTCCTTTGGTTAGACAATCAACCACTTGTTCTTTTGTAGTGATATGACTCAGCGTAAGTATCCCATCATCCAACATTTCATTGACGAAGAATCTATCGATCTCTATATTCTTCATTCTATCATGTTGGGTGGGATTGTTCTCAATGCTAATGACTGACTTGCTATCACACCACAATTTCACCTGTCCGCCATGATCTATCTTGAGTTTGCTCAGCAGGGCTTTCAACCATAGCAGCTCCCCTACACCCAGTGGCAGACGCAGAAATTTTTTTCAGTGTGGACGGATTTAAAAATTGTTTGATTCATACTATTAAACATGCATAATATTTTTTTTTGAACAATAGGGTATTAGCCACGGTTTAAACCGTGGCTAAACTGTGACTAATACAGTTAATTTTTTAAAAAATAGAGTATTAGTCATGGTTTATAGTTTAAGACGTGACCAATATAAATAATTTTTTAAAAAATAAGGTATTAGCCACGGTTCAAATCGTGGTTAATACTATTAATTTTAAAAAATAGAGTATTTGCCACGGTTTAAACCGTGGCAAATACTATATTTTTTTAAAATGAGTGTGGGAGGCCGCCCACACTCGCCCTAAGGTGAGTCCACCCCTACCTACACCTGAGGCCATGACTTTGTATTCTGCCTCGACTGCAGATCTCGCAACCACAACATGCTTCTTACTTTTCCAAGAGACAAGGTTGCTCCCTACCAACATACAATAATCCGATGTGGATCTCCTGTCATCTGTACAACTAGCCCAGTTGTAGTCGCAATAGTCTTCTATATTCAGATGTCCATTTTTTTTCAAAGATCAGTCCCTTTCCCGATGCACTCTTTAAGTATCTAAGAATCTGATATACTGCATCCAAGTGCCCTTCCCTGGGATCGTGCATGTAATGAGCTACTATGCTCACCGCACAAAATATGTCGGGACGAATGTGACTCAAATTGATTAAGCAACCTACAAGTCTCTGATATCTCTCTTTAGCAGTCGGTTCTCCAGCTTCAGTGTCGAGCTTGGTCTTTTAATCAATAGGAGCAACTCCGGGCCTGCACCCCAACATACATGTCTCATTGAGCAGATCTAACACATATTTTTGTTGAGATAGAATGATTCCCTCTGGACTATGAGCTACTTATATCCCCAGTAAGTATTTTAGCCGCCCAAAATACTCTACCTCAAACTCTTTGCTCAATCTTATCTTTAGCTGAGCAATTTTCTTCTCATCATCTCCTGTAATAATCATATCATCCATGTACACTACAAGCATCGTAGTGTGTTCCCCATTCTTCTTAAAGAATACAATATGATCAGTATTGGTCTACTGATATCTCATGTTAACCTCGCTTTCCTAAACCTGTCAAATCAGGCTCGAGGAGATTGCTTTAGCCCATATAATGACTTCTTGAGTGCACACACCATGCCAACCGTTTGTTTTGTTTCAAAGATTGGTGGCACCTCCATGTATACTTCTTTGAGTAGATACTCATGAAGAAAAACATTTTTTACGTCAAGCTGATGCAGTTTTCATCCTCCATTTGTTGTCAAGGATATTAGAGTCCGAACCATGCTCATTTTGGCGATGGGTGCAAAAGTTTCATCGTAGTCAATGCCGTAAGTCTAGTTGTAACCCTTTGCTACCAATCGAGCTTTATAACGCTCGATCTGACCCTCTGGGTTTTGCTTTACTGTGCACACCCACTTGCACCCAACTGCCTTTTTTCCTGGTGGTAGTGACACAAGGTTCCATGTTTTGTTTTTCTCTAAAGCAACAAGTTCTTCTAGCATTGCAGCTTTCCATAAAGGATCCTTCTTAGCAACCTACCAACACTTAGGAATAGAAACATTGTCCAAAAATGTAATGAATGCTCTATATGCAGGGGATATATGAGAGTAGGAAACAAACTTGGCAATATCGTGTTGAAAGTCATATCAGTCAGGTGAGACTCCCGCATTCTTGTGGGAACTTCATATTACTGGTAAGAGAGTGGAAGTGGAGAGATGAGGGACTATCTTACATGGGATGTCTAAATTTACGATGGTTGAAGCAGGTGTCTCAAGGGTCAGAGTAAGAAAAGGTAAGGGACTTGACACATATAACACTGTGGGCATTGTAGTCTCGCTCGGCTGCTCGCTTGGCTGCCTTCTTCTCGTATACTTTCTTAACTATCCCTGAGTCTGTGATCCATAATCAATCGATTCTCTCTCCTCAAGAACTGGCGCCTCAAATAACTCGTATTCTATTGGCGTAGGTGTCAATGGGATACTCACTATCCGCCTTTCAACACTACAACTATCCTCCCCCTATTGTCTCAAGTTTTCTACACTAAGTGGTACTCCAAGAGGCGAGTCAATCGAAGGGGTGTAATATGGCTCAAGATCTCTGAACGTGATATCCATGCTAACAAATAACTTTCTCTCCACTAGACTCCAATATACATATTTCTTTTGGGTAGCCGAATACCCAACAAAAACACACTTCAGAGCTCTTGGATCTAATTTCCCCACATTTGGTCTTTTATCATGCACAAAGGATACACAACCAAAGGTCTTAAGGGAACGACTATCTTCATTCTTCCCCCGCAGTATCTCAGTCGGAGACTTCTGATTCAGTACTTGTGATGACTTCCGATTAATTAAGTAGGTTGATGTTAGCACAACTTATTCCCACAAGTACTTTGATACCTTCATTGTTATCATCATACTTCGTCACTTCCAGAAGATGTCTGTTCTTCCGTTATGCTATTCCATTATGCTCTGGGGTGTATGGAAACGTAGTTTGATGCTGGATTCCCTATGAGGTCAAGTACTCTTCAAATGCCCTACTGGTGTACTCTATCCCATAATAAAACCTCAACACCTTTATGACTGCACCGTGTTGAGTCTAAACCCCTTTATGAAAGTTTTTGAAGCATAGAAATACATTGCTTTTATTTTTCATTAAATAGAGCCAAGTCACACGTGAGAAACAGTCAATAAAAGACACAAAATACCAAAATCCATTTATAGTGAGCGCGGGATATGGTCCCCAAACATCAGAATGTATGAGATTAAATGACTGAGAACTCCTACTTCCAGAACTAGAATATGAATTTCTGGTATGTTTTCTAGTTCACACGCATCACATACAAGTTTATTTATTTGCCCTTTTAAAAAGGAGATACATTTGACTCAAAACAACAAAATACGGATAATCCATATGCCGATAATGAAGTAGTAGTGATGCGGAGCAGAGACGAGGATGAGATTTGGGCCCATTCGGGGTTGATTTGGAGACTTACCATATATGGTGTGCTCGGATCGACGATCCGACTCCGTGGATACGTCCGGATTCGCGTTGCGAATCAATTTCATATATAACTTTGTACTTTTCGGATTCTATTTCATGTAGTCCTGGCCCCGAGACCAACGACCAATCATAGCCGTTGATTCCGGGTGCCCTGATTTTTATTTCTTATAAGTAGATGGTTTAGGCTGTCGTCATTTTTATTACTGAATGTGTGGAGGGCTTCTTCCTTCATTCCGGTGATCCCCTCCGCGGTGCCGACTCCGTGGAGCCCCCTTGGTGACGATTCCTCGGGTAAGTTTGTGTCCTTTTGCTTTCTTCTTCCATTTTCCCTGTTTTCCCCGCTGTCCAGCCACCGTTACAGCAAATTTTCCTGCCAAGATCAGCCATTCCCTCTTATGCCTCACTGTTCAGAACTATTGATGAAATTTACTATTCTTTTCATATAGTTTTCACTCTCCTATTCCAACTGCTGGCCACCACAGAACCCCCTGTAGCTGGCCCTATCCCCACCTCCGCCCTTTCCTAATCAGGCTGTCGCCTCTATTTTCTCCTCCTAAACAGCAGCCGGCCACCTCCAAGGACCCCTCAGCCATCTTCCCCGCTCTATCCAACCACCGACCACCTTACAGGCCCCCTCTCTGGCTGCCACCACCTTCCCCATAGACTCCAGCCGCCTCTCTGGGCAAATCCAGCCCGGATTTCCATCAGCCAGACCCTCCCTTGCTTGCCCCTACCCTCCCAAATAGGTGGATACACCTCAAAACAGCCACCAAACACCAAATCTGTTCAGATCTGGGTATTTTAGCCCGGGTTCAGCCATCCCCCACCCCAATCCAGCCCTCCTAAACCCCAAACAGCCCTCCCTTTACCCGATCCGGTCCACCAACCACTGGAATCCCCTTTTGAGTCCTCCAATATTCAGATCTATTTCATTGGCAGCAGCCCTAATATTTGTCCGGTGTATTTGTATTGGTATTTGGTTTTAAGACATGAATATGGTGTGATTATTACATGTTTGTTTGGTACTTTAGTTATAGTTATTTTCCCCTGGACTAATCTCTAATTGCAGGAAGAATTCATTCGCCGTGCGCTCGTGTTTTTGCCCTCCACGCGGAGGAAAGCCAAAGTTTGTTCCGCTTAATTAATTTTTTTTGCCTTGCTGTGGAATTGTCTGCGTGAGATGTCGTATTTATTATGCAATTATGATCCAACCGTCAGACATTTGCATAGCATGTAGGGTTAGGTTGCAGATTTCCCTCCGCCTATAGATTTAACCTGCGTCAATTGATATCAGAGGGAGGTTGCACGCACTTTTTGATACATAATCGTAGATTCTATAGGTTTTTCATTATGTCTAGGTATCACCACTTGTGCTCACCTCACTTTGGAGGTCTTGAGTCCACTTGCACTTGCTCTCACAGAGCTTCGTCAGGGAGATCCTCACATTATTACGACGATCATTCTCGATCACAGTGCATCACTTTTAGAGATTGTGTTGACCCACCGACACAACCTCACTATGCTAGAGACGATCAGTATGAGGATTGTCGTCGTGTTTATCCGTACACGCGAGTAGATCGTGTTGATCCTTCGACACGACTTAGTTACCTTAAGAATGATTATTATGAGGATAGTCGTTCCGAGAGAGATCTTGAGAGTCAGTTTCGTACTGCTTCCCCTTCATTTGACGGCTCATCGAGTCCCAAGTCTTTCAGCTATTGGCTCGTGGATATGGATTATTATTTAGATCATTTTGAGTTATTCGGTGAGCGTCGCGTCAAATTTGCGAAACTTAGACTTTTAGATCAAGCGAGGGCTTATTGGGCTAGCGTTGAGAGGACCCGCAAACAAGACCGTCTTCGTCGCATCACTAGTTGGGCGGATATAAATCGTATATTGTGTCAGAGATATCTGCCTTCGTCATATCGGAGTCGCTTGCTCGACCAATTATTTTCCCTTCAGCAAGGATCCATGTCTATCGCTGAGTACATGGATCGCTTTGATGAGTTAGTTGTGAGGAGTGATATCCAAGAGGACCCAGCCATGGCCACTACCAGATTTCGGTATGGGCTTCAATCTGACATTCGTACTAAGGTAGTTTATCATAGCTCGGAGTCCCTCGAGCAGACATATCATCTCGCCTTTCGCTATGAACAGTCATTGAGATCCGCAAGAGCTGGTCGATGTGAATCTCATATTGAACTCTGCAGTACGAGTCCCTCCCATACTAAGGCCACTACGACGTCTACCACTATCCTGTCAGGCACGACAGAAGTGATACTAGATGCGGATTACTCTCACCACAGTGAGGTGCTTAGCCCAGTGAGTGACTTATCTCTTATTTCTGACCCGTCTCATGCGACCCCGATTGAGAGTGAGCCTGAGCGACCTATTGAGTCTGCAGTATTGTGTCCCTCACCCACACCTCTTCTTCTATCATGCACCGGATTAGTTAACACCCTCACCATAGACCCAATTTCTTGACACTACACCCACAGACCCATTCTTGAGTGTAGGTCTATGTTGCTCTCCTGTTGTCATTGCCCTGAGTCACATCACGACCGAGAGCTCAGAGCTTGATGTTGATCTCGTAGTGACTATGCCACCCATTCAAGGGAACACGACCTCTTACGATGGTACTCACATGGAGGATCATGACCCTAGTGATGAGTTTTATGATGACCCCCATGTTTAGCCTCCTGATGAGCTGCCACATCCTGGTGAGGATACGATTCGTGTGAGACACTCGTTTATGAGCTTTGAGTTATTGGCGCCTCTTTCGCTATCATCTATAGTCTTGCCCCAGAGAATTGATCTTGCGTAGAGCATAACATATGTAGAGCCTTCCTTGAGTACGCTTGAGCATACACATATTTTGAGGGTCTATCTTATGGTACATCGCACCCTCGATAAGTTTTGGGACACGCCACCCGCTGACTTACCCGATGAGTTCTTTCTTGTCGGGGACACTCACCACACTCGAGAGTCACGTCTTTTAGTCAGTGTGCACGATCTTTATTCAGGTGGTTACCTCATTCACGATGACTTCTCATATACACCTCCTGGTGAGCCCCCAGATGTGTCACGTTCTCTGAGAGATATTTGGCTCTTTATGAACTAGTATTTGAGTATAGTTATCTCTCACAATTATCTGAGCACTCGTCACACACGGGAGGAGTTTTTCTACACTCCACCGAGAGAGCCCCCTGATAGGCCACCATATTTTAGAGACGTCCTGGTCATTATTAGACTTTCCTGTAGCAGGTATGTTGTGTTGGTCATGTGTCATTTGCATCATTTGCATGAGTCTGTTGAGTTGTTTCGTCATCTTTTGCATGAGTCTTTTGTGTTGTCTGTTCATCGTTTGTATGTGTGTCATGAGTCAGTCCGACGAATAATCCATATTGGTAATAAATCTTGTAAATCACATGCAGATGTTCATTGACGAGTGCAGGTACATCATGAATGCAAGCAGGTGATGGTAAGAATCTGCGTTGTGAGGCTCCGTGCGAAGCTTGCTAAAAGCTTGAGCGTTAGGCGAATGAGTCCCTACTCAGTCCTGAGATGCACCGCGACAAATGCTTATGAGCTGGACATCCCCGCGAGCATAGGTACCCATACTGTGTTCAATGTCGAGGACCTGATGCCATACTTTGCACCTCATGAGTATTCGGGCCCATATCTTGGTGTCCCTCCTGAGCCTTTACCACCGTTTTTACCTCCCACCACTCAGTCTACCCCTGAGCCCTTGCCACCACATTCATTGCCCCGTGCTCAGCCCATTTCTGACCCCCACTTACCCGGGATCCTGTCCCCAACGGTTCCACCATTGGCACCTCAGATCACATCAGATCCTTCTGTTATTATATTGAGAGATGAGATTACCACTGAGATCTTTACCCATGAGTCTGTACCCTCTACAACCGGTCTTGTGTGCCACTACCTGGTTTGCGGGCGTGGACGAACCTTCATTGACGACACCCGGATGCTACCGACGGAGCTTGATCGACTCGCCCTAGACTTCGACTTCAGTACGACCGTCTCCATTCATTGGAGATGGAAGCTTTTTAGTCCGGAGGAGTTGATTGGAGAGGACACTTTTCCAGCGACGACACTTGGGGTGACCTCTAGTGGACCTCTTCGAGCTTTACCTGGCATGCAGCGAGAGAATTCTGATCCTTATTCATCGGGAGATGAATTCTTTCAAGCCGGAGAGAGTGATGCGGAGCAGAAACGGGGACGAGCTTTGGGCCCATTCAGAGCTGATTTGGAGACTTACCATAAATGACATTCCCGGATCGACGATCCGACTCTGTGGATGCGTCCGAATTCGCGTTGCGAATCAATTTCATATATAGCTTTGTACTTTTCGGATTCTATTTCATGTAGTTTTGGCCCCGAGACCAATGACCAATCATAGTCGTTGATTCCGGGTGCCCTAATTTTTATTTCTTATAAATAGATGGTTTAGGGCTGCCGTCATTTTTATTGCTGAATGTGTGGAGAGCTTCTTCCTTCATTCCGGTGATCCCCTCCGCGGTGCCGACTCCGTGGAGCCCCCTTGATGACGATTCCTCGGGTAAGTTTGTGTCCTTTTGATTTCTTCTTCCATTTTCCCTGTTTTCCCCACTGTCCAGCCCCTGTTACAACAAATTTTCCTGCCAAGATCAGCCATTCCCTCTTATGCCTCACTGTTCAGAACTATTGATGAAATTTACTAGTCCTTTCATATAGTTTTCACTCTCCTATTCCAACTGTCGGCCACCACAGAACCCCCTATAGCCGGCCCTATCCCCACCTCCGCCCTTTCCTAATCAGGCTGCCGCCTCTGTTTTCTCCTCCTAAACAGCAGCCAGCCACCTCCAGGGACCCCTCAGCCACCTTCCTCGCTCTGCCCAGCCACCGGCCACCCTATAGGCCCCCTCTCCGACAGCCACCACCTTCCCTATAGACTCCAGCCGCCTCTCTGGGCAAATCCAGCCCGGATTTCCATCAGCTTGACCCTCCCCTGCTTGCCCCTACCCTCCCAAACAGGTGGATACACCTCAAAACAGCCACCAAACACCAAATCTATTCATATCTGGGTATTTTAGCCTGGGTTCAGCCACCCCACCCCGATCCAGCCCTCCTAAACCTCGAACAACCCTCCTTTTACCCGATCCGGTCCACCAACCACTGGAATTCTCTTTTGAGTCCTCCAATATTCAGATCTATTTCATTGACAGCAACCCTAATATTTATGCGGCGTATTTGTATTGGTATTTTGTTGTAAGACATGAATATGGTATGATTATTACATGTCTGTTTGGTACTTTAGTTTGTTATAGTTATTTGCCCCTGGACTAATCTCTAATTACAGGAAGAATTCATTCGTCGCGCGCTCGTGTTTTGGCCCTCCACGCGGAGGAAAGCCAAAGCTTGTTCCGCTTAATTAATTTATTTTGACTTGCTGTGGAATTGTCAATGTGGGATGTCGTATTTATTATCCAATTATGATCTAATTGTCGGACATTTTCATAGCATGTAGGGTTAGGTTGCAGATTTCCCGCCGCCTATAGATTCACCCTGCGTCAAGTAGCATGTCCTCTGCACTCTTTCCAACTTCTGCGGCTTCTTTAATAATGGTTGAAAGTGTCGAGTCCATATTTTCTCTATCCAAGTATCACAAGCCACTATGTCATGTATCAGTCCGTAGTCTTCTGTGGGTCTCCACATCAATTGGGAGTAAGCGTTCACAATTTCCTGCTCCTCTGAATGGATAAGAGATTTGCGGGAAAGGAATGAGCATGCAAAACATTAGACAAAGTCAAAGTGTTGGTACATTGCACGGTACCCTTATCAACAATTTGCTGAGTTGTGTCATCGATAGTTTGGATGCGCTTTAGGACTGCTAAGGGAGTACACGAAAAGAATTCGCTAGCATCCCAATGACATGTTGAGAAGCACCCGAATCGACTATCCAATCTTATGTCTATTATTAGATATAGATGCGAGGGCAGGAGTTTCTCTCATACCTGTGGTTGAATGAGCGAACAAGGCAATGTTACTTCTTGATGAAGCTGGAATGAGTGCATCGCCATTTACTCTCTTCTGCTTCCTCCACATCAATTGGGAGTAAGCGTTCACAATTTCCTGCTCCTCTGAATTATCCATCTCATTCCTATTTTCTCCTGCCTCATCTTTAGCTATCATAAGGTCCGCCTGATAGCTTCCTTTTCCTCCATCTATGCAGCCCCACGACCGAGAACACAGTAGTCTTCTTTTACCCGTCCACCTGCGTCCCGCTCTTTTGGTGGCTTGAGGCAAGCCAGCTAGAGACGACCTACTTCACCACAATTATAACATTATCGTGTTTCACTCTTGTATCTTGTGGGCCAAGGATTGGTCACCACTAGGGCTGATTTCGCCTCGACGGGTGTAGCTATACCATACTGTAGTCAAATCTGGCTTTCCTCCTGCATCATGGCTGAGATTGTCTCATCCAGGAAAGGAATCTTCGGTTGAGCGAGAAAAATCACACTTTTTTTGCTTAAATGTCGGGTTCAATCCCCTCATAAAGTGCATAGTCCTCTGCTGAGTATCTCGCTCCCCTTTTGTGCATCCAGGGTCCTTGCATCATGCGGCTGGGGAGAAATAATCGTAGTTTGCCCATAGTCGCTCCAGATCTGTGGTATACTCCTTGATCGAGCGATCCTCCTGGGTCACATTCTCAATCTCTCGTTTGATCAGAAACACGCGCATGTTGTTGTCAAACCCTGCATAGAGCCTCTGTAGCTTCCCCTAAACATCGCTTACAGTCTCTATGTCGTCCACTGCGATAGTGATAGAAACGACCATTGTGTTCTGGAGCCATATGTGCAACAGGCTGTGTGTAGTCTTTCATTTATTGTACCCATCAAAATCCTTTTCTGGCTCCTTCCTTCCGCTAGTCAGATAGCCCTCCAAGTTCCTTTCGGAGAGCCCTTTTCATCCGGCGCAACCAAATTAAGTACATAGCTGGTCCATCGAGCTTTAACAAAACATGGGGAAGATCCAGCTTTACTAGAGGCGACGACGATTGAGCCAATCTCTCGCTTTTTTACACCTGCAAGTATTCGAAGAACACTTTTAAATCCACCTCCTCCATCTTGACAATTAATTTCTCCATGAGCGAATGAATTTCTCCAAAAAATGCGCACCGAGAAGTTTTTGCACCACGACAATCCTATAGTGCAAGAAGAGCCGCTCTGTAATGTCCCCTTCCACCTTTCGTGAACACATCACTAGGCCTTAGGCGGACTGTTACCGAGCTGCAGTCTAAGCATCCCAACCCCTCTCCAGCCCACTGGCAGGTTGTTGGTGGCTACATACTCCCTTTGATGAGGCAAACTCGATAGTCAAGCGCGCATCACGGGGATTTTATAGGAGGTCACCCATCTCAGTACTACTCTAGTCTGAGCACGCTTAACTATGGAGTTTTTCCACTTCTCATCACCAATTGAGCTGCACTTTTTATTGTATTGTTCCCGCACCCCAGCGTGTACTCTAATTTCCACCTGGTCCAGTTTCGATTAGCGGGTTGCATCCCAAGCACCCCAACTCCATAGTTATGTGTGCTTAGGCTGGAGTAGTATTGGAATGGGTGACCTCCTGGAAAATCCCCGTGATGTAGCTCAATTGGTGTTGAGAAGTTGAAAAACTCTATAGTTAAGCGTGCTCGGGCTGGAGTAGTACTGGGATGGGTGACCTCCTGGGAATTCCTCATGATGCGAGCTTGACTATCGAGTTTGCCTCGTCAAAGGGAGTCTGCGGCCACCAATAACCCGCCTTTGGGCTAGAGAGGGGTTGGGGTGCTTGGGCTGCAGCTAGGTAACCAGAACTGGACTAGGTGGAAATTATAGTACACGCTGGAGTGCAGGGACGTTACATGCTCCAAGGATCCTTCTTCGTACCCAATAACTACTCCGCAGATCCGCAACTGAGGCTTCTTCGTGCCCTTTGTAGCCCAACACATGTGGCTACTCTCTCCGTGCGTTCAACAACCCCCGCAATTGACCTCTACGCACGAAGATCAGCTGCGTACAAAAAGACTCTTGCAATAAATTTCTACGCACAATAACAAAATTTTGCCGCACTCCTTACATGTGATGCGCGATGCGCCACACTCTCGACCGCATTACCTCACTCTGGTGATGCGCGATGTCACACTGCTTCCTGCCGCATCCCGACGAGAAGGAACAATTCGTCGCGATGCGCAATAACGGGCGTAGTGTCTCACTCCGCCGTGCTCCTCCTCCCTGGGCGCTGTCGCAATGTCACGAAAAAGATGCTGCTCCCTATGCTGATGATGTCGCGCTCCTACCCGCATTGTGCGAGCAACATGCTTTCGCAAGCGAGGGAGGGAGATGCCGCTTCTTTATCGGGGCTGGGGCAACCTGTGCGCAGTCCTTACGACACTATCGTGACTCCGCCGGTACTCCCGCACTGTGCGTAACTACTCTCTCGCGCAACTTCTCCTGCGCGCAACTCCTTCCTGCGCGCGTAACTCTGCGTGGTCCTCTCAGTGCGCAACTCATGCCGGTGGTCTCCCACACCCAAGTCCTCTGGGCACAACTCCAGCCGTACCCCGTAACTCCGACCGCACCCCGCAACTCCGGCTGCATCCCACAACTCCGGCCACACCCCACAACTCTGATATCACCCCGTAACTCTTGTCGCACCCCGCAACTCCTCCCTATGAGCAATTCCTCCCGCGCGCAACTCTGGTGCGCTCGGGGCGTGCAAATTCCTGTGCCGGATTTCTGTACCAGAGATTGACACGGGTCACAATTTCCTCTGCAGTTCCTTCCCGTTTTTTTTCCCGCTCTTCCTTTTCCTGTCAAAGACACACTTGGACGGCACGAGAAAAATGAAAAGAAAGATTAAAAATTTGGAATTTGGGGAACATGACTCTGATATCATGTAGAAAATTAAAGGAATAAATTTTTTATTATTTTCACGAAGTTATTTACATCAATACATATCTCCCCTATATATACACACAAGAGGGAAACCCAAAAATAGATTATGTGATGTGAGATTAATCCCAGAAAGGAGGAGGATGCTAATAACACATCAATATGTGTTATATGCACACCAAATTCTAACAGAAAGTTAGCCTTTGAATAGTAGGTGGTCGGCCGATCACGACAGGCGTGCGGCGAGCATGGTTCAAACTCGCACATGCCGCCTACCAATCGGGACCGTCAACCTAATGTTCTTAGGCTAATATTATATACATATATGTCTTTACCATATATAAAGAAATATCAAACTTATGAATTTTAAATATATCCGACATGATATTTCATCTACCGACGGATCAAACCGCTCTCTCTCTCTATTTTTTAGGCCTCCTAAACCTAGGAGAGGGCAACCTAAACTTACTAGGATGTGGAATTAAAATTTTGCCCCTGCTCTCAGGATTAAAAGGGAAATTTATTTGCGAAAATAGCCTCTTAATTTTAGTGAAAATTTTTAGGTGCACATAATGCACGCTCCTCCTGTGCCCATTTAAAAACCTCCAATCCCGTGGGGCCCGCTTTCTTTCTTTCCCTTTGGAAAGAATAAATTCAAAAATCCCGCCTCCTCCTTCCTCGCCTCCGCGCGCCATCGCCGCACATCTAGGGTTTCACAGACCATCCACACCTCTTCCTGTGCCCCTCCGAACATGCCGGCTGTAAGGTGAAGCCATCTAGGGTTTCAGTGAACATTTGCAAGGTGAAGCCATTTGAGCTCCAGAGGCAACTCATTCTTGCAATCAAATCTCCCTCCGTTGGTAAGCAAACTATAATTTTCTCAACTAATACTTTCGATGTAGTACCTACATGGATTTTCTTCTAATGCAGGTGTTCCCTGACTTTTGAAAACTAAGAAGTAGTCTATATTACTTGATTCATCAAACGTACGAGAAACTGGTAGTTGATAGTTATGATAATGTAAGTCTTTAAGCTTCCTGCACTGTCAATGTTCTACCTTCGTTCTAGTATTTGAACAGACCACGGGTAAAATATAGTATATTTTTCCCAGCTGAATCTTCATATTACATTTGGAATGCTATTTGCCCGACTCTTAATTACAACTGTATTTTTTTCAATTACAACTGGATATCTGTATTACAACTGTAATTATGTTTTAATTTGCAGAGAGGAAGCGAACCATTCCCTATTGTGCACAGTGAGGAGGAAGCATATGATGCGTACTGCGACTATGCTCATAAAACAGGCTTTAGTGTTAGAAAGCAGAATATTGTTTATTGGACACATACGATGATTATTAAGGACTGCGGGTATTGTTGCTCCAAGTCTGGTATAAAGGTATCAAAACCGACGATTGACAATCAAAAAAGGTACCGCAAGTTGGATACTCGCACAGGTTGTTTAGCCTGCATATATTTCAATGTAGATAAAGAAGGGAAGAATTGAGAAGTTACGAAATTCGTCGAGAAACACAACCACCCTCTAGCATCAGAAAATGACAAGCATTTATTGAGGTCTCATCGCAGTATATCTAATGTCAAAGCTAGTCTTCTGAAGAATATGACTGGTGTGGGTATTAGAACAACCGATGCATATAATTTTCTTGTCGATGAAGTAGGTGGTGTTGAAAATATAGGATTTTCTAAGACAGATGCCTATAATTTTGTTCAATGAGAAAGAAAAGCTCTAATAGATAGTGGGGATGACATGAGTCTGTCAAAAATATTGCAGGAACGACAATCAGAGGATAATATGTTTTCCTATGACATTCAAACTAATGAAATGAATCGACTGATTAGTTTTATTTGGATCGACGGACGTAGCAAAATTGATTATGATTGTTTTAGTGATGTTATCATATTTGATACCACATATCGTACAACTTGGCGTGCACCCCCTTTATTGTTGTTAACTACCATTTGCAGAATATTTTTTTCGGCGAGGCCTTCATAGCAACAAAAACCATTGAATCTTTTTGTTGGATATTCGAGACTTTCTTGAGGTTTGGTGGGGAAAACAACCCATCACGATATTTACGGATCAAGACCAGACAATGACTGTTTCTATTGAGAGAGATTTTTCCAATACTCGACATCATTTGTGTCAGTGACACATCTCAAAGAAAGCACCGTCAAAGGTACCTTCTTTCACTCATGAAAGATGTATTAGATTTCTTTTCTATAATTGTATGAGTAAATGTGATAGTGAGGTTGAATTTGAGAATTGTCAGAGTGATATGATAAGAAGAGGAAACCTGGACGAAAATAGGTTGTTGCAGGACTTATTTAAGGTTAGAATGAAATGGTCAACCGTTTTCAATAAAGAGAGATTAGATCTCGGTATATTATCGACCCAAAGGAGTGAATCAGCCAATAATATTTTACATGGTTGTTCTAAAGCAACAGTTCACTCGTTGAATGTTATGTTGGTTTGGACAAATTAACCTCAAGTTGACGTCGATCCGAACACGATGAAGATTTTCGTTGCAAACATGATAATGTAATATTAAAGTACAAGGATTGTCTACTACTCAAAAAAATATCAAAGATTTACACTCAAAAGAGTTATTCATTGTTTGAGCAAACATTTATGGACGGTGTTGTTGGTGTTTGTATTGTAGAGGAATCAAGAATAACTGACGATCGTATCTTGTATGTTACACAACATTCTGACATAGCCAATAATGTTAAACAGTGGTTCGTGTCATTTCATCCAACCAATTTTGATGCCGATTGTTCATGCAGAGGGTTTCAAATAAAGGAAATATTATGCAAACATATATTAAGGGTGTATAATCATAAAAATGTTACGCAATTACCTGAGAAATACATACTCAGCAGATTCACTCTGAAGGTGAAGAAGGATGTGTATCGTTTCAAGAGTGCAAGTCTGGAAGACTTTGACTCCAATTTAGTGTTCATGAGTCATATGATGAGGTTTACCTATGATCTCACTCGTCAGATAGAAGATTGGAAGATTGCTAGAGAATATGTACTAAGTGCTATGAATGAAATTGCTAAGAAATCAGATGAGATATTGATGATGATGAGAAGACGAAAAATGATATATTTCCTGATAATCAAAAAGACAAGGGTAAAGTTCGGGATTCACCGACAATGTGACGTAAGGAACGATCAAACAACCGACCTAAGAGTCATTGAGAGAAACCAACGAAAAGAAAAAGTAAGAAACTTTGTTTGCAATTATTTTTTTGACTTACAATTACTAATACTCTTGTACATGTTTATTTTTTTAAAGGACAAAACGGAGTCAAAGTGAGAAGATCATATCGTGGAAAATGTCAAGATAGAACCCAAGGAGTATGACTTCATAGGAAATTTGTCTCTGGATCGAGACTCGGCCCCAGTTGATACGACTCTTTGCCCGAATCTAAACAACGAATTCTTGGCGAATGACATATATTTAAATTTCTATGCAATTCCAGATGTATTTGAATGATGATTGTTAGCATATTGATATTAAACCTCACAATTTCTACTAATCAATCGCTTAACGTCTTGTTTGTCATTGTGGAGTTAAATGTTGAATGAAATTTCAGTCACTTATATCAGATAATATTCACCAACATCCACATTTTCTTCATTGAAAACCGTTTTACAAAAACAAATAAACAACTAAGATAGTATCTTTAGACACAACAACATCAATGTTTCCTCCATGCGATAAAGAATAAACCTTAATTTTTTGCAATAGTGTTGTGCCTAATTTCGCTATTGAATGCTCGAATAATTGTTTCTATGATGATCATGACTACTCTGCGAAAAGAGGAAAACCACTAGCCCAAGTGGAAAGGAAATTCCTTCCAAGCAAAGACAATGTAGAGAGTAAACTAGCAGATCATTAGCCCTCAAACTACAACCATAGTCTTAATTTTAAATAGAAAACCATTTGAAATTAGCAAAGAGGCTTGGAATGTTTGAAGTAGTGCTGCAATAATTTCAGCTCTAATTCTCGACATGTCCTTCGGCCAGCTACTATGTCTCTTCCAATCCACCTAATCCTTCAACAAGCTCGCCTCCATATACTTCATCATGAAGATGCCGCAATCGTTGTCGTTGTCCTGTGTGGGAAGCCCTTCGATTATGTGTATTGGCCAATCAATAATGTCTCCTGCAAGCACCTCTGATCTGTCCTTCTAAAGAAATCTAATCTGCACATAAAATACAATATAGTCAGACATGAAAAATAATAAATTTACAATTACATTGCAAAATATAGTAACGTACATTTTCTCAGAGGGATGACCTATGCATGAGATTCAGAAGTGAATCGTTGAAATCCCAATACCTGCCCTTCAAATTTTCCACCAATAGGACCCAGTGGCTTGCAACATGGCATGAGATCATGATAGCCTTGACAGCTCTAAATGAGTCATGGGTTATATGGTCTACCAACCTACGGCTTATTTTGCCACATCTTTTAAAGTACTGTAGATAAATAGAGAGAAAAATACAAACTATAAATAACAAGCAATGATGAGTTTAACTTAAAAAGTTTTTTCATTACCGCGTGGTTGGAAGATACAAACAAGAAACTGATCATGTTATTGCCCTCTTTTCTTTGAGAGGAATTTAAAACGTAAGCATATGCATCTATATGAGAGGAGCACACCCACCTAGTCCCTAAAATGTCAAGAAGACTCGATCAAGAAATATAAATATTTCTTCTCTCAATAATAATAGAATCCCTGCATAAAGTGAAATGGGTAAATAATAAAAATCCCAAAAAGAATACTAAAGAAAATGCAACTTTACGTACCGATCAGGATATCGATCCAACACGAAGTCAATTATTTCTCTATGTTGGAGAAAAAGATGATCCCCCCGGGGATATGGTGTTATTGCTCTTCTATATGGATCTATGTTATCCCTCTCCCTCTTCTTCTGTCTTCCCTTTATCGGTGTGATCATTCTAATTTGTGTTGTAATTATGGTTTTCTCCTCCTCCTTTAAATTTGTTGCTTTTGGTGATGATCTTTGTGGCGACGGTGACGGTGTTTGTAGAATACTTGCACTTGGTCTCCCTTCCCCAAATAGGGTTGTCAATGCATCAAACTTCTCTTGAATAAAGTTTTTGAGTTTGTTTACATAGCCTTGAAATCGCTCTTCCCTCTATCTCTCCTCCTCTTCCCTTTTCTTCTTTTTCAAAACCTTCTTCTCCTCCTTTGTCTCCTTCTTCGCCTCCCTCTTCCTCTCCTCCTCTTCCTTTTTCTTCTTTTCCCTAACCCTCTTCTCCTTCACCTTCTTCTCCTTTCCCTTCTTCTCCTTCTCCTTCCTCTTTTCCTTCTTTTCCTTGTTTTCCCCTCCCTCTCCCTACTCTTCTTTTTTAAGCTTTGATTCTCCTCCTCCTCGAAATCTGATGAATATGCCTCTCTTTCTCCTAGTAAGTCTTGCTCCTCAACTGATATATAAACGAAAACCCTCCTAACCTGAATGCAAATAATCACTCGTGTTATATGGCTATGAATCAATTAATTCAAAAAATAATTATATACTACTTACATTGTCAGGCTTTGACAGTTTGACTTGGAGTTTTGAACATTGCGTAGAGCTGATGGTAAGCTTGGAGGACCATCAGTGCAATCGAGGTATGACCATTTCAGAAGTTGGCGCTGCTATAGAGGTATGTTCAAAAACCAAACCTACAAAAGGAGATGAGATAAATATAAATAATTAATAAAATTACAGTTTTCGTGTTCTTCTTTACCACCAAGATGACAGTACATCCCTCGAGGTAGCCTAGATTTGTCATCTCCTCCCTAGCAACAGCGTGGCTCATACGAACAAAATGAGAGTGAAGGAAACTATGTATGAATATCGGACAGTTAACTGTTCCAAAATCATCCAATTCTTGGAAATCTAAAATGAAAGTTGGTACTTTAAGCCCTTTAAGAGGGAAGAACAGTACTGCCAATACATATCTAACAAGAGATTTTATTCTCCTAATCTCTAAGGTTGGGAGGCCTCCTCAATAGTGAGGACAACTATCTTCTGCACCAAATCCTTATGCTTGCAGTTGGATAAAGGGGTTCGCTGAAAATGAAATTCCCTTCCGCGGTTCGGAAGACCCAGAATGCATGCAACTTCATTCACGGTTAATTTAACATAATATTTACCCAAAAGAAAAGCATTTCTCCTGACAGAGTAAGAGTTCATAATGTAATATAATAGTGAGATATTTTTGTTGAATAATCGGCATACTGAATAAATCTAAAATCCTAAATTCTCGGAGAGACTCGATTGAGTCATCAGATAGGACATCCAATAAAGGTTTAACATTGTCTTTAAAAGATTTTACAGCGCATCGGCTATACAAATAACTTGAACCTGACATCTACCGACAATAAACAATAATAAAGTCAATTAAAACTAGAAATATAACTATGTTACAACTGGAAAACTTAGATTACAATTGGAATAGAATATATTGAAACAAAAAATATAATTATGTTATAACTGGAATACTAAGATTATAATTGGAATAAAATGTGCCAGTTTTTAAGGTGGAATGTGCCAGTTTTTAAGGTAGAATGTGCCAGTTTTTAAGGTGGAATGTGCCAGTTTTTAAGGTGGAATGTGCCAGTTTTTAAGGTGGAAAAACAACTTTACAACTGGAATGTGCCAGTTTTTAAGGTAGAAATAAAAATCGAAATACTAGGTTAAAATTGGAATGTGTCAGTTTTTAATGTGGAAAAATAACTTACAACTGGAAGAGATGGAAGATACCTGTGAATGAAAACAACAAAAATGGTGGAACCAAAGGAAAAAATTCATGTAAAATCCTGCGTGATACCTTCAATGTTCTTCCGCCGATCTACAATTAATCTTCCTTCTCTGCCAATGTTCACCAAAACCCTAGTTGTTTTCACCTTGCAGCCGGCGTGTTCAGAGGGGCATGAGAGGTGTGGATGGTCTGTGAAACCCTAGATGTGCGGCGATGGCGGAGGCGAGAAAGGAGGAGACGGGATTTTTGAGTTTTTTCTCTCCAATGAGGAAGAAAGAAAGCGGATCCCACAGGATTGGAGGTATTTAAATGGGCACAGAAATAGCGTGCATTATGTGCACCTAAAAATTTTCCCTCTCATTTACAATCACTTAGCAAAGTTTTGATCTATCATGAACTTATAGTTTACTTGAAAAAAATAACAAGTCAATTATACTAGCAGCTTAGTAGCTTTAAACGCATGCTCCTCATCTTGTAGAAGACAATACAACAAGAACTTATATAAAATAAATGTATTGACTTTTACATATAATGTTTTTGTTATTAAACTCTCTTAAAAAAGCCAAAAGTTTCTGTGACTTCATGTGTTCTTCATGAGTTGCTACCCGACTCTACCGATGTTCCGTCAGGAGGCAGGGCCTCCCCAAATCGAACGGCCCTTGGGCCGCCAGGTTGGGGTGAATTCTGCTCTACCCAAACAGGGCGACAATTTTGTTGCATGGCTCTGCCGACGCCCAACAAGGAGGCATGTTCGCCCAAAATCGGGCGGCCCTTTGGCCGTCTGTTTGGGGCGACCTCCTTGATACCCAAACCGAACCGCAATTTTGTCGCCCGACTGTGCCGACACCCAGTGAGAAGGCACGGGAGGCCCTTTGGCCGCCTGGCTGGGCCTTCCTCCTCGTTGCCAAAACTGGTCGGTAATTTTTTTGTTCGGCTCTGCCAACACCCAGCGAGGATGCGGGGACGCCCCAAATCAGGCGGCCCTTTGGCTGCGTGGTTGGGGCGGCCTTCTCGCCGACCTAACCAGGCATCAATTTTGCCGCCCGAACTTGTTCGGGGAAATGTCCTCCCTACCGCCGGCCTTGCTGGTCTACTCCTTCCCAAGCGGAAGGGGTGGTTGGATTTTTCGTTTTGCTTAAATCACCTGAGGGCAAAGTCATCATTCTTAAAAATTTGGTGATCCGCGTGCCTAATTTCAGACGTTTCTATTCGACCATCTGGTAGTTATTGGAGGAAATTTTTGGGCCGTCCCTCTCTAAATATATAAATTTTCGACACGCTCCTTCCTTGTGTGCTCCCGCGCGCGCCGCTTCCTTGTGCGCTCCCGTGCCCGCCACTTCATTGCAAGCTCCCGTGCTCTCCCCTTTCATGTGTGCTCCCGCGCGCACCGTTTTATGTGTGCTCCCATGCCTCGTCCTTGCACACTCGCGCCGGTTTCTTGAAGGCTTCCACGCTCGTCCCTTCCTTGCGTATTCCCGCGCACACCCCTTCTTTGCGCGCTCCTGCGCTCGTCACTTCCTTGCGCGCTCACGTGCGCACCGCTTCCTAGCGCGCTTCCAGGCACACCCCTTCCATGCGCGCTCCCGCGCGCTCCACGCCCCTTCCTTGAGCGCTCCCGCGCAAACCGCTTCCTTGCTTGCTTCTGTTCACGTCCCTTCCTTGTGCTCCCGCGCGCGCCGCTTGTTTGCGCGCTCCCGTGCGTGCCCCTTCCATGCTCGCTCCCGCGCACGCCGTTTCCTTGCGCGCACCCGCGCGCCCCTTCCATGTGCGCTCCCCCGCGCGCCGTTTCCTTGCTCGCTCTCGCGCCTGCCGCTTCCTTGCGCTCTCCCGTGCACACCCCTTTCATGTGCGCTCCTGTGCGCGCCACTTCCATGCGCGGTCCCACGCGCGCTGTTTCCTTTTGCGCTCTCGCGTGTGCTGCTTCCTTGCGCGTTCCCGCACAAGTCCCTTATTTGTGCGTTCCTGCACGTGCCTGTTACGCTGCGTGACTGAACTGAACAAGAATGAACATCGGCCTGAGGAGAGGGAGAGGAATCCGATTGGAGAGATAGAGAGAATTAATTGGAGAGCGAGAGAACTAATTGTTGAAATTTGTGAAATGAAAGTGGGTGATCGGGCAGTCCGGGCGGCCTGGGCGGACTGGAGCTGGAGTTCGGCGGACTGGTGTTGGCGGCCTGTAGTCCTGTTGGCTGTTTTTGCGGATTGGATTCCGCGGACTGCGCAGACTGGTTGAGTCTGACAGTGGCTGGCTAAACAGTGCGGTATGGTGTCCACGGTCTATGCGGACTGAGGCTTGGAGTCCGCGCAATCAGCTTTTGGTCTGGAGTTACGGTGAGCCGCAATCTGGTAGCGATTTGGCCTTGGAGCTGGCAGACTGTCTCTGTGTCCGCCGAGCTCGCACGATCTTGCTGTTTGGACTTGCACTTCTGTGAAGTCCAGGGTTTCCGCATTGTCCGCTGTGACCGGGCCGTTGGCCTGTTGGTCATGGACATTGCGAGCTGAGTTGGTGTCCGCATAGTCCGCTGTGACCGGGTGGTTTGTCTGTTGTCGTGGACTTGTGCATGCAAACAGATGTTGTGTCCTCTCTCCATGCGGACTGGCATTGTGCTCAGCTGGTTGCACTCTTGCGGGTTTGGCGATCTGTTCGCGAGTCCGGCTTGTCGGTGCGAACTCGGCGGACTGGCAGTGCTAGCTGCGATCATGGGGCGATTAGCCTATCTCATAGGGCGGTGATCACACTCCTTACCCTGCCTATAAATAGGACCCCCCGACTCGTCATTTTATAACAGAGTAAACAGTAAGTTGGACTTGAATTTAATGCCGCGAACTCGGTTTTTGTATTCACGCGGGTTGATTAGTCTTAACCGGTTGCTGTGTGCAGGTGGCGCGGCTAGCACTGTGAAGCCAGAATCTTGGTTTTGACCTCGGTCAGGCTCAGTGAAGTTAGCGGACTGCGTTCAACGGTTACCAGTTTTCTGCATCAACTTTCCCAATTCAATAATCTGTCCGCGTGACCTCGCGGTCTCGGCGGGTAGGCGGTCTGTTCCTCGGTTCGGAAGCAGCAGGCAGTTCTGCGAATAACGGCGTGTCCGCGCGACCTCGCGGTCTCGGCGGACTCCGTGTTCAGTTCGGCTTCAGCTCAGTTCGGGCGGTCTCTGCGGGCAGGCGGCCTCGGCGGTCTCAGTGTTTCTGTCTGCCCGAATTGATTGTAGTTTCTGTTTTTTCATGTACTGGCGAAATTATGTCTCGCCACGTATACCTCGCCCTGTAAAGAAGATTGATAAATTTTTGATCTGCTTGTTTCTGTATATGCACTCTGGTTGCTTGAGTATTCTTCCTGTTTTCCGCTTGTTCAAGTTGTGATCTGGGCAAGTCTTTTATTTGTGCGTTCCTGCACTGTTACGCTGCGTGACTGAACTGAACAAGAATGAACATCGGCCTGAGGAGAGGGAGAGGAATCCGATTGGAGAGATAGAGAGAATTAATTGGAGAGCGAGAGAACTAATTGTTGAAATTTGTGAAATGAAAGTGGGTGATCGGGCAGTCAGGGCGGCCTGGGCGGACTGGAGCTGGAGTTCGGCGGACTGGTGTTGGCGGCCTGTAGTCCTGTTGGCTGTTTTTGCGGATTGGATTCCGCGGACTGCGCAAACTGGTTGAGTCTGACAGTGGCTGGCTAAACAGTGCGGTATGGTGTCCACGGTCTATGCGGACTGAGGCTTGGAGTCCGCGCAATCAGCTTTTGGTCTGGAGTTACAGTGAGCCGCAATCTGGTAGCGATTTGGCCTTGGAGCTGGCAGACTGTCTCTGTGTCCGCCGAGCTCGCACGATCTTGCTGTTTGGACTTGCACTTCTGTGAAGTCCAGGGTTTCCGCATTGTCCGCTGTGACCGGGCCGTTGGCCTGTTGGTCATGGACATTGCGAGCTGAGTTGGTGTCCGCATAGTCCGCTGTGACCGGGTGGTTTGCCTGTTGTCGTGGACTTGTGCATGCAAACAGATGTTGTGTCCTCTCTCCATGCGGACTGGCATGGTGCTCAGCTGGTTGCACTCTTGCGGGTTTGGCGATCTGTTCGCGAGTCCGGCTTGTCGGTGCGAACTCGGCGGACTGGCAGTGCTAGCTGCGATCATGGGGCGGTTAGCCTATCTCATAGGGCGGTGATCACACTCCTCACCCTGCCTATAAATAGGACCCCCCGACTCGTCATTTTATAACAGAGTAAACAGTAAGTTGGACTTGAATTTAATGTCGCGAACTCGGTTTTTGTATTCACGCGGGTTGATTAGTCTTAACCGGTTGCTGTGTGCAGGTGGCGCGGCTAGCACTGTGAAGCCAGAATCTTGGTTTTGACCTCGGTCAGGCTCAGTGAAGTTAGCGGACTGCGTTCAACGGTTACCAGTTTTCTGCATCAACTTTCCCAGTTCAATAATCTGTCCGCGTGACCTCGCGGTCTCGGCGGGTAGGCGGTCTGTTCCTCGGTTCGGAAGCAGCAGGCAGTTCTGCGAATAACGGCGTGTCCGCGCGACCTCGCGGTCTCGGCGGACTCCGTGTTCAGTTCGGCTTCAGCTCAGTTCGGGCGGTCTCTGCGGGCAGGCGGCTCGGCGGTCTCAGTGTTTCTGTCTGCCCGAATTGATTGTAGTTTCTGTTTTTTCATGTACTGGCGAAATTATGTCTCGCCACGTATACCTCGCCCTGTAAAGAAGATTGATAAATTTTTGATCTGCTTGTTTCTGTATATGCACTCTGGTTGCTTGAGTATTCTTCCTGTTTTCCGCTTGTTCAAGTTGTGATCTGGGTAGTTCCAAAGATATTAATTTGGCGTTTGAACTATCTTGCTGAGCTTTTTGAGAAAATTTAAAACTAATTTTATATTAAAGACAGTACAGCTGTTTACATCATCCGGCTACTTATTTATAGCTATAATATTATAGCCCTTATACATATACCCCATCCCGCAAATTAACATGTGATCCTGTAGCCTGCATTGTAGCGGGATTATTCTAGAATGCGCTACAACGCTACAACGCCCATTCCTTGTGCACTCCCGCGCACGCCGTTTCCTTGCGCTCTCTCGCGCGCGCCGCTTCTTTGCACGCTCCCGTGTGCTCCCCTTCCTTTCGCGAGCCGCGTCCTTGCGCGCTCCCACGATACCTCCTCCTTACACGCTCCTGTGCACGCCTCCTCCAAGTGCGCCCCCGTACGCTCCGCTACAAATGCGCCGCCACATGCTCCTCTCCAAGTGTGTTTTCCGCACACCCTACTTTCTAGAATAATTCCAAGAACACACTCCGCCTACAGCAAGACGACTTCCGTGCACGTCACAACGGGCATTCCGCACGCAGCTCTCTCAACACCCTCAACTTAGCAGCAGACCAAGCAGTCAACACCAAGTCAACCGCAGCAGACTCCTGAATGCAATAGGAGACAAGCCACAGAGATTTAGACGCGCAAAACACGCCACCCGGATTTCTAGGCCGCAAGTACCAACACAGGGCTTCAGAGTACAACAGGCCCATAAACTCCAAATGAAGAATTGATATTAAAGAACTGAAATTTGTTGATTTAAATTATGTTATTCAGCTGCAAAATAAAATTCAGTCGTATAAATTGTGGGAAAAAACTTGTGGCAGTACTGAACTAGTTTCCTTTACGTATATGCAAATATAGTTTCTGATGATTTTACCAAGAAATTTAGTACAAGGAAGGGACTCGAAATGTCCCGCAAGTTACAAGAAAATTAAAATAATTTACATTCAGTAGATGGATTATTTGGTGCTTGACGCACTATCCTAGCTCGGACTGCGTCCGGGACTATCTTGAGATACAAAAGAGGCTTAAACAGGTGCTGATTGCTCGATACAATAGGCGTGAGATACAAATTTGCTTATGTGACAGGCGATCAGCTCGCGTGACGTGCTGGGATTGGTCCCGGACGCCGTCCGAGTCCCGGGCGGTAAAATTTCGCCCTCTTATGTGCAGGATATAAATCTCGCCGTAGAATTCTTTTGGGCATAATTTTTAGTGCATGTTAGATTGAAAAACTACTTTAGATTTCCAAATGGATTTCGGAATGACTTGTTTTTTACACCATTATTAATCTGAAATCCAACATAATTTACATCCTGCACATAGTGAATAATGCGACCAGCCTACCAACAATTTTGTGCGTGACAAAACATAGGCCAAAAATCAAATTTCTTTATTTTTGTTTATACTTCCTCTTTATGATAGAAGCATATATAGCCACCATCATTTTAAAAATTTCTCTCGCTTGCAAAAAAGGCAGCTTTGTACATAAGATTACAGAGAACATAAAAGAGAGCAGATTTCTTTTAATGCTGAATGAATCCAAAAAAAATATTCTTCGTTTCATTTCTCCCACCACTCTCTCTGCCCACATATCTCCCCAAGTAAAATGCTTCTCACCCGTTCACTTTCATCTTGAAAAGCGGTGAAAGCGCAGCCCGCACGTTGTCTTCAATCTCCAACTTGTCCCACCACTCTCTCTCACCCCATATCTGCCTACATTTTTCTCTGCCCACCCCCGGCTGTAAAGGTAGTGTCTTCAACTGTGGGCATCGAATCACCTGTAATATTTCTAACGAAGGGAATGTGAATAGCTCGTTGGCAAACATTGTCAAACTTCCCAGTTCGCTTAAACAGAGCTTCCTAAGGCTCGGGAAGGCATCCCCACCCGCAGCAATGCTGACTTCATGATCGTCATGGATGACTTGCTCCAATTTTCCGCAACGGTGCACTGTCAGCTCCTCCAAGCTCGGAAGTCGCATTACCCATGAAATGTTCGATAATTTGACGCAACCAGAGATCTTCAGTACGGTGAGACTCGGCAACATTTTTGCAGGAACCACTCCTCTCCAAACAATCTCCTTCAACTTTAATAGGCCCCTGAGCTCAACTTCCTCTAACCTTGACAGACACCACTCTTGGCTACCATGGCCATTTCCTTCATCGCCACTCTCCATGGACACCACTTCTAAGCTCTCGCAGTGTTCTATCTTAAGCATCTGAATGCTCGACCGAATGTTGCGGCTCCCAAGTTGCGCAGACGAGAGTAGCTGCAACGGCCCTTTGAATCCCAATAGCTTTCTTAGCCCCAATCGCCACGTTGGCACGTTTGGAAACTCAGCGAGCTGGTGTAGGGCCTCTACCGTCTCTAAAACAATCCCCACGCCCTTCAAGCATCCACGAAACTTTGAAAGCTCCCTCCAGTTCTCACACCAGGTATGGGTCATGTCGATCACAGAAAGCATCACAAGTTTTCCAAGCACACCATCAGGTATGATGATACTCTCCAAATCCCTTAAAAGCAGGAATCTGAGTTCCCGGAGATAACCGAGCTGCGACGGAAGTGTTGGTATGTTGGTGTGGGAGAGATTGAGGTACCGGAGATTACCAAGTTGGCCTATTGAGAAAGGCAAGTCGTAGATGGCAGTGTATGAGAGGTCGAGGTAAGTCAGGGCGCGGGTGGCTTCGAAGAATCCGGTGACAATAGACTTGAAGGAAATGCTTTCCTGCAACATCAGGGTTTCCAGCTTCGAGCAATTGGCCGGAAGGCCGGAGGTATCACAAACATCGCTGCGCACAAGGGATATTCTCTCCACCTCCCCCTGCGTATTTTTGACGCTCATGGAGCCAGAGGAAACAATAAATTTGTTGGGCTTGTCACCACAGTTGGACGCAATCCATAGCGCGAGGTCGCGAATCACATCGTGCATCTTCACCTCCTTGTCCTCGTCGTCGCCTCGCTCAAGGAGGCACGCCGCCTGCAGGCTACCAATGAGGGCGTGACCATTGTCGTAGGCCTCATTAATGTTATCGAACTTGCCCTCATCGACCAGGCCGTGCCCCATCCAGCACTCGATGAGGTCGGTTTTTGAGATTGAGTGATCCTCCGGCCAAAGACAGCAGAGAAGGAAGCACTTGCGAATAATTTCGTCGGTCAGGTTGTCGTAGCTGAACTTCAGCTTCGGCAAAATCTTGTCCCCCATCCCCTGTATCTCATTCGACCGTGATTTTTCAAGCAGTGTAATGGTGTTCTGCCACTCCTTGGGCGTCTTCTTGGTGCTCATCGCGGTTCCGATCACCACAAGAGCAAGCGGGAGGCCGTCGCACTCCTCCGCCACCCGGCGCGCGAGCTGCAGGATCCTCGCGTGGGCGCGGATCGTTTCTTCGCCCACTTTCTCCTGAAAAAGCAACCAAGCTTCATCCTTGTCGAGGCACTCCAGCTTCATCCTAGGCCGCGCCTGCATATGCCCACAGACTACCTCAAGGCGCGTGGTGAACACCACCTTCTGCTTTGCCGCGCCAGTGCCGGAGGCTCCTGCTCTGATAGGCTGCGGGATGCCCACCTCCGCTAAGTCCACCTGATCCCAGAGATCGTCCAGTAGCAAAAGAAAACTTCTGTTTTTTAAGAAATCAAAGATCTCCTTAGCCTGCAGGACTTTGTCTTTGCGCAGGGGAAGCTCGAGCCGCCGGGCGATGTCGCGCTGCAATTTTCCGAGCTTGTAATCTTTGGAGGCCACGGTCCAGATAACATGATCGAACTCCGGCCGCATTTGTGCGGATTCCGACGAGGACAGAAGCGCGCTGTTGAGGCTCTGTAGAAGCGTCGTCTTTCCCACGCCGCCCATGCCCCAAATACCGATGATTCGGGAACTTTCGTCCTGGACGTGGGCTTGGAGTTGGGAGAGGTAGGATCCCAAGGATCCCATGCTGAGGTTAGCTGGCAAATCGGCGGGGACCTTTTGCACGACCTTTGGCGGCAACCTGGTGGCAACAATCTCAAAGACGACACCTTCCAACTCGGCGATGTCAGCCAGGCTCTCCTCCGCCCGCCGGTTGATGGGGAACCGAAAGGAGGAGCCTTTTTGATGGTCCGTTAGGATTTTGGCGACCTTAGCTTCAGCAAGGTTGAACTTCTCCAGCCAGTCTCGGACTTGATGGGTAGGTGTTTGGCCGGCGAGCTCTGCTAACCGCAGCCTGTCATTCAGATCCTCCCTTTTGCTGCGGAGCTTGCCCATGGCGTTTTGCAGGCGAGTTATTCTGGCTTCCGGATCCTTGAGATATCCAAAAGGTCGAGACGTGGCCGTCCATGTGTCCGAGAGGATTTTGACTGGATCAGTCCCAATTTGGAAGGAGATACACATGGCAGATCTCGCTGATCAGCTAGCTATCTTCAGATGAAACGCAGCTAGAAGAGGAGAAGTATGGGAGAAAGGGAGATGAAGAGGACTCCCGGCTGTGGCAGATGAAGCTTTCACTTATAAACAGCTCATAGAGAAAGATACAGGGCAGCAGCAATGGCTAAAGACTGCTAAATAAGTAAACTTCCTCAAATGCTTGTCTAGCTTACTGTTTTGCCGTCATAAAAATCCAGTCTTTCTTTTCAAAGTCAATTTATAGCTGAGTTGGATAAACTATGCACTTTTTAGGTTTCTCCTTCGTGGAGGAGGCGCATGTAAGCTTCTGGGAAACTCTGAAGCTTCATAATGAAAATAGAAAATATTTGCAGTGTAAATTTCCACGCTCTTCCGCGTCTGTTTGGTACGCATGACAGCTTTGTCATCCTCATGATGGGATGCCTTCTTATTGTACGGCAATTAGGGATTCTTCTGGAGTTGGTGATGTTAAAATTTGATATAGCGAAAATCGGGAAGTAGAAGTAGGAACACTCAATATTTTTTGAGCAATTAAATAGATGCAAAGAGCAAAGAACATTAAGCTCGTATTACTAAAAAACTTCTTTACAGTTCTGAGCATACATGACGAAACATGCTTGTCAAAGAGTCTGAAGAAAGCAGAAAAGTACAATACAATCAAACCGCGCGGACTCAATGAGTAACCGCCGGATCTGCTGCTAACTGCTGAAGGAGTCTGCTCAAGCCGCCAGATCCAGTGATGGAATTAGAATTTTTATTCAGCACAGACACACATAATAAACAAAATTTAAGAAATTAATTTAAATTATAAAAGTATAAAATTGAACAAATTTTTATTATGGGTGCTGATATTTGCAGGCCTATAATCGATATTTGCAGCACTTGGATATTTGCAACCCGCAAAAAGATATTTGCAGTCCCATCGGATATTTGTAGCCCTTTAACAAAAATATAAATTTTATCTTTTAAACAAAATCAAAATGAAGTCTAGAATATTTTATTTAGGTAATAAATTCGGCATCGCGGCGTTTGTGTTCGCACAATGATATAGTTCTCACACAATGATATAGAGTTGAACACAACAATATAACGGAATCAATACAAGAAGACACAATTTCTTACTTCCACTCTTTAAAGTTTAATATACTCATGCTTGAAAAATAGAAGCCACATCAAGCTAAATTCTTAACAGAAAAAATCGCATTTATTTACTATGACTAAGAAAAAAAATTATGTATTTGTGTATACAATCTACACCGAACAAATAAAATCAACCCCTAAACTAAAAAGGCCTCTTCAGCCCTCTAAAATCCACATTCTCAATGCATTCCATCTGCCCCCTGAAATCATTAGTCATCTTCAAGAGCTCAGTAACCTTCTCTTTTGTGCTCTCACTGCAGCCCACCTGCAACATCACCAGTAGCTTCTGAAAAGCCCCAACTTGCACCGCCTCCTTCAGACAATTCTCCCCACCACTCAGCCCGTTGCTTTCATTCTCCCTGCAGAGCTTCCACGGCCCCGACATGGCCAGCTCGGTCACAGCAACATACACCCTGAGCATCTTCTTCACGATGACCGGCACAGCGAGATCGTTGTCGACGACCATCTCCCTCCTTGCCCTCGTGCCCAGAATTGAGTCCAGCGCCGCCAGGGCCTTCTCCCTCCCTGGCGGCAACAGTGACGTTTGTGAGCACTCTAGACGACAGAGGGAGGTCCGTTCGGGAGTGTAGTGGAAGAAATCGGGATTTTAGGGCTAGGCGCTGAGGGGCGGCAATTAGGATGTTTTATTTAGGTAAAAAATTATGCAGTTTTTTAAAAAATTGGCCTGCAAATATCTATTGTAGGCCTGCAATTATCAGCGCCCTTTATTATAGGCTTTTAAAGAAAATTTGAATATAAAATTAATATTAAAAATAGCTTTTATTTGAAAATTTTAAAGCAAATTTGGACTCGATTCTACCTATGTACATAGTACTTTATGCTCTCCAAAAAGCCGGATATCAAGAACCTTTTCCTATTTTTATCATTTAACTTAGTTAAAATTACTCTATGTAAATGTTTAAAAACTATTAAGTTGCTCTTTAGGAGACCCCAAATACAAGTAATTAAAAAATGTAGGAATAAATTTTTTAAAAAAGAATTTCATATAAAAATGAATAGTTTCGTACAAATTTTTAGAATAGAAAAGGGATGCTTGGAGTTGTTGCAGACCGTATAGATTGCATAGAACTCTATTTAATGTTTTCAATAGCTTTTTATGATAGAAATACTATATAATAGGAAACTTTCATTGGCCCATTAGATAACAGGCCTAGGGAAAAGTCTATAACTACTTTTCCCCAAAATTTTCACCCGGGCAACTACCCAGGTGTCTTCACTTGGGTCCGCCCATGACCAGGTCGCGAGACCGCAATAAATCGCGCAGACTACCCGTTATTTCAGTGCTGAAAGGAAATCTATCCACTGAACTGCAGACTGCCTGACCGCGAGGTCGTCTAGTCGCCAAAACGCACAGACTGCTGCCACCAACTGAACAAGTTGTCCAGAGGCGGACAACTTATTTAACAGAAGAGAAAGTTGCAGAAGAAAAACCGCTGCTAGTCGTACGCGACCTGCAGTAACCGTCTGTTATAGCCGCAGATACCGCACTAACTTAGAACCAAATCTCTTGTCCTTTAGTACTGTCCGCACAACCTGCACAACAAGTAACTGGTTAATCCCTTCAACCCGGGCAGATATTAAAAACCAGTTCACAGCAACTTAAATGCGAGATGGCTTACTGTTCATCCAGTTAAAAATGAAGTGACAGAGGGTCCTATTTATAGGCGCGGAGAGGAGTATGTTCACCGCCCTAAAGATAGACACACCACCCAAGCTCGCGGAGAGCACAACACAGTCCGCCCAGTCCGCATAGACAAGGGCGGACACAGCTTAACCGCTTGCTACCAAATAATGGTCGGACAGGAAGTCAGCCCGCCAACCACCAAGCTGGCCGGATAAACAACCCTATCTGCCAGTTCACCAAGGAACAACGCAGGACTGATCATCAACAACAACCCTGCAGAAACCACACAGTCCGCACACCTTGCCACCAAGGACCAAAGCAGAAACCGAAACAACGGACTCTGCGAACTCAGCAAAAGTCCGCCCTACCCACAGATACAACCTATCCGCCTAGTTCACCAGTGAACTAGCCAGCCTGGCTGGTCGCCACCATCATGCCGCAAACAACTGACCGCCTAGGCCGCATCACTAGACCGCCAGACAGACCACTCAGGCCGTGCGGTCTACTCTATCAACCCTCACTTTCACTTCACAATTTTCAACACTCCCTCTTGAAGTGAGAAGTGGTGACCAAGCCTAGCAATCCCCATAACCGTGTAAATGACACCTTCGGCAGCGACTTTATGAAGATGTCCGCAATGTTGTCCTCACTCTGAACATGCTTCACCATAAGAGATTCTTCCAACACCTTCTCACGTATGAAATGGTGCTCGATCTCAATATGCTTGGTCATTGCGTGACAAACTGGATTATTCACCAGTTTGAGAGCACTCTCATTGTCACCGTGGAGCAGAGTGTGACCCAACACTTCCTCATGGATGTCTTCTACAAGCTTCCTAAGCCAAATGATTTCTCGAGCTGCCAAGGCCGAAGCCTTGTACTCTGCTTCTGTAAAAGAGACGGACACCGAGTATTGCTTCTTGCTACACCAAGAGATATTGGCTGACCCACATGTGAAGACATAACCGGATGTTGACTTCCGGTCATCTGAATCTTCCCCATAATCAGCATCTGAGTATCCTTGAAGAACAAAACTCGTGCCTCTCCTATAGAGGAGACCCATATCAGAAGTGGCCTTCACGTACTTCAGAATGTTCCTCGCCGCCATTAGATGAGGCTTCCTGGGTTCCGCCATATACCGACTTACTCGGCCAACTGCATAAGCAATGTCTGGCCTTGTAATCGTTACGTAGATAAGACTCTCAACCAGAGCCCGAAACATAAGAGGATCAGGAAGGATCCTCCCCACATCTCGTCGAAGCTTAATCCCAGAGTCAAAAGGAGTAGAGCTACTTTTCCCCTCCCGCATGCCGAATCGCTGAACAATTCGCTCTGCATAACCCTTCTGGGAAACAAGTATGCCACTCTCTTTCCTCTCTACCTCAAGTCCAAGGAAGTGGTGGAGCTCACCTAAATCCTTCATCTCGAATCATATAGCTAGCTTTGCCCTGAGCCTATCTACCTCCTCCTTGGAGTTTCCGGTGATGATCATGTCATCCACGTATAATAGCACCAAGACCAGAAGCTTCCCCTTCTTCTTGATGAACAAGCCGCCAAAGCCATCACCACCCGAACTGAAGTCATGTTTGCTACGGGACTGAACGTTTCCTCATAGTCTTTGTCGTACTGTTGTGAAAAACCTCGAGCTACAAGGCGAGCCTTGTACCGCTTGATGCTTCCATCCGCCTTCTTCTTTAGCTTATACACTCACTTGTAAGTTACAGGAGTAATGCCATAAACCTTGGGCACAAGGTCCCAAGTCTCATTCTTCTTAAGAGCAGCCATCTCCTCATCCATGACATCTTCCTACTTCTTGACTCTAGTGGCTTCATTAAAGCTAGAAGGCTCCCTCTCATCTAGGGGGTCTGTGAAGAAATAAGAGACAAAGCTCACCGTGTTTCTTTCACAATAACAAGCTGGTGGCTTGATGATCGATCCTCTTCGACCTCTGAAGAGTCTGCTCTTTCCTCACCATCTCTGTTGCTTCTTCAGAATCAGCTCCATTTCCATGCACACTTGGAGAATCGCTCCCCTTGCTTCCTGAACTAGAAGCCTCTGTCACAGAGCTTGAAATACTTGGAGCTCCTGGTGACACGGGCAGCTCTACATGAAGGTCTTCAGCAGACTCCTTCTAACCTTCTTCAGACTTGTTCTCCGGTAACTCAACAGATGATCTACCTCCATATGACGTTAGCTCATCGAAGACAACGTCCCTTGAAACAACAAACTTCCTTGTCGCATGATCCATGCACTTCCATCCCTTCTTCTGCTCATCATAGCCCACAAAGACAAGCTTCCTTGCCTTTGCATCAAGTTTGGTCCTATGAGCATCCGGGACATGGACATAGCAGTTGATTCAAACACCCGAAGGTGTTCAATACTGTGCTTCTCCTTGAACATCATCTCGTGAGGAGACTTCATATTGATCGGACTCAGAGGCATCCGATTGATGATATAAGTTGCGCAGGTCATTCCTTCCGCCCAAAAGGACCTAGGAATGCCCTTTGTATGAAGCCATCACTTACAGGTTTCTGTCAAATGACGGATCTTCCTCTCCATCACTCCATTTTGTTATGGAGTATGATCACAAGTAAGTTTTCTCTGGATCTCGTGCTTCCTGCAAAAGTTAGAAAATTCGGATGATACAAACTCACCAATGTTGTTTGATCTAAACTTCTTGATCCGCAGGCCAAGCCAGCCCTACACTAACTCCTTGAAATCCACAAATAATCAGAAGGCATCTGACTTCTCCTTCATGAAATACACCCTAGTATATCTAGAGTAATCATCAATCAGTACCAGCATGTATCTATTGCCCCATCAGATCACTATGGATACACTTCAATGGTGTCTTGCACCTTATTTATGACTTATCAAACGGAAGATGATGAGCCTTTCTGAACTGACATCCTTTGCAAACTTGGCCATCTCCGTAGGATGACAACTTTGGCAAGACTTTCACAGGACTTCTCATCGACATAGCTTTTAGCTTGTCCATCCCTACGTGCCCTAGCCTTTCATGTCAAATAGCAGCGCTATCATTGGCCCTCATCCGATCAACATAAGAGCTTGTTGATAAAACAAACAAGTCTCTAACTCTTCTCCCCACATGAACAACATCAGCCTTTACCGCTGTTGGTCCAAACAGAACGTGATAGCCCACATCAACTGCATTGGTCACAGAGAAGAGTTTCTTCTTCATAACAGGTACGTGATAGACACTCCTTAACGTGAGTGGACCCTGATCACTACCCACAGATACCACACCTCATTCTCTACTGCATAAACAGTATTATCAGCTGTAATAATAGCTTCATTACCTGTGAATGTCTGCAGAGAGGAAAACTTGGACTTGTCACCGGTGAGGTGATGACCACACCCAGAGTCCACGATCCATGCATCCTGGTAGTCGACAGAGGACAAGGCACCGACACAAGTGTCAGTCATAAATGCTCCTCCCCATCCGGCTTCCTCAAAACTGGAGCAAGCTTCTTCCTTGTCTGCAACATGTCCAGGCTGCAGCTTGACTTTGCAGTCTCTTTTGAAGTGTCCTGGCTGGTTACACCTACAACCTATGAAGCACGGATACTTCCCCGAAGGCAGCGTACCCGTACCGAATACGTATCCGGTACCGGTACGTACCCGATACTCGCCGGATACACCTATGTGGACACACTTGGACTTAGCACATCATTTTGCATATTGTGATAGGAGCCGCTTTTTCTAGAGTAAACAAAAGTTGGTTCTATGCTAGGAAGTGTTGGTATGTTCAATTAAGTAGCGTGTCTGTACCAAGTATGTTCCTGGTACTGGGACAAGTACGTGTATTGAACGTGTTGAAACGACACAAGTTATTAACAGAACGACTAACTTGTCTCTAGACTAACCGGAGGTTGAAGATGTTGATCTCCAATAATGAAGTTGATCTCCAACAATGAAGAAGAAAAAAAAAGACTAATGTACACTTAAGTTTAATTTTCTCTTTTGGTTAAACATATAAGATGTTAAATTTTGTAATATTTATGAATGCTTAATGTTTGAAAACTTCATGTTATTTAGCATTTATTTGTGGACTTATACTTCAAGTTATGATTTATGTTTGATGTTTTGAGAACTATTTATTGTACTTGTAATTTATATAAATTATATTTGTTAGAATGTATCATGTCATACCCGTATCCTTGTTTTTAAATTTTGTCGTACCGCCGTGCCGGATACGTATCGTACCCGGTACCCGTACCCGTATTGGTGCTTCCTAGCCTACAACACTTAAGCCACTACTTCTTCTTCCAATCCTATTTGGGAGCAGTGCTCCCCTCTTGTTGATAAGAAGTTGAAGGACCATCACCATGAACAGTCTTCTTCTCCCATTTCTTCGTCTTCCCTGTGAAGAGAGCTTCACTACCTTCTTCAAAGATAATAACACCAGCCATTTGCCTTGCCAAGCTCTCCTGTGAAGCCACCAGGTTCTCTGACTCCATTAAAGATGGCTGAGTAGCCCAACCTTGAACAGAAGTAACGAAGGCTACATACTCCTTCCCCAAGCAGCAGATTATGTGCCTCTTTAACCTGGCTTCAGAGATAGGCTCATTAGGGTCAAATGCTGAGATCTCAATGCATAGATTCTTCATCTTGAGGAAGAACTTAGAGATGGACAGATCTCCTTGAGTTGCTCTGGCCAAATCATTTTTCAAGAACTGTATTCTAGCTACGTTTCTTTCTGTTGAACAGCCCATCAAGGGAAGTCCAGATCTCTACAATAGATTGACATCTAAAGATGTGATCAAAGAGTTCCTGTGATATAGCTCGCTTGAGAGCAAACTCTGCTTTCACATTAGTCTTTCACCAAGCTTTCACCTCATCAGTGCTGGCACCAACAGCAGTAACCTCCCGCTTGTTGTCACCATCGACAACATCCCACAAATCCTCACCAAGAAGATAGCATCTCAAACACGACTTCCACTTCTTGAAGTTAGTCGGTGTGAGCAGCTCGATTCCAAGACCCCTTGATACCAAGCTTCCATTGCAACAACCCTCGTAACTTTTTCACAGAAGCAACAAACAACCTGAGGGAGAAATCACTGCTTAAGCCACTGTTCCCTCTGATACCATGTTAAATTTTATATAGCATAAAGCGGGAAATAGGCGCAGAAACACTCAACACTCTTGAGCAAGTAAAGCAGATGCAAAGAGCAAAAAATAAGAAGCTTGTATTATTAAAAAACTTCTTTACAGTCCTGGGCATACATAACGAGACATGCTTGCCAAAGAATCTGAAGAAAGCAGAAAAGTACAATACAATCAAACTGCGCAGACTCAAAGAATAACCGCCGGATCTGCTGCTAACTGCTGAAGGAGTCCGCTCAGGTCGCCAGGTCGCAAGACCGCAAAAAACCACGCGGACTACCCGTTATTCCAGTGCTGAAAGGAAATCTGTCCGCCGAACTGCAGACCGCCTGACCGCGAGGTCGTTTAGTCGCCAGAATGCACAGACTGCTGCCACTAACTGAACAAGCCGCCCAAAGACGGACAAATTATTGAACAGAAGAGAAAGTTGCAGAAGAGAAACCGCTGCTAGTCGCACGCAACCTGTAGTAACTGCCTATTGTAGCCGCAGAGACCGCACTAACTTAGAACCAAATCCCTGGTCCTTTAGTACTGTCTGCGCAACCTGCACAACAAGTAACTGGTTAACCCCTTCAACTCGGGCGGATAACAAAAACCAGTCCACAACAACTTAAACGCGAGATGGCTTACTGTTCATCCAGTTACAAATGATGTGTCGGAGGTCCTATTTATAGGCGCGAAGAGGAGTATGATCACCGCCCTAGAGATAGACACACCATCCGAGCTCGCGGAGAGCACAACACAGTCCGCCCAGTTCGCATAGACAAGGGCGGACACAGCTTAACCGCTTGATACCAAATAATGGCCGGACAGGAAGTCAGCCCGCCAACCACCAAGAGTGCCAGATAGGAAGTCAGCCCGCCAACCACCAAGCTGGCCGGATAAACAACCTATCTTCCAGAACACCAAGGAACAAGGCAGGACTGATCACCAACAACAACCTTGCAGAGACCACCTAGTCCGCACACCTTGCCACCAAGGACCAAAGCAGAAACCGCAACATCGGACTCTGCGAACTCAGCAAAAGTCGGCCCTACCAGCGGATACAACCTATCCGCTTAGTTCACCAGGGAACTAGCCAGCCTGGCTGGTCGCCACCATCAGGCCGCAAACCACTGACCGCCCAGGCCACATCACTAGACCACCAGACAGACCGCCCAGGTCGTGCGGTCCTCTTGATCAACCCCCACTTTCACTTCACAATTTTCAACAGATGACTTTGGCATAATCTTATGCCTTAAACTTGCTTTGGTGGAAACCGCGGAGTTCGTCGGTTAGTGCGAACTGGTGTTGGAGTTCGCCGGATTGTGCGGATTGATTCTTGAGTTCGCCGGTTTGGATTCCGCGCTTTGGATTATTGGTGGTGTGAACTTGGTCTGATTTGAACCAAGTCTTGTTGTGCTCAGTCCGCGAGCTGGCGCGGTTAGCGCAGACTGCTTTCTATCCACCGAGCTCGACAACTTGTCAGCTTGGTATAGTTGCGGGCTCGAAGTGTGCGGACTGGAACAATGCAAGAATGATATAAACTAATTTCCGCTCTGTAGTTCCGTTCGTTCAAGCTCATTTTATTTTTGTGTTCTTAACGTAAGAAAATAAATTGTGTTTGCACTCCAATTTAAGAATAATAGAGTTTGATTATAATGATCATATAGGTTTATATATCGCTGCATTCATTAATAATTTTTTGGAATATTGATTCGCCGTAGCGACATATATTACTAATTTTGTTAACACCGACGGCTCAGAATTATTTGATGTCTTATTTTTTAACATGCATGCTCTAAATATCCCCCTTGGAGAAATGCCCGAAAGGATATTTTTGTGCATGCATATTATGAAATTTAAACGGGAGAGATTTTTGTAATTTCATAAGATAGAGGGTTTTTTTTCAAAAGATAATGAGGTTACAACATATAATTATACTAACTCCCGGGAGAATTTCTAATTAATAGAACGAATTAAATAGCAAGTTAAACTTAAAGTAGGAAATTTTAGTTTGACACAAAGATAGTTATTGCGTCATAATGAGTAGGTGAGTAAGCAAATAAAGAAATTACTTATCATTGGTAATTTGGTATGGAATCACCTCTTGCATGCTTTAATTGTTTAGTTCTCTCTCTCATAGAGTCATAGTGATGACTATCACTTAACAAACTTTTGATCTATCATGAACTTATAGTTGACTTGGAAAAAATAACAAGTCAACTATACTAGCTGCTTAGTCGCTTTAAACACTTGCTCCTTATCTTTTAGAAGACAATATAACAAGAACTTATATAAAATAAATGTATTGATTTTTACATATAATGTTTTTGTTATTAAACACGGTTAAAAAGCCAAAAGTTTTTGCCACTTTTATGTGTTCTTCATGAGATCTTTTAGAATGGAAGGTTTAAATCTAGTAAGTCTAATTAAATAGGATTTCAACTTCTTGGAAGATTATATGTTGGAGTTAGTGACCGGGCGGTCTGGCGGCTTGTCTTAGCGGATTGACGACCGCGTGGTATGACGGTTTCCCTTCAGCGGTTTGGTTGTTTGGCTGTTGCAGTATGGAGTCCAAGCGGTCTAGCGGTTTGTCTCAGGCGGCTTGGAGACCGGGCGGTCTAGCGGTCTCCCATGACGGCTTCTCTCTCTCTCTGGTGGTAGCCGAGCGGTTTGCCCCTCTCATCTAACCGCGCAGTTTGTGCGGTTTGTTTTTTGTATAGGCCGCTTAGTTCTGTAATTTTTTAGTCTCACATCTCTAATTTGTATTCTCTCTTCTCTCCTTCATTCTATAAAAGAGAGGTCATACCTTTGTAATAGATACCTTTTTCAGATAATAAAGTTTCTGTTATACCATTTCCGGTTTGTTCTTGTTCGTTTCTTACATGGTATCAGAGGACTCGATCTACTCCTCCTGATTCTGTGTGCCTTTTCTGACCGTGCGATCTGTCCGCGCGGCATGCCTCTTCTTCTCGCGACCTGTCCTCGCGGCTTGTTTCTTCCGCCCTCTTGCGCCCTGTTCGCGGGCTTCTTTCTCCCCTTGTCGTTACCTTTTGTGTGCGCGACCTCTTTGGTTTCTTTTTCTTCTCGCCACGACCTGTGCTTAGTCACCGCGTCCTAATCTTTAGTCGCCGCGACCTGTCTCCGCGACCTGTTAGCCTTGTTCGCCTTGTTTGCCTTCCAGCGAACTCTTCTTCTTCTTCTTCTGTTCGAGCGGTCTGCTTTCTAGCCGCTCGACTTCTTCCCCTCTACTTGGTTCCGAGGCTTGGTCGTGACTTTTCTGGCTACTGGTGTCTATCATCGTGATCGTCGCAGATCTCTTTCTCCTAACCGCTGTGATTTCTCCCTGTTCGCGCGGCTTGTTTCCTAACCGCACGGTTTGCTTCCTAACCGCGCGACTTCCTATTGTTTTCTCCTATGGCTCTTTCTGATGCTTCTACTGCCACCACTCCTGTCGCCAATCCGGCTCCGCCTCTTCCTCCTACTCCTTCCGGGAATCTTGACACCGTTTCCAAACTTGTCAGCTCCAACTACCCGGATTGGAGCGTCTCATTCACCTTTCTCCTTCGCTCGCAACGTAAATTCCACCATCTCTTTGATGACCCTCCTCCCACCACTTCACCTCTCTTTGATGACTGGGATGCGAGTGACGCGCTTATGCGTACTTGGCTCGCTAACATCCTCTCCGATAAATGCCTTCCCGTCATCCGTCATGATGAGACGGTCAAGGACGTCTGACTTCATCTTGCCGCTCTGTACTCCAAGGGGGCTCAGACGTCCCGCATCTATACGTTGTATGCTGACCTCTTTGCTCATCCTAACTTATCTCCTCCTGCTGCCTACCAACAGGTTCAGACTCTCGGGGCTGAGATTCTTCAGAATCGCCCCTTTTCTGCGGATTTGGCTCAACAACACAAGCACTTTCAGGAGCTTCTTGTTGTGTGCTACCTTCTCCGGCTTCCTGATACTTATGATATGATCCGCCAACAAATTCTAGGTGAGGCAGAATCTCCTACCTTAGATGCCACCGCTGCTCGCATCGCCGCTGTCACCTCCCTCCTTCAGCGCCCTCTTCTGCCCGCTCCTTCTCCACCGAACAACTATGCTCACCAAACTCAGCGGAGTGGCTCTGGTAGCCGCAGTCACCAGTCTAGCAGACGTGCTCCTTCCCGCTACCTGTGCTCTCACTGTGGCCGCACCGGCCACACGGTGGATCGCTGCTGGATGAAGCATCCCCATCTTCGCCCCTCGGGTGACTCTTCTGCCTCTTCTTCCAAGCCGTCTGCCTCCGTGGTCACATCATCAGGTAGTTCCCACGTGGTGACTCAAGGTAAATGGCTTATCGACTCTAGTGCGACTAATCACATGACGGGCAATCCTCAGTGCTTCTCTCTCCTCGAACAGCATGATCGGTTACCTCCTGTCCTCGTTGCAGACGGTTCTCCCTCCTCGGTTCATGGGTCGGGAGTGGTTCATGTTACTCCATCTCTTCGCCTAGCGGACATTCTCTATGTGCCCAAATTTCCATGCAACTTATTGTCGGTTACCTCTTTATGCAAGCATCTTCAGTGCTCTGTGACGTTTACTCTGACTTCTTGTTCTTTTCAGGATCCGAGCTCCCAACGGACGATTGCTACTGGGACTGAGAGCGGCGGCCTCTACTTCCTCGACAACGTTTCCGCCTTGTCCGCCTTCTCTTCTTCTTGTACGGATCTTCTCCAGTGGCATCTCTGCATCCGTCATCCTCCGCCGCGACTTCTACATTAACTTCTGCCCCACCTCCCTCCTTCTAGTAATCCTCTCAACTGCGACGCTTGTCAGCTTGGCAAGCACCACCGTTCCTCCTTCCCGCCGAAGCAAGGTCGGGGCTCTACCTGTCCGTTTTATCTAGTCTACTCTGATGTCTGGGGACCTGCTCCTACCCTCACCATTGGTCGGGGTAGTTCTTATTTTGTTACTTTTATTGATGATTTTTCTAGATGTACTTGGGTGTATCTCTTACGAGACCGCTCTGAACTTTTGGATATATGGATCTCTTTTTATCAGTTAATTAAAACTCAGTTTGATGTTTATATTAAAACTTTCCGCTCAGACAATGCTAAAGAATATCTGAGTCATATATTTACCACTTCTGTGTGCAACATGACATTATTCTTCAGATTAGCTGTGTTTATACCTCCCAACAAAATGGAGTGGCGGAACGCAAAAACCGTCATCTCTTCGATGTCGCTCGTACCTTGATGACCCAGATGCATGTTCCTCGCTCCTATTGGGGCTATATTGTTCTCCTTGCCTGCTACCTCATCAATCGCATTCCCTGCACGGTTCTCCACGGTAAAAACCCTTTCTCCATTCTGTATTCGGGCAAGGATCCTTTTCCTCTCCCTCTCCGAATCTTTGGGTGCACAGCCTTTGTGCATGCCCCATCTGCCACCCATGATAAGCTCTCCCCTCGCTCAACCAAATGTGTCTTTCTGGGGTACTCCACCACTCAGAAAGGCTATTGTTTCTTTGACCTCGTTCTTCGTAAGTAGTTCGTCTCTGCTGACGTCACCTTCTTCGAGAATGCCTCCTACTTCTCGGATGACTCCTCTCCTCTCCACCCAGCTTCTGATACTCCTGTTTTTCCCTTCGTTCCCTCGTCTCCTACTGAGATCTCAACCCCTACACCGTCTCCTTCCACTCCTCTCCCTTCGCCTCTCTCTCCCTCTTTTCCGCCACCTTCTCCCTCATCTCCGCTACCGTCGCTCTCTACTCCCGGGCCAGCTCTCTCTGCCACGGATGCTCCGGATGCCGAGGGACCCGCCGACCTGGATCTTCCTGTAGCTCTTCACAAAGGGGTGCAGACATGTACTCTACATCCCCTTGCTGTTGTTGTTTCATATGATCGCCTTACCTCTTCTCGCAGGGCCTTTACACTGGCTATCTCTGCCACTGCCACACCCCGTTCCTACTAGGAGACTCTTGCTATTCCTCACTGGAAGATGGCGATGGATGAGGAAATGACGATCCTAACTGAGCGGGGTACCTGGACTCTTGTTCCTCCTCCCTTCGATACTGATGTTGTTGGTTGTCGTTGGGTCTTTGTGGTCAAATTTGGCCCGGACGGCACTGTTGATCGTTATAAGGCCCGCCTTGTTGCTAAGGGCTTTACTAAGACTTATGAGGTTGATTACTGATACACCCGTAATGGTCTACGAATTTAAACGCAAGTGCACGTGCCGTGTCAAGTAATAAAAAGTGAGTAAGAATCGTCTCCACAGGGAGGTGGTGAATTTAGTGCTTGCAAATACCAGTTAAGCCTTTTCCTTAAATCCGAGTAAGACAAAATTGGTGATTTGCTTAGACTACTAAAATTAAATATAAAGACTTCTAAATGAAATTACTACGGATCTTAGGAACAAAACTTTTCTTTTCAAGGGAGAGATATAATCTTATATTATGATTTCCTAGGTTTAGTATGACGGATAAGTGAATGTATCGTTGTGAAAATGCGTGGTGAGCGTGCCTTGCAATGATCTTAAAATAGATAACCGTATCTCTCGATATCGGCAATCCCTAGTTCTATATTTCCCCTCGGGTGAAATAAGAACCGCTCAAAGAACAAAGACCTAAGTTGCTAACACCAAGAGGAAGTCTTTTTCTCTCTTCAAATGTTATATCAAAATTATGATATACTACTGCAACTCCTCTCTCGATTTATGAAGCGTAGTATAAAAGTGAAATATTGGCCAAACATTTCAGAAAATAAAGATCATAAGTTTGATAAAGAACACTCACCAAGAATCCTCAACAAAATAAACTAGAAAATATCCATCAAACACAACCTAGTACTCTCACAATACAAGATTAAAGAAGGATTAGTTCATGACGTTGGAGGAATCACTCAAAAGGTTGAAATATATCTTACAAAACATCGCGGTTCTCGCTTAATCGCTGCAGGAATTTCTTCCTAGAGTCGCTTCTTCGATGCGTACGAAGATCTCCTTCTTCTTCCTCTTGCCGTCGCTCTCCAATGGAGTCTTTCTTCCCAAGCCAACCCTAGATGATGCTCTCCTCCTTAGATCCGAAATTAATGATGAATAATAATCCTCTAATCAGTTTTTGACATTAAAAACGTCCATCCTCCTGAAGAGACGCATCATTCCATAATTAAAAATGGCGGCAATTCAAATTTTAAATTTTGAATTTCGGACACACATGTTGCAGTTTCAGAATTGGATGTTGCAGTAACTGGTCCAGGCCGAAAATAAGAATTCTACATCACTCTTTCAAGTTGATTTTCTTAACAAACCTTGCATAAAAACCATGGAATAAGGCCAACTTAGTACCATAATCATTAAAACAATAATTAATCATATTTATTATAATTTATGCTCCTTTTTATTAATTATGAAGTAGAAATATTACACAAAGATAACTCCATTTGAGAAGTTATCACACCTCCACACTTAAAATCTTGCTAGTTCCTAGTAAGGACAAGTTTACAACAATAACCTGGGTAAAGGACAATATGTAGTGCATGATTCAATGATACCAAATGATCGAGGCACACTCAAAAGATTTGCTTTATTGAGATGATAGGTTTAACAATCAATAGAAATCCAACCATTCACAAAATCCATTAGTTAGATGATGGATTAGAGCTCAAATGAACATCATAGAGTGGTATGTGGTGCCAAAACATATAATGTACTCTCATGCAATACCTCCTTTTGAACCCCCACATCTACAGGAAATGATAAGAATGTGCTAAATAATTGATTTAACCTACATATGAGTTAGTAGGTTCAATGAAACATGGATATGTTTAAGCTTGAATTAATATTGATGGATACTTTTAAAGTGGAATGGTGTTATCTAGTTAATTATCTGGAAAGTTCGCCATATTGTGGGATTTTTTTTCTTCTAAAACTACTCATAGTAGGGATCTTTCCAAATATAAGTGCACATACCTAGGCCACATGTCACTATGATATTTTCCTTTTTTTATTTATATAGATAGACATCATAGTTGGGATCATTCTGAGTATGCAGTCACATACGCAGGCCACATATCACTATGAATTCTCATTTTTTTTCTACTTTTTTTTATCATAGTTGGGATCATTCTAAGTATGTATACGAATATTCAGGACGCATATCACTATGATTTCTCATTTTTTTATATACCCACAATAAGCTAACTTATCAAGACAGAACTAGAAGGAACGTATGGAGTTTAGTTATGGAATGATGTGTATAAAATGGTTCAAGCTCAATTATTGTAGCGAATGATCAAAATGGGCTAACCAACTATCCTCATGTTTTGGTGTACATCATTGACTTAGTTCTTACTCACCACTCCCCGTTGGATTTAAGGGACAATATTGGAAACCTTGCAATGGGAGTACGTAGATAAAATTTTTAAATTTTAGTGCACGAAAATATTTGCTTAAATGAGCTCAGTCAAACCAACATCTTTCTAACTTCAAATTCATTAGTTGGGTTCTTAAGATTGACACACCCTACCAATCAAAAACTCAATCTAGAGTAGTCTATAGAGTTATCATAAATTTATATCATTGAATTAAAATTGTCCTTACCCAGTGTGTAAGGGCTATACCCCTCCACACTTAGAGCGTTGCTAGGCCCTAGCAACTCTACTTCTAGAACACTAGTTATGCAAATACTAGACCCCTCCACACTTAGAGCGTTTTGGTAATAAACAGTAATAAACAGTAATAAACAGTAATAAACAGTAATGACTTAATCAAATGAGCATACAAAAATCAGTAATAAACAGTTGAAAATAAATAACTCCCCTGAAAAGTGAAGACTTGTGTAGAATGAATCAACCCGTCCGAGAATGTGCCTCTCAAATTGCGTTAGAAGCATCGTTAGTGAACACAATTGCATTCCCTGTAGTTAAAGTGACATAGAACACAACAAAATAGCAGTGCTACAAGAGATTACATCAAGATAATTAATTATTGAATAGTAGAAGCAAGCATACAGAGACGTAGATCAGTATAAACCATTCATAAAACATGCTAAAAATAATAATAATCTGAGGCTAAACATTCCAACCAATAGTATAGTCTTAGTGTAGCAGGAAGGAACAAAACCACGTCCATAGTAACATGTCAGTATATTTACGTCAAAATCATGCGTCTATATAACAACAAAAACACCTCATATAATCATATAGGAGTGTCTATACTAAAACAGAGCATCCATATACCAACAAAAGTTTTACCGTACATGAAGGTAAGCAAAATATAACTTGTCCAAAAATATAATTCAACTAAACACAACAACAGTCCAAAATATAGTTCAATCAACAAGTAAAACTGTCCAAAATATCATGTACTACCAACCAATCAAAAGAAAATAGGAATTGTCTACTCGTCATCTCCATCCTGGTCGTCTGCATCATCTGCGTCATCCTCGTCACTTTCTTTATCACCTTCCACGTCATCAACATCCTCTCCGTCGTCATCATCAACATCATTTGCAGCAGCATCACCTTCCTTATTAGCAGCATCGTCGTCCTCATCACCTTATTCCTCCTCGGTTCTATGAATGCGAGGGTCCACACGAATACAGTCGGAGTTAAGCAAGTAACCTTCTTTGTCGAACTGCTTCCTCATCCTCAACTTGGACTGTGGCCTAGGAAGCTTAGCTTTGTCCAATAAACTCTGTAGAATATCCCTTTGATCCTCTAATTCCTCCTGCACATATAGGTGATGGCATCTCAAGTAGGCCTTCATATATATATTGCATCTCCTCCATCATCGCGTCAGGATCACCGCCTCCATCTTCTTGTTGAATTTCTATGTTCATAGGCTTGTCATTTCGTGCTTTAGAGGATTGCACCTTGGGAGGGTCATCCACAACCTTTATACATACCTCTACCACTATCTTCGTGATGTGACCCTTCAATTTTGTTATCACATCATCTTCCTCTTCCGGCACCCCAGCCGCACGACACAGATCCGTGATAAGGACATGAAACCATAGTTGTTTGGGGTTCTTCTCCCGTATCTTCTCCTTGAGCCTATACGCGATGACATTCGCCACATTAAACTGTATGCCTTTGAGTATACAATAGAGGATGACAACTTTGTGGATATGCACGTTGTTGAGGTGCTTTGTCGGAAGTATGGTGGCATTGACGAACAAGAGCCAGACCTTGGCTTGTCTAGTTAAGCATGTTGCTTTCATGCACTTGGATTCTGCGCTGGTCCACACCGGTCCTGAAGGGATGCAAACTGCTTCGTCTATTTGTTCGGGGGTGACCGTGGATAAGATCGTAGAGTACTCTTCTAAAACGTTGCCGCCCAATTCAAATAACTCAGAAATTCGCTCCGCTGAGAATACTACCTCCTTCCCTCTCACAATGGCCGTATCTTCCTCCCCACTCATTGCGTTTGCGTAGAACTCGTAGACGAGAGAGGTAGCGACTTCAGTTCTTGGATGACAGAAATATTCCCAATTCAGGGCACATATTTGGTTAGCATAGGCTAGGTTCCAAGCCCGCTTGTCCATCTTAAAGCCCCTCTCCATGATGAATGGAGTGATTCTCAAATCCCTAAACCTTAACTCCGCAGTCTCATTTTGGATTTTTTTACCGCCCTTAGCAATGGATTTAGCCTTTTCCTGTTTCTTCCTCTTCATACCTTTTCCTAGATTAGGGGGGGCTCTATTACTCATCACCCTAAATGAAGGAGCATCTAAAATGAAATATGTAAGTACTAGGTATACCTGTAGAGCCCTTGACATCTTTTTCCGGTGCTACCGTCTTCGCCCGTCGCGCCTCTCTCATGGCGTTCACAAGCAGGAATCCTCTTCTTCCTCTCTATCGGTGGTTGGCGTCCGGCGAACAGATGGAAGATGCCGCAGTAGCCTCCCGCCGGCCGTCACTTCAATGGAAACGGATCGAAAGTCATCGGCCGCCGCATCGCTAGGATCTCCGCCCGACGATTGGTCTCGTGACCTAGGCTGGAGGATATCGCAGTTCATGATTTAAGTCGGGCTGGAGGGTTTTATATTTTATTTTAATTAAATCTTATTTAATTAATCTTGATTTCTGTTTAAGAACGATTAATCCCACTTAATTAATCTAACCGATGTTTTAGAAGTAAGCTGAATCGGTTCTTGGACCAGTCATGGCGGTTCACTCAAACCGATTGACGTTTCACTTCCCAGGCGCAGATCCCGGCCATAAATCCCAAAAACAGGAAATGGCAACATCGATTTTCGGTGTTGCAATTTTGCCCTGAACCGGCGGTTCAGTCGAACCGGACACCGGTTCAGCCCCTGCGCTTTTTCAGCCTAACCAAACAGCAAGCGAAAAATGACAACATCATTTTTCGATGTTGTCATTTTCCGCTGAACTGGCGGTTCACTCAAACCGGTTTCCGGTCCACTCCCTAGCCTATTTCTACGATAGTAGACAGCAAACAGAAAATGACAACGCCATTTTTCAGCATTACAACATCCTGGTTCTCAAAAAGTTTGGCCGATTTTTTTTTATTAAATCTCGTGCTCCTCCAGCAGCTTTCCTCCATTCCAATCATAAAGGTACAAAAACTACTAAATTATGAAAACTTAAAATTTTAAAAATAAGTGCGAGTATGCAAATAAATATTTAATACTAAGATGCAATGAGTTGCCTCCCACCAAGCGGTTGATTTATGATTCCCGGCAGGACTTCTCCTGATTAGATAAGCTCCAAACGCGACACTACTCAGTCAATGTCGCCTCCCAGATATAACTTCAATCTCTCTCCATTTACCTTGAACTCGGTTCCGTCATTCTCATTTAAAATAGTCACAGCTCCATAGGGATGCACGATTTTAACCTTGAACGGGCCCGATCAGCGTGACTTTAGCTTTCCGGGGAATAATTTTAAGCGAGAGTTGAATAATAGAACAAGCTGTCCCGGCTCAAAGTTTTTCTCCTTCATGCGTCGATCATGCCATCGTTTCGTGCGCTCTTTATAAATTCTCGAGTTCTCATACGCTTGCATTCTAATCTCCTCTAGTTCATTCAATTGTAAAAGCCTCTTTTTACCGGCGTCGCGAAAATCATAATTAATTTTCTTGATTGCCCAGAATGCCCGGTGTTCTAATTCTAGAGGTAGATGGCAAGACTTTTCATAAACCATTCGGTACGGGGTTAGCCCAATGTGAGTTTTGAAGGCAGTGCGATATGCCCATAATGCATCAACAAGCTTTGGTGACCAATCTCTACGGTTCACGCTCACTATCTTTTCTAGAATTTTCTTAATCTCCCTATTGGATACTTCCGCTAATCCATTCGTCTGGGGATGATATGTTAAGACGACTTTATGAGTTATCCCAAATTTGTTTAGTAATGCGGTGAACTGATTATTACAGAAATGACTGCCACCATCACTAAGGATTGCCCTCGGGATTCCAAATCGACTGAATATATGGTGTCTTAAGAAGTTAAGGACTACCTTCGCATCATTCCTGGGCGTCGCGATTTCTTCCACCCATTTATATACGTAGTCCACAACTAATAATATGAATAGATTACCATTCGAGTTCACGAACGGTCCCATGAAGTCTATACCCCATACATCAAATAGTTCGACTTCCAGCATTATATTCATGGGCATCCCATCGTTCTTATGTATATTCTCGCTCCGTTGGCATCTATCGCATTGCTTCACAAATACATTTGCATCCCTGAATAAATTAGGCCAATAGAAGCCAGCCTCTAACACCTTCATTGCCGTTCTTATTCCCTTGAAATGACCTCCGTAGGGGGAGCCATGACATTTCTCTAATATTGCTCTCATCTCCTCCTCGGGGATGCATCTCCGTACGATTCCGTCGGCACCAACCTTGAATAACAAGGGGTCATCCTACATGTAAGACCTTACCTGATGTAAAAATCGTTTCTTTTGTTGGTAGGATAGTTTAGGTGGCAAAATATTGCTTGCTAAATAGTTTACAAAGTCTGCATACCAAGGTGCATGGCTTTCAGCTTTGACCAACAACCACTCATCAGGGAATTTTTCATCGATCGCATTAGGTACTGATTGGGTGGTGTTCTCAATGCGGGATAGATGGTCTGCAACCGGATTTTCCGTTCCTTTTCTATCTCTAATCTCCACATCAAACTCTTGCAATAAGAGTACCCACCGGATCAGTCAAGGTTTCGCATCTCGTTTCTCCATAAGATAACGGATTGCAGCATGGTCGGTATATGCTATAACCTTCGTGCATAGGAGATATGATCTAAACTTCTCAAACGCAAAGAATACTGCCAATAATTCCTTCTCCGTGGTGGAATATTTTCTCCCGCATTTGACCCAAGACAACTCCCACTGCATAATCACTTGCGTCACACATCAAAACAAATGGCTCTTCCCAATTAGGTGTCACAACGATAGGTGTCGTAGTCAAACGTTTTTTAAGTTCATTGAACGCTTCTAAACACTCAGCACTAAAATAAAACTTCGCATCTTTTTCTAATAAACTACTCAACGGTTTTGCTATTTTTGCGAAGTCTTTGATAAAACGTCGGTAGAAACCGGCGTGTCCTAAAAAACTCCTCAACATCTTAACATTTTTGGGTGGAGGTAACTGTTCTATCACCTCTAACTTCGCCTTATCCACTCTTAGTCCCCTTTTAGAAACATGGTGGCCCAATACCATCCCTTCACGGACCATGAAGTGGAATTTCTCCCAATTCAATACTAAATTCGTCTCTACGCACCGTGCTAGCACCTTCTCTAAGCAAATCAAGCAAGCCTCAAATGACCCTCCGAAGATAGATCAATCATCCATATAAACATCGATGCTGTAATCTTCGGGGCCTTCACCCTCTTCTAAAAGGTCTGCGATGAGCGCGATTACACAGCGTTTGAAAGTAGCAGGTGCATTGCATAGGCCAAAGGGGAGCATTCTAAATACAAACGTCCCAAAGGAGCAAGTGAAAGTAGTTTTCTCTTGATCCTCCGGGTCTACCATGATTTGATTATAACCTGAATAACCATCCAGAAAGCAGAAGAAATCATTCCCCGCCAGTCTATCCAAGAAGGGAAAATGATCCTTCCTAGTGGCTTTATTTAATTTTCTGTAGTCTATACAAATCCGCCACCCAGTAACTGTTCTAGTAGATATTAACTCACCCTTCTCATTCTTTACTACTGTCTGTCCTCCTTTCTTTGGGACACAATGCACTGGTGACACCCACGAGCTATCAGAGATAGGGTATATGACCCCTACGTCTAGCCATTTTATAATTTCTCTCCTTATTACTTCCTTCATCGGTGGGCTTAGCCGGCGTTGGGGCTCAATAGATCCCTTACATGACTCCTCCAAGCGGATCTTATGCATGCACAATGATGGGCTGATCCCCCGAATATCTGCAATCGTTCAACCCACTGCTTACTTGTAACGTTTCAAAAGTTCAATAAGCTTCAATAGTTATTCCGGTTCAAATTTAGAGTTAACAATAACCAGTAAAGTATCGTTCTCGCCTAGGAATGCATAATAAAGATGCTCGGGAAGAGGTTTCAACTCAAGCAATGGTGGCTCTATGATGGAAGGTTTTACTGAGACAGATTTCTCAGGTATCTCTAATGGTTCAGGATTATGAACCCAAGCAATCTGCCTCTCAAATGCTTGTAAGCATTCTTGCATTTCTTCTTCCTCCTCGGATGAATCCTCCTCAGTCAATAGGCGAGTCAATAGAACTTCATGTTCATTGGACAAGAGACGAGTCGACTCATAGTCACGTGATTGACCACCTCCATGTTGTCTTCCTCTCTATGGGGGAATTTCATCGCCGTGAGTAGATTAAACGTTACTTGCTCATCATTTACCCTCATTGTCAGCTCTCCTTTCTGCACATCAATTAATGTCCTACCCGTAGCTAGGAACGGTCTTCCTACAATAATAAGTACATCTTTGTCCTCCTCCATGTCTAATATCACAAAATCTGCGGGGAAAATAAATTTGTCCACCTTTACCAACACGTCTTAAACTATCCCCTTTGGAAATGCTAGGGTCCTATCGGCCAACTGCAAGGTTATGGAAGTCTTGGAGATTTCTCCCAAACCCAACTTCCTATATATCGATAATGACATTAAATTAATGCTCGCCCCTAGGTCACATAATGCCTTACTCTCGAATTTATATCCTATGGAACATGGAATAGTGAAGCTCCCCGGATCTTTAAATTTGGGTGGGAGTCTTTTTTGGAGAATGGCACTGCACTCTTAAGTAAGTGCCACCGTCTCATTCGTTCCGAATCTTCTCTTCTTCGATAGGATATCCTTCATGAATTTCACGTAGCTTGGCATCTGTTCCAATGCTTCCGCGAAAGGGATATTGATTTGCAATTTCTTAAATATCTCCATAAACTTTTGGAATTGGTGGTCTAATTTACTTTTCCTTAATCGTTGAGGGAATGGTGGTGGTGGATAGACTATCACACCACTCTTCTTTTTAGAACTTTCAACGGTCGACTCACGTGTCTTGTCTCCTAACACCTCCACTCCTTCACTAACATTCTCTTCTTGTATCAACTCCTCACTAGGCATTGCGGGACTAATCTCCTCCAACTCATTTCCTTAATTATTCCTCACAGATTTTCCTTTCTCCGGTGCTCCCACCAACTCCTTTCCACTCCTTAAAGTGACCGCCTTACAATGTGGATTATCTCCCTTTGGATTTGTAACAGTGTCCGATGGGAGTGTTCCTTGGGTTCTAAGGTTTAAAGCACTCGCGATTTGTCCTAACTGCGTTTCGATTACTCTCAAGGAACCCTCTAAACTAAGAATGCGAGCGTCACTCTTTTGGATTGATTCTACTATTACCTCTTCAGAGTATTTTCTTGAAGCTCCTTGTTGATTATAATTGTTATTATGAGGTGGATTCGGGTGTGGGTTTGAACTAAATCCGGGTGGGTGTGCCAAACCGGTGTTGTTCTTCCACGAGAAGTTTGGGTGGTTTCGCACTTCGGGATTATAACTATTAGGAAATGTGTTGTTATTATAATTGTGATGATGATTGTTATACCTCGGTTATCCCCCTATATAGTTAATCTCCTTGTTGTGACCAACAAATTGTTCTACCGTAAGAGTTGGGTTCATGGGAATCGAAGAGGCAACCATACTATTAACCTGAGGGTGTGTTTGAGCTTGATTTAATGTCAAGGCATCTAATCTCTTATTCATAGCATTGAACTGCGCCGACATTTGTGCGGCGAATGAGGTCAACTGGTCCACTTGGTAAAGACCACCTACAGAAGAAAAAGAGGTCTGTCGATCGAACGATTGATAATTATTTGAAGATAAATCTTCAAGGATAGCGTATGCGTCCTCGGGGTACTTGTTCATGAGAGATCCCCCTGCAGCTCCATCTACTTGGATCATCGTAGATGTCTGGAGGCCATTATAAAACGTCCACACTTGTTGATGCAACTGCAAACTATGGTGAGGACACTTCCTTAAGAGTTCTTTAAACCGCTCCCACGCGTCATACAATGTCTCCCCATTCCCTTGAATAAACGTACTAGTATCTCTCATTAGTTTCGCTGTTTTTGCGGGTGGGAAGTACTTGGCTAAGAATAAGTCAACCACTTGCATCCAAGTTGTGAGACCGTGTTGGGAATCAAGCCACTCCTTCGCTCTACCCGATAGAGAGAATGGAAATAGGCGGAGTTTAATCGCTTCATCCGACGCACTGTTAATCTTGAATGTGTCGCACACATCCATAAACGTTCGTAAATGAGAGTTTGGGTTCTCATGATTCAGTCCACTAAATTGTTTCTGCTGCACTAAGTTCATAGCCATTGAGACAATCTTGAAGTTATTTGCTTCAATGGCAGGCTTAATAATGATATATTGCAGTCCTGCCCTATAAGGCATATTGTACTCGCGATAGTTTCGCCTAATTTCAGTAGGTTGTCCATTCTGTTCTACCTGACCTTCTTGAACTAAGCCTTCCTGATCAATTTCATTGGGAGCGTTATGATTATTAGCATTCATTGTTATCACGTTATTGTTTCTTAATCGTAACATTCTCCTATTCTGTCTACACGTCCTTTCGATCTCTAGGTTTAACGGTAGTAATTCAGGTGATCAATATCTGGACATAAAATAAGCACACCAACAATAAATAATTGATAATAAACAATCAAACAAAATAATCACAAAACAAATCAGCCAAAATAATAAAAATTAATAATGACAAAAACAAAAACTCGATCTCTAATTACTAGAGATTCACTAATATTGCAAGGAAATAACACTAAACTTTTCGCACCTCCCCGGCAACGGCGCCAAAAACTTGATACGCCCGTAATGGTCTACGTATTTAAATGCAAGTGCACGTGCCGTGTCAAGTAATAAAAAGTGAGTAAGAATCGTCTCCACAGGGAGGTGGTGAATTCAGTGCTTGCAAATACCAGTTAAAACCTTTTCCTTAAATCCGAGTAAGATAAAATTGGTGATTTGCTTAGACTACTAAAATTAAATATAAAGACTTCTAAATGAAATTACTACGGATCTTAGGAACAAAACTTTTCTTATCAAGGGAGAGATATAATCTTATATTATGATTTCCTAGGTTTAGTATGACGGATAAGTGAATGTATCGTTGTGAAAATGCGTGGTGAGCGTGCCTTGCAACGATCTTAAAATAGATAACCGTATCTCTCGATATCGGCAATCCCTAGTTCTATATTTCCCCTCGGGTTAAATAAGAACCGCTCAAAGAACAAAGACCTAAGTTGCTAACACCAAGAGAAAGTCTTTTTCTCTCTTCAAATGTTATATCAAAATTATGATATACTACTGCAACTCCTCTCTCGATTTATGAAGCGTAGCATAAAAGTGAAACATTGTCCAAACATTTCAGAAAATAAAGATCATAAGTTTGATAAAGAACACTCACCAAGAATCCTCAACAAAATAAACTAGAAAATATCCATCAAACACAACCTAGTACTCTCATAATACAAGATTAAGGAAGGATTAATTCATGGCGTTGGAGGAATCACTCAAAAGGTTGAAATAGATCTTACAAAACATCGCGGTTCACGCTTAATCACTGCAGGAATTTCTTCCTAGAGTCGCTTCTTCGATGCGTACGAAGATCTCCTTCTTCTTCCTCTTGCCGTCGCTCTCCAATGGAGTCTTTCTTCCCAAGCCAACCCTAGATGATGCTCTCCTCCTTAGATCCGAAATTAATGATGAATAATAATCCTCTAATTAGTTTTTGGCATTAAAAACATCCATCCTCCTGAAGAGACACATCATTCCATAATTAAAAATGGTGACAATTCAAATTTTAAATTTTGAATTTCGGACAGACACATGTTACAGTTTCAGAATTGGATGTTGCAGTAACTGGTCCATGCCGAAAATAAGAATTCTGCATCACTCTTCCAAGATTATTTTCTTAACAAACCTGGCATAAAAACCATGAAATAAGACCAACTTAGTACCATAATCATTAAAACAATAATTAATCATATTTATTACCATTTATGCTCTTTTTTATTATTTATGAAGTAGAAATATTAGGCAAAGATAACTTCATTTGAGAAGTTATCAATTACTTTGACACCTTCTCTCCCATGGCTCGTCTCAGCACTATCCGGGTCCTACTATCTGTGGCTGTCAATAGAGATTGACCGATTTCCCAGCTGGATGTCAAGAATGCCTTCCTTTATGGTGATCTTCAGGAGGCTGTCTACATGGAGCAACCTCCTGGGTATGTTGCTCAGGGGGTGACACGAGTATGCCGGCTGAAGAAGACAATCTATGGCCTCAAGCAGAGCCCTCGAGCTTGGTTTGACAAGTTCAGCGACATCGTGGCTGCCGTTGGTTTTGCACGAAGCTCTGCCTATCACTCGCTATTCATTCGCAAAACTTCCTCGGGACTGGTGGTTCTTACTGTGTACGTCGATGATATTCTTCTCACTGGAGATGACCAGGAAGGGAGCCTTGACAAAGCGACATCTTTGTCAACATCTGGTCACGAAAGATATGGGCTCTTCGAAGTACTTTCTGGGGATCGAAATCTCTCAGAAGCCTAACTCCTTAGTCCTCTCTCAACGTAAGTATGCTCTTGATCTATTAATAGTGGCAGGATTAACTGGAGCCAAACCTGCACGATGCTCCATGACAACTGGAGAAGACAAAACCTGGACAGATGATTCGCCTCCTCTTTCAGATATTACGCGGTACAGTCGTCTGGTTGGTAAGCTCATATATCTCACAGTGACCAGGCCCGACATTTTCTATGCTGTGGGTAAGGTGAGTCAATTCATGCAAGCGCCTAGGGAGTGCCATCTACAGTCCGCCTTGCGGATCTTGGAGTATGTCAAAGCAGTGCCTGGGAAAGGATTACTCTTTCAGAAGAATGGTCTTCTGAGGGTTGAAGCATACTCAGATGCGAGTTACGCTGATGACAAAGGGGATCGCAAGTCTACCTCGGGTTTTTGCACCTTTGTTGGGCGAAATCTGGTGAGCTGGAAGAGCAAAAAGCAGTCTGTTGTTTCCAGGTTCAGTGTAGAAGCCGAGTATCGTAGTATAACATCGACCACTTGTGAGTTAAAGTGGTTACAGGCACTCATGATGGATTTAGGAGAGGTCTACAACTATCCTCTACCTATGTTCTGTGATAACAAGGCTGTCATATACATCTCCAAAAATCCGGTCTTTCATGAAAGAACCAAGCACATTGAGGTCGACTGTCATTTCATTCGTGAAGAGATTTTGAAGGAACAAATTTGCACTCTCTTCGTCACTTCTGATAAAGAGTTGGCTGACATCTTTACCAAGCCCGTATCCGCCTCGTTTCTTCATATTTGCGACAAGCTGGGCATGATCGATATATATGCTCCAGCTTGAGGGGGAGTGTTAGAGTTAGTGACCGGGCGGTCTGGCGGCTTGTCTTGGCGGATTGACGACCGCGCGGTCTAGCGGTTTCCCTCCAGCGGTTTGGTTGATGGGTTGTTGCTGTCTGGAGTCCAAGCGGTCTAGCGATTTGTCTCAGGCGGCTTGGAGACCGGGCAGTCTAGCGGTCTCTCATGACCGCTTCTCTCTCTCTGGTAGTAGTCGAGCGGTTAGCCCCCAAATTGTAACGGGAGCGGCTTGTCGCCCCGATTCTCCAACACACTGTAATCACCAGAAGCTAGTGGAATTTGACTGGCACAGACCCGATCACGTTGTTTTTTTACCCATTTAAGGGGTTTTTCCACGTCATCACATCTTGTGTCAACCTTCTATTTTCATTGACTTTGTGCGCGCTCGACCGCCTTGTGAGCTAAGACGGTCCAAGTAAATCCAGTCCGACCGGAGCATCGAGTTAGTCCGCAACAGTTTGGCGCCTCTGTGGGAATCGATTTCCCTAACATCCTTCGAGGGACAAGATTGCAAGCATTGCCCTTCCCAAGTTCAGCCTTGATGGTAAAGAGAAGCACCCGCACCACGGAAGGCTCTGCCCTTGGCGGACACGATGAACCCGCACGCTCCCACTTTTTGATGGACGTGCCACTAACTGCTGAAGCCGCTTCCGCCCCCGTCACCACCCTGGAAGAGCGTGTTTGCCAGATAGAAGAACTACAGACAAAGTGCTCACCCTGCTCCGAAGCCTCGGAGCACCGCCTGCTCCCTCACCAGCAACAACACCGACCATTCCCCCGCCTCTGCCAAATCATGGCCCGACGCAAGGATTTCTGCGAAGGAAAGTACAAATTCTCCCGGGGCAGGAAGAACGGCGTCAAGCTGCGCCCCGTCAGTATTACCCTCAAGGGACTGGGGGGCAATGTCCGCCTCAAGAATACTCCCCTCTAAGTATTAAGTGCACTAACCAGATACGCACAATGCGGAATGATCCAACATTCCACCGGCCAAGAACTCCTCAACCATTCAAGAAAGCTGATTTGTTGCCATCAGAAGGATTCTTTGCCTCAGTCAGGCATTGCTTGCTCTGGGAATATGACATAGAGAAGGAATTCTCGAGCACAAGTAGCTCCCCCGCACCTGCTCCATCACTTCAAGAGATGTACGATCATCACCTCGCTTGTCCTCATTACGAAAAAAGCGCTGGGAACACGACGGGTCCTGATACCTCGGCCACCAAGCGAAGACTAAATGAATATCTACCCAACAACAACAACTCACTTAACTCCTGGGCAACCCCGGGTTCAGAAGATAGCCTTGAAACCCGTGGTTTCAGCGGAACAGGCAACCCACTGGCACACGGTGAGGTACTTCGAAGCTGCCATGCACACTCGCAATGCTTCAGACCAGCTCGTGATCCAGGCATTTCCGACAACACTAAAAGTGGAGGCTCGAGCTTGGTTTCATTCTCTACAAGAAGAAAAGACGGACAGGTACATTGAACTCGCAGCTCTCTTCATCGAAAGGTTCACAACAGTTAAGAAGCCCTCACCGGAAAAGCCAAGCCCAAGTAGAGTCCAGAAAAGGAAGCTAGAGAGCGATACACGCCCCGAGCATATGAAAAATCACAGTCAGCGCGCAAAGACCAGCAAAGGACGAGAGTTGCGTCAATTTGCGGCACTCAACGCCCCTCAGGGCAGGGTCTTCGAAGTAATCTGTGACCATCCGGCCTTGTGCAGGCCCAGACCGCTCTCCCCCGGCCGAGGAGATTCATCAAAATACTATAAGTATCACCAGGGCCATGGTCACATCACCAACGAATGCAATCGACTGAAGGAAGAAATCCAACGACTGACCAGTCTGGGGGCAGTTGATCAGTTCCTATCAAGAAAGAGGCTGCCTCCCAGTCAGAGTATGATACCTACAACAATCAGAATCGGCGAGCCATCTACCGAGTTGAGCCAAGTTTTGGTGGACGGAGAGATCACAGTTAACGTGTTTTTTTATCAACACTACTTCAACTCAAGCTGACCACTAGCAACCTCAAGCTAACATCTGCCAGCGCACACGTTTCGGGGAACAACCCAGTGCCAGTCATTGGCACCATCACTCTCCCAGTCACTCTTGAAGAAAACCATCGACAAGCATCCTACGACGTGCAGTTCGTCGTCATCCAAGCTGACTCTGACTACACAGCAATACTCCAACAATCGCTCTTGTATGTCTTCCAATCCCGCTCTCGCCACTTCCATCCTTAAGCAGCTTCCGTTTTCGTTCATTTGTTTACTTACTATTGTAAAAATGACAAGCCCGAGCTTCCGGGGATTATCTTTTCATTATTTGCTTTAGCAGTGTCTAATCAAGAAATGGTCTCACCGGACTAAGTCACACAACCAGATCAAACGCATACGTTCTCCGCCAAACCATGCGCGAGCATCCCTCTTGCAAACTAAGCCGCGAGCAATCCTCGTGCAACACCGTGGGGGCCTGCCCCCCTCACGAAGAAACCGCGAGCATCCCTCGCGCAAAGTAAGCCGCGAGCAACCCTCGCGCAACACCGTGGGGGCCTGCCCCCCTTACGAAGAAGCCGCGAGCATCTCTCTTGCAATTTAAGCCGCGAGCAACCCTCGTGCAACACCGTGGGGGCCTGCCCCCCCCCCCTCACGAAGAAACCGCGAGCATCCCTCATGCAAATTAAGTCGCGAGCAACCCTCGCGCAACACCGTGGGGGCCTGCCCCCCTCACGGAGAATCCGCGAGTATCCCCCGCGCAAACTAAGCCGCGAGTACCCCTCGTGCAAACTGAACCGCAAGTATCCCTCGCGCGAACTAAGCCGCGAGCATCTCTCGCCTAATCGGAGTCAAAAACTCGAGTTGTGAAGCAAACCGATGAAGACAAATAGTCAAGGTGACATAAAAAAGACAACAATGTCATAACAAAATAAAGCTAAAATGATACAAGTACAATCAGTGCCTAGGAGCAATAACAAGCAAAACTAAATAAGGGGAAAAACACAATATGCCCGATTGAGCAACAAAGCATAAACATACAACAACAAGTGTATACGTACCGCTACTCGTCCTCAGCATCTGAGTCAGAGCATTCATCCTCAGAAACATCTGCAAAGCTGAAACCGGATGTATCGCATCCCTGGCTCTTGCTAACAAAGCGAAAAGCCTTCGAAACACCGCGTTGGAGCGCCAACTCGCGTATGTCATCCATTTGAGGCTCCACCTCCTTGAACCAAATATCGTCATGAACCTCCTCCGCGATCAGGCTACGGTCTCGCATGTAGTCCAGTGACTCCAAGTACTCCGCAAGCCATGCAGCCTTCAGCTCTGACGCATGGTCATCAGAGGACAGCATCTCCACCCGCGCCTTCGCCGCTCGAAGCTGAGTCTCAAGGCCTGAGACCTCCTCCCGCGCCGCTTGTAATTGGGTTCCCAAGTCTGAAGTCTCCTCCTTCGAATGCTTCAACATCTGGGTGGTCCTCTCCACCAAAGTCTTCTCCACTTCCAAAGCCGCACGTGCATCCTCTAGCTCAGACTTCAGCTCCGAACCAATCCGGCGGAACCGCGCAAGGTCCTGGTCATGTTCCTCATTCAAGGAGGCAAGCAAACTCGTTGTCGACCGAAGCTTCTCCTGAAGAGCAAGGTACCCATCCTTCAGTCTTACGTAATGATCATTCCAAGTCACTGCAATCTGCGCCTGAGTCTCTATCTGCACAAAGAATAAATCGAAGTTAGCCTCTATCAACAAGAAAAAGCAAGGGAAAAGCCTTGGGAACAAGTCAAACCCTTACCGTATCGCTCATCGCCCTCAATGAAGAGGATATCCGAGAGCTACTGTACCAGCAGACACCTGAGGAATTGGGGAAGCATGTATTTGCACCTCAGGAGTCGAATCATGACAAGTGTCAGAAGTTACCTCTACCACCACCACATCAAGGTTGCCAGAAGGGGCCGTCACCGCTTTCCTCTTACGACCCCCTCCTTGAGAAGCCTTAGCTGGTCGAACAAAGTCCGACGAGATACCACATCGTACCAACCGCTTTTCCTCCGCATAAACATAAATGTTGAAAAGACGGTTGGCCAGCTCGCGAGGCTCAAAAAATCCAAGCACCGGGGAAAAGTCCCGCTCCTTCCTCCTCACGCGGCGACAGCGATCGGAAAGCGTATCCTACACCTCAGGAAGACCCCATGTAACGACCCCATCCGTTAAATGACGTATAGTAGAAGGTCCGGCCGGGGCCCCACACTATATGCCACAAACAGACGGTGAGGTCACAGGATAATACCAAACCAAACACGAATCCTAACTCAGAGCATTCTAGCGGAAGCTTTAAGAAGAAATTTGAACTCTACCAGGAATGTCCAATATATAAACCACCTTTATATATATCACGGAATGTACATAAATACATAGAGTTTGGCCTTCAGGCCTTACAGTTCCTCTTTTTACAACATGATTTACAAACCTCGGCGCGCAGGCCGGCCATACATGAGTAAAAGCAAAAACATTCTCATAGCCTTCAAGGGCTAGCCACAGCAGCAGCAGCAACAGCAGTAGGGCTTCAGCCCTTCACTTACCACTTGGCTCGCCAGCACCTGCACGGGAACAATCCACCCAACCGGTGGCAAACAATGCAACGGTCAGCATTCAGCTGACCCAATTATAACAATCTTACCCCTTTCTCGGGGCATTAGCATTCTTTCCCTGCAAAGCATGGCATCATATAGTAACTATGTGCGCGCAGGCACATTCAAGCCATCACAACTATCGGCCACACGGCCCGACAGTCCGTGCACTCAGGGCACATTTTCGGTGTACCGGAATACCAGGGTCAACACCACCGTCTACACGGTATTTGAGCATTCTAGTCTTTCCGGCGCGCGGGCCTAAGACTCTCATTAGGCGCTCCAACAAAACCTATAACCAGGCTTCCAAGTCGGACGGACCTAACGCAGGTACGGATCAGCCACCCCCCGTTGCTCAAGTCGCCGTGCCACCTCGAATACGGAAGTATCCATGGCTATTTATAGGCGCGGGTCGGTTTCACCTTTCCTGTTCGGCAATCTGCCTTTTCATCGAGTTGCAGCCCAACGGCTCAACCGCTCATAAAGTGGCAACGCACGGCCACAAGAGTTGCATCCAACCCTCTTCATTTCCTGGACATCATCCAGTACTTCCTGCCGCACCAAGCAACAGGTAGGAACAAGGCATCACAAGCCATAATCACGGAGCCTTCTCCGATATGCAAACAAGCATCACCAATCCAGACCACGTCCAGATGGGCTTCACACAGCATGCCTAGAGCCGTACTCCAATTCCGGCCTCTAACAAGGGGGACTTCACATATCTACCCCAAGGGACACCACAACCCACCGCACACTCGCGGGGAAGGGTTTTCCCTATGCAATGCAGAAAAGAAGGACTTCACATGTCCAAGAAGGGAGATCGTTACCCTTGTCGATCTCTTGGGAGCCATCGAAAACTAGCCGGTGGGAAAGAATCGCAGCAGCCTTGCCTTCACAACGCCGGCTTCGGATCACGAATCGGACCACGGGAACTCCGCCGGTGGTTTGATCTCCTCCTCCTTCTTCTTCCTCCTCTCTCTTTCTCTCTTCCTTAAGCAAAAATGAAGAATGACTTCTTCATCATCCTTCACGAAATAAATCCAGCCAGGAAACCACCTGAGCCCTTGGATCAAAAGAGAGAATTCTGAACGGCCACGATTTGCCCCAAAACCCAAATTTTTGGCTGACACGGCCTGTGACACGCCCGTGTCACAGGCCATGTTCCCTTAAGCGGTTCATACCGACTGAGGTTTACCAGAACACGGTCAACGACACGCCCGTGTCGAACCTGACACGCCCGTGTCATTTCTGAGACACGCCCGTGTCACCCTTGCCTCATCGAGCTGCAATCAGTACACGGGTCGGAACACGGCATCGGACACGCCCGTGTCCAACCTGACACGCCCGTGTTCACGGCTTGGTTCAAGGTCGTGTACTAATCTGACTCGAACAGGCCAATTTCGAAATTTAATTCCGCGACACGCCCTGGGACACGCCCGTGTCCATGGTCGTGTCCCAGGCTCGACGCTCGTCGACTATCGAGTGTCGACTAACCTGAACACGCCCTGGGACACCCCCGTGTCCCAGGCCGTGTACCCCCGACACGCCCTGGGACACGCCCGTGTCCCAGGCCGTGTAAAATTTCCTGTACCTCAAAAATCATTTTGAGTCTTTTGGGGTCTTTTGGGGTGTTACAACCCTCCCCCCTTAACAAAATTTCGTCCCGAAATTTGCACGGCAAGGAAACAAGAACCAGCAATGCTATAACTATGTTATAACAAAAAGTACACGGTCTACAGTTTATACAAATAACTCGGGAAACTCAGCTCGCATGGTCTGCTCTCGCTCCCATGTTAGCTCTTCACGGCCACAATTGTCCCATCGGACCTTGACCATCCCGATCACTTTGTTCCGCAACTGTTTCTCGGCTCGATCCTCGATCCGAATGGGTCTAACCCTCGTCGTTAGCCCATACTCGACCGGTACCCGATCATTCTCCACTACTTGAGCTGGATCCTTCACCGCCTTACGAAGGACTGAGATGTGAAACACATCATGTAATCCACCCAAGTCTGCTGAAAGTGCTAGTCGATAAGCCGCTTCCCCAACTCGCTCCACCACCTCAAATGGACCAAGATACCTCGGACTTAGCTTTTTCAAACGCCGAATCCTGGACACGCCTTTGAAGGGTTTGATCTTCAAATATACCCAATCACCCACCGCGAATTCCACGTTCCGGTGCTTGGCATTGTAGTACTTTGCTTGACGATCTTGGGCTATCAATAGCCTCTCCCGAATAGAGCGTATGAGCGAGGTAGCTTCTTCGACTTCCTTTTTCCCACTCAGCTTAGATTCGCCTGCTTCTGCCCAAGCTAACGGTGTACTGCATTTCCGACCATATAAAGCTTCAAATGGTGCCATTGTAGCTATTATTATAGGCAAATTCGACAAGAAATATATAATCTTCCATCTCTTACCAAAGTCTAGGGCGCACATGCGGAGCATATCTTCCATCGTCATGTTGGTTCGTTCAGTCTGGCCATCCGTTTGGGGATGAAAGGCCGTACTAAACGCTAACTTTGAACCCAACATTTGATGAACGAGCCGCCAATCATTCGATGTGAACCGCCCATCACGGTCACTAACGATGCTCCGGGGAACACCGTGCAGTCGAACAACCTGCTCCACATAAAGCTTGGCCAAGGTTTCCACTGAATCGTCTCTTCTGTTTGGAAGGAAGTGCGCCACTTTTGTCAGCCGGTCCACAATCACCCAGATTGAATCATGACCGCGTTGAGATCTCGGCAACCCGTGCACGAAATCCATCGAAATATCATCGAACTTCCACTCCGGAATAGGTAACGACTTCAGGAAACCGCCAGGCTTCTGGCATTCTGCTTTCACCAACGCACAGGTGTTGCATTTAGCCACATAACGTGCGACATCTTTCTTTAATCCGGGCCACCAGAACAGCTTTTTCATATCTCTGTACATCTTTGTGCTCCCTGGGTGAACTGAGTACTTTGCAAAGTGAGCTTCGTACATCAACTCTTCCCTCAATTTACCCACACTCGGGACGCACACTCGACCATTTCTTCTTAACAACTCGTTATCCCAAGAGAATTGGTCATCCGGCCCATCTTTTGCATAGCGCTGGAGGCTTTCATCAAGCTCCGTTGCTCGCCGAACTCTGTCCGTAAGGTCATATTGCACCCCCGTCCAGTTCAAACATGCATCGGTTGACGAACCTTTGTCAACACAAGATATCTCCAACGCTTCCAATTCCTGGATTAAACGCTGATCATGCCTCTGCAACCAGCTTGCCCGTACCGGAGTCTTTCGACTCAAAGCATCAGCGACCACATTTCCCTTCCCGGGAGTATAGTGAATCTCGAAGGTGTAGTCCCCAAGGAACTCCATCCATCTTCGTTGTCGCATATTCAGATCCTTCTGATCCAACAAATACTTTAGGCTTTTATGATCTGTATAGATATCCACTTTCACGCCATATAGATAGTGCCGCCACAACTTGAGCGCAAAGATTACCGCCGCCAACTCCAAATCATGGACGGGGTAATTCCGCTCATGCACTTTCAACTGGCGCGAGCCATAAGCAATCACTTTACCAAACTGCAGAAGAACGCAGCCTAAGCCGCTCCCGGAAGCATCACTATAGATCTCATACCCATCGGTACCACATGGCGATGTCAACACAGGCGCCGTGGTCAAACGACTCTTCAATTCTTCAAAAGCTCGCGCGCACTCCGGCGTCCAAATGAACTTTTGATCTTTTCTCGTCAGCGTGGTCAGAGGTAAAGCAATCCGTGAGAAGTTTTCCACAAACCGTCTATAGTAGCCCGCAAGTCCAAGGAAGCTCCTGACCTCGGCCACTGAAGACATCACTGGCCAATCTCGGATGGCACTTATCTTCAACGGATCCACCGCGATACCCTCTCCGCTTATCACATGGCCTAAAAAGGCTATTGAAGAGAGCCAGAACTCGCACTTTGAGAACTTGGCAAAAAGCTTATTCCTCCTCAGGGTATGCAAGACCAACCGCAAATGGTTTGCGTGATCCTCTTCCGACTGAGAGTATACTAAGATGTCATCGATAAACACAATAACAAACAAATCCAAGTACTCTCGGAACGTTCGATGCATTAGGTCCATAAATACCGAAGGCGCATTACATAGGCCAAACGGCATTACCGTGAACTCATAATGACCGTAGCGTGTTCCAAACGCCGTCTTGGGAATGTCACCTTCCCTAATCCGCAGCTGATAATATCCCGATTTCAAATCCAATTTGGAATAGACCGTTGATCCTGCCAGCTGATCAAAGAGGTCATCAATCCGCGGGATCGGATATTTGTTTTTCTCCGTCAGCTTATTCAATTCGCGGTAGTCAATACACAATCGTAAGCTACCGTCTTTCTTTTTCACAAATAGAACAGGCGCGCTCCAAGGTGACATACTTGGGCGTATATATCCCTGCTCCAACAACTCTTGCAATTGGACTTTCAACTCAGCCATCTCTTTTGGCGCAATGCGATATGGAGAGCGGGCCACAGGTTTCGCACCTGGCACCAACTCAATAGAGAAGTCAATCTCCCGCTGGAGTGGTAACCCAGGAAGATCTTTAGGAAACACATCGGCAAACTCTGACACAACTAGTACTTCACCGACACTGGCCTTAGACTCAACAGCCTGAATTAGCGTGAAGAATAACTCCGCGCCCTTCCGAACAGCATTGACGACTTGGAGTGCAGACAACAGAGTCCCGCCAACTCCTCGCATACCAGCGAACTTCGTCACAAGTCCGGTATTCTGGCCCAGTGTAATCTCCTTGGAGTTGCAATCAATAAAGGCACGCTGCTCCGAGAGCCAGTCCATACCAAAGATCACATCAAACTCCGACAACGGTAGCACAGCTGCACTCAAACCGAAATCCCGACTTCCTATTTGCACAACCACATCGCAAGCCCTATCCGCAAGCATCATACAGCCATTCGGCAATAGCACCCTTGTACTATCCACCGTCACATGACTTGGTGCCCCAATGCGAGATACGAAATCCTCAGACAGAAAAGAATGCGAAGCACCCGTATCAAACAGGACTCTCGCCAAATTATTCCGAATCAGGACAAAGCCTGCAGCACACACACATGCACAAGCTATACATAACCAAAAACCATAGCACATAAGCAAGTAAGCTAACTCAACTCGTACCTGTGACGACGTCACTTTGCTTAATCGCTTCCTGTTGGCCAAGCTGATATATTCGGGGCTGTGCCTGAGACGCAGAGGAATCAACCACCGCTTTGCCCTTCTCAGCATACGACGCACCCGCCTTCTTATCCCCTTTGGGCTGAACAACCCGACAGTCACGGGCTATATGCCCCACCCGGCCACAGTTATAGCATGTACGAGAATCCGGCCTTGATGTCGCTCCCGACACAACGGTCGTAGTCACTTGCCCAGATGGCTTGGACCTCTTGCCCCCTTTCTTCTGGTAAAACGATTTGCTCGGGCGAGGTGCTTGAACCTCTGGCTTTGACACAACTAAGCCCTTGCTCCCTTGCACCCGCCGCATGTCCTTCTCCAACGCACACGCAGTATCAACCAACGCCTGAAACCCTTGGCTCACTGAACTCGAAAGCAGGAATCGCAACTCATCCCGCAATCCTTCATAGAACCGATTCGTTTTCCTTTGGTCATCCGCGAAGATTGTACCCGCATAGCGTCCCAACCTGGTAAACTCATGCAAGTAGATATCCACGCTATCTTCCCCTTGCTTTAACCGTTGGAACTCATTTTCCATAGCAATGCGTTGCGCCGCTGGGACATGTTTCGCCAGAAATATTCGAGAGAACTCCTCAATCGACACTTGTGTTAATTGCCTGCCCGCCAAATGATGTAGCTCAACCTCGTCCCACCACAACCGCGCCTCCCCTTCAAGCATGAAGGTGGCTAAGGTGACCTTTAGAGTTTCCTCCGCCCTGATCGCTGTCATTATCCTCTTGACACGCGATAACCAATCTTCCGCCTGCGTTGGGGATCCCATTCCCGCAAACGTAGGAGGACTGAAGCTCATGAATTGCTTCAACTGTCGGTCAGCTGCTCGTGGATCTACAGCCTCAATCGGCTCGGGTCTTACACCAACACGAACTGGCTCAACTGCCGGCTGCGCTTGCCCGGTCGGCTGAATCATGGCAAATAGAGCCTCAGCAACTAAACGAACAGTTTCCGCAGATGGAGGAGGTGTGGGCACCTCAGCTGGTGCCGCACTCTCATCAGAACGCTGGGGCTCAGACTGCCCAGCACCACTACGCGTCACCTATAGGTGGACAAGACACACATTAGCGAACGTATGCAAGCAAAACAACACAAAAAGGAACGCGCAGATTCCTCAAACAAGATTTTGTACATTCCTTAGTGGACATTCCAGAGTTCATTAGCGTTACAGCAGGGCGCATAAACACGCGCTCGCCACCCCAGAAAAGAATTCGTCCACGAATTCGATAGAGGAAGACCGAACGAAGCTGATACCAAAATGTAACGACCCCATCCGTTAAATGACGTATAGTAGAAGGTCCGGCCGGGGCCCCACACTATATGCCACAAACAGACGGTGAGGTCACAGGATAATACCAAACCAAACACGAATCCTAACTCAGAGCATTCTAGCGGAAGCTTTAAGAAGAAATTTGAACTCTACCAGGAATGTCCAATATATAAACCACCTTTATATATATCACGGAATGTACATAAATACATAGAGTTTGGCCTTCAGGCCTTACAGTTTCTCTTTTTACAACATGATTTACAAACCTCGGCGCGCAGGCCGGCCATACATGAGTAAAAGCAAAAACATTCTCATAGCTTTCAAGGGCTAGCCACAACAGCAGCAGCAACAGCAGTAGGGCTTCAGCCCTTCACTTACCACTTGGCTCGCCAGCACCTGCACGGGAACAATCCACCCAACCGGTGGCAAACAATGCAACGGTCAGCATTCAGCTGACCCAATTATAACAATCTTACCCCTTTCTCGGGGCATTAGCATTCTTTCCCTGCAAAGCATGGCATCATATAGTAACTATGTGCGCGCAGGCACATTCAAGCCATCACAACTATCGGCCACACGGCCCGACAGTCCGTGCACTCAGGGCACATTTTCGGTGTACCGGAATACCAGGGTCAACACCACCGTCTACACGGTATTTGAGCATTCTAGTCTTTCCGGCGCGCGGGCCTAAGACTCTCATTAGGCGCTCCAACAAAACCTATAACCAGGCTTCCAAGTCGGACGGACCTAACGCAGGTACGGATCAGCCACCCCCCGTTGCTCAAGTCGCCGTGCCACCTCGAATACGGAAGTATCCATGGCTATTTATAGGCGCGGGTCGGTTTCACCTTTCCTGTTCGGCAATCTGCCTTTTCATCGAGTTGCAGCCCAACGGCTCAACCGCTCATAAAGTGGCAACGCACGGCCACAAGAGTTGCATCCAACCCTCTTCATTTCCTGGACATCATCCAGTACTTCCTGCCGCACCAAGCAACAGGTAGGAACAAGGCATCACAAGCCATAATCACGGAGCCTTCTCCGATATGCAAACAAGCATCACCAATCCAGACCACGTCCAGATGGGCTTCACACAGCATGCCTAGAGCCATACTCCAATTCCGGGCTCTAACAAGGGGGACTTCACATATCTACCCCAAGGGACACCACAACCCACCGCACACTCGCGGGGAAGGGTTTTCCCTATGCAATGCAGAAAAGAAGGACTTCACATGTCCAAGAAGGGAGATCGTTACCCTTGTCGATCTCTTGGGAGCCATCGAAAACTAGCCGGTGGGAAAGAATCGCAGCAGCCTTGCCTTCACAACGCCGGCTTCGGATCACGAATCGGACCACAGGAACTCCGCCGGTGGTTTGATCTCCTCCTCCTTCTTCCTCCTCTCTCTTTCTCTCTTCCTTAAGCAAAAATGAAGAATGACTTCTTCATCATCCTTCACGAAATAAATCCAGCCAGGAAACCACCTGAGCCCTTGGATCAAAAGAGAGAATTCTGAACGGCCACGATTTGCCCAAAAACCCAAATTTTTGGCTGACACGGCCTGTGACACGCCCGTGTCACAGGCCGTGTTCCCTTAAGCGGTTCATACCGACTGAGGTTTACCAGAACACGGTCAACGACACGCCCGTGTCGAACCTGACACGCCCGTGTCATTTCTGAGACACGCCCGTGTCACCCTTGCCTCATCGAGCTGCAATCAGTACACGGGTCGGAACACGGCATCGGACACGCCCGTGTCCAACCTGACACGCCCGTGTTCACGGCTTGGTTCAAGGCCGTGTACTAATCTGACTCGAACAGGCCAATTTCGAAATTTAATTCCGCGACACGCCCTGGGACACGCCCGTGTCCATGGCCGTGTCCCAGGCTCGACGCTCGTCGACTATCGAGTGTCGACTAACCTGAACACGCCCTGGGACACGGCCGTGTCCCAGGCCGTGTACCCCCGACACGCCCTGGGACACGCCCGTGTCCCAGGCCGTGTAAAATTTCCTGTACCTCAAAAATCATTTTGAGTCTTTTGGGGTCTTTTGGGGTGTTACACCCCATGAATTCTCGACGTATCCAAACAAAGTGCTGCCATGGCGACGGTCTTTGCGGGCCTCAAACTCCAACCAAACCTTGTTGCTGCGTACCTCCATTCGCTCGTCACCATAAGAACTTACATCGCACCAATCTCGGAACTGGTCTAAAGAAAACCGGCCCCCATGCTCGCGGAAGAAGGCAACTAAGCCCATGATTCGGGCAATTCCAGCCGGAACAAACTGATAGACAGGCACTCCACAAAACTTCAAGATCTCAATCACCTCCTCGCTAGAGCTGTCACGGTTCCGGTTCGGTTCCGGTTCTACTAAAACCATGAACCGAACCACTAAGGTAACGGTTCTTCAAATTAGAACCAAAAACTTATTTGATTTGATCGGTTCCGGTTCTGGTTCCGGTTCCAGCTTAATTTTTGGAACCGTCGTGTCAACGGTTCCGATTCCGGTTCAACAAGAACCAAAACCAAACCGGCCACTATCTGTTCGGTCCGGTTCCATGCGGTTCGGTCCAGTTCCAATCGGTTCCAACTAAAACCAAAATCAAACTTGACGGAATGAAATAAAAGCGGGCTGCAAATAGTAAAACTCAAAACAACATCAAAATAGAAATAATTATGTTGCCCATTTCTAGACGGTCTTTTCCACGATCAGTGGGATAGTATCAATTGTCTTTCTATGCGTGTAGACTTTCCACAAATTCTAGTTAGTTTGCGCACGTCTTGTCGGCATGCTCAACCGTAACAACCGCCTACCATTAGTTGTCTTTCATGATTACTAGTAAATAGTAGTTTTATATCTTCTATATTTTTTAAATAAATTTTTTAAAAAAAATATGTAACTAAAATTGAAAATATGTAACTAAAATTGAAAATATATTATATAACTGTATAAAAATAAAAAAATGCATAGTAAAAAATTAATTCCAAACCGCTACAATGTCAAACCATACCATACGGTTTTTATGCGGTGAAGTTTTGTTCGGTCCAAAATCGACCCCCTTTAGTGTGATTGCGGTTTGGGTTCAAACTGCACCAGCTCCACTCGTGATAGTAAGTATAAATATTACAGAGAAAATATAAAATAATAACAATATAATAATAATAAGCGGGTTGCGGTTCGGTTCTACTTCGGTCCGGTTCGGATCGGGTCTAAAAATCTTGAAACCACTTGAGACTTGTATGTTGCGGTTCCGGTTCCGGTTCCGGTCCGGATAATAATATGTAAGAACCACACCCGGACCAATGTTGTTAACGGTTCCAAAATTCAAATCGGAACCCGAATAATTTGCAAACGGTTCGGTCCGGTTCTTTGCGGTTCCGGTTCGAATCCGGTTCGGTTTGTGGTTTTCGGTTTTAAGTGACAGCTCTACTCCTCGCAAGGCGGAAAATGGAAGCCGGACCTCAGGGAGACTTCGCAAATCGTCAACTAATCACGAGGAGGATTCTGAACCCGCTCCTCGGGAGGCGGGATCCTCACTTCCAAATTAGCAGGAAGCCCGTACTTTGCCCTCCAGATATCAACACCGTTATCGGTCAAAGAGGAGCGCAGGCGCATCGGGCTAGAAGAGCGTTTCGAAACCTGCGCACAACAAAAAGTAAAAGGTCAGCCCAAAAATAAAGACTTGGAGTCGCATGTCCGAGCGCATACGGCCCCAGTGGAACACAAAAGAGTACGCCAACGCAAGCATGCACATAGCAGGGGAACGCACAACCAAGCCGCACGACCTGCGCGCGCACAGCCTGTGTGCGCGCGGTCCACGCACACGAAAACAACGCGCGTGCGGCCTGTACGTGCACAACTATGCGCACGCGGACTGCTCGCGCGCGGCTTGCTCGCGCGCGCGCGCAACCGTGCATGCGCGGCCTGCGCGCACGCCCTGCTCGCGCGCGGCCAGGGCCGCGCGTAGCGCGCGCGCACGACCAGCGCGCGAGGCCGGCCTGCGCAGGCGCGATCAGCGCACACCGCCGGCACGCGCAGCCTTCACGTGCGGCCAGTACGCGCGAGCGGCATGCACGCGCCCAGCCTTCGTGCATCGGTGCGTCGTCGTCGTTCGTCAAACCTCCCTCCGAATACCTTGGAAGCACTGGCCTCCGCCGCCGCCTCAGCCTTCTCACCGGAAATCGTCATGACAACAGGAAGCAAGGGAAATCTCTCCTCTTTCACTCACTTTGCTCTCGGATAACAAAGATTTGGGGGACAATTGATGGGTTCCACCATCATTTATAGGAGAGAAAGCCCCCCCATGATCTCCTCCCAAAGTGGATCATGGGTGGGCCATCCCCCCCCCCCCTTGAACTCTCAGGATGAGAGAATCATGGGGGGGGGGACCCTCTCCTTCTCCCCTTGGAGGAGGGCCGCCGCCGCCGGGAAGACCCCCGCCATCGGGCGTCCTGACCACCACCGGTGGCCGGCCCCCTTCCGGGACTCGTCGCGGCCGGCTAAGGTTGGCCTAGTTGCGGACGGCCTTGCAGTGGCCTGGCCATGGCCGGCCGTGCCGCGTCCGGCCACGGCCGCCCTAGCCGCGGCCAGCCGTGGGCGACCTAGCCGGCGGCGGCCCGACCTCGGCAAGCCGCCGGCCGAGCCGCGGCAGGCCGCCGTCGCCGGCCACCCGGCCGGCCGCCGCCGGCCGGCCGGCCGGCCGGCCACCACCACCGCCGTGGCGGCCCGTCGCTGTGGACGACCTCCCCACCGTCCGATCGAGGGGAGGCTCTCCTCGCCGTCCGATCAAGTGGATAACCACCCACTAACCCACTACTTTAGTGGTGGGGCCCGCCATGATCCTCCCCAGGAGGCTATAAAAGGGACCCCAGGGCCTCTTCATTCTTCACTTTTCTCTTCTCCGGGTTGTCTTTTTCTTCCTCAGGTGAGAGCTCTCCTGCCTCCTCTCCCGAGTCGGCCTCCAGTCGCCGTGAACCACCGGCGGCCACCTGCGGCTACCAGCGCTCCACCAGCACGTTGCCAACAGAAAAAACGCCCAAGCCCCGAGGAAGACAAAGGAAGAAGGCATCCGTCGCCAGCAAGCGTGCACGACCACAAGCACAAGAGCACCAAGATCATCCCATATTTCAACATCCAAGCTACTCCCGCGGCGCAGTTTGTTGTCCGTCGGGAGCCGTAGTCTCTCTCTCTCCCCCAAGTTGTAACGGGAGCGGCTTGTCGCCCCGATTCTCTAACACACTGTAATCACCAGAAACTAGTGGAATTTGACCGGCACAGACCCGGTCACGTGGTTTTTTACCCATTTAAGGAGTTTTTCCACGTCATCACATCTCGTGTCAACCTTCTATTTTCATTGACTGTGTGCGCGCTCGACCGCCTCATGAGCTAAGACGGTCCAAGTAAATCCGGTCCGACCGGGACATCGAGTTAGTCCGCAACAGTTTGACAGATTTTTCTTTATTTTGTTATTCAAAAACACAAACTCTATTTTTTGTCCATTTGAATAGCCTTTGTTTGGATACACCCCTCCATCTCTAAATGCCACCACCCAAACAAATAGGCCCGAAGTTAGAAGCCGCGAATGTGATCCACATTTGATGGGGTCCCCTTAGAGTGCTAATCGCACCCCCATGTGTGGGGTGCGAGTAGCATAGAAACTCCCCACTAGCGTGTAACTGCCCGCTAGTGGGGAGCCGGCCGAGGTGTAACCGCCCCAGCCCAACCGCCTGGACCGGTGGTCCCCCGGCCTCCCTGGCTGCCAGGCCTCCGCCGGCACCCTCGGTGAGGGTGCGACCTCCTCACTGCCCAAACTTGGCTGCAATTTTGCCACCAGGTTTACTCTAAGTGAGGGTGCAACCTCCTCACTGCCCAAACTTGACGGCAATTTTGCAACCTCCTCGGTGAGGCCGAACTTCTCAGCCTATTTCACTCACTCGTGACAAGCTCCCCTTTGTTGTTGTTTACTCTCTAACCCGTCTTGTGATGCAATTTCAGGACATACAGTGTCAAATGAGAGTCTTTTTTTGGTTTGCTCCACGCACTATCCTCTATGTGCAGGATATAAATCTCGGAGTAGAATTCTATTAGGGCATAATTTTTGGCGCATGTTAGATTGAAAAACTAATTTAAATTTCCATTTGGACTATTCCAGTCGGAATGACTAGTTTTTCACACCGTTAGTAATCTGAAATCCAACATAATTTACATCCTGCACATAGTGAATAATGCTATTTTCTTAAAAAGGAGATTCCAGAGAACATAAAAAGAGCAGGTTTTTGTTTGCTGCTGAATGCATCCAAAATAATATTCTTCTTTTACCACTATCAAGTTACATGCTTCACCGATTCAATCTCATTTTGAAACGCGGTAAAAGCGCAGCCCGCACATTGTCTTCAATCTCCAACTGGTCCCACCACTCTCTCTCACCCCATATCTCCCTAATTTTTTCTCCGCCCATCTCCGGCTGAAAAGGCAGCGTCTTCATCTGCGGGCACCGAATCACCTGCAATATTTCTAATGAAGGGAATGTGAATAGCCCGTCGGCGAACATTCTCAAATTTTCCAGTTCGCTTACACAGAGCTTCCTAAGGCTTGGGAAGACATCCCCGCCCGCAGCACTGCTGACTTCATGATCGTCATGGATGACTTGCTCCAATTTGCCACAACGATGCACAGTCAACACCTCCAAGCTCGGGAGTCGCATTACCCATGAAATGCTCGACAATTTGACGCAACCAGAGATCTTCAGTACAGTGAGACTCGGCAACATTTCTGCAGGCACCACTCCTCTCCAAACAATCTCCTTCAACTCTAATAGGCCCCTGAGCTCAACTTCCTCCAGTCTTGGCAGATACCACTTTTGATTGCCATGGCTATTTCCTTCACCGCGGCTCTCCATGGACACCACTTCTAAGCTCTCGCAGTGTTCTATCTTTAGCATGTGAATGCTCGACCGAATGTTGCGGCTCCCGAGCTGCGCGGACGAGAGTAGCTGCAACGGCCCTTTGAATCCCAACAACTTTCTTAGCCCCAACCGCCACGTTGGGACGTTTGGAAACTTAGCGAGCTGGTGTAGGGCCTCTACCGTCTCTAAAACAATCCCCACGCCCTTCAAGCATCCACGAAACTTTGAAAGCTCCCTCCAGTTCTCGCACCAGGTATTAGTCATGTCAATCACAGAGAGCATCACAAGCTTCCCAAGCACACCATCAGGTATGACGATGCTCTCCAAATCCCTTAAAAGCAGAAACCTGAGTTCTTGGAGATAACCGAGTTGCGACGGAAGCATTGGTATGTTGGTGTGGGAGAGATTGAGGTACCGGAGATTACCAAGTTGGCCAATTGAGTCAGGCAAGTCGTAGATGGCAGTGTATGAGAGGTCGAGGTAAGTCAGGGCACCCGTGGCTTCGAAGAATCCGGTGACAATAGACTTGAAGGAAATGCTTTCCTGCAACATCAGAGTTTCCAGCTTCGAGCAATTGGCCGGAAGGCCGGAGGTATCACAAACATCGCTGCGCACAAGCGATATCCTCTCCACCTCCCCCTGCGTATCCTTGAAGGTCGTGGCGCCAGAGGAAACAATGAATTTGTTGGGTTTGTCGCCACAGTTGGACGCAATCCATAGCGCGAGGTCTCGAATCACGTCGTGCATCTTCACCTCCTTGTCCTCGTCGTCGCCTCGCTCAAGGAGGCACGCCGCCTGCAGGCTACCGATGAGGGCGTGACCATTGTCGTAGGCCTCGTTGATGTTATCGAACTTGCGCTCATCGACCAGCCCGTGCCCCATCCAGCACTCGATGAGGTCGGTTTTTGAGATTGAGTGGTCCTCCGGCCACAGACAGCAGAGCAGGAAGCACTTGCGAATAATTTCGTCGGTCAGGCTGTCGTAGCTGAACTTGAGCTTCGGCAAAATCTTGTCCTCCATCCCGTGTATCTCATACGACCGTGATTTTTGAAGCAGCGTAATGGTGTTCTGCCACTCCTTGGGCGTCTTCTTGGTGCTCATCGCGGTTCCGATCACCACAAGAGCAAGCGGGAGGCCGTCGCACTCCTCCGCCACCCGCCGCGCGAGCTGCAGGATCCTCGCGTGGGCGCGGATCGTTTCTTCGCCCACTTTCTCCTGAAAAAGCAACCAAGCTTCATCCTTGTCCAGGCACTCCAGCTTCATCCTAGGCCGCGCCTGCATATGCCCGCAGACTCCCTCAAGGCGCGTGGTGAACACCACCTTCTGCTTTGCCGCGCCAGTGCCGGAGGCTCCTGCTCGGATAGGCTGCGGGATGCCGATCTCGGCTAAGTCCACCGGCTGCCAGAGATCGTCTAGTAGCAAAAGAAAACTTCTGTTTTTTAAGAAATCAAAGATCTCCTTAGCCTGCAGGATTTTGTCTTTGCGCAGGGGAAGCTCGAGCCGCCGGGCGATGTCGCGCTGCAGTTTCCCGAGCTTGTAGTCCTTGGAGGCCACGGTCCAGATAACGTGGTCGAACTCCGGCCGCATTTGTGCGGATTCCGACGAGGACAGAAGCGCGCTGTTGAGGCTCTGTAGAAGCGTCGTCTTTCCCACGCCGCCCATGCCCCAAATACCGATGATTCGGGAACTTTCGTCCTGGACGTGGGCTTGGAGTTGGGAGAGGTAGGATCCCAAGGATCCCATGCTGAGGTTAGCTGGCAAATCGGCGGGGATCTTCTGCACGCCATTTGGCGGCAACCTGGTGGCGACGATCGCAAAGACGAAACCTTCGTCCAACTCCGCGATGTCAGCCAGGCTCTCCTCCGCCCGCCGGTTGATGGGGAACCGAAAGGAGGAGCCTTTTTGATGGTCCGTTAGGATTTTGGCGACCTTAGCTTCAGCAAGGGTGAACTTCTCCAGCCAGTTTTGGACTTGATGGGTAGGTGTTTGGCCGGCGAGCTCTGCTAACCGCAGCCTGTCACTCAGATCCCCCCTTTTGCTGCGGAGCTTGCCCATGGCGTTTTGCAGGCGAGTTATTCTGGCTTCCGGATCCTTGAGATATCCAAAAGGTCGAGACATGGCCGTCCATGCGTCCGTGAGGATTTTGACTGGATCAATCCCAATTTGGAAGGAGATACACATGGCAGATCTCGCTGATTAGCTAATAGCTAGCTATCTTGAAGATGAAACACAGGTAGAAGATGAGAAGTATGGGAGAAAGGAGGATGAATGAAGACTACAGGCTGTGGCAGATGCAGCTTTCACTTATAATAAACAGCTCATAGAGAAAGATACAAGGCAGCAGCCATGGCTAAAGTCTGCTAAATAAGTAAACTTCCTCAAATGTCTAGATTACTGTTTTGCCATCATAAAAATACATTGCTATATCCTCAGACCTCCTCAGTACTGGTCCAATTTGCATTTTCAAAGTCAACTTATTGCTGAGTTGGATAAACTATGCACATTGATTTTAGGTTTCTCCTACGTGGAGGAGACCCACGTAAGCTTCCGGGAAACTCTGAAGCTTAATAATGAAAATGGGAAATATTTGCAGTGAAAATTTCCACACTCTTCCGCGTATGGTTCGTACGCATGACAGCCTTGTCATCACCGGCTGGTTAAGTGTCGGCGCCTTGATGCCTTCTCATTATTGACTTGGGCGAATTTATATTTACATTTCCCTGCTTTCTAAGAACCTTGTTATTGTACGGTAGTTGTCACCTTTTGAATTCGGATTTATTCCTTGAAAAATCTAGCTGAATATTCCGCGTGGCCTAAACCTCCTTTTTCTCGGGGTTCCGGAGAGTAAAGTGCACCCAAGCACTGTAAAATTTTTAAAGAAGTCGACAAAAGTCGCATGAACACTCAACTACAATCAAGTGAAGTAAAAAGTCAGCAGCAATATAAGCACAGGAGTCTCAAATTTGAAATTATCAATATTTTTTTTATAAATCAAGACATAAATTGCGAGATATGATTTTGCAATATACCGGATGAAAGTGAAAAAAAATTACAAGCAAGAAAAAACCGCGCGGTTTGAAGACGGTAACCGCATAGACCGCACAAGCCGCTGGCCGCAATCCCTATCTGTTGAAACCGCCAAGTCGTCAACTGCAACCATGCCGCACAGACTGCCTTTATTGAATGTTGATGAACTGAACAGAGCCCGCTGATAGACCGGCCGAACTGCTCGAACTAACCACAACCCGAAGGAAGTGACTTCAAGCCGCTGAGACCGCGGTCTGCTGTATTTCGCTGACTTTAAATCGCGAATTGTTCCACATTGAGCCTTCCAACTAGTTGCCTAGACATCCAATGCTAGCCGCACAGCCTGCACAGACAAGTCAAATTCACTTAGCCGCGCCAGTTAGAATATCTTAATCACAAGATCAAAACGCGAGCTGAGTTCTCATTGTTCTCGTTATATATGACGAGCTGGGAACCACTATTTATAGACGATATGTGGAGTGTGATCACCGCGCATAGAGATAGGATAACCGCCCGTCATCAAGTAGCTACCATCACGTATCCACATAAGTGCGAATACCAGCGTCAGTTCGTCACAGATAAACATATATTCACATAAACAGAAAGAACAAACAGTCTGCCAAGACGAGCGGACAACAACACCAGACCGCATGTACTTAGCAATCCAGCCATGCGTCGTGATCCATTATCACACCTATGACGGATGTATAACCCGTAATTCGTCGAGATCATATACAACTGATGATGACCTGGGGCGAGTGCAGCCCCCAGGGGTGAGTCCAGGCCCCCTGGGGCTAGTGCAGTCATCTCCCATAGGCGAGATCCAGCCTCCCTGGGGCGAGTGCAACCCCAAGGGGCGAGGTCCAGGTTTGGGGCGAGTGCAGTCACCTCCCATAGGCAAGATCTAGCCTCCCTGGGGCGAGTGCAGCCCCCCAGGGGCGAGGTCCATGTTTGGGGGCGAGTGCAGTCACCTCCCATAGGCGAGATCCAGGCCCCTTGGGCGAGTGCAATCACCTCCCATAGGCGAGATCCAACCTCCCTGGTGAGAGTGCAGACCTCCCAGGGGCGAGGTCCATGTTTGGGGCGAGTGGCGAGTTCCAACTTCATTAGACACTCGCCCACCTCAGGATACCTCTTTAGGTGTAACACCTCCCCTGTAATGACTGTATGATATGGGTCTGGCCGGGGCCCCACGACATAAAATCGCCACAGCTTCAGCATTATAAGATGATATTAAGGCCCAAACTCAAAACTCAGAACTAAACACAGCGGAAACAAGCAAACCCACTAGAAGCTATCCACTACACACAGGAGTAACCAAAGGCCTTAAGGCCTTACAAAACAGTGTCCATCAAATAATAAACCACAAAGTCAATACATGAACGTACAAAAGCACTCCTAGGCTACCTCGGCGTGCAAGCCTGACATTATCCAAATCATAGATCAAACAAGACAAGAAAAGAGAACAAACTAAAGTACAGTAACACTTCATGAGGCTTAGGGCTTTCCGCCCGGCGCACTAGCTCCCGCTTGCGATCCTTGCCCTGTAAAGATTTTAAGTAACGTGGGTCAGCAAAGACTGACCTCTACTGTGTAACCAACATATCTCCTCCTGGCCGCCCCTAACGGACCCCGGGGTACCCCTCCAACCTGCAAGTCAGCACTTCATATACCATATATATAAATAAATAAAGCTTAAAGATAGTTTTGGATGTCTCAAACAACAAATACATTTCTATGTTGAGAACAGTGAAAAAGGGGCCTACTATGCAGCATGTATGCAAACCCGGGCTTCGCCCAAGGCACCCTAACTCGTATGCATCTAACAAAGCATCAAAAAATTTGGGTACTTCCGTTTCCCCAATTGCATAAAGCCGCACAACATAAGGGAACTACCATGTCCCTAACGGCCCAAGCGCCGTTACACGGAAATTTTACAAAGGCCCTACCCGCGCATGGGTCTTAAACCCCGGGCTTGCCCGCACATTCTGACTTCACACGTCAGGATTCCGTCTCACACACAAACCGATTCTAAGAACCCTTGCTGGACCCCACCCGCTCATGGCCTCTTTGCCCAGGCTTGCCCTACTCTCGGCGTTCTCGTCAGTCTCACAGAAGGGGACTAGTCTCGCCGGGACACACTCCCCACATGACTTGCACGTCATGGGATAGCCAGCCGACCACAAAGACATATCCACTACTTAGCATAGCACAACCAAAATATTTTCCCACCCTAATCCACCACTTATACTGTAACGTCCCCGTGCACTAAGGAAAACATCTACCGCCAATGCGGAGCTAAACTTGTCCGGTTCCGGCTACGAGTACTCACTCAAGAAAAGGGGAAAACACACACATCACAACAACATCTTACTGCAACGGATTTCTACCGAATCCTCAAGGCTCGCTATGCAACATCACCGAGTCGGATTAACGGTCGCGACTACGGCTTCACCCACAATGCCTAATCCACTAACGGAGCGGATCTCTAATGCAAAAGTATGTCGGGGACGGACTAAATCGACCCGGAGGTTTCTCTTGAACCATGACAACCCAAACCCCTCTCATTTGAGAAATCCGGAGCCAAAAGATGAAAAGAAAAGATGCTAAGCATGCATCCTAAAACCAAGAGGAGAAGTGTCGTTACCTTACGACACCTCTTCCTAGCCATGGAGAAAGCTTGACCGGATGAACACCACCGCAATGATCTTGCCTTCGCAGATCAGAACTCCGCTTGCGAAACGGGGCTCCGAAGCTTCACCGGCGGCCGGAGTTGATCTCCTCCTTCCTCCTAGCTCTCCCATCTCTCTAAAGCTTTAGAAAGAGGAAGGAGATGAGAAATAAAGGTTTGAAAACCCTTATTCCCGGCCTTAACCTTAGCAAAGACCAACCACAACCCTTGGATCCCAAAAGAAGGAAATGAACGGCCAAGATTCACCCTTAAACTTCGTGGGCCGAACACGGGTTGTGACACGCCCGTGTCCAAGGCCGTGTTCTCTTACTCGCCGTCAAACCAGAAATCCCGAGCAGAACACGGCCTTTGATACGGCCTCGGACACGCCCGTGTCTCAGGTGACACGCCCGTGTCAAGGCCCGTGTCACGGCCCGTGTCCCCCCAAACGACGCAGGACCAAAACGTCCCGAGAGGCACACGGCCATGTGACACGCCCGTGTCACATGCCGTGTGCTAAACACGCCCAGGGACATGCCCGTGTCCCAGGCCGTGTAACTTCCGCAGCACAAATAACCCGAGCGGGACACGGCCATTGACACGCCCGTGTCTCTGGCCGTGTGCCCTCACTCAATGCCACAACAAAACAATCGTTGAGTGCTCGACACGCCCTGGGACACGCCCGTGTCTCAAGTGACACGCCCGTGTCATAGGCCGTGTTCTCACTCAACGCTCGTCGACCGAAAAATCGTCGACCTCTCGGCAAAACGTCGAACCCGAGCACGACACGCCCTGTGACACGCCCGTGTCACAGGCCCTGTCAGCCTACCCAGAACCCAACTTGGCCAAAAACAACGCCATCGGTTCCTCTTCCATGTTTTGGGGCGTTACATTAGGTCTGCTAGTATCCCCTCCAAACCACAGAGTTACACTGTTGGCAGACCATTTTAGGCTGCAAATTTTGGGGAAACTCACCCACTTGGGTGAGTAACTGCTCTAATCGCCTACCCGACGAGTATGCGAGGGGAGCTCGCCACACTCGCCCAGACCTTCAGTTGTCTTAAATGTTGACTCTGATCTCTATCTTGACCTGTTGACTTTGACTTTTTGCTGACCTGGCTCTGAGTGGGTCCACCCTCGACGAATTTGAGTTGTACATGTAGCTTCAGCGTGGGAGCCGCAGAAGCAGTTGGCGGATTGCAGCTATCGCCTGGCAATAAGGGCTATCACTGGCGATATCGCGGGTTGACGACCAAAGCAGTTCTCCTTGGCAGTTCTCAAACAGGTGGTCTGGGGGTCAGTTCACATGATTTGGCTTGTCAGCTCGTGCGAGCTGGGCAATCTGATTTCTAGCTGAGTCAATAATGACTTGTTCGTGCGATCTCGTGGCTAGAGGTGCGAATAGGTGACTCGTATTTGCAATTTGCCAGTTTTGTTTACTTGTCTATTTTTTGATCTCAGTCAGGTGCAACACGAAATCATGTCCCCCGTTTGTATGTATCGCCCTGTAAAGCAGTAAATAATACAAACGTTATTCTTGCATCTTCTATTGCTAGTGATTTACTTCTCTTGATTGATTGAGAGTGATTCTACGACCTCCTGTTCATAAAAATTTTATAGAGAAGAGGGTTGCCTGTTAAAGTTGTTTGTTATCATAAAATCAAGGTGATGAAAGGTTGATGATCTTGATGTTTCAGAGACCCTTGTGGATGATTTTTTTTTTTTTTTTACCCTTGTGGATGAATTAGCTATTAAAGGTTTATCAAAAGTCCAGTGCTCTGGTATGTGAACTCTTCTCTGGAAGTTGAAGAAATTTGATGCACAAAGCATGCGTTGGGAACTACATCGACTCCTCCCTAGCCGCCCCCTTCATTCTTCTTCAAACAAGCCACTTCATGCACATTATTATTTTGGTACTTCATTTTGCAAAAAGTTCTTGAAAAATTTTGGGGCATGGATAAAGGTATTGAACTGTGAATAATTTGTGAATATGGGCTGATCTTCTGATGTCCATGGATTTCCGCATATGTCTACCACTATCTTGGAGTTCATCTTCAAATCCAACTCAAATTCACAGAATGCTGGTATAAGAGTGAATTCACAGTCATCTTGCTCAGCACAATGTCAAGGCATAGCGCTGCATCGACCATACGTGTTTGGGGAGAAAATATTAGATCTTTTTCTTGAGATTGTCCTTCAAGAAACAGTGTTTACCATCGCCATGGGTGTAGGATAGAGCACTAGTTGTAGTAAGAAAATAAAAAGAAGAAGAAGAAGAAGAGCGAAAAGGAGAGAAGCAAATTCAAAAGAGAGTCAAGATGAGGAGAGAATACTAGAGAAGTGAGAGGGAGAGAGAGCTCAAAGTAGGCTAATGGTAAATCTAAATGAAGAATGAACAAGAGAATTCATCATCAATTGCTCCTTATTATAGCTCCATGGCTACATTCGTTTGATCTATTTGTCTTAAGTACAAATTTGAATTTGTCTACAAACTGCTGCTTCAGGAGCTGGCGAAAACTTTAAATTATGCCTACCATTCCTAGAAAAAAATAGTAATTTTGCTCACTTATCTCACAGCGAAGAAGCAGGTCGAAAAATTCCCGCGGCTTCAACTCTACTTAACTTCCGTATCCTTTCTCTGCAACAGTCCCCATCTTGCAACAAAGAGGAGAAACACGCAGATCAACAAGATTGATGGAGATAACAGCGTGCTCAAAGACAACAACATGAAAGGCAATGATATAGGCAAAAGCACCGCACGGTAGAAAGAACCCGTGTTATTCTGCTCAACCGGCGCAGAACGTAGAGAAGGAAGAGCTGTTAATGGCGCCCGAGGTGGGATGAAGAAGCAGCAATCAAGCAACTCTCTCTTGATGCTCTTATCCTCCCACTGCAAGCATTCCCACCACACCTTCTCGCCTTGGATCTTCTTCAGTTTGATGCTTCTCATTCCATGCCCAAAAGGAAGTTTTCTCAGCTTCATACACCCAGAAACTTGAAGGCATTCCAGTTCAGGGAAGGCCAGTGTCTGGTTAGAAATTGTAGCTAGGGATGGCAATTCATCCAAAGTCATTCCTTTTAGTTTAGGGAAACCTTGTCCACATACTCTGATCCCAGCTTCCCCGTCACCAATCACAGCTTCCATGGAAGCACATTCTTGCAGCTGCAAGTACTCCAAAGATGGAAGCTTCAGAACCCAACTAACGTTCTTCAACTCAACACATTTGTATATAGTCAGCTCTCTCAGGCTGGGCAGCAAATCTTCAGCCATGACTCCAATCCAACTGATCTCTTTCATTCTTCTCAGCTCCAACAGCTGGAGAATCTCCAGAGTAAGAAGACTGGAAACATGGGTATCAGCAGGCTTCTTTTCCACCATTTTTTTAGCAGCACCCGACATCAGAAGGTTTTCCAATCTGTCACAGTTCATGATGGTCAGCTCCCTGAGGCTCTTCCCTATCTTACCACCGGTGCTGCCGAGCAGGTTTGGAGAAAGCAGATCAAGAGTTCCTTGGAATCCCCTGAGATTGTTCATCCACAGACGCCTCGTGCACAAGCCGGAAAGTTTGGAGAGCCTGGAAACAGCCTTCACCGAGACCAACATGATGCCTAAAGCCAATGCTGACTTCCTGTTCTGATCCTTGCCAAAGCACTCCAAGTCCTGGATGTCAGCGCACGCTGGACCTCCCTGGCTGCCGGCGGCACCAATGCCCAAATCATATCCGTTCCCGCTGGCTGTGAGATCGAGCAACCGGAGCTTTGACAGAGATGACAGCACCTTCCTAGGTATCTGTTTCAGATTCAGGGTTCTATAGAGAACCAGATACTCTAATTCTTTGAGATGTTCAACATCCATGGGCAGAGAAGTCAGCCTTGTATGGCTTAAATTGAGGTACTTGAGCTTCGTCAGCCTGCGAATGTCGGCGGGGAGCTCTTCGATCCCGGTATGGGATAAGTCGACGTAAGTGAGAGCCGGCATGCGGGAGAAGAATCCCGGAGGAATGCTAGTCAACGACATGTTCCCCTTGAGTATCAGTGTTGTGAGGCATTCACATTTTGTGTGCAGAGCGACGGAGTCGACGTCGTTGTACATGAAAGAAACTCTCTCAGAATTGTTCCAGTTGAAGTGATGAGTCCCCGCCTTGAGCGATGAATCGGGCGTCACAATCCATTTCTCCTTGTTTTCGCCGTAGTTGGAAGCGATCCAGAGAGCAAGTCCCCTGATCGTCTGATGCATCCTCACCTCCCTCTCCAAATCTCCAGGAGTCAGCAAGCTTGCAGCTTCCAAAATACTAATGATTTGGTAGCCATGAAAGTAAGCCGAACTGATATCCTGCAAATCAATGAATCCAAGCCCAATCCAGCATTCTATGAGCTCGTCCCTGCCAATGCTGTAGTTTTCCGGCCACAGCGCGCAGGAAAGGAAGCATTTTTTTGCTCCCTCGTCCAAATTGTCATAATTAAATTTTAGAATTGGGAAAAAGGATTTGCCCATGCCAGGAAAATTAGCAGAGGATTTCTTCAAAGCCTTGTATGAAAAGACCCAATCTTCATACGTTTTCTTCGAAGACAAAGCTGTGCCAGTGGCCGTGAGAGCAAGGGGGAGCCTCTGGCAATAATCAGTGACGATTTCCTCCGCCATTTTTCGAATTCGGGGATCGGAGTTTAGAGTTTCCAACCCAACTTTTTCGGCGAACAGAGCGAACGCGTCTTCGCCGGACAAGCCATCGAGGCGGATGAGGCGGCAATCGCGGGCCATTGTGTTGCATACCTCTTTGTAACGCGTGGTGACGACGACGGCGCGGCGGGGGGAGCATGACGCGCGGGGGTCCGGGATGCCGAGGAGGGTTAGATCAACGGCGTCCCAGAGATCGTCGAGAAGGAGGAGGAAGCTGCGGCGCTTGAGGCAGTCAAAGATGGCTTGGGTTGTCTCCTTGGGAGAGGCGGCCGGCGGGAGCTTCAGGCCGAGGCCGGAGGCGATGTCGCGTTGCATCGACTCCGGGTTGTAGGTGAAGGAAGCTTTGGCGAAGAGGATGAAGTCAAATGGGGCGGAGCCGGTGCGAGCCTCGGCGTGGAGAGTGATGTGAATGGTTTGGAGAAGGGTGGTTTTTCCGACGCCTCCGGGGCCCCAGATCCCGATGAGGGGGTCGCCGGATTTGAGGCTGAGGAGAATAGTGTCGAGGTAGGGTTGGATTCCGACGGGGGCGGAGTTGGGTAGGTCTTTACCGGAGGAATGGGAAGGTGAGGCCGACGATGTGTGGGGGAAGGATGCGACGGGATAAATTGTAAGAGAAGAAGGTTGGCGGCTGCCGCGGGCAAGGACTTTCTTCCCCATGGCTGTGCTGACGACTGAAGAATCAGAAGAAAATATTGATTTTCGGATGGATATTTTCAGAAGTTGGGGGAAGTCTGTTAAAGACGGAAGTAGAAGAAGAAGCAGAGAGCTTGCAAGCATTGACTTTGGTCATGAATGTAATATCTTCAACTCTCAACATCTTTTTTATAAGTTAATGTTATTACTTATTAGAGAAATTTCTTTGGGCCCATTTGGTTTAGGGTTTAGGCATGGTTCCCTTTGATCAAAACACCTGGACCGCTTTCGTTTTCATCCGCACGATCAAGCGTGTGGCGTCCAAAACCTGCGTGCTGAAACCCTGCGTTGAGCCTCCATTTCATCGCGGTTTTAGGGTTTCTCACAGCCGATCGCGAGATCCACGGCATCCGACGACGAGCTGCGATCGGCTCCGGCACAGGGCTTCTTCTCCGACACCATCGAGCGCTTCTTCTCCGACGGCCAGGGCTTCGCTTTCTCCGGCACAGTTGTCTTCTTCTCCGACACAGGTGGCTTCTTTCGGCGCCAGGTGAGCTTCTCCGGCGACAATCTTCTCCTTCTTGCAATTTCTATGCTGCCAGACATCTCACCTCTTCCCTCTTCTCCTCCCCCCCGGTTTTGTGCAGAACGCCATTTTTCTTCACGGTTCTTGTGGAACAATCGTCTTCTCCTTCGTACAGAACTCATCCTTCGTACAGATCTGATATTGGTTGTGCCTGTAATCTGCATCACTCCAACACCAGCAACCAGTATACCTTCCCCTCCCCTCCATTTTTTTGTTGCTGATTTTTTTGATGGATTGTGGTGTTTATTTGTCCAACATGGTTGTTTAGGTGCGTGTTTTTTTATGTGCAATGTATTTGTTGTGTGCGTGAGTGTGTTTGTAGGAGTGCTTTTGATAGGGTTGTGTGTGTTTGTGGGATGTGTAGGTGTGTGTGAGTGTTGTGTGTTGAGTGTATTGTGTTGTGTGTAATGTGTGAGTGTAATGTGGGAGTGTGTTGAGTGTTTTGTGTATGTGAATGTGTAGAGTGTGTCCTGTGTAATGTGTAATGTGTGTGTGTGTGTTGTGTAATGTGTGTGTTGTGTATGTGTGAATATGTGAGTGTGTGTGCGAATTTATGTGTCTGTGTGCTCTTGTGTGTGTGGACGTAGTAATGTGTGTGTATGTGTTGAGTGTTTGTGTGTGTTTGTGCTTATTTATGTGGGTATGTGCACTTGTGTGTGTCTCTCTTTTTATGTTGTTATGCGATTGTGTGTGTGTACACTTGTGTGTGTGTGCGTGCTTATTTATGTGTGCGCACTTGTGTGTGTTTGTGCTTATTTATGTGTGTATGTGCACTTGTGTGCGTGTCTCTTTTTGTGTGGTTATGTGATTATGTGTGTACACTTGTGTGTGTGTGTGTGCACTTGTGTGTGTTTGTGTGTATGTAGTAATATGTGTCTGTGTTGAGTGTGTGTGCTTATTTATGTGTGTGTGTGTACACTTGCGTGTGTCTCTTTTTGTGTATGTGTGTGTTGAGTGTGTGTATGTGTATGTGTTGAGTGTTTTATACGCACTTGTGTGATTATTTATGTTTAGTTTTATTTTTCTTTCATCAATTTCGTGTTATGGGTAAACATAAAGAATGTGGTGTTAGTGCAAATTTGGAAGCCAATGATATTTTGATTTTTTGTGACCTGTGTCTCAAAGAAATTGAGTTGGTTAATCGCCCAACCACACACTTTAGCAGGGATGAGTGTACAAATCTAACAACAGATTTTTTCGCGCGCACGGGAAAGTCATATGATGAAAATCAAATGAAGAATAAGTGAGATCAACTAAAGAAAGATTGGAAATTATCGAGAGAGCTAATGGGCAGTGAGACGGGTCTTGGCTGTGATTCAATCCGCAAAACTATTGCTGCTTCATAAGACTGGTGGAAAGAACGCTTGAAAGTCAGTAGATTCTTCACACTTGAGACCCATGTTTATTAATACTTTGCTTGATGATATGTCTAATCCGTACTTTTCTTCTTGTTAGGTTCTTCCGAGTGCAAGAAAGTTTCAGTTTTCTGGGATATCTCCTGATTTAGAGAAGAAACTTCATATGATGTTTAACCAGGTCGTTCCAACGGGAGATCTTGCATGAGCTCCAAATTCTAGAAACTTTGAACACGAGTTGGTCGATGAACAGGATGTGTCTGCTGGAGATGATACACAACATCAACGAGTCTCCACATTCTACCGCAGCTGGTACGCCCGAAATGATCTACGTATTTAAACGCAAGTGTACGTGCCGTGTCAATTAATAAAAAGTGAGTAAGAATCGTTCTCACAGAGAGGTGGTGAATTCAGTGCTTGCAACTACCAGTTAGGCCTTTTCCTTAAATCCAAGCAAGACGAAATTGGTGATTTTCTTAAATTACTAAAGTTAAAAATGCAAACTTCTAAATGAAATTATTACGGATATTAGGAAAAATAATTTTCTTATCGAATGAGAGATATAGTCTTATATCAAGATTTCCTAGGTTTAGTGTGATGGATAAGTGAATGTGTCGTTGTGAAAATATGTGGTGAACGTACCTTGCAACGATTTTAAAATAGAGAACTGTATCTCTCGATATCGGCCAACCCTAGTCCTATATTTCCCTTTGGGTGAAATAAGAACCGCTTAAAGAGCAAAAAAACCTAAGTTGCTAACACAAAAAGAAAATCTCTTTCTCTCTTCAAATGCTATATCAAAATTATAATATACTACCACAACTTCTCTCTCGATTTATGAAGCGTAGCATAAAAATGAAATATTAGTCAAACATTTCAAAATAAAGATCATAAAATTGATAAAGAACATTCACCATTTATTCTCAACAAGATGAACTATAAAATATCCATCAAACACAACCAAGTACTCTCATGATACAAGATTAGGGAAGAATTAGTTCATGATGTTGGAGGAATCATACAAAGTGTTGAAATAGATCTTACAAAACATGGTAGTTCCCGCTAAATCGCTGCTGGAATCTCTTCCAAAGACGTTTCTTCGATCCGCACGAAGATCTCATTCTTCTTCCTCTAGTCGTCGCTCTCCAATGGAGGTTTTTTTTCCCAAAAACCAACCCTAGATGGTGCTCTCCTCCTTAGATCCGAAAATAATAATCAATATATGCTCATTTGGTCTCTTTTTGGCATTTAAAATGTTCACCCTTGCTGAAGGGATGCATCCTTCCATAATTAAAAATGACGGCAATTCAAATTTAAAATTTTGAATTTCGGACAGACAAATGTTGCTGTTTTAGAATTGGATGTTGCAGTAACTGGTACAGGCCGAAAATAAGAATTCTGCATTACTCATCCAAGTTGATTTCCTCAACAAATCTTTTATAAAAACCATGGAATAAGACCAACTTAGTATCATAAATATTAAAACAATAATTAATCATATTTATTACCATTTAGGCTCCTTTTTACTAATTATGAAGTAGAAATATTAGGCAAAGATAACTTCATTTGAGAAGTTATCACATCTCCACACTTAAATTCTTGCTAGTCCCTAGCAAAGACAAGTTCACAATAATAACCTGGGTAAAAGACAATATACAGTGCATGATTCAATGGTACTTTAAATTTTTGTTTGTCTTGAAAAACCAAATAATCGAGTCCCACTCAAAAGGTTTGCTTTACTAAAATGATAGGTCTAGCAATCAATAGAAATCCAACCATTCACAAATCCATTAGTTAGATGGTGGATTAGAGCTCAAATAAACATCATAGTGTGACGTGTGGTAACAAATAATGTACTCTAATTCAATTCTTCCTTTTGAACCCCCGCATCTACAGGTAATGATAAGCATATGCTAAGCAATTAATTTTGCCTCCATATGAGTTAGTAGTTCCAATGAAACTAGGATATGTTCAAGCTTGGTTCGGCGTTTAGGAATACGTTGATAATGGGATGGAGCTCCCTAGTTAATAATCTTAAAGAATCGCCATATTGTGGTGTTTGTCACATTTTTCTAAGACTGTCCATAGTAGGGATCTTTCCAATTATAAGTGCACATACCTAGGGCACATGTCACTATGATATTTCTTCTTTTCAAGTTTTTTTATATATATCATCACAATTGGGATCATTCCAAGTATGCATTCACATACTCGGGCCACATATCACTATGACTTTTCTTTTGTTTACTTTTTTTTATCATAGTTGCGATCATTCTAAGTATGTGTACATATATTCAGACAGCATATCACTATGAAATTTTTATTTTGTTTGCAACACTCACAATAGGCTACTTCTTAAGACACAACCAGTGGAGACATATGGAATTTAGTCATGGAATGATGTGTATCAAATGGTTTAGCTCAACTAATGGCGTGAATGATAAAAAAAGACGAACTAACTATCCTCATATTTTGGTGTACATCATTTACTTCGCTCTTACTCACCACTCCCCATTGGATTTAGAGGACAATGTAGGAAAGCATGTAATGGAAGTACATAAAAATTTTAGTACACGAAAACATTTGCTTAAATGAGCTCAGTCAAACCAACATCCTTCTAGCTTCAAATTCATTAGTTGGGTTCTTAAGACTGACATGCCCTACCGATCATTGAATAAATTTCGAGTAACTCATAGATTAATCATAAGTTAGTATCATTGAATTAAAATAGTCCTTACCCAATGTGTAAGTTCTATACCCCTCCACACTCAGAGCGTTACTAGGCCCTAGCAACTCTACTTCAACAAGACTAGTTATGCAATAGAGCGACGATCGAATAAGCATATGAAAAGCAGTAAGAAGGCGATTAAAAGTGAATAACTCCCCTGAAAAATTGAAGTCACGAGAGGATTGATTCCACATTTTCGCAAGAAAACCAATGCTACTGAAGACATGCTTCTCAATTTGCGTAAGGAGTTTCATTGTTGAACACAGTCGCATTACCTGCACTTGTAATGACATAAGACACAACAGAATAAAAGTGCTACGATGGTTATATCAAGATAATTATTCATCAAATAATAGAAGCAAGCATACTGGAGACGTAGATCAGGTAAAACATTCATAAAACATTCTTGTAATAGTATAATCTGGGACAAAACATTCCGACCAATAATATATTCAGGCTTCAGAGTGTATCAGTAATGAATAAAAGCACGTCCATAATAAAATATCAGCGTATCTACGTCAAAACCATGCTTCTACATAACAACAAAAGCACCTCATAAAATCATATAGGAGTGTCTATGCCAAAACAATGCTTCCATATACCAACAAAAAGTTCCACCGCACATGAGGTCAAGCAAAATATAAGTTGTCCAAAATATAAACTGTCCAAAACCATAAACTATAAGTCAAACAAAAATAAATCAGGGATGCCTATTCGGCGTCTCCATCCGCATCGTCGACACCATCTGCATCACCGTCTTCCTCATCTTCAACATCGTCGTCCTCATCTTCAGCAGCTTCTTCCTCATCTCCAGCAGCTTCACCTTCCTCTTCAGTCTCATCGTCATCCTCATCCCCTCTTGTTCTACGAATGTGAGGATCCACACGAATGCAGTCGGAGTTAAGCAAATAGCATTCTTTATCGAACTGCTTCCTCATTGTCAACTTAGATGGTGGAGTAGGGAGCTTGGCTTTCTCTAATAACTTGTAAAGGATTGCTCTTTGATCATCTAATTCTTCTTGCATATGTAGATGATGACACCTCAAGTAAGCCTTCATATATTGCATCTCCTCCATCAAAGCATCGGGGTCACCGCCTCCATCTTCTTGCATAATTTTGATTTCCATAAGTGTTTCTTTTTGTACCTTAGAAGGCTACACTGTGGGTAGAACATCAACAACCTTAATGCACACCTCAATCACTGTTTTTGTTATGTGACCCTTCAACTTCTTTATCACATCATCTTCCTCTTCCGGCACCCCAGCCGCACGACACAGATCCGTGATAAGGACAAGAAACCATAGTTGTTTAGGGTTCTTCTCCCATATCTTCTCCTTCAGCCTATACGCGATGACATTCCCCACATTAAACCTAATGCCTTTGAGTATACAATATAGGATAACAACTTTGTGGATAGACACGTTGTTGAGATGCTTTGTTGGAAGTATGGCGACGTTGATGAATAGGAGCCAAACCTTGGCTTGTCTAGTTTAGCAAGTTGCTTTCATGCACGTGGATGCCACGTTTCGTGCGCTCTTTATAAATTCTTGAGTTCTCATATGCTTGCATCCGAATCTCCTCTAATTCATTTAATTGTAAATGTCTCTTCTTACCGACATCACGAAAATCGTAATTAATTTTCTTAATTTCCCAGAATGCCCGGTGTTCTAATTCTAGAGGTAGATGACAAGACTTTCCATAGACCATCCGGCACGGGGTTAGTCTAATGGAGTTTTGAAGGCAGTGCGATACGCCCACAATGCATCAACAAGCTTTTGTGACCAGTCTCTATGGTTGACGCTCACTTTCTTTTCTAGAATTTTCTTAATCTCTCTTTTTGATACTTCCGCTAACCCATTTGTTTGGGGATGGTAGGCTAATGCAACTTTATGCGTGATCCCATATTTTCTTAGCAAGGCTGTGAAGTGGGCATTACAAAAGTGGCTCCCCCCATCACTAATGATAGCTCGTGGCGTTCCAAATCAATTAAAAATGTAGTTTTTCAAGAAATGTGAGATGACCTTAGCATCATTTTTAGTTGTGGCTATCGCTTCCACCCACTTAGACACATAGTATACGACCAATAATATATATAAATTTCCTTTTGAGTTGATAAATGGTCCCATGAAATCTATGCCCCATACGTCAAATAATTCAACCTCAAGCATTGTATTCATGGGCATTGAGTCATTCTTCCATATATTCTCACTTCTTTGGCACCGATCACATTGTTGAATGAATTCCTTAGAGTCTCGGAATAAAGTGGGCCAAAAGAATCCGGTGTTTAACACTTTTATTACCGTTCTTTTTCCCATAAAGTGCCCCCCATATTGAGAGCTATGACATTTTTCTAGTATAGACCTCATTTCCTCCTCAGGCACACAACGTCTAATCACACCGTCAGCACCAGTCTTGAAAAGGTAAGGCTCATCCCACAGGTATGAGCGTACCTGATATAAAAATCTTTTTCTTTGTTGGTAATTTAACTCAGGGGGCATAATATTGCTAACTATATAATTTACATAGTCTGCATACCATGGTGTCGGACTCTCAGATATTGCCAATAACCATTCATCTGGGAATCTCTCATCAATTTTTGTATGTAACGTTGATTGCAAGCCCTCGATCCTAGAGAGATGATCAGCTATCGGGTTATCTGCACCCTTCTTATCCCTGATTTCTACATCAAATTCTTGTAATAAAAGCACCCAACAAATTAGATGAGGTTTTGCATCTTTCTTGTCCATGAGATAACGAATTGCGGCATGATCTGTGTAAACAATGACCCTTGTACATAGGAGATATGACCTATACTTCTCAAGCACATAGACTATCGCTAGCAACTCTTTTTCTGTGGTGGTGTAATTAACTTGAGCGTCCACCAATGTTTTGCTAGCATAGGCTATGGTGCGGAAGACCTTCTCTCTCACCTGCCCTAAGACTACTCCCATCGCGTAATCACTCGCATCACACATCAACACAAATGGTTCTTCCCAATTGGGAGTCACCACAATAGGAGCCGAGATTAACCTATTCTTTAATTCGTCAAAGGCAAGTACACAAGCGTCGTCGAAATGAAATTTTACATCTTTTTCTAAAAGACCACTTAACGGTTTCACTATCTTCGAAAAGTCTTTAATAAATCTCCTATAGAACCCAGCATGCCCTAGGAAACTTCGCAGCATTTTAACATTTTTAGGTGGTGGTAGCTTTTCAAATTTTAGCCCTGTCCACTCCTAGGCCATTCCTAGACATCTGGTGTCCAAGTACTATTCCTTCCCTAACTATGAAATGACATTTTTCCCAGTTAAGCACCAGGTTAGTTTCTACGCACCTAACTAGGACTTTCTCCAAGCACTCTAAACATTCTTCAAATGTTTTTCCAAAGATGGAAAAGTCATCCATAAAGATCTCAATGTCGTGTTCCATAATATCAGAGAATATTGTGATCATGCATCGTTGGAACGTGGTCGGGGCATTACACAGACCAAAGGGCATCCTCCTAAACGCAAAGGTTCCGTAAGGACTAGTAAAGGTCGTCTTTTCCTGATCTTCTGGGTCTACAGTGATCTGATTGTAGCCTGAGTATCCATCTAGAAAGCAGAAAAAATCATTCCCCGCTAATTTATCTAAGACTTGATCAATGAAGGGTAAGGTAAAATGGTCTTTTCTCGTGGCCTTATTAAGCTTCCGATAATCCATACAGATTCGCCACCCGGTGATCGTTCTTGTGGAAATCATCTCATTCTTTTCATTTCTTACTACCGTCAGTCCTCCCTTCTTGGAGACACACTGCACAGGTGATACCCAAGGGCTATCCGAAATGGGGTATATTATACCAGCATCTAATCATTTAATAATCTCTTTCTTCACCACCTCTTTCATTGGTGGGTTCAGACAACGTTGGGGCTCTATAGATCATGTACAAGATTCTTCTTCTTCTTCTTCCAGAAGAATCTTGTGCATGCACAATGATGGACTTATGCATCGAATATCAGCGATAGTCCACCCTATAGCCAACTTATATTGCTTTAGTAGTTCAATCGGTTTTTGATGTTGATTAGGGTGTAATTTTGAGTTGACAATGACCGGTAAAGTGTTATTCTCTCCTAGATACTCATAAGTAAGGTATTCAGGTTGAGACTTTAATTCCAATATCGGTGGATCAAGGATAGAAGGTTTGACCGCTAAAGACTTATCCGGCATCTCAAGTGGTTTCGATTTCTTAAGCATAGTGGCTTGCTTTTCAAAAACTTGTAAACAGCCAAGAGTTTCATCCTCATCATCAGTTAACTCATCATGAGTCAAAAATCGGTTTAAGATTTCATTTTGATTCTCAAACTTACTCTTGGCATTAAACTCAAAAACCGATATACTATACACTTCTTCCATATTATCTTCCTCTCTATGGGGGAAATCTCATTGCCTTTAGAAGGTTAAACGTTACATGCTCATCATTCACCCTCATAGTCAATTCACCTTTTTGAACGTCAATCAAGGTTCTCTCAGTCGCTAAGAATGGACTTCCAACGATAATGAGGACCTCTCTATCCTCCTCCATATCTAGTACCACAAAATCTACGGGAAAGATGAACTTATCTACCTTAACCAAAACGTCTTCCACTACCCCTTTTGGGAACGCTAGCATTCTATCAGCTAGTTGTAGGGTAATTGAGGTTTTCGAGATTTCCCCCAACCCCAACTTCTTATATACTGATAGGGGAATTAAGTTGATGCTTGCTCCTAGATCACACAAAGCCTTTCCTTCGAAGCGATATCCTATGGAGCACGGTATCATGAAGCTTCGTTGATCTTTTAATTTACGCCGGAGTTGTTTCTGAAGAATTCACTACTAGAAAACATACATTTAGCCACGACAGATTGTCGTGGCTAAAAGTCCAAAATCGTGGCTAATAACTTTTAGCCACGACCGACCCACGACAAATGTGCGTGGGCAATACGAGCGTGGCTAATAGTAATAGCCATGCTGAATCCGTGGCAAATAAGTTATTAGCTACGGTTCAGTTGTCGTGGCTAAAAGCGCCTTATTTTCCACGGTTCAATTGTCATGGCTAAAGGGTCTGTAACATAAAAAAGATTCGGCCGTACGCCGCCGCCCGACCGCCCCCGCCGCCGCTGCCCGGCCGCCGCCGCCGCCCGGCCGCCGCCGCCGCCCCGGCCGCCGCCCGGCCGCCGCCGCCGCCCGACCGCCGCCTCCGCCCGACCGCCGCCGCCGCCCGGCTGCCGCCACTGCCGCCCGGCCGCCGCCACTGCCGCCCGGCCGCCTGGCCACCGCCGCCGCCCAACCGCCACCATCGCCGCCCGACCGCCGCCGCCGCCGCCGCCTGCGAGCCGATTTTATTTCAAACATTAATTGAGAATGGGCAATAAAAACCCAAATTTATATTTTAGCTGGCGGTGTGGGACTAAAAAAACCCGACCTTTTGTCACGAATTAGGCTTCTGTGGCTAATATTAGATTATTAACCACGAAATAGGAAAACCGTGGCAAAAAGTCGGGTTATTTGCCACGGTTTAGTCATCCCTGGCTAATACTAGATTATTAGCCATGGAATAGAAACCGTGGCTAATACTTCATTATTAGACACAATTTTCCCCCGTGGTAAAAAAATCATGGCTAAAAGTCATTTTTTAGTAGTGATTGCACTACACTCTTGAGTGAGTGCTATCGTTTCATTGACTCCAAATTTTCTCTTCTTAGAGAGAATATCCTTCATGAACTTCACATAGCTTGACATTTGTTCTAAGGCTTCGGCAAAAGGAATATTTATTTGCAATTTCTTAAAGATTTCTACAAATTTTTGAAATTGCTGATCTAATTTACTTTTCCTTAGTCTTTGTGGAAATGGTGGTGGGGGTAGACAATCATCTTCTCCTTACTTCTTCCCTCTTCACTGCTAGGCTTTCCAATCTTTTCTCCTAACACTTCTACCTCCCTTTCCTTACTCTCACCGTCTTGTTTTACATCTTCATTATTAGAACAAGGCCTTATGTCTTCTAAATCATTTTCTACGATGTTTTCTTTAGCCGGTTTATTTGTCAAATCGCTTTCAAGCTCTCTCCCACTTCGTAGGGTGACATCCTTGCATTGTTGGTTGTCTCCTTTAGGGTTTGGAGAGGTGTCAGTTGGGAGTGTGCCCGGTGGCCTAAGACTCAAGGCTTTGGCAATTTGCCCTAATTGAGATTCTATCATGCGTAATGACCCTTCCAGATTCGCACTGCGTACATCTCTCTTTTGTACTGATTCCATAATCATCTCATCAGTCAGTTTCCTAAAGGTACTAGGTCGATTAAAAGCATTATTATGCTGTGGATGTGAGTAATTCAGATTAAATCTGGGTGGATGGGTCGCTCCCGCATTATTCTTCCAAGAAAAATTTGGATGATTTCTCCAGTCGGGATGATAGTGATTTACAAAACCGGGTGGTACTTGCCTTGGTTGGCCTCCAACATAGTTTGCCTCCTCAGTTATTTGATTTAGTTGTTCTACCGTAATTGGTGTATTAGGTGCAGGAGTAGATAACGAGTCTAACCTCTTGTTGATCAAATTAAATCGTGATACCATTTGTGCAGCTAACGATGTGAATTGGTCCACTTGATGGACTCCAGCCGACTGAGTATTTCCCTGTCTCTCATAAGCCTGATAATTATTAGAAGTAAGATCTTCTAATATTGCATAGGCGTCTTCGGGATATTTCTTCATTAAGGAACCGTCTGCGGCTCCATCCACTAAAATCATGGTTGTCATTTGCAAACCATTGTAAAATATAGAGACTTGTTGGTATTGGTGCAACCCGTGGTGTGGAAATTTTTGCAATAACTCTTTAAAATGCTCACACGCATCATAAAGAGTCTTTCCATGATTTTGCATGAAAGTCGTTATTGTTGAAACCGAAAAACCGGTCTCTGTGGAGTTCACCCTTGGGGAAGGGGTGACCGCACACTTACTACACCCGGGGGAGTATCACGGACCAGAGACTTGGGAAACTAAGAACAGACCCTCGGCTCTAGCGCGGAGGTCCCACCACACTCCTGGAAGGTTACAAGAACTCTTCCCCTCCCTTACCAAAGAGCTAGGCTGGACGCCTTGGAGAGCTCTCTCTACTCTATCAAGAAGATGCTAAGGGGGGAGGAGGTCAAGAAAACTCATCCTCTCCAAAGGCACCCAAGGGGGTCTATTTATAGTTTTTCCAAGTCCTAAGGGTAAAATGACCAAAATGCCCCCGGATTGGTCTGCCAACAACCAAATCCCGCTGTTCTAAATAGCTAAAAGTAGTCCACCAGGGGCAGCCCCTCAAGCCGGGCGAGCAGGCGACAAGGCGAGACGGCTGTCTGACGAGCCGGGAGGGCTGGCCTGGCAAGCCGGGAGGGCTGGCCTGGCGAGCCGGGAGGGCTGGCCTGCCGAGCCGGGAGGGCTGGCCTGCCGAGCCGGGCGAGGGCTGGCCTGATGAGCCGGGAGGGCTGGCCTTACGAGTCGAGCGAGGGCTGGCCTGACGAGCCGGGAGGGCTGGCCTGACGAGCCGGGCGGGCTGGCCTGATAAGCCGGGAGGGCTGGCCTGACGAGCCGGGCGAGGGCTGGCCTGAAGAGCTGGGAGGGCTGGCCTGACGAGCCGGGCGGGCTGGCCTGGCGAGCCGGGAGGGCTGGCCTAGTGAGCCGGGGGAGGGCTGGCTTGACGAGCCAGGCGAGGCCAGGCCGGGCGAGGGCTGGCCTAACGAGCTGGGAGGGCTGGCCTGACGAGCCGGGCGGGCTGGCCTGACGAGCCGGGCTGGCTGGCCTGACGAGCCGGGCGGGCTGGCCTGACGAGCTGGGCAGGCTGGCCTGATGAGCTCCTCGAAGGAAAGGGGGGCCTTTCGGGTTAGGCTCATCTTGAATAACCCCTCGCGCAACCCCACCGTGAACGCCATCTGGAGGGCATACCCCGGCATCTCCTGGATATCTAGGATCTCTTCCTGGAACCTGTCAACGTAGTGGGCCAGCGACTCCTCAGCCCTCTGTCTTATCAGGAAGATGGATTCAGGACTCTTCTTCCTCTTCTTGGAGGTGGAGAAGCAGAGCTGGAAGCTTCGGCTCAAGTCCTCGAACCCATAGATCGACCTCGGAGGGAGTTGATAAAACCAGTCCCTTACCTTCTCCTTCAATGTGATCGCAAAGAGGCGACACTTGAAGGCATCCGTCATTGGCCTGATGGAGACGGCATCCTCGAACTACTGCAGGTGCTGGACGGGATCATCCTTCCCGGTATAGTAATTTATGTCAGGCTCTCCGAACCCCTTGGGAACAAGAGCTGAGATGATCAGCTCGCTGAAAGGTGACCCCTTGAGGGGGGCTCTCGCGACCTCCACTTGCGCGACCTGCTCGCCTAGAGGGCTAGCACTCGCTGGGCTGGGGAACAGCTCCCGACCGGTGAGGTCTTACTCGACCCCTTCTCCCATCCTTTCTTTCCCAGGTCGCCTACCTGGTGCACTTCCTTCTCCCCCTGCTGGGGTCATCTCGCTCGGACCCCTGGGAGTTGACTCATCGAGAGGGGGGGAGCTAGCTCCTGGGGGTTGGAGTGGAGCTGTCACCCCGAGGAGCCAAACTTCGCAACATCCTCATGATGCCTTGGATGGACGCCATGAACTCCTCCATTCTAACGAAGGGTCCGGGGTTGGGGAGCTCGCCGAGATCATCACCACCTCCCTAATATCCAGTCATGACACTCTCCCGAGATCTTTTGTGCTGGTCAATCTCCACGCTCACCACACCAAAATGTTGAAACCGAAAAACCGGTCTCTGTGGAGTTCACCCTTGGGGAAGGGGTGACCGCACACTTACTACACCCGGGGGAGTGTCATAGACCAGAGACTTGGGAAACTAGGAACAGACTCTCGGCTCTAGCGCGGAGGTCCCACCACACTCCCGGAAGGTTACAAGAACTATTCCCCTCCCTTACCAAAGAGTTAGGCTGGGCGCCTTGGAGAGCTCTCTCTACTCTACCAAGAACATGCTAAGGGGGGAGGAGGTCAAGAAAACTCATTCTCTCCAAAGGCACCCAAGGGGGTCTATTTATAGTTTTTCCAAGTCCTGAGGATAAAATGACCAAAATGCCCCCAGATTGGTCTGCCAACAACCAAATCCCGCTGTTCTAAATAGCTAAAAGCAGTCCACCAGGGGAAGCCCCTCAAGCCGGGCGAGCAGGCGACAAGGCGAGACGGCTGCCTGACAAGCCGGGAGGGCTGGCCTGGCGAGCCGGGAGGGCTGGCCTGGCGAGCCGGGAGGACTTGCCTTGCGAGCCGGGAGGGATGGCCTGGCAAGCCGGGAGGGCTGGCCTGCCGAGCCGGGAGGGCTGGCCTGCCGAGCCAGGCGAGGGCTGGCCTGACGAGCCGGGCGAGGGCTGGCCTGACGAGCCGGGTGGGTTGGCCTGACGAGCCGGGCGAGGGCTGGCCTGACGAGCCGGGAGGGATGGCCTGACGAGCCGGGCGGGCTGGCCTGATGAGCCGGGCGAGGGCTGGCCTGACGAGCCGGGCGGGCTGGCCTGACGAGCCGGGCGGGTTGGCCTGACGAGCCGGGCGAGGGCTGGCCTGACGAGTCGGGAGGGCTGGCCTGGCGAGCCGGGAGGGCTGGTCTGGCGAGCTGGGAGGGCTGGTCTGGCGAGCCGGGAGGGCTGGTGTGGCGAGCTGGGAGGCTGGCCTGGCGAGCCGGGGGAGGGCTGTCCTGACGAGTCGGGCGAGGACTGGCCTGACGAGCCGGGAGGGCTGGCCTGACGAGCTGGGCGGGCTGGCCTGACGAGCCGGGCTTGCTGGCCTGACGAGCCGGGTTGGCTGGCCTGACAAGCCGGGCGGGCTGGCCTGACAAGCCGGGAGGGCCCTACTCTGCGAATACGGGGTTGTACAGTTATGTCCCTAATGAGTTTTGCAGTCTTCGAGGGTGAGAAATACTTATTTAGAAATTTTTCTACATGTTGATCTCATGTGGTAATAGAGTCATTGGGTAATGAGTCTAACCAGTACTTCGCTCGTCTCTCCAACGAAAATGGAAATAGCCTCAACAAAATTGCATCTTCGGACGCTCCATTAAATTTGAACATGTCACAGATCGCTAAGAATGTACGTAAGTGAGAGTTCGCATCTTCATGACTAAGATCCCCAAATTCGTCGGACACCGGCCACCAGTCAAGAGGAAGTAGGGAAACAGTGTGTGCAAAAGCCATGAAAGATAGGCGGCGGAAGGTAACAGTGACGCCATCCCCGGCAACGGCGCCAAAAACTTGGTACACCCGAAATGATCTACATATTTAAACGCAAGTGCACGTGCCGTGTTAAGTAATAAAAAGTAAGTAAGAATCATTCTCACGGAGAGGTGGTGAATTCAGTGCTTGCAACTACCAGTTAGGCCTTTTCCTTAAATCCAAGCAAGATGAAATTGGTGATTTTCTTAAATTACTAAAGTTAAAAATGCAAACTTCTAAATGAAATTTTTACGGATCTTAGGAAAAATACTTTTCTTATCGAATGAGAAATATAATCTTATATCATGATTTCCTATGTTTAGTGTGATGGATAAGTGAATGTGTCGTTGTGAAAATGTGCGGTGAATGTACCTTGCAATGATTTTAAAATAGAGAACCATATCTCTCGATATCGGCCAACCCTAGTCTTATATCTTCCCTTGGGTGAAATAAGAACCGCTTAAAGAGCAAAAAAACCTAAGTTGCTAACACCAAGAGGAAATCTCTTTTTCTCTTCAAATGCTATATCAAAATTATAATACACTACCGCAACTCCTTTCTCGATTTATGAAGCGTAGTATAAAAATGAAATATTGGCCAAATATTTTAGAATAAAGATCATAAAATTGATAAAGAACATTCACCATTTATTCTCAACAAGATAAACTAGAAAATATCCATCAAACACAACCAAGTACTCCCATGATACAAGATTAAGGAAGAATTAGTTCATGGCGTTGGAGGAATCACACAAAGTGTTGAAATAGATCTTACAAAACATGGTAGTTCCCGCTTAATCGCTGCTGGAATCTCTTCTAAAAATCTCTTCTTCGATCTGCACGAAGATCTCCTTCTTCTTCCTTTAGCCGTCGCTCTCCAATGGAGGTTTTTTTCAAAGAACCAACCCTAGATGGTTCTCTCCTCCTTATATCCGAAAATAATAATCAATATATCCTCATTTGGTCTCTTTTTGGCATTTAAAACATCCATCCTTCTGAAGGGGTGCATCCTTCCATAATTAAAAATGACGGCAATTCAAATTTAAAATTTTGAATTTCGGACAGACACATGTTGCAGTTTCAGAATTGGATGTTGCAGTAACTGGTCCAGGTCGAAAATAAGAATTATGCATTACTCTTCCAAGTTGATTTCCTCAACAAATCTTGCATAAAAATCATGAAATAAGACCAACTTAGTACCATAAACATTAAAACAATAATTAATCATATTTATTACCATTTAGGCTCTTTTTTACTAATTATGAAATAGAACTATTAAGCAAAGATAACTTCATTTGAGAAGTTATTAGCAACTCAGGAGAAACGGTCATCTAAGGGCAAAAGAAAGAATACTGCGAAGAATGCAAAGAGTTCGGCAATAGATGAGCTAGTCGAAACATCACACATTATTGGGCAATGCATGCAAGAGCTGCCTCACATCCAGATATCTTCAGCGTTATTCACCATTCCTGAGGCCATTTCAGAGCTAGAAAGTATGTCAGAGGTTATGGATGAGTCACAGTTCTATTTCTATGACTATTCTACCATGCTTCTGAAGGATAAGCAAAATCGAGAAACGCTAATGAGCATTCACAAGGAGAGGCGTCTTAGGTGGCTTCATGCTCGTTATGAAAAACGAGCAGATTAGTTTGGTTTTTTTCCTGTGCTCGGCTGAGATTATTATGTTTGTGATGTGTGTGTTGTTTTTCACTTTGGGACTTATGTTTATTTGTTTAATTTGATGTGATGTTACTTTGTTCTGAACATTTAGGTGTTAATTCTATGAAGCAAATGAAGCCTTAATGTTGAATTCTCATTTATTTGTCGCAGATATACAATGTCATCCTCAGACAGTTCTAATGAGAAAATTCAGCAGCAAGTAGTTGATTTGACTTGCACTCTATGACCATTAATTTGTAACAACTTCGGCTTTTCAATTAAATAGGACTATTACATCAAATAATAGAGCTTGCATGACATCTGGGCAAACAGTGGCTAGATGGGTAGCTGAACTTCTAGATGAAAAATTATAACTTCCAGATGGGTTGCTTTCACTACTCACACTTCAGTATGATTTTCAAGGATTCAGGTGAACTTTACCACGTGAGGTGCTTGTAGTTACACTGTATATTTTAGGCCACAATCTATCAATGCAACTTGCAAGTGAACGATTTCAATATTTTACAGAAACAATAAGTAGATTCTTCACAAAGGGTATCACTGCAATTAAGAGACTCTATTCTGATGTCGTTAGACACATATATCATCTTTTCAGTAGTATTCCCCCACAAATTTTAAATCATCCTCGATACATGCCATTCTTTTAAGACTGCATAGGAGCTATTGATGGAACACACATGAATGCTCGAGTTCCAGCTGATCTACAGGTTTCCTATATTGGTCGGCATGACATAACAACACAAAATGTGATGGCAGTTTGTGATTTCAACATGTATTTCACTTTCTCATTAGCAGATTGAGAGAGTTCTACTCATGATAGCCGTATATTTCAGAGTGGTTTTATGGACCCGAGTTATAATTTTCCATATCCACCGCCAGGTTAGCCTTTTATATCTTAAGACCATTTCTTATTAAAAATTTGTAAGATTAATTCGGCAACGATCACTATTATTCACACCAATAAACAAGTTACAATTTTGCAGGAAAATATTATCTAGTAGATGCCGGATATCCACTTCAACGTGGTTTTTTAAAACCATATTCAGATACACGGTATCATTTACCAGATTTTAGAAGGAGCAGTAGGCCTATACAAGGGCGCCGAGAAATATTCAACCAGGCTCACTACTCGTCTTTAAGCAGTGCCATAGAATGTTCATTCAGAATTTGGAAAAAGAAGTGGAAGATTCTTAGAGATATGTCGCCATACAGTTTGTCAAAGCAAATGGACATTATGATTGCAACAATGACATTGCAAATTATATTCACAGGTATCAATCCCGCTCAGACACTCATTTTCGTGCTTGTGATGAAGACGAGTTATTTATTTACCCGGCGGGCCTTCAGAGAAGAATAGGACAGATAAACAAAAGCTCAAGTGGAGACCATGTTAGAGGGATTCAAGTAGGGGTGGATGAGATGGTGGCATTGCGTGACTCCATTATCGATCAACTGCTCAGATCTTGAACGTGGGGCAGTTCTCTTTTCTTTTCCTTTATTGTTTGGCTTGCAGGAGAGAAGTAGGTGTGTGATCATCCCTTCCCCAAGGGCGAATTCCACAGAGACCAAATTTTTGGTTTCAACAATTTCAGACGAAACTGTAAGGTGAAACTTCAGCCAGGTCATGATGCAGGCGAGGAGGAGGCTGGTTCCAGTGCTGAGGGAGCTGGATGGGGGAATGCTTTCTTGACGGGCATGTGTGTTTGTGCTTTTTCTTCCATCAACTACCAAGATGACTGGATCATCGACTCTGGGTGTGGTCATCACCTCACCGGGGATGAGTCAAAGTTCTCTTCATTGCAGGCTTACTCAGGTAATGAAGCTATTATTACTGCTGATGATTCTGTGCATGCAGTCGAGAAGGAGGGAGTTGTGTCTTTGTGTTGTGATAAGGAGACACTCACATTAAGGAGTGTTTATCACGTATCGGGCATGAATAAGAACCTCTTCTCAGTGACCAACACAGTAGATGCGGGCTATCACGTTATGTTTGGCCCAACAGAAGTGAAATTTCTCCGGAATGTATCAGCGGTAAAGAATGATATTGCTCACGTTGGAAGGAGAGTTAAGGACTTGTTTGTTTTATCAACAAGCTCCTATGTTGATCTAATGAGGGTCAATGATAACGCGTCTATCTGGCATGAAAGGCTGGGGCACGTTGGGATGGACAAGCTGAAAGTCATGGCGGTGAGAAGCCTTTTGAAAGGCTTGCCTAAGTTGTCATCCTACGGTGATGGTCATGTTTATACTGGATGTCAATATAGAAAGGCACATCACCTTCCATTTGATAAGTCACAAACCAGGTCTAAAGCACCATTGAAGTGTGTTCATGGTGATCTGATGGGACGAACTGTCACTACTAGTCTTGGAGAGAGAAGGTATATGCTCGTGTTGATTGATGACTATTCGAGGTACACGTGGGTGTACTTTACGAAGGTGAAGTCAGATGCTTTCCGGTTGTTCGTGGAGTTCAAGGAGCTGGTGGAGGGTCGGCTTGGCCTACGGATCAAGAAGTTGAGAACGGACAACAAAGGTGAGTTCGTCTCAACTGAGTTCTCCAACTTCTGCAGGAAGTAAGGCATCTGGAGGGAGCTTACTTGTGCACATACTCCACAACAAAATGGAGTAGCGGAGAGGAAGATCCGTCATTTGATGGAAACCTGTAAATGTTGGCTTCATGCAAAGGGAATTCCGAGGTCCTTCTGGGAAGATTATATCATCAATCGAATGCCTCTGAGTCCGATCAACATGAAGTCTCCTCATGAGTTGATGTTCAAGGAGAAGACTAGTGTTGAACACCTTCGAGTGTTTGGATCAACCTGCTATGTACACGTCCCAGATACTTTGTGGATAAAGTTTGATGCAAAGGCAAGGAAGCTTGTCTTTGTGCTACGATGAGCGAAAGAAGGGGTGGAAGTGTATGGATCCTTCGACGAAGAAGTTTTTTGTATCAAGAGACGTTGTCTTTGATGAACTGACGTCGTATGGAGGTAGCTCTGTTGAGCTACAAGAGAGCATGTCTGATGATGGGCAGGTGGAAGCTGCTAAGGATCTTCTAGTGGAGCTGCCGGTGTCACCCGGAGCTCTAGGTGGTTTAAGCTCTAGGGCAGATGCTTCTAGTTCAGGAAGCAGGGGGAGCATTGCTCCAAGTTTGCCCGAGAATGGAGCTGGTGAAGAAGAAGCAGCAGAGGTTGTTAGTAATGGTCAGGCCCTTCGGAGATCGAAGAGGACCATTAAACCACTAGCACGGTACAGCGATGGGAACATGGTGAGTTATCTCATATTTCTTCGCAGGCCCCCTGGATGAGCGGGAGCCTTCAAAGTTTGAAGATGTCACTAGAGTCAAGGAGTGAGATGACGTTATGGATGAGGAGATGTTAGCCCTCAGAAGGAACGAGACTTGGGACCTTGTGCCTTAGGTCGTTGGCATTACTCCTGTGACGTGTAAGTGGGTATACAAACTGAAGAAGAAGGCTGATGGGAGTATCGAAAGATACAAAGATCGTCTGGTTTCTCGAGGGTTCTACCAACAGTATGACGAAGACTATGAAGAGACGTTTAGTCCAGTTGCCAAAATGACTTCGGTGCGAGTGGTGATCGCTTTGGCAAGGGTGGAAGATGTGGCAACTTGATGTAAAGAATGTTTTTCTTTATGGGGAGATAGATAAAGACATCTTCATGGATCAACCACCGGGTTATGTATCTGAAGATCATCCGGACTACGTCTGCAAGCTTCGGAAGGCTCTTTATGGATTGAAGCAGGCTCCACATGTATGGTATGGGAAGATCGCAGAATACCTCAAGTTCTGCGGATACTTTGCCTCTGATTCAGATTCTATTTTGTTCATAAAGAAGCAGGGGGAGCTTCATGTCCTGGTGCTGTAGTGTGTGGACGACATGATCGTCACGGGGAACTCTTAGGAGGAAATAGCTAGGCTCAGGGCCGAGCTAGCTATACGGTTTGAGATGAAGGATTTGGGTGAGCATGTGCGGAGCGAGGACAACATCGCTGATATCTTCACTAATCCGCTGTCGAAGGGGCCATTTTAACGGCTACGAAGACTGTTGGGTTTGGTCACCACTTCTCACTTCATGGGGGAGTGTTGAAATTATTGAAGTGAAAGTGGGGGTTGATTGGGCAGACCGCACGACCTGGGCGGACAGTCTGGCGGACTGGTGTGCGGTCTATTGTTTGCGGCCTGATGGTTTGTCCTTAGTGAAAGCCATGCGGATAGATTGTTTATCCGCGGCTTGGGCAGTCTGGTTTAGAGTCTGCGGAGTTCGCTATATGCTGACTATTCTTGGAGCTCGCGAGATCGGCATTGTCCTGTGCCCTTGATCTCAGGTGGTGCGGTTAGGAGATAACTGCGGAGTTTGCGGCTAGGAGAATTGGTTTGGATCTGGCGGTCTGAGCGGACTGATAGTTCATGTCCGCGGAGCTCGCGCCAGAGGTTTTATGGTTGCTGGACTTTGTCACGATCTGCGATAAGTTCAGATTGATCGCAGAGTCCGTATTGTCCGCTGGTTGACCAGATGGTCTGTGTCTTTGGTCGTGGACTTGTTAATGCAGGCTGGAGTGGTGTCCACGGGTGTGCAAACTTTTGCTGAGTCCGGCTTTGTCCATGCGGACTGGGCGGACTGGGCGGACTGTCTTGTGCTAGCTGCGAGCTGGGGTGGTGTTTCTATCTATTAGGGCGGTGATCACACTCCTCTCCGTACCTATAAATAGGACCCCCTGTAAAACATAATTAACTAAATGAACAGTAAGTTGGACTTGGGTTAATTTCTGCGGGCTCGGATTTTCTGTCCACGCAGTTATAGAAGGATAACCAGTTTGTTATTTGCAGGTTGTGTGGCTAACACTGAGAAGCCAGGACTTTGGTGCTTACTGCGGTCAGGGATAAGTAAAGCTTGCGGTTTACAATCAGCGGTTAGCAGCAGGTCGCAGTTACGGCCAGACGGTCTTCTCTCCTTTAGTAATTCCAGTTCAATAACCTGTCCACCGGTCTGGGAGGTCTGGGAGGTCTGGGCGGTCTGTTCTTCAGTTCGGGAGCGGCTTGTTTGCGATCTAACTGGAGGCTAGGCAACCTCAGCGGTCAGGTGGCTTACAGTTTGCAGACATCTCTTCTTCAGTTTGAATAACGGGTAGTCCGCGCGACCTCGCGGTCTCTGCGGACTTCACTGTTCAGTTCGACAAGGGCGGTGGTCTCGGCGGTCTCGGCCTCTGTCCGCCCGGCTTCTGTTCTTTTGTTCTTCTCGGCTTCCTTGTTTGTACTTGGCGAAATCATGTCTCGTCATGTACACCTCTTACTGTTAAGAAGATTGTTAATACATGACCTGCTTGTAACTTTCCTTGCATCTGATTTATTAAGCTTGGTTGTGGTTAGAGTGTTTCTGCTCCTGATTTCCGTTTTCCGCTTCATCAAAGTGTCATCTTGATAGCTTTGAAAGTTTTACTTGGTATCAAAGCTATCACCTAGATCATCTTGTGAAATTTTAACAACTACCTCCTGTGGTAAGGTGGCTAGCGAGCAACGATAAATCCGATCAACAGTTGAACTTTTCAGGCGATCTCAGTGGTTACACGATTAGTGCGTGGTGATAAGTATTATTGCCGGTGGTAATAACGATTAAAAAATCAAGTCTTGGGATCTTCTCTCTTGGCGACCTCTAGCAGTACAATAAGTAACCAAGAGTGCGACCTCTAAGGTTAGGAGTGTTGAAAATTATGAAGTGAAAGTGGCAGATTGCGCGACTTGGGAATTCTATCCGCGCGGCCTGTGCGGTCTGGATAGGCGGATAGGCAGATCGGCAATAAGACAGCGGTTAGCTGATGGTCAGACAACAAGGGCGATCCGTCTGCGCGGACTGCGCAGACAGGACTGGCAGTTAATCAAGTCTGCAGATGTGCTGGAAGTGGAGGCCTTGGCGGTCTGTTCGCGCAGTCTATGCGAACAGAGGAGGCGACCAGCCAGACCAATTTTTGCTCAGGCAGCAGGATGTTCCCAGTTGGTAACCGAGCGAATAGGTTTTCTATCCGCGGTGTCCGGCAAGGTGCGGACTGTACTGGAGCTCGACAGACCGGCATGGTAGATGCCTTGGTCTAGCTCTTGTGGTGCGGCTGGTGGTAGTCGCAGGGTTCGCCGGTTAGGGCGGATTGATGCTGGAGTTCGCCGAGCTTAGCGGACTGGTACCAGTGTCCGCCAGTAAGTGCGGACTGGTCCTGGTGGCCAGTGGTGTGGACTTGGTTGGTTCTGAACCAAGTCCATGGTTGGCTCTGTCTGGGGATATCACGCAGTAGTGCACAGACTGCTTATCAGTCCGCCAAGCTCGGCAGGTGTTTTCATGTGGGTTGGTTGCTTGCTTGGCGAATGTTCACTGGAGAAGTGTCCTCCTAGGCGCGCGGACTTGTGCCTTGTCTGCTGAATCCGACAGCTGTTAGCTTGATGCTTAGCTGTGGACTCGGAGTTATGAGGGCTGATGCTGTGTCTGCAAGGCGGGCGGACTGCGTTATTGTTCGCCGAGTTCGGCAGGTGGCTTGGTGCCTTGGCTACGAACTTGGGGGGAGCGGACTGTGCGGTCTCCGAGGGATGGCAGACAGGCAATGTTGATGCAGAGTCTTGCGGGATGTCGACCAAGTCTTGCGGCTTTTGGCGACAAGGCGGACTGGAAAGTTAGTCCGGCCTTGGTGATGCTGAGGCGAGCTGGCTATCGCACAAGGTCGTTGCGGACTAAGCAGACTGTTTGGTGCTCGTCGCGGGGTGGTGGTGGTGATCCTATTGGCTAGGGCGGTGACCACACTCCTCATCGTGCCTATAAATAGGACCCCTCCGTCACGTCAAGAATAGAGAGAATGAACAGTTAGTGAGCCCGCGAACCATTACTGCGGACTGGATTTTGGTATCCGCCCGGGTTAATGGAGTTGACCGTTTATGCTGTGCAGGTTATGCGGATAGTGCTGGAAAGCCAGGACATGGCTCTGATTGCGGTCAGGGACAGTGCGGACTCTGCGGTTAAGCAACCAGCGGTAAACAACAGGTTGCGGACAGCGACTAAACGGTCTTCTCTTTGGCAACTTGTTTCGGGGTTCAATAAGTCGTCTTATTTAGGCGACCTGTTCAGTTCGGCAGCAGCTGATCGCGCGGTCAGGCAGCTAGACGGCTTGCTGATCGGCGAGTAGAGCTTGCATTGGAATAACGGTTTGTTCGCTCGGTTAGTTTGCGGTTTGGCGGACTAGGCGGTCTGTGTGGACTCCGTAGTGAGGTAGTGGAATCGGCGGTTACTCCTTGAGTCCGCGCGGTTAGATTTGCCTTGTATTTTTGTTCTTCTTGGTACATTGACGAAATCATCTCTTGCCATGTATGTATCGCCTTGTAAGAAGATTGTTGTGATCAATAAAAATTCTTGTTACTGCATGTGTCTTTGGTTGTGTTTTAGCATTCTAAGTTGAGATAACCCCTGCTCGTTCCAAGATCCGAAACATTCAACATGGTATCAGAGGGAGGTTGGAATGGATAAGCAGTGATCAACTAGAAGTTGCTATAGCTCTTTGAAGAGGAAACCAGTGTTGGATCATGGAAGCAGGACTAGCAAGAGATCTTGGTATTGACCTCCTAACTCAGACGAACTTCAAGAAGTGGATGTCTTGTGTGGAGAGCTTTCTTCTGGGTAAGTATCTCTGGGAGGTGGTTTGCGGAGCAGAAAGGCAAAGAATTACTACTGACACTAGCAATGCTGTAGCGATGAGAGCTTGGGAGGAGAGAAACGCGAAAGCGGAAGGGATCCTCAAGCAGTTGATCTCATCGGAGCTCTTGGACCACATCGACGGATGTCGGTCAGCTGCAGAGATGTGGGTTTCTCTTGTTGGGTTGTTCAACAAGGAAGGGAAGGAGGCTGTGGAGGATGGTCCTTCTACTTCATATCAGCAAGAGAGGAGTGATTCTCGCTTGAAATTGTTTATGGGAAGTCTTGTCATCTACCTCTAGAATTAGAACATCGGGCATTCTGGGAAATTAAGAAAATTAATTATGATTTCCGTGATGCCGGTAAGAAGAGACTTTTACAATTAAATGAACTAGAGGAGATTCGGATACAAGCATATGAGAACTCAAGAATTTACAAAGAGCGCACAAAACGATGGCATGATCGACAGATGAAGGAGAAACACTTTGAGCTGGGACAGCTTGTTCTTTTATTCAATTCTCGCTTGAAATTGTTCCCCGGTAAGCTCAAGTCACGCTGGTCGGGCCCGTTCAAGGTTAAAATCGTGCACCCCTATAGAGCTGTGACTATTTTAAATAAAATTGATTGAACCGAATTCAAGGTAAATGGAAAGAGATTGAAGTTATATCTGGGAGGTGACATTGACCGAGTAGTGTCGCGTGTAGAGCTTGTCTAATCAAGCAAAGTCCTATCGGGACTCATAAATCAGGCGCTTGGTGGGAGGCAACCCATTACATCTTCGTATAAAATATCTATTTGCATGTTTGCCTTTTGTTTTTCAAATTTTTCAGTTTTCATAATTTAGTAATTCTCGTAGCTATAAGGTTAGAATGTAAGGACTTTGTTGGATGAGCATGAAATTTTAGGAAAAATTCGGCCATTTGAGAGAAATAGGATGTGGTAATCAGAAAAATGGATGCTGTCATTTTCTATTCTCTGCCTGCATAGGCGTAAATCTGCTTGGGAGCTGAACCGGAAATCGGTTTAACTGAACCGCCATTACCGCAGGTTCAGCGAGTTATTACAACATCGTAAAACGATGTTGCCTTTTTTCGTTCTCTGGTTGATTAGGCTGAAAAGGCGCATGGACTGAACCGGGAACTGGTCTGAGTGAACCGCCGGTTCAGCGAATTATTGCAACAATGAAAAATGACGTTGTCATTTTTCATTCTCTGTTTACTCAGGCTGAATAGCGCTAGGAGGCGAACCGACACCCATTTTGACTGAACCGCCACGACCGGTCTCCGGAAAACGCTTCAGTTTAATTCAAACCCGACGGTTAAGTTAATTAACCGGGTGCTAGTTCTGTAAACTGAAATCACATTAATTATATAAGATTTAATTAAATTAAAATATAAAAGAAGCCTTTCCTAAAAATCTTCCATCCCGAATTATTTCCCAAATTTCCGCCTAGGTCACGAAACCAGTTCCTAGCACTGGAGAAGACGCTTCGTCGGCGGCGACTTCCGACTCGCTGCTGCTGAAAAGACGTGCAGCGGGAGGTTGCGACAACGTCGTTTTCGAGTCGCCGAACGCCGGCCTACAATCAAGAGGAAGAAGAGGATATTGTGCATGCGATAGCCTTGAGAGAGTCGCGGAGGAAGACAACGGTTGCGCCGGAGAAAGATACCATGGGCTCTACGGGTAAACCTAATGCTTACATAGTTCATTATAAAAGCTTCTTCATTTAGAGTCATGCTTAATAGAATGAATAATCTAGGCAAATCGTTGAAAAGGAAGAAACAAAAAAAGGCCAAATCGGTTGACAAGAAGGGTATAACATTTCAAAATCAAGAGGCAGAGTTGAGGTTTAGAGAGTTGAGAACCACCCCGTTCATCATGGAGAGAGGGTTTAAAATGGAGAAGCGAGCTTGGAACCTAGCATACGCAAACCAAATTTGTGCCCTCCAATGGGAATATTTCTGTCACCCAAGAACTGAAGCTGCTCTTTCCCTCGTCTACGAGTTCTACGCAAACGCGATATCAGCGGAGGAAGAGACGACCATTGTGAGAGGGAAGGAAGTAGTGTTTTCAGGTGAACGAATTTCTGAATTGTTCGAATTGGATGACCACGATCTAGATGACCACACTACTTTCCTAACTAAGGTCACCCCACAAGAAATGGCCGAGGTAGTTTGCATCCCGTCCGGACCAGTATGGTCTAACTTGGCATCCAAGTCCATGAAAGCAACATGCTTAACCAGACAAGCCAAGGTTTGGCTCCTGTTCATCAACGCCACCATCCTTCTAACAAAGCATCTTAATAGCGTGCCTATCCATAAAGTTGCTATACTCTACTGTATACTAAAGGGAATACAGTTTAATGTGGGGAAAGTAATCGCACATCGGTTGAAGGATAAAATACAAGAGAAAAGCCCAAAACAACTTTGGTATCCAGTTCTTATCACAGATCTTTGTCGTGCGGTTAGAGGGTCGGAAGAGGAAGATGATGTGACAAAGAAGTTGAAGGGATACATAACAAAAATGGTGCTCGAAGTATGCATCAAAGTGGCTGCTGATCCTCCCAAGGTGCAGCCTTCTATGACACAGGATGACAGGCCTATCAACATTGAGATTCAGTTAGAAGATGGAGGCAGTGACCCCGATGCTATGATGGAGGAGATGCAATATATGAAGGCTTACTTGAGATGCCACCATCTGTATGTGCAGGAGGAATTAGATGACCAAAGGACTATCCTTTACAGGTTATTGGAGAAAACTAAGCTCCCTAGGCCACAATCCACGTTGAGAATGAGGAAGTAGTTTGATAATGAAAGATATTTGCTTAACGCCGACTGCATTCGAGTGGATCCTCGCATTCGTAGAACCGGAAGGGATGAGGAAGACGACGGAGAGGATGATGAAGAAAGTAATGTTGACAAACATGATAAAGATGCTGAAGATGAGGAAGGAGATGATGCTGACGATGAGGAAGGCGATGAAGAGAGCGATGAAAATGATGCTGACAAGGGTGAAGACGATGCGGATGGAGATGACAAATAGGCAGTCCTATTTTCTTTTACCCTGGCTTTAATTAAACTATATTTTGGACTGTTTTGGTTTTTGTTGAACTATATTTTTGGACAAATTATACCGTGTTTGCCTTCATGTGCGGTGATAAATTTTGTTGGAATGTGGAAGCACAGTTTTGGCGTAAATACTCTTATATGTTATTATGGATGTGCTTTTCTTTGTCAAAGATACCATCTGGGACACTTTTACATTGGTTGCATGTTTTTATCCAAGAATATATTGCTGCGAGTATGTCCCATGAATTTTTACACTGATCCACTTATCAAGTATGCTTGCTTCTGTTATTAGATGAATAATTATCTTGATATAATCCCTCGTAGTACTTCTATTCTGTTGCGTCCTATGTCACTTCAAGTGCAGACAATGCAACTATGTTCACCAATGAAGCTCCTTACGCACATTAAGAAGCACAATTTTTTGAAGGGTTGGTTATCTTGCGAACATATGGATCACTCTACACACGTCTTCACTTCTTTAGGGGAGTTATTTACTTTTAACTGCTTTATTCCTGATATCTGTATGCTCATTTGATAAAGTCATTAATCACTGCAATGCTTTTAGTGTGGAGGGGTGTAGTATTTGCATAACTAATGCTCTAGAAGTAGAGTTGGTAGGGTCTAGCAACGCTCTAAGTGTGGAGGGGTGTAGCCCTTACACACTGAATAAGGACTACTTTAATTCAATGATACTAACTTATGATTAATCTGTGAGTTACTCTAAATTTATTCAATGATCGGTAGGGCATGTCAATCTTAAGAATCCAACTAATGCATTGGAAGCTAGAAGGATGTTGTTTGACTGAGCTCATTTAAGAAATTATTTTTGTGCACTAAAATTTTTATGTACCATTCATTGCATGCTTTCCTACATTGTCCTCTAAATCCAGTGGGGAGTGGTGAGTAAGAGTGAAGTAAATGATGTACATCAAAACATGAGGATAGTTAGTTCGACCTTTTTGATCATTCACGACATTAGTTGAGTTTGAACCATTTGATACACATCATTCCATGACTAAATTCCATATGTTCCCACTAGTTGTGTCTTAAGAAGTTAGCCTATTGTGAGTGTTTAAAACAAAATAAAACTTCATAGTGATATGCGGCCTAAATATATGTACACATACTTATAATGATCTCAACTATGATAACAAAAAAAATAAACAAAAGAAAATTCATAGTGATATGCGGCTTGAGTATGCTGATGCATATTCGGAATGATCCCAACTATGATATAAAAAATGGAAAAGAAGAAATATTATAGTGACATGTAGCCTAGGTATGTGCACTTATAATTAGAAAGATCCCTACTACTAATAGTCTTAGAAAAAGGTAACAAACACCACAATATGGCGAATCATTAAGATTATTAACTAGGGAGCTCCATCCCATTATCAAAATATTTCTAAACACCGAGCCAAGCTTGAACAAATCATTGGAACTACTAACTCATATGGAGGCGAAATCAATTGTTTAGCATAGGCTTATCATTACCTGTAGATGCGGGGGTTCAAAAGAAAGGATTGCAAGAAAAGTACATTATTTATTTTCAGAAAACCACACATCACACTATGATTTTTGATTTGAGCTCTAATCTACCATCTAACTAAGGGATTTGTGAATGGTTGGATTTCTATTGATTGTTAAACCAATCATTCTAGTAAAACAAATCTTTTGAGTATGCCACCTTAATTGGTTTTTCAAAAAAAAAATTTAACTATCATTGAATCATGTACTGCGTACTGTCCTTCACCCAGGTTATTGTTGTAAACTTGTCTTTGCTAGAAACTCGCAAGAATTTAAGTGTGGAGGTGTGATAACTTCTCAAATGAAGTTATCTACGCCAAGTATTTCTACTTCTTAGTTAGTAAAAATGAGAATAAATGAGCCTAAATGACAACAAAATATGATTAATTATTGTTTTAATGTTTATGATACTAAGTTAGTCTTATTCCATTATTTCTATGCAAGATTTGTCGAGGAAATCAACTTGGAAGAGTAATGCAGAATTCTTATTTTCGGCCTGCGCCAGTTGTTGCAACATCCAATTCTGAAACTGCAACATTTGTCTGTCCGAAATTCAAAATTTTAAATTTGAATTGCCTCCATTTTTAGTTATGGAAGGATGCATCTCTTCAGCAAGGGTGGACGTTTTAATGCCAAAAAACTGACCAAATGAAAGATACATATTATTATTTTCGGATCTAAAAAGGAGAACACCATCTAGGATTGGCTTGGGAAGAAAAACTCCATTGGAGAGCGACGGCTAGAGGAAGAAGAAGGAGATCTTCGTGTGGATCGAAGAAGCGACTCTAGGAAGAGATTCCTGCAGCGATTAAGCGTGAACCACTATATTTTGTAAGATCTATTTCAATATTTTGAGTGATTCCTCCAACGTCATGAACTAATTTTCTTTAATCTTGTATTATGAGAGTAGTAGGTTGTGTTTTATGGATATTTTCTAGTTTATTTTATTGAGAATATATTGTGAATGTTCTTTATCAATTTTATGATCTTTATTTCTGAAATGTTTGGCCAATATTTCATCTTTATGCAACGCTTCATAAATCGAGAGAGGAGTTGCGGTAGTATATGATAATTTTGATATAGCATTTGAAGAGAGAAAGAGATTTTCTCTTGGTGTTAGCAACTTAGGTTTTTGCTCTTTAAGCGGTTCTTATTTCACCCAAGGGGAAATATAGGACTAGGGATTGCCGATATCGAGAGATACTGTTCTCTACTTTAAAATCGTTTTAAGGTACGTTCACCACATATTTTCACAATGACACATTCACTTATCCATAAAACTAAACCTAGAAAATCATGATATAAGATTATATCTCTCCTTCGATAAGAAAAGTATTTTTCCTAAGATTCGTAGTAATTTCATTTAGAAGTTTACATCCTTAGTTTTAGTAATTCAAGAAAATCACCAATTTCGTTCTACTTGAATTTAAGGAAAATGTCTAACTGGTATTTGCGAGCACTGAATTAATCACCTCCCTGTGGAAATGATTCTTACTCACTTTTTATTACTTGACACGGCACGTGCACTTGCGTTTAAATACATAGACCAATTTGGGCGTATCAACGACTGACTCGACAGTGGCCATCCTGGGAGGAATACAATCGAGCTTTACATGGTCGATTCGGCTCCGTGCTCTTCAATGATGAACCCATGAGCGAGCTCAAAAACCTACGACAACGAACATCGGTACAAACTTATCTGGATGAGTTTGATTTGATTCTAAATTGCGTGTTTATCTCCGAAGAACATACAATTAGTTTTTGCTTAGCTGGTCTCTGTGATGACATTCAATATGGCGTTCGAATGTTTCAACCCAAGTTCTTACAAGAGGTTTTTTCGCTGGCGCGTCTCCAGGAAAAACAGTTAGCTTCACGTAACAGGCGATCAATCATTGGGGAAGAGCACCACATCCGCGAAGAGCGCACGGGACACACTCTTCATCCAGCTTTACGTACCCCGGGCTTCAACCAGCTGGCCACAAGTGAGCGCACTGGCTCCACTCCGCGAGCCACTACCCCAGTTGAGCGCAAAATGTCCTCCGCTGAGGTGGATGAAAAGAGACGCAAGGGCCTTTGTTTTGGTGTGATCGACCTTACACCCCGGGCCACAAGTGTCCCAACCGGAAACATGCTTACTCCTTGGAAGTGGTGGTGGAGGCAAGGCAAGATGGGGAACTAGGAGTGGAGGACGATGACATGCTAGAGGGAGAGGAGGGTCAGAATACCCCACAACTGTCGGTGCTTACCTTAACGGGAAATGACTCATTACCACACCATGCGGGTCACGACGTCGCTCCAAGGTCAACTCATTAATGTCCTCATCGATTCTGGCAGCGCCCATAATTTCCTCGACGAGGGAGCTGTATAACTCGTAATTCGTCGAGACCAAAGACGACCGAGGAGGGCCTAGAGTACCTTACCTACCCTAGGGAGAGTGCAACCCCTAGGGGTGAGATCCAGTCACCCTAGGGTGAGTGCAACCCCCAGGGGCAAGATCCAGACACCCTGGGGAGAGTGCAACCTCCAGGGCGAGATCTAGGCACCCTGGGGTAAGTGCAACCCCCAGGGGTGAGATCCAGACACCCTGGGGCGAGTGCTACCCCCAGGGGCGAGATCCAGGCACCCTGGGGGAGTGCGACCCCCAGGGACGAGATCCAGGCAACCTGGGCGAGTGCAACCCCCAGGGGAGAGATCCAGGCACCCTGGGGCGAGTGCAGCCCCCAAGGGGGAGATCTAGGCACCCTGGGGCGAGTGGCGAGTCACATTTTCATCGGGCTCTCTCCAACTCCAGGATACCTCTTTGGGTCTGCTAATATCCCCTCCAAACAGCAGAGTTTGGCTATTGGCAGACCACTTTGGGGTGCATTTAGTAAAACTAAAAAGTAGAATTCCGCTATCAGCAGATTAGAATCAAAAAACTATAGATAAACCCTTAAGGTATCTTGGAGAAGGGCAGATTCAGGCGTTCTTCTTCCCCCCAAGGTGCCTAGCTCAGCATTGGCTAGGGAGGGAAAGCGCTCTAAGATCTTTCAGGTGTGTAGTGGGACCTCTGCACTGCAGCCCAGGGTCTATTCCTTAGTTCAGTGAGACCGGCCAAGATCTCTCGCTTGGTAGAAGTAGGTGCAAGTTGCCCCCTACTAGGGCCCCGAACTCCACAGAGACCAAAAAATTCGAAAACGAATAACAAAACACAGAGCAATCAAACACACAGATATTACAGAGGTTCACCCAAAAACCGGGCTACGTCCTCTCTCCCCTTCTTCTCCTCCTTCTTGAATTCACCAAAAGATTACAGGTTACAAAAGGTTACAAAGGCCAAGGCAGACCCTACCTTCACCTTCTTCTGGACAAGAAACTACCCGAGGGAAAAACTCCCCTGAACGACGCCTCCAACGATAGACCTCGTATACGTCTTCTTTAGGAAATACGCAGCCGTCAACCTCTCTGAAATTTGCTTCACTTACCCTAATCCCCGAAAAACGGGATATAAATACTCAGGAGTAAAAAACGACTCAAACGTCGAACGCAGAACCGAGCTCGGCGCTCGGGCGTCGACCGGAGGTCGACGATCTCACCCGAGGTCGACGCTCGGCGCATCAGCGATGGTCGACGCCCCAGGCAGAGCTCGACGCTCGGGCGTCGACCGGAGGTCGACGATCTCGCCCGAGGTCGACGCTCGACGCATCAGCGAAGGTCGACGCTCGACGCCAGCTGAGGTCGACGCTCGACGCCAGATGAGGTCGACGCTCAAGCGTGAGCTCGACGATCGTCGACCTCTCCTCAAACAGAGGGACAAGAATGCATACAGGGGCTGCTTCACACTCCCTTGCCTCTAAGCTCACTTGGGCTAACCCGGTGTGAGAAACAAGAGGCCCTGAAGTGATTCACCACCCCAACATTCTCCCACTTGGTGGAAACCTTCAGCACATGAGAGCAGCTCCTCCAGACTTCCTCTTCAAACCCACTGTTGTAGCACACCATTCAAACTTGGCAACAGGCACAGCCTTGGTTAAGAAATCAGAACTGTTCTCCTTAGTGTCAACCTTCTCCAGTTGCACTACCTGCTTCTCTACCTTTTCCCTGATGAAGTGAAATTGGATGTCTATGTGCTTGGTCCTAGCATGGAAAGCCGGATTCTTGGCTAACTGAATAGCCCCTTGGCTGTCACACCACAGCTTCACAGGACCCTGCTCAAAACCGAGCTCCCCGCACAACCTCCTCAGCCATATGGCCTCCTTACTGGCATGAGTAAGGGTCATGTATTCCGCTTCCGTTAACGAGAGTGCCACCACTCCTTGCCGCCGACTCATCCAACTAACAGCACCACCAAATAATGTAAAAACATACCCACTGGTGGACCTCCTGCTATCCAGATCACCTCCCCAGTCAGAGTCCACATGTCCGACCACGTCCAGGACTCTTCCAGCTTCAGCACCTTCATAACATATAGAATAATTTGAAGTGCCCCGAAGATACCTGAACACCCGCTTCACAGCATTCCAGTGCTCCTTCCCTGGTTTGGCCATGTACCGGCTCAGCACTCCCACTGCTTGTGCTATGTCAGGCCGAGTACAAACCATGGCGTACATGAGGCTCCCCACTGCACTTGCATATGGAACCTTCACCATATCTTCCATCTCCTCATGTGTCTTGGGACACATCTCCGCAGACAATTTCTCCCCAACCGGCATAGGGGCACCAACAGGTTTACAGTCAGCCATGTTGAACTTCTTCAACACCTCTTCGACATACCTCTGCTGCCCCAACCAAAGCTTCCTTTTGCTTCTATCCCTGGTAATCTGCATCCCCAAGATCACACTTGCTGGCCCCAAGTCCTTCATTTCAAACTTGGCCGAGAGCAGCTTCTTCACATGTTGGATCATCTTGACACTATTCCCTATGAGCAGCATGTCATCTACATAGAGTGTCAAGAAAGTGTAGTGCTCTCCCTTCCTTTGGATATAAATACAGTGGTCCGAGTTCGACCTTTCTAAACCCAACTCCAGCATGTAGGTGTCGAACTTCTGATACCACATCCTCGGAGATTGCTTAAGTCCATAAAGGGACTTCTTCAACCTGCACACCTGATCCTCCTTGCCCTTGGCCTCGAATCCTTTAGGTTGCCGCATGTAAATCTCCTCCTCCAAATCCCCGTGAAGAAACGCCGTCTTCACGTCCATTTGTTCAATCTCTAGATCATGCACAGCCGCAATGGAGAGAACCATCCTGATAGAAGTGAGCTTGGCCACCGGCGAGAAAATCTCGTCGTAGTCCACACCTTCAACCTGTGAGAATCCCTTGGCAACCAACCTTGCCTTATATTTCTCCACAGTGCCATCAGCCTTCACCTTCTGCTTGAAGACCCATTTGCTTCCAATGGCCTTCCTTCCTTTCGGAAGCTTGCACAGACCCCAAGTCTGATTCTTCCGCAAGGAAACCATCTCATCCTCCATAGCAAGCTCCCACTGATTTGCATCAGCCCTCGACCTCGCATCCCTGGCTGAAATGGGATCTTCTCCAAGCATGTTCAAGCAATATTATGCTCCAACAGCACTAAGGGAAAACCGGAGTGGTGCCCTCCTCTCCCTCGTTGAGCGCCTCAGAAGTGGAGCATCAGCAACCTCCTCTTCTGACTCATCATCAAAGCCCACCTCTTCCAAGTCATCAGATTCAGAATCTGAATCCGAACCTTCTGTAGTAGTAATCTGAGCATCCTCCAAAGAGGCTTCCATGTTCCCTTCCACTACCACCTTCTCTGCATCCTTCTCTTCTTCCACTCGTGTAGTGACTTGAGGACGGACTTCATGAAAGACCACATCCTTGCTATACGTCACCGTCTTCGTCACCAGGTTCCAAAGCTTGTATCCCTTGATGCCATCTTTGTAGCCCACAAAGATGCACCGCTCGGACTTCATATCCAGCTTCCCCCTTTTCTCCTTTGGAATGTGAACGTATGCATCACATCCAAAAACACGAGCATAAGCCAATTTTGGCTTCTCCTTAAATATGGCCTCAAAGGGGGTACACCCCTTTACTGCAGATGTGGGGGACCTGTTCTTCAAATGATTAGCGGTAGCTACCGCTTCAGCCCAGAACTCCTTCCCCAAACCGGCCCAACTGCGCATGCACCTCTCTTTCTCAATCAAGGTGCGATTGAGCCTTTCCGCCACTCCATTCTGCTCTGGAGTATACGGCGTGGTCTTCTGACGTGCAATCCCCTGCTCAGTACAGTACTGCTCGAAGGCATCCGAGCAATACTCCCCTCCGTTATCAGAACGGAGGACTTTCACCTTTCTCTCCAACTGGTTCTCCACCAGGTTCTTAAACTCCTTGAACCTGTCTAGAACTTCTGCCTTGGACCTGAGAAAATAAAGCCAGGAATAGCGAGAATAATCATCAACGAAAGATACATAATACCTAGCTCCACCAAGTGATGGAACTGGAGTAGGTCCGAATACATCGCTATGAATAAGATCCAGTAAACCGGTGTCCCTCGTCCCTGCTCCCTGAAAGTTAACCCGGTTCTGCTTGCCAAGTAGGCAATGCTCGCAGAACCCAAAGCTCGAGGTGCACATGGGCACACCCACCACCATCTGGCTCGATGTCATAGTCGACAGTCCCTTCTCACTTATGTGTCCAAGCCGTTGGTGCCACAGCCTGGACTGCTCCTCCTGGTCCTCCTCTTTGCCTTCAGAAATAAAGGCCCCACTAGGCACCACTGTATCAGCAAGAAGTTTGTACAGTGTTCCATGCCTAATGCCTTTGGCAATCACCATCGCTCCTCGGGTCATCCTGCACGAGTGCATGTCACAACTGAAGATCACACCCGCATCCGCCATAGATCCCACCGAGATCAGATTCCTGCACATTCCAGGAATGTGCATCACCCCCGGAAGGGTCTTCATGGTGCCGTCGGCCATCTTCAGCCTCACCTTGCCACGCCCAATGATCTGAACAACAGTATCATCCCCAAGCATAACATCACCACCCTCAAACCTCTCATATTCACAGAACCAGTGTCTATGAGGAGTCATGTGGTAAGAGGCTCCTGTATCAATATACCACACATCAGCATCCTGATGGGCAACACAAGCAGCCGCAATGTACATGTCACCGCCATCGGTCTCCTTCTTAGCACCCGAAGTTGACCCTGCCTCCTTCTTCTGAATAGCCTTGTTTGGACATTGAGACTTCACATGCCCAACCTCATTGCACTTCCAGCAACGTACAGGCTTCTTCTCTTTCTCTCTTTCTCTGCTCTTGGATCTACCCCGAGACTTGTCTCTAGATCCACCTTGCTTATTATCCCTCCATTGAGGGCGAGATCTGGATACACTCAATGCACCTTTGCTTGTCTTCTCGGAACCTGCTCTCCTGGTTTCCTCTGAGAGAAGTGTTGCACACACTGACTCACAGGTTAGATCCCTATCTCCATTTCCCCCAATGGCAACAATAACATTGTCCCAAGAGTCTGGCAATGAACAGAGCAAGGTAATGGCCCTATCTTCATCAGAGATTTTTTCACCAATAGAGATCAACTGACCCACAACCGTGTTGAAATTGGTCAGGTGTTCTGAGAAAGAACCGCCATCATGCATCTTCAAGTTGTACCACTTCTTCCGCAACAGCAGCTTGTTCACCAGAGATTTGCTCTGGTACAGAGTCTCCAACTTCCGCCATAAACCTTGGCCCGAAGTTTCCTCCATGACATTTGTTAAAACAGAGTCTGTAAGAAACAGCCGGATCAGACCTTTGGCTTTCCGATCGGCTTTTGTCCAGGCTGCAACAACCTCCTCCGTAGATTTCTCTTTCGGTGGATCATCCGCTATTGCTCCCCACAAATCTCGATCCACCAACAGATCTTCCATCTTCATCTTCCACAGATCAAATCGACTGCCATCAAACTTCTCTATCTCGATCCGCACTCCTCCTGAACTCATTTCCAAGAATCGAGAGAACCTCCCTCTGATACCAAATGTAAGGAAATCCGGAGCGCCGAGAAGCAGAAATTCGAAAACGAATAACAAAACACAGAGCAATCAAACACACAGATATTATAGAGGTTCACCCAAAAACCGGGCTACGTCCTCTCTCCCCTTCTTCTCCTCCTTCTTGAATTCACCAAAAGATTACAGGTTACAAAGGCCAAGGCCGACCCTACCTTCACCTTCTTCTGGACAAGAAACTACCCGAGGGAAAAACTCCCCTGAACGACGCCTCCAACGATAGACCTCGTATACGTCTTCTTTAGGAAATACGCAGCCGTCAACCTCTCTGAAATTTGCTTCACTTACCCTAATCCCCGAAAAACGGGATATAAATACTCAGGAGTAAAAAACGACTCAAACGTCGAACGCAGAACCGAGCTCGACGCTCGGGCGTCGACCGGAGGTCGACGATCTCACTCGAGGTCGACGCTCGGCGCATCAGCGATGGTCGACGCCCCAGGCAGAGCTCGACGCTCGGGCATCGACCGGAGGTCGACGATCTCGCCCGAGGTCGACGCTCGACGCATCAGCGAAGGTCGACGCTCGATGCCAGCTGAGGTCGACGCTCGACGCCAGATGAGGTCGACGCTCAAGCGTGAGCTCGACGATCGTCGACCTCTCCTCAAACAGAGGGACAAGAATGCATACAGGGGCTGCTTCACACTCCCTTGCCTCTAAGCTCACTTGGGCTAACCCGGTGTGAGAAACAAGAGGCCCTGAAGTGATTCACCACCCCCTGATACCAACTGTCACGACCCGCGTTTTCTCCAAATTAAAGAATTATCAGAGTCTGAGAAAAAAACACGTGTCGTGATGCCACGTCGAGCAGAGGATAACTGCTGACGCTCAGGCAGAACACTATCTACTTTATTTTATGAAAATTCATAAGTTAAATTATTGGAAATTTAGTTATATTTTTTAAGGCCGTATCCCTCGGCTCTGTGGATCATCTAGTCCACACTTCAACATTATACGTATACGTAGCGGAAAATATTTTGTTTACATTTATGTAACCTAAGAGAGAACGCATAAGTGTCCCCAGGGGACATCTTATACTATGCAAGACCCTAGATTACATTTTTATATATATATAAGAAAAATGATCTTTTTACGTTGTCTTGAAAGTAGTGTATGAGTTTTGTAAAACATGCAGATCATGAGTTATATATACTTAATAGTGTTTTTATGGTTTAAAAGTAACTAGCATCCTAACACAATTCATCCCAAGAGCAAGTTTAATATAACCAAAAGCAGTAAAACTAACAGTGTAAGCAAGTGCAAAGTATCTAAAAGAGAGACCACCAGTGGGCGTCAACAACTGACACGAACCCACTGGTGAGTAGGTATGTCTATACTACATGTCTAAAGAAAACTACCTCCCAAACAAGAGGAACAGAGAACCACAGAGTAGCTGAAATGCTAGGAAATCTCCAGGAGCAAAATAGCCTGAGAAAAAAATGTAAGGAGCCCGTTTTCGAATTTCTGCTTCTCGGCGCTCCGGATTTCCTTACATTTGGTAGGAGCAATATCGGTGGATCATCCGCTATTGCTCCCCACAAATCTCGATCCACCAACAGATCTTCCATCTTCATCTTCCACAGATCAAATCGACTGCCATCAAACTTCTCTATCTCGATCCGCACTCCTCCTGAACTCATTTCCAAGAATCGAGAGAACCTCCCTCTGATACCAAATGTAAGGAAATCCGGAGCGCCGAGAAGCAGAAATTCGAAAACGAATAACAAAACACAGAGCAATCAAACACACAGATATTACAGAGGTTCACCCAAAAACCGGGCTACGTCCTCTCTCCCCTTCTTCTCCTCCTTCTTGAATTCACCAAAAGATTACAGGTTACAAAAGGTTACAAAGGCCAAGGCCGACCCTACCTTCACCTTCTTCTGGACAAGAAACTACCCGAGGGAAAAACTCCCCTGAACGACGCCTCCAACGATAGACCTCGTATACGTCTTCTTTAGGAAATACGCAGCCGTCAACCTCTCTGAAATTTGCTTCACTTACCCTAATCCCCGAAAAACGGGATATAAATACTCAGGAGTAAAAAACGACTCAAACGTCGAACGCAGAACCGAGCTCGACGCTCGGGCGTCGACCGGAGGTCGACGATCTCACCCGAGGTCGACGCTCGGCGCATCAGCGATGGTCGACGCCCCAGGCAGAGCTCGACGCTCGGGCGTCGACCGGAGGTCGACGATCTCGCCCGAGGTCGACGCTCGACGCATCAGCGAAGGTCGACGCTCGACGCCAGCTGAGGTCGACGCTCGACGCCAGATGAGGTCGACGCTCAAGCGTGAGCTCGACGATCGTCGACCTCTCCTCAAACAGAGGGACAAGAATGCATACAGGGGCTGCTTCACACTCCCTTGCCTCTAAGCTCACTTGGGCTAACCCGGTGTGAGAAACAAGAGGCCCTGAAGTGATTCACCACCCCAACATTCTCCCACTTGGTGGAAACCTTCAGCACATGAGAGCAGCTCCTCCAGACTTCCTCTTCAAACCCACTGCTGTAGCACACCATTCAAACTTGGCAACAGGCACAGCCTTGGTTAAGAAATCAGAACTGTTCTCCTTAGTGTCAACCTTCTCCAGTTGCACTACCTGCTTCTCTACCTTTTCCCTGATGAAGTGAAATTGGATGTCTATGTGCTTGGTCCTAGCATGGAAAGCCGGATTCTTGGCTAACTGAATAGCCCCTTGGCTGTCACACCACAGCTTCACAGGACCCTGCTCAAAACCGAGCTCCCCGCACAACCTCCTCAGCCATATGGCCTCCTTACTGGCATGAGTAAGGGCCATGTATTCCGCTTCCGTTGACGAGAGTGCCACCACTCCTTGCCGCGGACTCATCCAACTAACAGCACCACCAAATAATGTAAAAACATACCCACTGGTGGACCTCCTGCTATCCAGATCACCTCCCCAGTCAGAGTCCACATGTCCGACCACGTCCAGGACTCTTCCAGCTTCAGCACCTTCATAACATATAGAATAATTTGAAGTGCCCCGAAGATACCTGAACACCCGCTTCACAGCATTCTAGTGCTCCTTCCCTGGTTTGGCCATGTACCGGCTCAGCACTCCCACTGCTTGTGCTATGTCAGGCCGAGTACAAACCATGGCGTACATGAGGCTCCCCACTGCACTTGCATATGGAACCTTCACCATATCTTCCATCTCCTCATGTGTCTTGGGACACATCTCCGCAGACAATTTCTCCCCAACCGGCATAGGGGCACCAACAGGTTTACAGTCAGCCATGTTGAACTTCTTCAACACCTCTTCGACATACCTCTGCTGCCCCAACCAAAGCTTCCTTTTGCTTCTATCCCTGGTAATCTGCATCCCCAAGATCACACTTGCTGGCCCCAAGTCCTTCATTTCAAACTTGGCCGAGAGCAGCTTCTTCACATGTTGGATCATCTTGACACTATTCCCTATGAGCAGCATGTCATCTACATAGAGTGTCAAGAAAGTGTAGTGCTCTCCCTTCCTTTGGATATAAATACAGTGGTCCGAGTTCGACCTTTCTAAACCCAACTCCAGCATGTAGGTGTCGAACTTCTGATACCACATCCTCGGAGATTGCTTAAGTCCATAAAGGGACTTCTTCAACCTGCACACCTGATCCTCCTTGCCCTTGGCCTCGAATCCTTCAGGTTGCCGCATGTAAATCTCCTCCTCCAAATCCCCGTGAAGAAACGCCGTCTTCACGTCCATTTGTTCAATCTCCAGATCATGCACAGCCGCAATGGAGAGAACCATCCTGATAGAAGTGAGCTTGGCCACCGGCGAGAAAATCTCGTCGTAGTCCACACCTTCAACCTGTGAGAATCCCTTGGCAACCAACCTTGCCTTATATTTCTCCACAGTGCCATCAGCCTTCACCTTCTGCTTGAAGACCCATTTGCTTCCAATGGCCTTCCTTCCTTTCGGAAGCTTGCACAGACCCCAAGTCTGATTCTTCTGCAAGGAAACCATCCCATCCTCCATAGCAAGCTCCCACTGATTTGCATCAGCCCTCGACCTCGCATCCCTGGCTGAAATGGGATCTTCTCCAAGCATGTTCAAGCAATATTGTGCTCCAACAGCACTAAGGGAAAACCGGAGTGGTGCCCTCCTCTCCCTCGTTGAGCGCCTCAGAAGTGGAGCATCAGCAACCTCCTCTTCTGACTCATCATCAAAGCCCACCTCTTCCAAGTCATCAGATTCAGAATCTGAATCCGAACCTTCTGTAGTAGTAATCTGAGCATCCTCCAAAGAGGCTTCCATGTTCCCTTCCACTACCACCTTCTCTGCATCCTTCTCTTCTTCCACTCGTGTAGTGACTTGAGGACGGACTTCATGAAAGACCACATCCTTGCTATACGTCACCGTCTTCGTCACCGGGTTCCAAAGCTTGTATCCCTTGATGCCATCTTTGTAGCCCACAAAGATGCACCGCTCGGACTTCATATCCAGCTTCCCCCTTTTCTCCTTTGGAATGTGAACGTATGCATCACATCCAAAAACACGAGCATAAGCCAATTTTGGCTTCTCCTTAAATATGGCCTCAAAGGGGGTACACCCCTTTACTGCAGATGTGGGGGACCTGTTCTTCAAATGATTAGCGGTAGCTACCGCTTCAGCCCAGAACTCCTTCCCCAAACCGGCCCAACTGCGCATGCACCTCTCTTTCTCAATCAAGGTGCGATTGAGCCTTTCCGCCACTCCATTCTGCTCTGGAGTATACGGCGTGGTCTTCTGACGTGCAATCCCCTGCTCAGTACAGTACTGCTCGAAGGCATCCGAGCAATACTCCCCTCCGTTATCAGAACGGAGGACTTTCACCTTTCTCTCCAACTGGTTCCCCACCAGGTTCTTAAACTCCTTGAACCTGTCTAGAACTTCTGCCTTGGACCTGAGAAAATAAAGCCAGGAATAGCGAGAATAATCATCAACGAAAGATACATAATACCTAGCTCCACCAAGTGATGGAACTGGAGTAGGTCCGAATACATCGCTATGAATAAGATCCAGTAAACCGGTGGCCCTCGTCCCTGCTCCCTGAAAGTTAACCCGGTTCTGCTTGCCAAGTAGGCAATGCTCGCAGAACCCAAAGCTCGAGGTGCACATGGGCACACCCACCACCATCTGGCTCGATGTCATAGTCGACAGTCCCTTCTCACTTATGTGTCCAAGCCGTTGGTGCCACAGCCTGGACTGCTCCTCCTGGTCCTCCTCTTTTCCTTCAGAAATAAAGGCCCCACTAGGCACCACTGTATCAGCAAGAAGTTTGTACAGTGTTCCATGCCTAATGCCTTTGGCAATCACCATCGCTCCTCGGGTCATCCTGCACGAGTGCATGTCACAACTGAAGATCACACCCGCATCCGCCATAGATCCCACCGAGATCAGATTCCTGCACATTCCAGGAATGTGCATCACCCCCGGAAGGGTCTTCATGGTGCCGTCGGCCATCTTCAGCCTCACCTTGCCACGCCCAATGATCTGAACAACAGTATCATCCCCAAGCATAACATCACCACCCTCAAACCTCTCATATTCACAGAACCAGTGTCTATGAGGAGTCATGTGGTAAGAGGCTCCTGTATCAATATACCACACATCAGCATCCTGATGGGCAACACAAGCAGCCGCAATGTACATGTCACCGCCATCGGTCTCCTTCTTAGCACCCGAAGTTGACCCTGCCTCCTTCTTCTGAATAGCCTTGTTTGGACATTGAGACTTCACATGCCCAACCTCATTGCACTTCCAGCAACGTACAGGCTTCTTCTCTTTCTCTCTTTCTCTGCTCTTGGATCTACCCCGAGACTTGTCTCTAGATCCACCTTGCTTATTATCCCTCCATTGAGGGCGAGATCTGGATACACTCAATGCACCTTTGCTTGTCTTCTCGGAACCTGCTCTCCTGGTTTCCTCCGAGAGAAGTGTTGCACACACTGACTCACAGGTTAGAGCCCTATCTCCATTTCCCCCAATGGCAACAATAACATTGTCCCAAGAGTCTGGCAATGAACAGAGCAAGGTAATGGCCCTATCTTCATCAGAGATTTTTTCACCAATAGAGATCAACTGACCCACAACCGTGTTGAAATTGGTCAGGTGTTCTGAGAAAGAACCGCCATCATGCATCTTCAAGTTGTACCACTTCTTCCGCAACAGCAGCTTGTTCACCAGAGATTTGCTCTGGTACAGAGTCTCCAACTTCCGCCATAAACCTTGGCCCGAAGTTTCCTCCATGACATTTGTTAAAACAGAGTCTGTAAGAAACAGCCGGATCAGACCTTTGGCTTTCCGATCGGCTTTTGTCCAGGCTGCAACAACCTCCTCCGTAGATTTCTCTTTCGGTGGATCATCCGCTATTGCTCCCCACAAATCTCGATCCACCAACAGATCTTCCATCTTCATCTTCCACAGATCAAATCGACTGCCATCAAACTTCTCTATCTCGATCCGCACTCCTCCTGAACTCATTTCCAAGAATCGAGAGAACCTCCCTCTGATACCAAATGTAAGGAAATCCGGAGCGCCGAGAAGCAGAAATTCGAAAACGAATAACAAAACACAGAGCAATCAAACACACAGATATTATAGAGGTTCACCCAAAAACCGGGCTACGTCCTCTCTCCCCTTCTTCTCCTCCTTCTTGAATTCACCAAAAGATTACAGGTTACAAAAGGTTACAAAGGCCAAGGCCGACCCTACCTTCACCTTCTTCTGGACAAGAAACTACCCGAGGGAAAAACTCCCCTGAACGACGCCTCCAACGATAGACCTCGTATACGTCTTCTTTAGGAAATACGCAGCCGTCAACCTCTCTGAAATTTGCTTCACTTACCCTAATCCCCGAAAAACGGGATATAAATACTCAGGAGTAAAAAACGACTCAAACGTCGAACGCAGAACCGAGCTCGACGCTCGGGCGTCGACCGGAGGTCGACGATCTCACCCGAGGTCGACGCTCGGCGCATCAGCGATGGTCGACGCCCCAGGCAGAGCTCGACGCTCGGGCGTCGACCGGAGGTCGACGATCTCGCCCGAGGTCGACGCTCGACGCATCAGCGAAGGTCGACGCTCGACGCCAGCTGAGGTCGACGCTCGACGCCAGATGAGGTCGACGCTCAAGCGTGAGCTCGACGATCGTCGACCTCTCCTCAAACAGAGGGACAAGAATGCATACAGGGGCTGCTTCACACTCCCTTGCCTCTAAGCTCACTTGGGCTAACCCGGTGTGAGAAACAAGAGGCCCTGAAGTGATTCACCACCCCAACACGAACTCCACAGAGACCAAATTCCGGTTTCAACATTTTGGTACGGTGAGCGTGGAGCGCAACATGTACAAGAAAATTCTAGGCAAGTCCCATGGATGGAAGCGAGGGACAGGAAGGCAAGATCCGACTGAGCGAGCGCTGGAAGAGGCGAGTACCAGCTAGGCCGGCCTGACTTAGGCAAATTCAAGCTCAAATCAACTCGCATGTATCCACTCACTTATGTGCCATCCTTATATACCCCACAACTGTTGGTGTTTGCCTTAACGGGAATGACTCATTACCATACCATGTGGGTCACAGCGTCGCACCAAGGTCAACCCATTAATGTCCTTATCGATTCTGGCAGCGCCCATAATTTCCTGGATGAGGGAGCGGCGAAACGCCTCCAATGTGACTTGACTCTGATAGCTCCATGTTTGGTGGCGGTGGCTAACAGGAAGAAAATATTCAACGTGCATAAGGTTGTTGACTTTCGGTGGAGGATGCAAGGCGTGGTCTTTACGTCGGATATGCTGACTTTACCAGTAGGTGGTTGCGACGTGTTGTTGGGAGTGCAATGATTGATTGCTCTTGGACCGGTCAATTGGGATTTCTTCAACCTCCAGATGGAGTTCGTGAGCCAAGGGAAGAAGATAGTTCTCTGCGGGTCGCATCACGGTAATGATGCGAAGGAGGGGCAACTTTGTATGTTAACTCTACGCACTATTCAGGAAAGCCAAGTTGGACAGCATGAAGAAGAAACATCCAGGTTACGAGCTTGGCAAGTATGTGGCGAGCAACTGTTGGGGGCCTTATTCGACCAATTTTTGGATCTGTTTGCGGAGCTCCAGGGACTGCCACCAAGGAGGGAATTGAAGCATGTTTTGGACGTCGGGGGTGGGTATGGGTGCTTGAACGGATTGGGTCAGTGACATACAGGTTGGAGCTTTTGGAAGAAGCCAAATTTCACATCTTGCAGTTGAAGAAATATGTCGGCCCGCCCACTTGTCAAGTACATTCTCTTCCGTCAACAGTCAGCGATGACGGCAATTTACTTGTAGAACTGCTTGCGATCATGGATCAGCGTATCACCAATAGAGCGGGTTGGATTGTGACGCAACTGCTCATTCAATGGACCAATGCGTCCCCGGAGGACGCAACATGGGAGGACTTGTGGTGGCTCCACGAATGTTGGCCGGATCGTGTTCCTTGAGGGACAAGGAACATTTGATGGGGAAGAAAATGATGTGTTTTGTTTTGGGGTTTATGTAATTTTATTTTAGCAGAGGGGTATGATGGTCTTTCTGGTAGTCTAGGGTTGCGTTTAAAGTGTCGGTTTACTGTTGAACCGGGTGCGAAGAATTTTGTGGTGTTTTGTTATTATCGTTGTTGGTAGCTACTACAGGAGAGTTCCACTGCACGTCCTTCCAATCTGTTCAGATTTTTGCCTTAGGATTGTGTATTTTCCTTCTTGCTAATCCAGTTATCTGTTTGTTGTTGTGGTAGGTGTGTGTGTCTGCAATAGAAGCTGTGTTTTCTGCATTTACAGGTGTTGTCGGAGGTGAGCTTGGGGTTTCACGGGAAAGGATCACAACACAATAAAAAACTTAACCCAAAAGAAATTGGCTTGCAGTTAACAATCGCCTATTTAAATACGGATTTGTAAAATTAGAGCTCCAGAAGTGTATGTAAATCCAATCGCCCTTTCCCCAATCTCTGCAGGCCAAGACCGACATGGAGGTAGAAACCAAATTAAACATGTCAACATAAGAAAATCGTGAGAATGCAATCAGAACCTACAATCACGGAACAGTTCATTTATTACAACATTGTTTCCGCAAAACAGTGAAGGGCTTCTGGCACTTTGCATTCTCGAAAACACCACTTTTGGCACTTTACATTCCAAATATTTAAATATTGCACTTTGTACCTCTCATTCTCATATTCTTGGCACTTTTCATCCTATCAAGGGTAATTTCTAATAGCTGAATTCAAAGGCCTAGGTGCAAAGTGCCAAAAATATAAGAATGGGGGTGCAAAGTGCAATATTTAAACATTTGAGATGCAAAGTATCAAAAGTGATATTTTTGGAGGTGCAAAGTGTCAAAATTCCAACACTGAACAAAGAATAATACAGTTCTACCAGAAACAAGAAAACATGCACGAGAAGATTGTTGAGATCATGAGACCTACCGCATCTCCGGCGAATGGCTCTCGGCAAGAAAACATCCAACATTTCTCGTAGCCCAGATTCGATAGGTCCACAGGAACACTCAAAAAAAGCTTCATCTGTTTGCGCGAGTGCCATAGCAGGCTGGCAGAACGGGCTAACGGGCCAATTTAGGAATTGTTAACTGGGCCTTCTAAAAGTTAACTCAGATGGGCCGTTTATTCAAGTTTAAAAATATATTTTATATTTTTGAAACATATTGAATTTACTTGGTACAAAAAAGCCAGTGAATTATACTTATTTTTAAAAGTATACATGTATACACAAGCACAGTCGTATACGGGATTAGCCCATGCCCACTGCAACAACACAACTTCCATTCGTTGTCCTCGTTAAAACTCAGTAAAAATTAAGAATTGATGCCACGCTTTTAAAATTAAATAAAATACATATAAAATTAATTTGCAAGTAAAATGTTAATGAAAATGTGTATTAAAGAAGAGTGAGATTGGAAAGATGACAATTTTAGAAATATAATCATTTTATGGTGCTGTTATTAGCAAATTCATTTTGATTTTTAACAAATTATTATTATTAGCAAATTCTTATTTTTCAAAATGTTTATTTGAAAATCATTTTGTTATTAGCAAATTAACATAATTTTTTAAAAAAAATTAAATCTTGTTTAAAACATTCGTTCTTTCAAAATAATCCGCTGCATATAATGACATTACAAATGATTTCAAATGTATTCATTCAATCACTTATGTTAGGATTATAGATGAGTCAAAATGCCGCAAATGTTTAGTATGTCCAAAATTATTTTTTTTCAACAAAATATCATTATCTGCATCAAAATCTTTAAACAAAATATCGATCGGTTTAGAAATATATTTGATTTCTAATTCCTATAAGGATGTGTTGTATATACGAGTTAAGTGTATATAAGAATATATACATTCTTTTGAACTGCGTCTTATACGTACAATTTCATGAGAAGTGTTCAATATGAAAGTTGTAGATCTCGACGAGATCTACAATTTTCATGTTGAACACTTTTTTACTTGAAACAGTTTAGACCCCCGATTTGGCCCCTGAAAAAAGTTACGTCGTACATATGTACGGACGCCCGGGATCAGCGTGACTTTTTTGGAGGTCAAATCGGGGGCATAAACGGCTTCAAATCAAAAAGTATTCAACATAAAAGTTGTAGATCTCGTAGAGGTCTGCAACGTTCATGTTGAACACTTTTTGATTTGAAGTAGTTTAGATCCCGATTTGAGCCCCGAAAAAGTCACGTCGAAAATCTGTACGTTCCGTGCATGTCTTTTTTAGGGCCCAAATTGGAGGCCTAAACGGCTTCAAATAAAAAAATGATCAACATGAAAGTTGAGATCTACAACTTTCATGTTGATCACTTTTTCAAATGAGAAATATTTGGAGCGCAAAATTCAAAATGCAAAAATTGCCAAAAAACAAGATTGGTTTGCTAGTAGTAATTTTTGGGAAGAGAAAAAAAAAATGCAAAAATGACTGAATCTGTTTTTTTCTAGTTTGCTAGAAACGAAAGTGGGTTTGCTAATAACAACACCTTTATTTTAAATGTATAAATATGTATAATATAAATAAATAATCTATTTATTTATATCCTTCCTTTTATTTTCTGTATTTTAAAAATAAAAAGGACCATCGAGTCCTGCGGGGCGGAGAGTAGTTTATATATATCAATATTAAATAAGATTTTTTCGCAACGCCGTCGGTCATGCCGCTGAAATCCCGAAAAATATCCCGCCGCTTTCACGCCGTTGTTCTCCTCTTTTGTAAGCCTGTCGTCGTTCTTTTATCTCCCAAACCCTCGCCGTTGGTTCTCTTCACGCCGCTGCTTCTCCTGTGTATGTGAAGATGCTCATCACTCATCCCATGCCCCTTCCGCCCCCTGCCACCGCTTATCCGGGCTCGCCCTTTTCTCCGAGCCGCACTCTGCTCATCTACAAGTTTTCCCCTCTCTGAGGTCGTCCTGCTCATCTGGAGTGTGTTTTGCAAGGATGCAGGCTAGAGTGAGTTTTGCAAAGGTGCAATCTACAGCTTAAATCTAAATATAAAATTTATTTTAAAAACTGAAACGTACATCTAGGCTCCGTTTGGGAGGACTTATTTTCACCGGTCAAGCGGTCATGGCCGCATGAATCAGGCCTTAATTAAAGTTCGGTTCATGCGATTGTGACCGCTTGACCGGTGAAAATAAGTACTCCCAAACAGAGCCTATTTGAAAAACTGAAATCAAAAAATCATTTTAAAATCTGAAATCTGCAACCGCAAACTGAAATCTAAAACTGATTTTAAAAACTGAAATTTAAACCTGTTTTTAAGAACTGAAATCTAAATGTGATTTTTGAAACTGAAATCTAAATCTAAACAAAAATCTAAGGGCCTGTTTGGGAAGGCTTTTCAGAAAGGAGAAGGAGCGGTAGCAAAAGGATGGTAGGAAAAGGAGCTTTTGGAAAATGTCTATTAGAAAAGGAGAACTGTTTGGGTGAACTTCTTTTGCAGAGCTTTTCAAAAAGGAGAAACACTTTATAAATCGTTTGACAAATCTCCGTTGCGGTAACTTTTTTTATTAAAAATGTGCGACCGGGGGAAAGTGCAATTATTTCGCAGGGGCAGGTTTTTTTCGCCCGGGAGCGAATTTTTCGCCGGGTGGCAGTTTTTCTCGTCCTGGCGTGAATTTTTCGCCCGGGCGTGAATTTTTCGCCCGGGCGTGAATTTTTCGCCCGGGCGCGATATTTTCGCCCGGGGACGATATTTTCGCCTAGGCGCCGATTTTTCGGCCAAACCCTATATTTTCGGCCGGGTCCCAATTTTTCAGCCGGGTGCCAATTTTTCGGACGAACGCAAATTTTTTGAACGGGCGCGAATTTTCCGGATGAGCACGAATTTTTTCGGAAGACGGCAAATTTTTCGGATGGGCGCGATTTTTTTGGACGGGCACTAATTTTTCAATTAGGCGGGAAAATTTCGCCCGAACGCGAATTTTTTGCACGGAAGAGAATTTTTCGCACTGACGCGATATTTCTGCTCGAAAACGAAAAAAATAGCTTACAAGCGGAAAGAATACACGACCGGGCAAAAAAATCACGAACGGGCAAAAAATCACGTCGAGGCGAAAAATTCGCTATCGGGCAAAAGAAATAGTACCCGGGGGAAAAACTGCTCCCGATCAAAAAAATCGCGCCCGGGAGAAAAAAATTGCGCCCGGGAGAAAAAAACGCGTCCGGGCGAAAAATTCGCGCCCGGGTGAAAAAATCGCGCCCGGGCGAAAAAATCGCGCCCGGGCGAAAAAATCGCGACCGGGCGAAAAAAACGCCCGCGGGAGAAAAAAATGCCCGCGGGAGAAAAATCACGCGATGTCGAAAAAATCGCGCCGATGTAAAAAAATCGCGTCCGGGCAAAAAAATCACGCCAGTGCAAAAAAATCAAGTCCGGGCGAAAAAAGCGCGTCCGGGCAAAAAAATCGCGCCCGGGCAAAAAAATCGGCTCGGGTGAAAAAAATCATGCAACGACAAAAAATAGCACCCGGATGAAAAAAACGCACCCGAGCGAAAGAATCACGCCGGACGAAAAATACACGCTCGGGGGAAAAAAATCATGCACGGGCAAAAAACCGCACTCGGGCGAAAAAAACTCACCCGGGTAAAAAACCGCGCGCCCGAGCAAAAAATTTCAGCCCGGGCAAAAAATGCCAACCAGTGCGAAAAATGCTAGCTCAGGCGAAAAATCCGCGCCCGGGCGAAAAATTCGTCCACGGGCGAATAATTCGCCCCTAGGCGAAAAATTCGCGCCGGGATAAAAAAACACCCGGGCAAAAAAATTACGCTCGGGAAAAAAATCGCGCCAAGACAAAAAAATCAAGTTGTAGATTTTTTTAAGAGAAATGTTTTTGGATGAGAAAGTGCTTTTCGAAAAGGTTGAAAAGTAGGTGACATGTGACTTTTCCAAAAGATGAGCAAATGGAGTTTTTTGCGATAGCTTTTCCCACCGATAGACAATCCAAACGGTCTATTAAGTGTGGTAGCATTTTCCAGAAAACGAAAAGGAGCTAAAAAGCCCTCCCAAACAGGCCCTAAATCTCAAAACTGAAATCATATCTGAAATGTAAATGTGATTTAGAGATAATGGAGATGTTTGCCCTAACCTCTTCTACCAGCACTCTCTACTCAGCCTCATCATTCACGCTTTCTATATTATCATCCTCTGCTAATAATAAGTTTGAACCGTTCCCTACAGATCTCTGTTTATGATCCGCAAGTAATTATATTCAAAAATTAACCTACAGTCGCTTATCCTGCTGTGGGCCCTTCCCGCCGCTCATGCTGTCGCCTGCCTCTGTCACCGCTTATCTTGCTTGCCCTTTTTGCCGCCCCGCACTTTCGCTCATCTGCCAGTTTTCCCTTCTCTTAGGTCACCCGTCTCATCTGGAGCAACCGTTCATCAAGGATTCGCCGAAGATCTCTGTTTATGATCCTAAAATAATTATGTTCAAAATCTAACCTTTCGCCGCTGATCCTGTCGCGTGCCCCTTCCGCCGCTTATGTTGTCGCCTATCCCTGCCACCGCTTTCAAATTGCTGCCTTCGCCTCTGATTTTGTTTTTGGACGCAAAAACCTTCTCCCGCCTTCATTTCACAGCAATTTCAATATTTTCTTTCAAAATTAGTTTCACATTGTGCTAATAATATTCATATACAAATACGAGCATCTTCGCACAGGTACGCCCGTGCTCGATGCTCTTTGCATCGACAGTACCCCAGCTGCGACGATACCTTCAGCCAAACTCGGCCCCTCTACGACACTCGATCAATTGACCGGGCGCAACACGGGAGGTTTGCGAGCTGCAGAAGCGCCGCCGCGTCGGGACACTGTCGAGGCGGGGGTACTGTCGCGTAGGGCACAGGAGCGCCCGGTGCCCGGTCAATTGATCGAGTGTCGTACAGGGGCCGAGTTTGGGCGGAGGTACCGTCGCAGCTGGGATACTGTCGATGTGAAGAGCGATGCTAGTATTTATATATATAAACCTAATATTCAATAAAATTTATAGGTACACTTCAAAAATTATCATCTATATATAATAATTTTTAGGAAAATAATGCATTAGGCAATAGACCCCTAGAATTCCAAATCATCGAATAAAATAAAAAAAGTAAAATAATAAATAAACAATTAAGAATAATTTAAATTTCTTTTTTTAAAAAAATATTCTCAATATGACTTAAGATTTGTAAGGGTGCTGATATGTGGACCTCATTTTTGGCTATCTAGATCTGCACTAGTCGCTATTCACACGTGCTCTTTTGAGATAATGACTATATGTAGTGGTGGATCCATACAATTTTTTCAGTGCAGGCGGATTTAAAATTTGCAAAAAAAATTGAATAATGTGACAAAAGTACTTTAATATCGCCAAAATTATACAAATGTTGCAGATACAATGGTAGAAAATGTAAATAACCTTACTTACAAGACTCATTTTTGAACTTTCATATTTTTAAAATATTTCGCAATGAATGAACAACTCAGAGGGGGATTTGCAAAAGAAAAGAGTAAAAAATCGTGAATAACTTTTAGTCACGGCTTTAAGTCACGTCTAATACAATTAAGATGAAAAACTATTAGCCACAGTTTTAAACTGTGGCTAATAATATAATTCTGATGAAGAACTATTAGCTACGGTTTTAAGCTGTCGCTAATACTCTCAAACTTTTTTAAAAAAATTGAGTGTGGGCGGCCGCCGCCTACGCTCGCCCCAATGTAGATCCGCCCCTGACTATTCACAATCAAAATGTTATTTGCACCGCATTTTTTAACACTCAGTTGATGAAATCTAATAATAATTTACATGACTCATGACATCAATCTAAAAGAAGCAGGGGATGAAAAAAAAGCGGTAGAATCACTACAAACAATTGTTAGCTGCTGAAATTATTAATGAGTAGATTGCATAAGAAATCAACAAAATCACTACAAACAACAACACTCAAACCTTTATAGTTTATCCCACTATAGTGGGGTCGGCTACATGGATCCTTTGTCACCATTGTGTCCTATCTTTTGTCATAATCTCACTAATGCCTAAGTTCATCATGTTTTTCCTAATAGTTTCATTTCAAGCCTTTATCGATCCTTTGTCGTCATTGAACTTCTCTTTTATTTCATCTTTTTGTATCGTGAGAAGAGAAATCGTTCGGGGAGAACGTTGCATTCTGAGGAAGGATTTCGTAGTAAACTCGCATTGTTTGTGGCGAGTAGGTCCTTGTGCGGCTTAGGAGAAACTCACCGTCTTGTGCGCAGCGACTAGGTCGAGGTTAGATCTAGGGGAGGTTAGAGACCGTATCTAGAGTAAGATAGGTTATAACCAGTCGGTTTTTGGGAGAAGGATCAGAGAATCATCAAAAAGAGATTTTTCTATTCGTCTCGATTTCTATCGTTATAGAAATCAAACATTTTTGTATTCAATTTCTAATAAAATAAAATCATATTTTTTGTCTCATTTCTAAGCTATAAACTATATCTAGGGCACAAACCCTAGGGCGCAGCGGAAAGCTTAAATAGGATCGAGTATAGGGATTTATACCTCCGGCCATTGGGGGCCAATGAGAGCAACTGAAACGGGATGAACGAACGCTGACTGAAGTCGCCGGAGGCCGGAGAGGGCCAAGGAGTTGGCTGCCGGCGGGATCTGGAGTGCACCCAAACCAAAAAAGCTGAATGCAGGTCGGACCTAGGGCAGCACCTGCTGGGGAATGGGGGAAGAAGAAACCCGGCAGCACAGATGTCGCCTGGGCTGGTAACACCGTCGGATGTCGCCCCGCGACAATACCGCGACAGTACCCGCGGTAACACCGACGGGCGAGCGCTGCGCAGACGCAGGGAGGTGCGACGGAGGGCTGGAGCACGGGCGGCGCTGCAGACCTAGACTCCGGTGGTGGCCTCCTCTCACGGCAGCGGGGAAATCGCGAATCGCGATTTCAGGGGGAGGAGAGCTGCGGGAAAACGGCTCGATATTTAGGGCTTCTTGATTTTTGGAGAGAAAACCGGATAGGATGGATTTAGATGGGTTTGCATCCTTATATACTCCAAATCAAGGGCCTCAAATTAACCCTTAGCGATCGGAGCCGTCCATCCTCCCATCTAGAGGATCGTGACTAAAAACCCGATCTTAACATAAACCACGTGTCACTAATGGACCTAGAGAGTCACCACTTTATACTAGTCACCCTAGCGGACTCCTACGAGTTGAATCATGAAGGTAATCTAACATTCTCCCACTTGATTCAACAGGTGAGAGATCCCCTTATCATTTAGAAATTTATAATAAGTATGTTTTTATATGAGTAAATAACTAGACTCATAGGGTGATAGTGAAACAACAAAGAACTATCGTATGGCCATACTAAATTAACAAGAACGACAGTGACTCTGGACCCAAACCTTATGTGACGTCTGTATACTTGTATAGGACGTCACGACTACATGAATTGTGGCGGTTGTATCTAAATGGTGGATACTTCCCTTCCATAATCACAGTGTAATCATTAAATCCTACCAAGTGCTTTATGTGGTATCAATCTTTATGAGTGGATGCTCCCACTCTTTTAACGCAATATAATATCTTTATCATTACTTTAGAGTGCACAATAGATAAAGAACAACTGAAAAATTGCATTAATAAAAGGAGAGTTACAATAAACAGTCATGACCAATTAACCATCAAATGAGTCCACAAATCCCATTCTGTCAACATGACTTTTGAACAACTTGGGTGGGAGCCCCTTAGTCATGGGATCTGCTACCATGAGCAGTGTGCCTATATGCTCAATGATGATTTTACTCTCCTTTACGTTCTCTCTAACTACCAAAAACTTGATATCAATGTGCTTGCTGCGACTCCCACTTTTGTTGTTCTTTGCAAAGAACACTGCTGCAGCATTATCACATAGAAGCTTCATTGGCTTAGGAACTGTATCCATCACCCTAAGCCCTGAAGAAAAATTCTTCAACCACAATGCCTGCTTAGTTGCTTCATAGCATGCAATGAATTCGGCCTCCATAGTCGAGGATGCAATAAGTGTCTGTTTGACACTCTTCCATGCCACTGCACCACCGGCCAACATAAACACGTAGCCGGACGTGGATTTCCTCGAGTCTTGGCAGCCTGCAAAATCTGCATCTGTGTATCCGACTAGTTCCAAAATGTCGGACTCTCTATATGTAAGCATGTAATCTTTAGTCCCTTGGAGATATCGCAAGACTTTCTTGACTGCTGTCCAGTGCTCCATCCCAGGGTTACTTTGATACCTTCCCAACATCCCTACAACGAAAGCAATGTCTGGTCTAGTGCAAACGTCTAGATAGACCAAACTGCCAACGGCAGACGCATATGGTATGTTTTTCATCGACTCCAATTCCAGAGAGTTTTTGGGACATTGTGACAAACTAAACTTGTCACCCTTCACAATAGGAGCTATTGAACTAGAGCAATTTCTCATATTGTACCTTTCCAGAATTTTGTTGATATAGGCCTTCTGAGATAACCCTAAGATCTTTCTAGATCTGTCCCTATGTATCTCAATTCCTATAACATAGGAAGCCTCCCCTAAATCTTTTATGTCAAAATTCTGAGAGAGAAATTGTTTAGTCTCCCATATCATTCCCAAATTATTACTTGCCAGCAAAATATCGTCAACATATAGGACTAAAAACATGAATTTGCTCCCACTGACCTTTATGTATATACATTGATCCACAATGTTTTCCTCGAAACCAAATGAGGTAATAACATTGTGAAATCGTATATACCATTGTCGTGAGGCTTGTTTGAGCCCATATATTGACTTCTTTAATTTGCATACCAGGTCAAGTCCTTTCTCTGAAACGAAACCCTCAGGCTGACTCATGTATACTTCCTCTTCAAGCTCCCCATTTAAGAATGCCGTTTTGACATCCATCTGATGTAACTCCATGTCAAAATGAGCTACTAGGGCTAAGATGATCCTTAATGAGTCCTTCTTAGATACCGGAGAGAAGGTGTCATGGTAATCTATGCCCTCCTTTTGAAGGAAACCTTTGGCAACAAGTCTTGCCTTATATCGTTCGATGTTACCAGAGGTGTCAACTTTTGTCTTATAGACCCATTTAGAGCCTACAACACGAAAGCCTTCTGGTAACTCTACTAGATCCCATACTTGATTGTTTGCCATTGAGTTTAACTCATCCTTCATAGCTTCATACCATTTTTCAGAATCTGTACGGCTCACGGCCTCTGAAAAGGTGATGGGGTCATGATTGAGTCCAGACATATAGTCGGTCTCTTGCAAATATACAACGTAATCAGCTGAAATAGCCGATCTTTTGACTCTTGAAGATCTCCTTAGATCTGATTGGTCTAGTGGTTGTGGTGCAGTCTCCACTGGTGGTGGTGCCTGAATGACTGGTTCACAAACCACATCCTCACGAGAGCTCTGGATAGGAGGATCAGGGATCGCTTCTTCATGGGCTGGGATCTGAATAGGTAGGGGTTGAGCCAAAATAGGTATGATCCCACCAGGTTCAACACCACTACCTGAAGGTGCAGTTTCCTGCACCTCTTCTATCACAGCTCCATGAGTACGGCTCTCAACAGTGTTGAAATCCTCAAGAAATCTTGCATTTCGTGCTTCTACAACTTTAAATGTGTGAGAGGGACAATAAAATCTAAAACCCTTGGATTTTTCCGCATAGCCAATGAAAAAACCACTGACTGTCCTTGGGTCTAATTTCTTCTCATGTGGGTTGTACACCCTAACCTCTACTTGACAGCCCCATATGTGCATGTGATTCAAACTGGGCTTCCATCCATTCCATAGCTCAAAAGGTGTTTTTGGAACCGACTTGGATGGAACCCGGTTTAAGACGTACACGGCCGTTTTCAAGGCTTCACTCCACATGCGAGGAGGGAGAAATGAGACACTTGTCATGCTCCTTACCATGTCCATCAAGGTACGATTCCTTCTTTCGGCTACACCATTTTGTTGTGGCGTGCCAGGAGTCGTATATTGTGCTATGATTCCGTGTTCCTGAAGGAATTTAGCGAATGGACCAGGTCTTTGGCTTCCTTCTGTGAACCTACCATAATATTCACCACCCCTGTCAGATCTCACGATTTTGATACTCAATCCAGATTGTTTCTCTACCTCTGTCTTATAAACCTTAAAAGCATCGAGTGCTTCAGATTTGTCATTCAGAAGGTATAGATACATGTATCTAGTGAAATCGTCAATGAAAGTGATGAAATATTCTTGACCATTTAAACAAGGAGTGGTAAATGGTCCACAGATATCAGTGTGAATTAACATCAGTTTAGAATCGCTTCTTCTAGCTCCTTTACTGGACTTGCTAGTATGCTTTCCCTTTATGCATGCTATGCAAGGTCCAAAATCAGTGAAGTCAAGTGTCTGAAGGACACCTTCCTTCACTAATCTTTTAAGGCGCTCTATGGAGACGTGTCCTAATCTCCTGTGCCATAAGCTAGATGAGTTGTTATTCTTCACAGTGATATAACTATTATTATCATGCGTTGTAGTGAAAGATTGCAAATAGTTTAAATCTAGATCTAAACTATATAACCCATCTGTCAATATACCAGAACCTATAGTTACTGCATCTTTAATAATCAGAAAAGAAATGTCTTTAAACTGAAAATCAAAGCCCGTAGGCGCTAGTCTGGATACAGATAACAAGTTTTTGGAAAAACTGGGAATATAAAAAGTCTTCTCGAGATCCAAAATGTATCCGGTCTTGAGGACGAGTCTGTATGTCCCAACACCTTCAACAGAAGACGGCATCTTGTTTCCCGAGTAGACGCAGAGTTCTCCTTCACTGGGTTTCCTTAGACTTTGAAACCCCTGCATCACAGTAGAGACATGGATTGTAGAGCCCGAATCAATCCACCATCTGTTATGAAAGTTATGAGAATTTACAAAATTTGATTCATAACAAACTAAAGATGTCATACCTCCAGTCTTAGTGAGCCATGCTTTGTACTTATGGCAGTCCTTCTTCATGTGACCCTTTTTCTTGCAGAAAAAACAAGTTGATAGCTTTGAGTTGTCCGGTTTCTTTATGGAACCTGCTATCCCCTTGCCTTTATCCCTTGAGTCACCCTTAGGTTTGGAGGACTGCCCTTTCTTGTGTGACACAAGATTCACTGACTCCATTTTCTCCTGCTTCAGCCTGCCTTGTTCTTGAACACACATGTTCAGAAGCTCATTCACCGACCATTTTTCTTTATGTGTCATATATGACACTTTAAATGCGGTGTAGTCGGCGGGCAAAGAAGTCAGAATGAAATGGACCAGAAATGACTCGGAAAAATCGACATCTAAAGCCTTCAGCTGAGCAGCTGTGTCTCTCATCTCCATAATGTGTCCCCTTACACTTTCTGTTCCTTTCAGCTTCATGGAACAGAGCTTTGTCATTAGGGTGCTGGCCTGAGCTTTATCCGAGGTGACGAACTGTTCATCAATGGCCCCCATCAGTTCTTTAGCAGTTCTGCATTCGGGGATAGATCCCCTTATGCTCTGACTGACGTGGGTCTTGATAACCATTATACTGAGACGATTGGATCTCTCCCATCGCTCGTACAAGGTACAGTCAACCGGTGTGCTCTCCGTCGTGGGAGGAGCGGGCTCCTCAGTACGGAGAGCCAAATCTAGATCCATGCACCCTAAAGCTAGAAGCACCTTATCTTTCCATATTTTATAATTGTCCCCGGTGAGAGTAGGGATGAACGACGTTGGGTCGATTACAGTGTTAAAAACTGCAAAAATTATAAAAAGAACACGCTTACTATTAATTTTAAAAGCAACTTGAAATAAGAGCGATAAGCATTGAGATAAAATTATTTTTAACAATTTAACTCATGTCAATTGTTAATGAGGATAATCCAGTCTCCCTTTGGGCAAAGACTGCTAACGCATTGGATTTAACCTTACTAAATTTGTATAGCTAGAAGGACAAAATGTCACGGTTAATGGAATCTCATACCTTTGGGCATAGAGACCCATTAAGCTTGGCATTCGCCTACTACTATAACCCAATTAAATTCTATTAAGTCATTTATTATTTCCCTGTGGGGCTATATAACAAATAACACAAGAATATAATCGCAATGTGCAAAAAAAATGAGCAAGTGATTCAAAACACACCCCATGATGCGTTTGCCGGAAATCACGTTAACGGGCTTATCAGAATGCTTTGGCTATTTCTGAATAAACTCGATAACCATTTATGCTAAAATTTGCACTAGAAAAACTTGAGCTCATGAGAAAAGATCCGAATCCGATCACCAAAAAGGTCCCCCATATGCAACAATCTCCATATAGCCCGTCTTTCTTTGACATCCTTTCTTCGACGTTGAAGTGCTCCTCTCCTTTCTTTAGCCTTGCAACTCCATGGCCATAGGAAAGTTGAATCTTCAACGAAAAATAGCTCCAAGTGCATATAAGGGTGACGGATATGGGGATCGGATTCGGGTCAAGAGTGCAAAAAATATTCGTTGCCACTATTACATTCCAGATGAAAAAATAATATTACATAGCCATGAAAAAATATTACAACATCACAACGTGGCAACGAACATTTATTACAACCCTTACACAACAAATGAGCAACCAAAAGAACGCGTTGTTTTGGATGAAATCGTCACAGATTTTCAAAGGAAAAAACAACACAAGTTTTGGAAGAAATCATCTCAGATTTGTTGAAAAAACTCATCACAATTTTGGAAGAAATCATCACAGATTTAGGTCAAAACGGATGAGAAAACCCCTATTTTCCGCTCTGATACCAAATCTAAGCTATAAACTATATCTAGGGCACAAACCCTAGGGCGCAGCGGAAAGCTTAAATAGGATCGAGTATAGGGATTTATACCTCCGGCCATTGGGGGCCAATGAGAGCAACTGAAACGGGATGAACGAACGCTGACTGAAGTCGCCGGAGGCCGGAGAGGGCCAAGGAGTTGGCTGCCGGCGGGATCTGGAGTGCACCCAAACCAAAAAAGCTGAATGCAGGTCGGACCTAGGGCAGCACCTGCTGGGGAATGGGGGAAGAAGAAACCCGGCAGCACAGATGTCGCCTGGGCTGGTAACACCGTCGGATGTCGCCCCGCGACAATACCGCGACAGTACCCGCGGTAACACCGACGGGCGAGCGCTGCGCAGACGCAGGGAGGTGCGACGGAGGGCTGGAGCACGGGCGGCGCTGCAGACCTAGACTCCGGTGGTGGCCTCCTCTCACGGCAGCGGGGAAATCGCGAATCGCGATTTCAGGGGGAGGAGAGCTGCGGGAAAACGGCTCGATATTTAGGGCTTCTTGATTTTTGGAGAGAAAACCGGATAGGATGGATTTAGATGGGTTTGCATCCTTATATACTCCAAATCAAGGGCCTCAAATTAACCCTTAGCGATCGGAGCCGTCCATCCTCCCATCTAGAGGATCGTGACTAAAAACCCGATCTTAACATAAACCACGTGTCACTAATGGACCTAGAGAGTCACCACTTTATACTAGTCACCCTAGCGGACTCCTACGAGTTGAATCATGAAGGTAATCTAACATCATTATCTTGATTTTATTTTCATGTTATAAAATGTTTTAAAATATATTGTTCAAAAATTTTAATGCAAAATATATTGCAATGTTCGTTTTTTTAGGATATAAACACTTGAATTAAATATTCATGAACTACCACTCGACGATAACACTTAACGCTGACGGTAGTAAAGAATATTGAACACTGTCTTTTTTCTAATAGTAATCTTTAATATAATATTTTCTGATATATTAAAATATAATTTTCTATAAAATATTTTGAAACTTTATTAATTAAATCTGATATTTTTATTTAAGAATTAAATTCCATAAAACTTTTATTCACCTCTCCCCCTTCTAAGGGTGTCGTAAGATCGAACACGTGGGAGCGCCTTAGAACTCCAGAGTTGGGGGTGGTTCTTGAGGGCGTTTTGAACCTCCGTGAAAGAGGAGCTCAGCGGAGTGTTGTTGCCCCCTTCTTTGCAAGGTTTAGTTGAGGGGTTTGTTGCTCTTTCCCGAAGTTGGGCTTCTTACGGGCGGTCCCCCCCGAGTCTCTGTGTAGTACGTGGCGCGGGTTACCCCACTAAGTGATCGGTGTCCTTAGGGGAACGACGCCCGACCACCTTCTATCGGATTTTCCCCCGAGGTTTGGGAAACTCTCATATCCCTCAGCAAGGTGAGCGCATGTAGCTGACGCTCTTACATCCGGCGCATGCGCTCTTCTACTGATGATGCAAGTGCATTGATTACTTCCTCGGGCGTGGCACCGAGCTGGTGGGCAAGTCGCTTGATGCTTGGTCGCTAGGCTCTTTGAGAGTCGGCTAGCTAGTACCGTGTGCGCTTCCTTTTGTCATCGCTACAAGCTGAAGGAATGCTGAGATTTGTCAGAGCTTTTGGGAACGCCTTCCCACAGACGGCACCAAACTGTTGTGTTGCTAGCTCGGTCTTTCCCCGGTCCGGAGAAATCGGACCACCTTAGCTTGGAATCGGACCGGGTGCGCAAATAGTCAGAGTAAACCGCAGCAAATGACAAGAGGCTTTCTTGACGTGGAAAACTCGAAAAGAGTGAAAAACCACGTGGATGGAGTTGTGTCGAGGCAAAATTCACTAGTTTCTCGGAGTTTTACAAAGATTGATTTGATCTCGCAGGGCGACAGACCGCTTTTTTGTTGCAGGTGCAAAAAACAAAAAATGAGAAGAGAACGGTTAAGTCCTCGGAGCCTCGATGGAAACGCTCCGGCCTTGGAATGTTGTCGAGCTCACGGAATCCTTGTGGGAGCGTTCCGGCTGGAAAATTCTCTAAGCCCACGGAGCTGTTAGAGGGAGCGCACTCGTTGAAGCGGAGCCTTGATGGGAGCATTCTTGCAAAGGCGGTTGACGTGACTTAAAACTTCTTGAAACCTTAGTGCAAGAAGAGATGCGGAGGGAGTTTCCGAGCGGAGAATCGGGCTAAGTTCACGATCTCGCCTGAAAACCTCAGAGCTCTTTCTTGGCTCTGCAGTTGTTTGTCTTCAAATGAAGGTCCGGGGACCAATTTATAATTTTCTTGAGGCTTATGGTGGTAATAGCGTCGGAGAGTGATTTCTGCTGGCGAATGGCGTCGCTCCGTTTCGAGCACCTGGATCACCAATTTTGGGGAAATGACGTGAGTGCCCCCGGGCTGTTCGGGCGGCCCGGGCTAGGTGCCCGGAGGCTGCTGGCCGCGTGATTGCTAGACCCGCGCGTGCCTGCGTGCAGGTCGCGCGCACCAGCGCGTCCCTGCCGTGCGCGTGCGCGGATTCGGCTTCCTCCTTGGGGCTTCTGAGGATGGCGGCTTTGACGCGCGTAATCGATTCGATCGAGCCTATACGTACTCGGTCCGAGTCTTGTCGATTTGACTTAAAAATTTCACGGGGAATTCCATCAACTCCTAATTTAATGCTACTTTGTCTTAATTGCGAGAACAATGCGGGACAACTCTACAGGAAGAAAAAGGAGATTTTGATTGATGATCCGCAACTCAAACTGCACTATTCAAAATTTTGTTTTCTACTCCTTCGCAACTGAAAATACATTCCTATCTATCGTGCTCTTATTTGAATTTACTTTACTACTTAAATTATCCTGTGCATCGATCTACATTCTACATAAAACCAAATATTTAAAACATTTAGAAAATTTATGCAAGAATGTTGCACTTTGATTTCGTTTGGAAGGATTTAATTTCACCGGTCAAACGATTATGATCGTATGAACCAGACCTTTACTAAATAAGTCTAACGGAGCCTTTGTGAATAATTGGTCAGAGTTTAACGCACGTGCACTGAGTGGGATAATATTAATCTCAGAGAATCCCAAAATTTCACGTGCCTCTACTTATTACTCATTTTAATGTTATTTATACAAATATTATTTAATAAAATAAATTATTATCATTATATTTTGTTGAAATATAAATAAATCTGTTCATACAACATAAATATAGGGCGCTGTTATGTGCACACCACGTTTGGCTATGTGCACACCATTGATATGTGCACACCATAAATTTTATTTGCAGACCAAAATATTAAGTTTAACACCATAATTTTTTTTGCAGTCCAAAATATTAAATAAATACCAAATTAAAGTTTGAGCTTTTAAGTTCATGTAGACCAACAAAAAACAAACAAAATTTTAAATAAAAATCTCATATCATTTCCACCAATGTAACTCAAAATTTGCCCCGTCCATTTTTAAGTTCATGTAGATCTGCACAAACATAAAGACATGAATATTAGTTGTCTTAAATAAATAAAATATTTACAAGTTATTTAAAATTGAAAATTAATACCTCTTGTATGATACTGTCCATGTGCATCTAATCTCTCAAAAGTCTCAAAATTCATTTGAATCCTACAAGCGAAATGACATTTAGATAGAGAAGTTGAATATTTAGTAACACAAAAAGCCCAATAATAATTCATACAAACCTGTTCAAGAGTCAGCCAAATTTACTACATCATGGTTCATATGTTTGTGCAAATGCCAAGTTTCTGCAGCTGCTTCATGATACCTTAACCACGGAGAGTATATAGGTGGAAGTGGACACCCTTCTTTCATCGACAAATGAATGAAATGATTATCATTGACAAACCCAATAAAAATTATCTTCCGGATTTCTGGAGGTGCAGAATGTAATGGTAGGAAGGTGAATGACTGATATTTTGAGTAATGCACAAACACTACATTATAGCAAGATGCAACTGTTAGTCCAATATCTGGCATGGACATCCATTTTTCAAGTGGCGCTGGAGTTTCATTACAATTTAGAGACTCAATTAACTCTAACCGTCTGCCATCTCCATATATCTGAGTATACAAACTCTCATGATTAGTAATCTCTAATGTCAATTCCTTGCGGACTTGTAGCCAGTTTTGACCCATTTTTAAAGCATGTGCTAAAACCCTGTAGCCGCAATGTCCATCACCTACCATATCTGTTGCATCACATATATGTTTAGCAATGTATAAAGGCATCGCTTTCCGAATACTATCAAGAAATCTTTTCTCTTTTGTAGATTTTTTCTTTTCAAATGTGTTTTGCTCGGCCTTTAGAACATGCTCAAAAAGGGAAAGTTCTCTTTTGGTAGATTGCCACCCATCCTTTTGCTTGTTCAAGCTTCCTTTCGGTCGCCCCTTTAAGCAACCCGGAACCAAAGGTTCTATAGTTTGGCTTGTTGTAGGATCCAATAGCTCCCGTAGTTTTCTTTTCATTTCTTTTTTTTGAATAACCGATGATGTATTGTATTTCTGCAGTATCCCATCCAACTCCACTTGTATGTCATGTGAATCATCAGTCTCCTTTGTTACCTTACATGTCTCTTTTGTACGATCCTCCAAAGTTAATTGTTTCCAATGCTTATGAATCATCCACAAAGGAAATGCATTAGAATTATGAATAAATGGTATCAACTCATGCGCACATGGTAAACCCATAGTGTTCCTTATCTTGTGATTGCACAATGATTTGCAAGGTTGCCCAAACTTCAATGTGTCTTCCTCCCTTTTAATGAACTCCAAAGCAGCAACAGAAATAGAGCCTACCAACTCAGAGTATAAGGAACCTTTAAACCTTGTATTTATCTGAATAGAACTGTGACCAAATGACCGCTTAATCTCGGTGTGTTGAAGATTGATCATTTGGTCGAATGCTTTCCAAATAGTAGACAAATTTCCTATTGATACTTCAAGAAATCTTTTTAGCTGACTGTGTCCGCTCTCTACTCGATTTGTTGTGTTATTCCCTAGGTGCAACAATTTGTCCACCCAAGCTGAAATAAATGACTCTTTATATGGATCAATCCAAGTTGTAAGTATGTAACGAATAACATCTGGATATTCCTCATTATATGTAGACATCATAGAACTAAGACGGTCATTAAAATCATCGACTGTAGGAGAATTTACCACATTTTGCCAAGTACACATAAAGGCATCAAATTTTTTTCCTTGCTTGAAATATTTCTTACAATGTGCAAGGATATTTCGATTAATGTGAACTTGACATAAAACAATTCTAGCATGAGGAAAGACAACTTTAATAGCATTCCACAACGCAATTTCTCGATCTATGACAAATACACCTGTTAGCAACTTCTCATCAAACATACTTTTAAATGCGTCAAGTGCCCATTTATAGCTTGATTCTGTTTCATTGGACATGAAAATAAAGGAGGAGAAAAATGATAGATTAGTCGATGTCACACCAACAATAGAGAGCAACGGCATCCGATATCGATTTGTCTTGTATGTACAGTCCAACATAAAAACATCCGGAAACATGTTGGTTAATTGAATTGACGTTGGATGAGCAAAGTGTAAGAAATCCAACGTTTTAGTAAAGGCATTAACATGATTGTAACTGATATACCCGGCTTCAATGATGCATTTGTAGAGAAACTGCACTGGAGTAGCACCATCTAATTGTTTTTTGAACAATCTTACTTTTTCATTATAAATTGTCCTCATAACTGTAGAGTTATTAGGATTCCTTTTCTTCAAAGTTGACAAGATTTTCCTAGGTTTCACACCAGATGTGTACATGTCATGGACTACTTTTTGTTCATGTTCATCTAATCTCCCAGCGTACGCATGTGCCTCAAGATGAGCAAATTTATGATTATGAGTTCCACATTTCACTTGTAATTTCCACTCTTCCAAAATTGCATCTTTTTGACCAAGTAATAAGAACGAACATCCACAACGCTTCGAACTTGTTTTTCTTAAATTTCTTTTAACCACGCCTTTATTTCGTTGATTTTCCCGGGGTAACCCTCCTCTATCACATCCAAGCATCACTCTAGGTCTAACACGAGCGGTAATCTTATCAGCCCTTTGAATTGTGATAATAAATCCTATTCTTCTGGCTACATTACGAGCCCATTCAACAAGATTTTCTTTACTTGGAAACACAATATCAGTAACGAATTCAGGTCCGACATCTACGGATAAAATTGTATTGGAATCTTCAAATGCTATCAACCTTAAATCTGAATTCATTTTAATACAAGCCCTGAAATTTGTAAAACTAAACAAATTAAGCAATAGAATGTTGGGATCACATGTATGAATTGTTAGTTCATTCAATCAAGATTCACATTAATACAAAGCAGCAACATAAATTCAGTAAACTCTCATGATTTATGCAAATACAACCAAACTACAGTCAAAGATTGAAAGTATTCAGGCTAGAGAACAACGAATCGGGCGAGAGACTGAATCGGGCCAAAGATTGAAATTATTCAGTCAAAGATTGCAAATATATTTTACCTGCAGGAACTCCGACGGCAGAACTCAGGCCAGGGCCGCCGGCGGACGACGGGATTCAACGAATCAGGCGGCAGACCTCCACGAATCGGGCGGCAGAACTCCACGAATCAGGCCAGGGACCGGCGGCGGCGGAACTTCACGAACGGAGAGGACGAAAGGCCGGCAGACGACGCACCTCTAGCAAGCGGCGGCCGGTGAACTCCAGAGCGCGGCGGAAGCGTGGGCGAAGGATAGGGTTTCGACTTTCGGGTATCGGGAGAAAAGAGGGGCGGGGTGTGCGCTTAGGTTTAGAATGGGTGGGATTGGGAAAAAAGATTGAGATTGTTTATTTTAAGATATTGGTGTGCACATAGCCAAACGTGGTGTGCACATAACAGCGCCCTAAATATATTATGATATATGTCTTAATCAAATCTTCCCCCTCTTAACTAAAATATCATTGTGACACCTTTTGATACACCAAAAAAAAGATGAAGATAGAGATTATCAAAAATCTCGTGCTGCAATCAGTGCAAATTGCACCTCGTTCGTGGTATCAAATCAGGATGGGATTTATTTTAGGGTGCAGATTTAATGCAGGATGATCGGATAGATTTAGTTATCCCAACTTTTTATATTTTTCTTTTAATAAAAAAAAGATGATCCGTTAAGGGCCTGTTTGGGAGGGGTTTTAATCTCCTTTTCGTTTTCTGGAAAACGCTACCACATTTAATAGACCGTTTGGATTGTCTATCGGTGGGAAAAGCTACCGCAAAAAACTCCATTTGCTCATCTTTTGGAAAAGTCACATGTCACCTACTTTTCAACCTTTTCGAAAAACACTTTCCCATCCAAAAACATTTATCTCTTAAAAAAATCTACAACTTGATTTTTTTGTCTTGACGCGATTTTTTTCCCGAGCGTAATTTTTTTGTCCGGGTGTTTTTTGGCCCGACGCGAATTTTTCGCTCGTGGGCGATTTTTTCGCCCGGGCGCGAATTTTTCGCCCAGACGCGGATTTTTCGCCTGAGCTAGCATTTTTCGCTCTGGTTGACATTTTTCGCCCGGGCTGGAATTTTTTGCCCGGGCGCGCAGTTTTTCGCCCGGGTGAGTTTTTTTTCGCCCGAGTGCGGTTTTTTGCCGGTGCATGATTTTTTTTCGCCCGAGCGTGTATTTTTCGCCCGAGCCGGTTTTTCGTCCGGCGTGATTTTTTCGCTCGGATGCGTTTTTTTCATCCGGGTGCCATTTTTTGTCGTTGCACGATTTTTTTTCGCCCGAGCCGATTTTTTTGCCCGGGGGCGATTTTTTTGCCAAGACGCGCTTTTTTCGCCCGGACGTGATTTTTTTGCACCGGCGCGATTTTTTTGCTCGGGCGCGATTTTTTTACACCGGCGCGATTTTTTCGCCATCGCGTGATTTTTCTCCCGCGGGCGATTTTTGCACCCGCACGCGTTTTTTTCGCTCAGGGGCGTTTTTTTCGCCCGGTCGCGTTTTTTTCGCCCGGGCGCGATTTTTTCACCCGGGCGCGATTTTTTCGCCCGGCCGCGATTTTTTCGCCCGGGGGCGATATTTTTGCCCGGGGGCGATATTTTCGCCCGGGCGTGATTTTTTTCTCCCGGGCGCGATTTTTTTGATCGGGAGCGGTTTTTCGCCCGGGCACTATTTCTTTTGCCCGGGAGCGAATTTTTCGCCTCGACGTGATTTTTTGCCCGTTCGTGATTTTTTGGTCCGGTCGTGTATTTTTTTAGATTGTAAGCTATTTTTTTCGCTTTCGAGCGGAAATATCGCGTCCGTGCAAAAAATTCTCGTCTGTGCAAAAAATTCGCGTCCGGGCGAAATTTTCCCGCCTAGTCGAAAAATTAGTGTCCGTCCGAAAAATTCGCGCCCGTCCGAAAAATTTGCCGTCATCCGAAAAAATTCGTGCTCATCAGGAAAATTCGCGCCCCTTCAAAAAATTCGTGTCCGTCCGAAAAATTGACACCCGGCCGAATAATTGGGACCGGCCGAAAATATAGGGTTTGACCAAAAAATTGGCGCCCAGGCAAAAATATCGCCCCCGCGCGAAAATATCGCGCCCGAGCGAAAAATTCACGCCCGGGCGAGAAAAACCGTCACCCGGTGAAAAATTCGCTCACGGGCAAAAAAAACCTGCCCCGGCGAAATAATTGCGTCGTTTTTCCCGAAAGCACATTTTTAATAAAAAAAGTTACCGCAACGGAGATTTTTCAAACAATTTATAAAGTGTCTCCTTTTTGAAAAGCTCTGCAAAAGAAGTTCACCCAAACAGTTCTCCTTTTCTAATAGACATTTTCCAAAAGCTTTTTTTCCTACCATCCTTTTGCCACCGCTCCTTCTACTTTCTGTAAAGCCTTTCCAAACAGGTCCTAAATATATTGCAAATAAGCTTTGTCCATCAAATCTCCAAATGAATCCCTCCATTTCTCCATTTTGCCAGAAAAGGAGAATATCAAGATTCCGGGGATTCGGATTCTCTGGAGTTCAGGGGAAACTATACGGATCTAATGCATGAGAACCCCCGAAATCCACCAATCCTGTATAAAAGAATTAGCCCCTAATCTAAAAAAACACGGGGGTCTCTTACGTTCGTTGCAGAACACCCTCAAACTCCAGCATGATGTTGTCCGTACAAACTCTAGAGGATCCCAATCCAGATCCCGGGAGGATCGCTGAGACCGCACGTACTATCACTACATAGTTACATAATACATGTCTAAGTAGGTTGGTAGGGTATAATAATTTATACGAGGTGAGTTGGCTGGGCCTGGGCGGCCAGGGTAATGACAAACAAATCTATATATATCTCTGTACAGTTGTTAATGCTCGCAGCACTCAAAAGAGATAAAGAGATTGAAAGGAGAGGAGGAGGAGTTGGGTGTCAGTAAAAAAAAAGCTAGTGGCGAGATTAGCAGCAGAAAAGGATGAACCCGGCCGGAGCATCTTCCGCGGATATTCCCCGAAGCTTCTCGGAGAAGTTGACCGATGTTCACCGCCATGGGAATGATGATGATGGTGTCGTCAAAGGATGAGTCCTAGACTGATCGCTTAAAGTGGAGACACCATTAAGAATCCTCTCTGCATTAACCAAAGGGATATACCAGGAATATGCGCTGGCTGCAGTGCTCTTAGGCTCCGTTTGGGGGGACTTATTTTCACCTGTCAAGCGGTTACGACCGGACCGCTTGATCTTTTAAGGCCCGGTTTATGTGATCGTAACTGCCTGACCGGTAAAAATAAGTCCCCCCAAACAGAGCCTTATTTAATCCTCTGTATTTACATGATAGCTTTTTATGATAAGCCTTTGTTGGGAGCTACCGAGGTTGTATTTATGTACATAGTTCTGGAAAATCCAGCTAATAAAAAGCTCTCTCTCTCCCGTCTTTCTAACTTTTGAGAATGCTGGTTTTAAGAATGCGTGACTATTCTTCTTCGACGGGGTCTAGAATGTCAGTGATAATAAACAAGTGATAGAAAAAAATAATACGAGGAGAAAAAGAATGAAGGAAAAAAGAAGCATTTGCCGGGTTGGTTTGATCTTTCAAAATCATGTATATCATGTTTCACGTGCACCTACCGGCCGCTGATGTTTACTCTCTAAGCCGTCCATGTGTTTAACATGTTAGGAAACTTCTAGGAAAATGGTCAAGGCAAATGAAATAGCTATATAAAGTGTTGGGTTATGGCTCGGATAGACACACCACCGATTCTCATCTTGGAGAGAGAGACCCTTGAAAGTGAATTCACGGAGAAGAAGAAGGTGTGGCTGCGGCGGGCTGCAGTGAGTGCGACAAATTTGTAGTGGGGCAAGCAGCGTAGTGTGCAACGGGCTTACATGCGAGCTGGACAATATTCCGAGTTGACTTCTCCGGATTGCAGTCCAAGGTGCCTCAACTCAACATTGGCTAGGGAGGGGAAACACTCTAAGATCTTCTGGGTGTGTGGTGGAACCTCCGCGTTGTAGCCCAGTATCTATTCCTACTCTTAAGTCTTTGGTCTTGTGCACTTCTTCAGGAGAAGTAGGTGCGACCCCTTTCAGGTCTGAAACTGATTGATATTTTCGTCTCCTCTATTTGTAGTTTAGATTAATTATCGTGCTTTTAATTTTTCTCCGCATTATTACGTGTTCTTTGTACCCTTACGATTATTGTGACTGTCCTGGGGATTGTGTGAAATCCCAACAAGTGGTATCTGAATGAGGTTTGGTAGATGATCGTGATGGACATTTTATGAAGGTTCTGGCTGTTGTGGTGAACGACTAGGTTCTTTTCCTATCCTATCAGATCTGGACTTTGAAAAAATCAGGTCATTCTAGTTTGCCGAGAAAAATCATGACAGAAAAGAACAAAGTTCTTGAGAGATTTTTCAGTGGAGAAATTCGACAGTGCCAAGAATTTTAGTCTATGATAGATTCAAGTAAAAGATATGTCAGTTCAACAAGATTTGATTCGAGTCTTGTGAGAGTGCGACAAATTGTTCACGACAATAAAAGATGAGGACTAGAAAGATCTTGATAAAAGATCTACGAGCACAATCAGGATATGTGTTGCTGATTAAGTGCTCTTCAATATTGGGACTGAAGAGACGTCAATCGAGCTTTGGGAGAAGTTGGAGCGAATGTACATGGTGAATTCTATGACAACAAGATTATTGCTGAAGCAGCGTCTCTATACGCTAAAAATGCAGGAAGGTGGCAATCTGCAGGAACACTTCAATGTGTTCAACGGTCTTCTGAGCCAGCAACATGTAGTTGGCTCGAAGATAGAGGAAGAAGACAAAGTCCTCTTGCTTCTTACCTCACTCCCAGCATCATATAATACTTGGTGACTACGCTCATGTATGAGAATGATATGGTGGGGCTGAAAGAAGTCACGTCGGTGCTTTTATCTAGTCAGATGCTGAAGGATCTCACTCCTAAGGGTGACCAGATCTTGGTAGAGCATGGATGAGGGAAGAGTTTTGATAAAGGATCAAGTGGTGCACGGGCTTGGTCGGCTTCGAATAAGGCAGCGATGTGTTTCCACTGCAGACAAGCTGGTCACATTAGGAGACATTGTCCGCAGCATGCTGGGAGTTCTAGTACTTCAGGTGACGCCCATGATGCGGGCATAGAGACATTGTACTTGGCAGGAGATGATGACTTTTATTGCATCACTGAGAGTCAGGGTGACTTTGATAGCTGAATGGTTGATTCTGGTGCATTGCAACATACTTTATCAGATACGTCGTTGTTCAATTCCTTAGAGGTGGAGGCCGGGTCAATTGTTGAAACCAAAACTTGGCTTTTTGTGGATTTCGGACCCAAGGGGGTAGCTTGTAGCTACTTCTCTCAAGCGAGAGCACCTGACCAGCTGCTTGGAGCTGAGAGACAGGCCCCGATCTGCAGAAAAGAGGTCCCGCCACACACCCGGAAGATCAAAGAGGGCTTCCCCTCCCTAATCAATACTGAGTTGGGCACCTTGGTGGGCCTTGAGAGCACTCGCCAATCGGAGTCAGCCTAGGGGGAGCAAGAAGAAGCGGTCCCCTCACCAAGGTGCATATGAGAGTCTATTTATTGTTTTCCAAGTTTGGCATGCAAATAACGGAATCCCGCATTTTGGTTTTACTAAACGCAGCCCAAAACGGTCTGCCAATAGCATAACTTCGCTGCTTGGAGGGGATATTAGAAGACCTAAAGAGGTATCTGGGGTTGGCGAGCGCCCGGTGAAGCTGGGACTCGCCACTCGCCCTGAACCTGGATCTCTCCCCTAGGGGGCTACACTCGCCCAAGAAACCTGAAACTCGCCCCTAGGGGCACCACTCGCTCAGGGAGCCTGAAACTCGACCCTAGGGGGCTGCACTAGCCCAGGGAGCTTGTAACTCGCCCCTGGGGGGCTATACTCACCCAGGGAGCCTAGAACTCGCCCTTGGGAGGCTCCACTCGCCTAGGGAGCCTAGAACTCGACCTTGGGGGTTGCACTCGCCTAGGGAGCTTGAAACTCGCCCCTAGAAGGCACTGGTCCTCTCTACCAGTGCCTTCTCAACCTCCAATGCCATGTGTGCATCCTCCAACTCGGACTTCAGCCCGAACCCCATCTTACGGAATCGTGAAATGACACGGGCATGCTCCTCCCTCGAAGAGACAAGCAAGCTCGTCGTCGATCTAAGTTTCTTCTCAAGGTCCAAATATCTATCCTTCAAAGTGGTCGTTCTAAGTAACGGCAGCCCGACCCTTGGTCTCAACCTGCGCATAAGAAAATTAAGCATTAACACCACAAGATGAAAAGTAAAAATTTCACACAAACGAGAATACTTACCAAGCCGCCACTGGCTGCTTCCTCTGCAAAAAGAATCTGGAGGGCCGAGCGCTCGAGTACCCGAACCTCAGAGGTGGTGTCATCTCAGGCAACCATGGGATCTGCCCCCTCCGTCATCTCAGCACCGCTAGAAGAGGCCGCGCTGGTTTTTCTCTTACGACTGCCACCGGAGGATGCCTCGATACTCTGCGAATAATCCAAAGAAATGTCGCACTGCAACAGGCGCTTCCCTCCACAAATGAAAAAATGCTAAACAAGAGATTGTCCAACTCACGGGGCTCCGAAAACCCCAGCACCGGGGAAAATTCCCGCTCCTTCCCCTTCTGGCGACGACAACTATCGGGATGCGAGTTCACACCTTCGGTATGCCCCAAGGGTTTCTGATGTAGCCAAAAAGAGTGTTCCTGTGACGACAGAATATCTGAGCCTCGAAATCGAGTCAACTCTTGTTGCTGTGAATCTCCACACGCTTTCCACCATCAGAGCGGACATAGCACAACTCTCGAAAGCACTCCAAAGTAAGTCTCCTGCCATGCTCGTGGAAGAAAACAACCATGCCCATAAGGCGCGCTACTCCCAACGAGGTGAACTGGGAGATCGGCAACCCGCAAAACTTCAAGATCTCGGTCACCTCCTCGCAAGGCGGGAATCAGAAGCCATACCTTAAAGTGCTCTTGCAGACTATCAACCAGCCTCGGGGGGGGGGGGGGGGGGGGGATTCTGCACTCTCTCCTCGACATGCGGAATTCTAACTTCCAAATCGGCAGGTAGCCCGAACTTTCTCCTCCAAGTAACAATTTGATCCTCAGTAAGAGAAGAGCGTATACGCAGTGGTCTCGCAGAACGCTTCAAGCCCAGTGCACAAAAGAAGGAAAAATTAGACGCAGTGTGAGAAGCATAACCCACAACAAAGAGACCCTCGAAATCGACCGAGGGGCCCCCCGTGCACGCGCACACATAAAAAATAGCCCTTGCAGGCCCCGCACAGATGCATGCACCGTACAGGAGCGCGCGCACTGTATTGTGCAGGCGCACTATTGCGCGCGCACAGCTGCGCGCGCGTGCAACACTCGCTTTTGCGCGCGCACATCATGTGCTTTTGCGTGCGCGCGCAACAGCTGCATGCACTGCTCTAGTGCTGTTCGCGCAGCGCGCGCTCCTGTGGGCGCGTAACAGTTGTGCACACGCACAGCAGCGCGCACAGTGCGCGCTACAGATGCGCGCACTGTAGCGCGATGCAGTTGCGCACTCAGCAACAGTGTGCACACTGCAGCACATTGCAACACATGCACTGCAGCACATTGCAGCGCGCGCACTACAGCGCGCGCGACTGGACGCGCGCCTCGCTCAACTCGGTTCGCACGCCCCCTCGCGTGCCCATGCATTTTTGCGCCGTCCAACCTTGGGCACGCCACGCCGTCCACCCTCTCCCGCACAGATTTTTTAACATATTACCTAGGCTCGTCGGGCACCACTCGCGGACGTTTCTGGCATGTCGCTGGACGCCGTCATAATCGAAGTAAATGGGAGAAAATCCTCGTTCTCTCGCTTGTGCCAACCTCCGACAACAAAGGATTTGAGAGGCAATTGATGGGGATGAAGCCTCATTTATAGGCTTGGGTATGCACTTAACTATCTCCCCATTATCCCTCATATTATGGAGATCATGGGTTTGACTAGTCAACCAACTCCCCCATGATCTCCACCACAATAGGAGAGATCATGGTGGCCTCCCACACAATAAATACCGTCTGCCACAGCCGCCGCCCGCCCGCCGCCGTCCGCCGCCCGCCCGCCGCCGGCTGCTGCCGGCCACCGTCGCCGTCGCCGCCGACCACCGACGGCCACTGACGGCCACTGACGGCCACCGCCGTCACTGCCGCCCGCCTTCGTCAACCGCCGCCTCCATTTGCAGGTTGACCACCGTCCGATCATTATTGAGCATTCGTCGCCGTACGATCTACATGTAACCACCCACTAAACCACCAAGTTAGTGGGGGCCCGTCATAATTACCACCTCCTAGTGATTATAAAAGGAGCTCCAGACCTCCTCATTTCTCACATTTTCGCTTCCGGAGTCTTCTTCTTCCTCAAACAAGAGCTCTGTCGAACTCCTCCCTCGGGTCACCTTCAAGCCGCAACGAGTCAAGTCCTCAAGTGCGCGGAGAAGGGAAGAAGACAACCGACGCCAACGCTTGAACGCGCCAGCCACCAAGTTAGCATTTAGTACTCCCTCGGCGCAGCCTGTTGCCCGTTGCGAGTCAGAAATTCTCTTTCACCTCCAAGTTGTAACGAGGAGCGGTCTGTCGCCCTCGATTCTCTGAACACATTATAACCGCAACCTGATAGTGGATTTTGACCGACACAGATCCGATCATGTGATATTTTACCCAGTTGAGGGGTTTTTTCACGTTAAAACCTATTGTGTCAACTCTTTATTTTCATTGACTGTGTGCACGTTCGACCGTCCCGAGAGCTAAGACGGTTCAATTTATTCCGGTACGACCGAGACACAGAATTTGCCCGCAACCGGTGGAAAACCAAGTGACGTGCGACAATTATAATTTTATATCAATGGGTTGCAAGGAGTTTAGGAATAAGCAATTAAAAAGAAAAACTACAGTCTGACATTAAGGTTCCGTTTGGCACTATGTGTATGGAATTTGCTGGGACTCGCAATGACCCATTTGCGTGAAAACTCAATCCAACGGTGGAAAAATATCGCGGACCACTGACTAATGAATAAACAGAGTTGGGCCCCCATCCCAAAGAGTAATTTTTACGTGAGAGTAGCGTTCTCTCTTTGGAAGCGGATGAGATCCAAGCAACTTAAAATCCAACGTCAGCCGTCGGCCACGCAGCCTTTCTCTCATCTTTAGCATGACTAATACAATTCCGCACTTTTTCGAGGTAGCATAGACCGCACTTTTTTTAAAGATCTATCGGATGGCTTATACACTACCCGCGCTCCTTCCTCTCAGAGTGGGGTAGCGCAGGAAAAATCTTTGCATCCAAACGGGAGAAGAATGTATTCCGGAATCCTGGCAGCGATCAGCACGATTTCCGAAATGACTTTTGTGAACTAAGGTGGATGCAACTGTCACTGTTCTATTGTACGATGGACACGTGGCGTGAGCGCCTACCATTAGCCGCGTAACTATTCTGTTTGGTAACTTTTTTCCCAATAAAATATTTAAAATATTAAAAATTGATTTATGTTAATTTTTTTAAAAAAAATTTGCCAATTACATATTATGAAATTTTACATTTTACATGCAGACCAATATGTGATTGGTAGACCCAAGAAGTTAAAATTCATACACATACAAGTAATTAAGGCAGCTTATTTGCTCCGGTGAGGAGGTTAGACAAAAACGTCATTGTCATAGAATGTATGTTTGGTATGACAAATGTTACTACCGTTACAAAAAAAAATGTAGTTTGGGCCATAAGATTTTTGGTATGACAATGACGTTTTTGTAAACCTCACCGGAACAAAATAAGCTGTGTCAAACGCAGCCTAAGATTCAAGACAACATCTAACAGAAATAATATTTGAATATATAAGTTTAGTAAGTGTTAAAAATCATCTTGATAAAAAAGTTGATATTTAATTTTTGTATCATCGTATCATATTTATGGAGTTCATCTTGTTTTTTTAAATTATATATCACAAATTTGTTTTTCGTTGGTATACTCAGGTAGGGCATGTTTGGCTAAGCTGTAGCATTGGGAGAACAAGTGATGGGAAATTTGCTGTTTTGCAGACTCCTGAAAGAATTTATGAAACTATTTGAAAATTTGAATTCTCAGTACTAGGTGAAACAATGGTGCAGAGTTAACTAGTAATGAAAATTAAACGGCGTTAATAATTATTAAGTAGCAATAATAATTTATAAAGTTCAAATAATAATTAAAAATTTTGCTCGGCATAAAAGTTTGTGAAAAAATATAATCTAAATAATTTATGACGCTGCTTTGTTAGTTTGTCTATATAAACAAACATCACCTGAAAAGATTACGATAAATTTGATAAATGTAATATGCATTAAGTAATTAATTTGTTAAACTATATGTGTTTAAATTGTATCGGTGAGCATTTTCTAATTGGTTTACAATGAATTTTCTCAAAACATACATCTCAACTGCACATGTTCCCTCATGTGAAACTGGGTCCATGATCGAAGTTGTGGTCTTGTCAGTTCGTGGATTTCATGCTCTAGGTTCGTCCGCCTCCGGATGCACGAAGTTTTCATCAACATCAGATGTTATAAACTCTGGATTATTCATAGATCCTCCTTCTGATGTAATTATGGAGGGTCATATTGTAGTCACCACTATTATGCATTGTTTTGAAAATGAGTATTACGACATCTTCTTAAGGATAAGCCATTTATTTTTTTCATACACTAAAGCTTCGTTTTATAAAACTACGTGGAGAAGGGTGCGCTTGATTAAATATTTCACGATGATCTTCAACGGGATGATCGTCTAGAGCGAAGTCTGACAAGTGATATCTTGTTTCAAGTAATGATTTAATAGACTCGTTTCTAATGGATATCCGACATCAACGAGGTAATATTTCTCTGTAATTAAACAATTATTTATAACAAAATTTAAATAATAAGTGAAATAACAAAGATTCATTTTAAGTGATATATAAATTTACTTGGAGGCGCAAATGAAAATTTACACCTCCTATCTCGCACAACCCGATGATAAATTCAGCTATCATCAGTTGAACCCTCCTATATATCAAGGTACAACATATGAAAAACACATATTTAAATCACACACTGTCGTCATTATATTATGAGTTAGTGTTTCATGTCGGCCAATATATGCAACTTGATCTTGTACATGAATGAAAGAATATACATGTATCTCATCAATTGCTCCAATACAATTCTTGTAATACGGCACATATTTTTCATCATGTTTAATATGAGGGGAATATCTCTAAACTACGAATCAGTATGAGTTATGATATCCATTAAAATTTGTGTTTGTGCACAAAGCTTTTTTATGAAATATCTACTAATTGTTTCAATTGAACGTTGGAAACGTTCAGACGTCATTCTCATCGTTTCATGATGTTCAAGTATGTATAATGTTATTCTAGCACCTCTCGTATTGCAGTCCTTCTGGATCCTCTTGATCTTAAACCATACGATTCTTCTATTAAAACCAATAGATTCAAAAATATTTGATTCGCCATTCGAGGCATATCGAAAAACCTTCGTGAATGCCCCTCTAATTAATAACTCTGCGACTCATTTGTCCCCTTTGTTTCCTTTGAGGTCATGCAAGGTATCTTATCAGAAAATAGTAAGACATTCATTTATTACATAATACATGAATACAATAAACTCAATCTTCTTGAAAGCCCCTATAACTCTTAGTGTATATTTGGGCAAATTAACGGGTTCGGAGGCATAACGGGTCGTGTCGGGTACACGATTAACCCATACCCGTAGAAACTCCTTGGGTTTCTCTATTTATACCCACCTAAGGGAAACGGGTAGGGGATTCCACTTTGATCCTCATCCGGATGCTTCGAGCGACATAACATTCTCGAAGCAGTAAACCCCCGTCGCTCACGTTCGTGCATCCCGTAACCGTCGTTGTCGCTCGGTTCGCGAAGGGAGACGAAGCTTTTTGCGACGCCGCTGCCTGCTAGAATCGTGTGAAACCTCTTCGTCGGCCTTCGCTGGGAACGATCCAGAACAATGCTGATCTTATGGCGGGGCGACAAGCCACGTTTGCAACAATGCTGATCTTATGACAGGGCTCACTGCTGTGAAAGAGTCTGTTATAGTTGCAAATGGCGAGACAGTTGACGTCTTGAAGGTGGGGAATGCAACGCTGCTGCTATCCTCAGGTAAGACTCTAACTCTAAAAAATGTTAAGTTTATTCCTTCTCTAGCTGCTAACTTAGTGTCTATATGTTTATTATGTGATGCTGGTATGTCTTTTACCTTTTGTAGCGGTAGAGTAACATTGTAAGTTAACTCACACTATTTTGGATGTGCATACGTCTAAAATAGGATGTACCGACTAAGTCTAGCAAACGAGTTAGCTCAACAAGTTCAAACAAACTTAGTTAGCCCTAAAACTCTACATGTGAGACTAGGACACATGAACTATAGGAAAATATTCCAAATAGCTAGAACTCAGCAGATCACATTAGACACTAAGTCACCGCCTGAGAAATGTGACGTGTGTGCTCAGACTAAGATCACTAGGAAACCTTTTAGTGCGGTTACTAGGAGCACAACACCCTAAAGCATATACATTCCGATATATGTGACTTTAAAAGTTTTGTCACCAGAGGAAGAAGGAAGTATATGATCACATTTATAGATGACTACTCTAGGTTCTGTCACATCTATCTTCTTAAGACTAAAAATAAAGCGTTTGAAAAGTTATGTCTTTTCAAAACCAGGGTAGAGAACCAACTAGACATGAGAATTAAAAGGTTTAGAAGTGATAGAGGATGAGAATATATATTCAGTGAGTTCCAAGGTTTCCTTGCTTCTCAAGGGATCATAGCAGAAACCACTGCTCCTTACTCACCCCAATCGAATGGTATAGCCGAGAGAAAGAATAGAACGTTGACAGAAATGTTAAACTCTATGCTCCTCACTGCTGGCATGCCTACTGCCTATTGAGGAGAAGCAGTTTTAACTGTAAACAACATTCTAAACAAAGTTCCTCATGCTAAGTTAGACGTCACACTCTACGAGCTTTGGTTTAAGAGACCCTCATCTTTAACTAGACTTAAGACCTGGGGCTGCATAGCCTATGTCAGGGTCTCTGACCCTAGACAGTCTAAACTTGGACCTCGGACCAACACGTGTGTCTACTTAGGTTGTGCTAAAGATAGTGCTGCAGATAGATTCTTAGACCTGTCTAATAATATAATTATTGAATCTAGGGATGCTGTGTTCTTTGAGGATAAGTTCCTTAAGGATAAAAACCTGACAATCCCAGGTCTGCAAGCAACTATTACTGAGGAAGATCCTGAATCAGTACCAAGCACCTCCTATTCAGTCCCGGTAGACAGTAGTGTCCTAGAGTCTAGACGGACATCATTGAGAGAGCGAACTCCCAGAACCTTTGGTAGTGACTTTGTCACTTATCACGTTGAGGCCGATCCATCCACCTATAAGGATGCGATGAGATCAAGAGATTCACTACTCTGGAAAGAAGCCATTGATGAAGAGATGAATTCTCTACTTCAGAACAACACCTAGACATTGGTTGATAAGCCAAGAGGGGCTAAAACTATAGGGTGTAAGTGGGTTCTGAAAAAGAAACTCAATTCTGAGGGTAGCGTAGCTAAGTATAAAGCGCGCTTGGTGGCTAAAGGTTTCACACAAGTTAGTGGGGTGGATTACTTTGATGTATATTCACCAATATGTCACTTAACAACCATTAGGATCCTACTTGCTATTGCGTCTATTGAGAACTTTATTGTTTATCAAATGGATGTTAAGACTGCGTTCTTGAACGGAGATCTGATCGAAGAAATATACATGAGCCAACCTAAAGGCTTCATAGTGCACGGTCACGAAAATAAGGTCTGTAAGTTGATCAAATCGTTATACGGACTCAAACAAGCACCAAAATTATCACATGAGAAGTTTGACTATAGTGCAAGGAACATGAGATTCATATCGAGTCTTTTGGACAAATGTCTTTACATACGTCATAGATCGAACAAAGTCGCTATAATATGCTTGTATGTGGATGATATGCTGATTCTTGGTTCTGATCAATCCGTAGTGGATGACGTTAAGTCAGAACTAATAAAGGAATTTAGCATTAAAGACCTAAGTTTAGCTGAGACTATTCTAGTCATGCAAGTGAGCTTTGGGAAAAATTACATTTCCCTAAGTCAAAGTCACTACATAAAGTCCATGTTAGACACGTGGGGATATAATGTACGTAGAGCAGTGGAGACACCTTACGATTACAATAATCGCTTGAAGCCCAATGGAGAGTTGCGATTAGATAGTTAGATTATGCTAAACTGATTGGTAGTCTCACGTATGTTATGGTCTGCACAAGACCTGACATAGCCTTTACGGTCGGCATGTTGAGCAGATTCACTAGTAATTAGAGCTGTCACGGTTCTGGTTCTACTAAAATCATGAACCGAACCACTAAGGTCGGTTCTTCAAATTAGAACCAAAACCTTATTTGGTTTGACCGGTTTCGGTTCCGATTCCGGTTCCAGCTTAAATTTTGGAACCGTCGTATCAACGGTTCCGATTACGGTTCAACAAGAACTAAAACCAAACCAGTCACTATCGGTTCGGTCCGGTTCCATGCGGTTCGGTCTGGTTCCATGCGGTTCCAACTAAAACCAAAATCAAGCTTGGCGGAATGAAATAAAAGCGGGGTGCAAATAGTAAAACTCAAAACAACATCGAAATAAAAATAATTATGTTGCGCACTTTTCGACGGTCTTTTCCGTGATCGGTGGGATAGTATCAATTGTCTTCCTACGCGTGTAGACTTGCCACAAATTCTAGTTGATTTGCGAACGTGTCATCGACATGCTCAACAGTAACAGCCGCCTACAATTAGTTGTCTTTCATGATTACTAATAAATAGTAGTTGTATATCTTCCATATTTTTTAAATAAAATATTTCAAAATAATATGTAAGTAAAATTGAAAATATATTAAATAACTGTATAAAAATAAAAAATGCACTGCAAAAATTGACTCCAACCGCATCAATGTCAAACCATACCATACGGTTTTTATGCAGTGAAATTTTGTTCGGTCCAAAATCGATCCACTTTAGTGCGATTGCGGTTTGGGTTGAAACTGCACCAGCTTCACTTGTGATAATAAGTATAATTAAATATTATAGATAAATTATAAAATAATAACAATATAATAATAATAATAAACAGGTTACGGTTCGGTTCTACTTCGGTTCGGTTCAGATCGGGTCTAAAAATCTTGAAACCGCTTGAGACTTATATGTTGCGGTTCCGGTTCCTGTCCGGATAATAAAATGTAAGAACCACACCCAGACCAATGTTGTTCACGGTTCCAAAATTCAAACCGGAACCAGAATAATTTGCGAACGGTTCTGTCCGATTCTTTGTGATTCCGGTTCGGTTTGCAGTTTTCAGTTTTAAGTAACAGCTCTACTAGTAATCCTAGCCAAGATCATTGAGATGCCCTCGATATGCTGATGCGATACCTAAAGCACACCCTAAACGTATGCTTTATGTTACCATGGTCATCCTCTAGTTTTAGAAAGATATTCTAATGCATCATGGTGCTCAGAATTAAACGACAGCATGTCCACTAGTGGATTTATATTCACACTAGAAGGAGCAGCTGTAGCCTGGAAGTCCAAGATGCAGTCATGTATTGCACTATTTTCTATGGAATCCGAACTCTACGTTCTAGCTTCAGCGGGAGAAGAAGCAGAGTGGATAAGAGATTTGGTGATGGACATTACATTGTCGAGTCTGAAGTTGAGTTCTGTTGTAGTTTACTACGATAATCAGGCTACTAAAACGATTGCTACGAACACTTTGTTCAATAGTAAAAAAAAGGCAACTACGGATGAAACAAGCCTGGTTGACCTCTCTCACGAGTCAAAGGATTATGACCCTGGTGGATGTGAGATCGAAAGATAATGTTTTTATTAAAATCAAAACCTGACTGGTCCTAATTAGACTGGATAGAGATGCTGACAGTGTTACTTCACTACTGCTACAAGTACTAAACTCATTTAGCTAGAGCTAGTTTACTTTGATACGTCACTGCATATGTTTATGAATTTATAGAGTCTGACTCATGAAATTCCTTGCAGCCACTGGTGAAGATGGAGGAGAGAAAATGGATTTTGACATAGATGATGATGATCTACTCTCTGAGTAGAATTGTTGCACGTTTATCTGTAGTCATTTTTTGTTTTCCAGACTTATTTATTGTTGAATAGCACATTTTTCTTTGCATGTATTATGTTATTGTTTTAAAATTCATGTTTATGTTTTTCTTTAAAAACTGTATTAACTCTTATGGAAATGTGTAAAGTCGGAAACATGTTTTGTTATTCTCCACTTTCTGCACTCCGAAACGTATACGTTATTTGTCACAAATATATGAGGAGATTGTTAGTGTATATTTGGGGAAATTAACGGGTTCAGAGGCATAACGGGTCATGTCGGGTACACGGTTAACCCATACCCGTAAAAACTTCTTGGGTTTCTCTATTTATACCCACCTAGGGGCAACGGGTAGGGAATTCCACTTTGATTTCCATCCGGATGCTTCGGGCGACATAACAATAACAAGTACTACATGAACAGATGATGATAATAAATTCAACCTAGCTATTAATATGAAGTACATGATCCCAAAAGATGACACTACAATACTACAAAGCTTTTAGTTTCAATGAATCCATCAATATAATGTTTTGTCAACCACGCCACCTTCCTATCATCTGTTAGATTCAAGAAAATTATTCTATTGCATGCTAAGAGTAATGAAGACAACGTGGCAAAGTAATGCAAGTCCTCATCATTGAATAACTCTTGAAACTTCTCAAGCTCATGTACAGATTCACTCAACCAGGGGCAGATCTAGGAATTGTAACTAGGGGGCTAAGTGGTGGCGGATTCTGAGGGGTTTTGGGGGCAGCGTCCCCAAAATTTTTTTTTGGCAACGATATTTATTTAAGGACTTTAATACAAATTTTCTGCTTGCTCCATATCATTGCAGATGAATGAGATCATTATGAATTATGATCATGCATAATCACAGATACAAGAATTTTTTATTTATTTTGGGATAGGAAGACGACGGGATGAAAAACCCACAAATGTTTTTACAATATCATCTATTTCAAGAGATTTTACAATGCCCTTTTTCAATATAGATAATCATAAGATTAAGCAACCAATCATCACCCATAGTCGTGCGCAAACGAGTTTTGATGATTTTCATTGCTGAAAAAGCTCGTTCGGTGGTTGCAGTAGAAACTGGGAGCGTTAAAATTAGTCGAATATGCTTAGATAGTTGAGGGAACACAGTCCGCCCCTGTCGGGGGGCTGAGCCCCCCCCCCCCCCCCCCCCCCTAGCCGCACACTTTCACTTACAATCACCACCACTGCATGAAACGGAGGCTTTGATTTCGGCTATGTTTGGGAGGACTTATTTTCACCGGTCAAGCGGTCAGGACCGCATGAATCGGGACTTATTCTAACCGCTTGACCGGTGAAAATAAGTCCCCCAAATGAAGCCTTCATTTGGCATGACTTATTTGCTACGGTAAGTTTGGTCAAAAATGTCATTATCATAGAATATATGTTTGGCTAGACAAAGGTTATGACGGCTGCCAAGAAATAAACTAATTTTTAGTATAAAATGCATGAATATTTTTAGGGGAGGTCCGAGGTCGGGCGTCCCTATAAACGACATTTCACGACTACCGCATTCACGACCGTCACCACCACGCCTTGGTATTTGAATATTCAAACATTTCGTTCACGCCTTGGTATTTGAATATTCAAACATTTCGTTAAATCATTGGAAAAACTTTTATGAAGATATAATAAAGTATATAATAATAAATAATTAAAGTGTCCTGAATTTTTTCCGCAGGTTTTTAAAAGGATACAAACTTAGGTGTCTACGAATTTATTAATAATCTAGAAAAATAAAAGTGCCACGGCACGTCGGCACCGCACCTTGAATTAATTAATTAATAACCATGCAATTATTCAAGGAGCCGCATGCAGCCTGCTGCTATTATTGGATAAAATTAAATACAATTTAATAGATATATATTTTTTTATTATAATAATTATCGTCGAACCATCTGTTCATTTCTGAACACAAATTTGGACAGAAGTAATTTAACGTCGACCACAGTGACTAATAAATAATAATACCTTAGTTATTTCAGGTGTCCTCCGTAGATTTTTAGAGGATATTACTTTTTTTTATAATAATGTTTAAATTTTATTGAATTAAAAAAGAAAGTTATATGCATGCAGGTGAGAGAGGCTACAAAAACACCACTTGACACATAAGAAAATCATAAGGTTAACTTAAAAATCCTCATATTCTAAGCTATTTGGAGTCATTGGTTTGTGGTGATGGGGCCAAGGTGATGATCTCTTTGTGTATGTCTTTTTGTTTCTATTTTTGCACCGTTGGGTTTATCATTCTCCTGTTGCCTGCTCAGAGAGGTCCTCAATATTCATGATTTTCACACACTGAGTATTTGAACCTAGATCGTCATAGTCGTCATCATCATGCATGACATAATTTTTAGTGCGCTCGAAGCATCCCGTGTGGCCGTCAAGTTTGGAACGACCTCTATATTGCCCCTAGCAGGAGTATTTATATATAGGTGTAACATTAAATCACCGACGATGAGTTATTGGATGTCTAATGTATCCAAATCAATCTGTTACCATTATATAAATATACCTCATTAATAATCTCCTCTTATAGAGTATATAAATGATACCACATAACAGCTCACTTAAAACAATAGTTAATAACGACAAAACATAAGTTTTCCAGAAACATAAACATGAGTTTTAGACAGGGGCGGATCCAGGATTCGAAGTAAGGGGGGGCCCAAAAAAATTGTGAATCAAAATATAATAAGCAAAAAATTTTCTGATTTGAAATTTTAGCATTAACAATAAAAGAAAAATTGTAATATGTATGTTACCTTATTTTAGTTGTGCATGTCATTTTTTCAACTCATAGAATTGATCAATGATCACATCTTTCTCGATCTTCTCTGTTATTTCCCGTTCTATGTAGAGAGTTATACAATTTGCCAGAAATTCATCCTCCATTTTGTTGTGCAGTCTTGTTTTAATAAGCTTCATGGCAAAAAATGATCGTTCTGTAATCGTTGTTGAGACCGGAAGTGTCAAAATTAGCCGAATTAGCTTGTCAAAATTAACCGAATTAGCTTGTCAACCGGCGGCCACTGTCAGGGAAGAGCTCTTCCTAAGAGGCTCTCAGCGAGCCCTAGCGGAAAGGGGAGAGGAAGACGACTCAGACGAGAGAAGCGAGATAGACGATCTCTTTCTGTCTAAGAGAGAGAAATTGGATCTGAAAATAAATTCACATGAATTATTAATGTAAATACATATATATATTTATATTATATACATAACTTATATTTTATAATTTATAAACTTCATCACTTATATTATATACATAACTTATATTTTATAATTAATAAAAACTAAACCTACATAAACTTCAAAATCTTTGGTAGGGCCCGGACCCCCCTTGCCCCCTCTGGATCCGCCACTGGTTTTAGAAAACAGATAAATCGAAACTCAAACAAATGGTTCCAAACAAAACAATAAATTAAAACTGAAAACTCAAACTAATGACCGATCTCTGGTCTACACAAACAATAGATCATCATTATTCGGGTCGAAATAACTTGCCTCTCCTCCATTCTTCATTTGATTGATCTGCAAACAGTTACAATAAGAATGTCATGAGACAAATCTCTATGAATTCAAACATTTGCTATCAAAAGTTTAGTGATCTATTTTAACAGTAAAAGAATGTAATACTCTAATCAGGAATAAAAAATCACAAATCATGAGACCACTCTGCTTTATGGGAACGATGCAGTAGACGTGGAGCAGATTGTATAACCCATAATTCGTCTAGATCAAAGAATTGTGTATAACTCGTAATTCGTCGAGATCAAGAATGACTAAGGAAGACGATGTAGGAGAGTACTCGTCGGGAGTACTCGTTAGGAATACTCGGCAGGAGTACTTGGCGGCCTTCAAGAGAGTACTTGCACCTCGTCTAGGTCTGGAAATAACATTCTAGTTAAGGCGGCAGCGGCTGTTCGCAGACCATACCCCCCTCCCCCTTGAATTTCCTATAAATAGGAGCCTGAGGCACAAGTGGAAGGCACCTTTACCCCCCCCCCCCTCCCCCCTTATGGTGGGCGAGTTCAGTGTCCGTCTCCCTTGTGTACTGTCGAGCTCAGTAATGTCTTTAGTTGGGGAAGTTCTTATAGACTTCTGAATGTGTGGCAGGACCTCCTCATTGTAGTACGTGTGTCTTATTTATAGGCAGTCTAGAGCTGTTCTTCATGCTCGTTAGATTCTTCTCGTCGAGTCTCAAATGTATCGACCACTAAGGTAGTAACCTTTAGTTGTCATCCCCTTGGTCCGAACATCAAACACTAATTTTCTTGATTCCAGCACAGATCACATATGCATTACTGTATTATCAGATATTGTCAGACCCCGCTCTTGGGAGTGATATACGTTGACAGTAGATGGATGAATGAGGCATCTCGAGAAGGGGTCTGGGACTTCACGGGCTAGATTCGATTCGAGGAAGGCAGTGATGTGCTACCACTGTAAGCAGAGTAGCCATATCAAGGGATATTGTCTGTAGCGTGCATAGAGTTCTAGGGACGCTTAGGGTGAGGGCAAGGTGACAGTAGTTATAACAGATGATAGTGATGTATCTCTCATAATCAATGAGAGTTCATGTGACTCAGATATATAGCTGAATATTGAATTCAGGTGCTTCACAACATATTTGCTCAGATACAGGGATATTCAATTCGAATTCACTGGAGGTGATGACTGGGTCAGTCTTTTTGGGTGGCGGCTAAGCACGTGAGGTCACGAGGACAAGGAAGCTAGACATCCAGACGCATGACACAGCAGTGTGTAGGCTTGAGCGGGTATATCTGGTACCCAAGCTGCGTAGGAATTTGATATCGCTTGGCAGATTGAACTCTAGAGGATGCTATTTTGCAGCGAGAGGCAGAGTTCTGACGGTGACGCGAGGGCGCACCGTGCTCATGCGAGCTATGCAGTACTGTTGTCTGTACCGGGTGATAGGGACCACGATGCGAGGTGGTGAACCCATGATCTCTGCGGCCGATAGAGTAGATGGTCGAGGTGGTGTAGGAGATCGTCCTTCTGATAGTTTGACTATGCGAGTCAGATTCAGCGATCCAGTTATGTCGACATTCAAAGGTTGACGAACCCGAGCAAGTCGACCGGAGTAGGTTGGCTGACACCTCAGACTTAAGGTGATGCTTCATGTAGACTGGTGTTTTGTGCAGATTGTTCTTTGTGCAGTGTTGCCCAATGTAGATGGTGCTTTGCGTAAAGAGTGTTTCGTGCGTGTGGTGGCTCCTGATCCCGAACCAAGGTGGTGGATTGTTGTATTTGGTTCGGTTCATAATGGATTTCCTATTTTGAGGATTTTCTATTTTAAGAATTTCCTATTTTGAAATTTTTTTCCTTTTTTTTATTCTTAGAAACCTAATTATATATATATATAGGATTCTCATCATTGTGAGGAAAACCGAGGAGCCGTATATGGGAGATCATGGAATAGCTGCAATTAGCCTTGGAAAGAGAAAAACCGTCTGTGACTTGGGAGCCTTGTTGCCTCTCTTTCTCTCCTGTTTTCATCTATTTGCTTGTGTGATTGGGGAGGTCGTCGGCTTCAAAGGGATTGCTGATCTTTGAGGTGTTGTCGTCGGTCTTGTAGGATAGCCACCGACATTGTGGCAAATGTTCTTTGCCATGAAGAGACGTGGTGTCGAAGGAGCGTGTGAGTGTAGTTAGTCACGACTGTGTTTTTCTCTTTGGTGGTGGTTTTGGTCTCCGGTGGTGGCGCGGTTGGACGTCGAACTTCGACATCGAAGGTTCTGGTGAACCTTGTGGGTGTTGAAGCCAAAATTGATTTCAACGGGAGTTCAAAAACCAGGGTGCAGCCAACACCTACTTCCCTCAAGCCTCGACCCTCGACTGGCTTCTAAGGTCCAAAGACTGACCCAAAGCCTCAGCTGGGAGGTCCCACCTCACACCCGGAAGATTTCTGATAGCTTCCCTCAAAATCCAAAAGCTGGGCTAGGAGCTCCTCAAAAAGCACTATGGATTCAGAGAAAAATGAGAGTCTGCCTTCTAAGGAGCCCTTATGGGTCTATTAATAACCTTTTGCTGCCCTGAAGTTACTGAAATACCCCTGGCCGGTCTGCCAATAGCCAAATCCCGCTGTCGGAGAAGTGTTAAACACAGCCCCTGAGGGTATAAGGGTAATTTTACCCGGGGGCAATTAAGACATTTTACCATGACCCCGGACCCCACTCGGCGAGAGCTCTGTGCCGAGAACCCTCTCACCTTCCTTTGGCGTGAGCCAAAAAAGAAGTGTCAAGTCTTACGCTGAGCCAGCCCCCGCCTTCTCGTCGGCTCTGCCGAGAGCGGGTCACGACTGATCGAAGGTGAACGCTTCTCGCCTGCCTCCAGGCGGGAGCTTCTCCTAGACGGGAGCTCCTCTAATCTTGGCGCTGTCGCTGGACGCGACGTTGGGTGAGTGGAGCCTACTCAACGCCCTTGCTGCTGGATACAGCGTTGAGTGAGTGGAGCTCACTCAACGCCCTTGCTGCTGGACGCGGCGTTGAGTGAGTGGAGCTCACTCAACGCCCTTACTGCGGGACGCGGCGTTGAGTGAGTGGAGCTCACTCAACGCCCTTGCTGCTGGACGCGGCGTTGAGTGAGTGGAGCTCACTCAACGCCCTTGTTGATGGCCATGGCGTTGAGTGAGTGAAGCTCACTCAGCGCCCTTGTTGATCACGGTGCTGAGTGAGTGGAGCTCACTCAGCGCCGCGCCTTCTCGCCCGCTTCTAGGCATGGGCGGGATCTCGCCTGCTCCTAGGCGGGAACTCCTCCGGTGCGAGAGCTCTTCTGGTCTTCAGGCCCGGGCTAACTTGGGGCTGGTCCAACCCCGATCGTTAATGCCTCTGGGTCCCACCCAGCGAATTTGGGGTTGTACACAATCCCCGCTCTTTTTGAGCTAGCCCTGCGCTCGAAAAGACACGTCCAACCCAACAATATTCGTTGGGCACATGTCACTTCAAAAGGAGAATCTTTTTGTGGGCCATACCACGGCTATATATACGCGATGATAGATGGCCTAAAATCTTCCCCTGACCTTTGTTGCCCCTCTGAGATCTCGCGCGACCTCGCGATGCGCCCAAACAAGTTAGTTAGCAACTCTCGCAGAGTCTTCAGGAACGTATAAAGGCAGCGCAAGCGCATGCCCTTGCACATAGCACCTTAGTGGCTCTTTGGCTGGCGAGAGAAGCACCCATTGTTGAGCCTCCGCCGTCGTCGAAAGAGTAGAAGAGGAAGAAGAAGACGAAGAAGGCCCGTCGGGACCCCTTGCGAGAGAACCGAGCCTCTCCCATTCCATCCCCGGGTCGTGCGGCCGATCCTCTTCTGCTGCAGAGGGTACGTCTCGCTGACTAACGGACTGCTGTACTCGAAAACTGGTCACTGAACCTTTCCTGGCAGGTGGTCCCGGGAGGCGGTGTTGCGCTTCCGCTGGTGCCCCTGGACCCGTTGACGTCTCGCCCGTCTGAGGATCAGCCGCAGGATCCAGAAAGAGCTCCCGCCAGTGGTTCGGGACCTCCAGGTAGCTCCTCCTTTTTTGGTCCGCTTTTCTTTTGGTCGTTCTAACCCTTGGGTGGGGCTCTCGCAGCGCCTGCTTCCGCCTGCCCGGGTCTTACCTTGTAGGAGACTGTCACAGAGGCTTCCCCCCGCGACGATCCAGCAATCACACCTCACCCTTCCGTAGGTGGGGCGCCTGCCGACCCATCCCTGACGTTGGAGGCGGACCATTCCGAGAGGGAGCGTGACCCTCCCCAGACTTTGGGTCCTGCGGAGATTATGGCGCGCGAGATCTTCCGTCCAGGCCGTGGAAAGCCCCTCCATCTCCTGTTTCAGGAGGGATCTCGAGGGAGAACCCGGGCCCTCTCGCCCTCCCCCGGCCGACGGCTCTCGCCACGGTGCTGGTATGTCACATACTGCTGCTGCCCTTACCCTGCTCTCGTACTGACCACGAGGTTGCCTTCTCAGGAGATCCGGGCCTGCGATCGGGAGCTGACGAGGATGAGGACGATGACAGGGATTGTGAGGAGGATGGCGACAGCTCTCCCTTCCCCTCCTCTGACGAGATGGAAGAAATCCTAATTGGCGCGGGAAGCGCGAGAAGGCGAGGGAAAAGGGTCGCGGCCATCCTCTCAAAACTTGCGCGGTTGGAGTGGGCCCAGGCCTACGTGGCGAGAGAGTTCCGCAGGTCGGTGGAGAAAAGGCTGGAGGCGGATTACTTTCTAAGCGAGGCGGAGCGGCCGGGCTGCCCTACTGCGAGATCTTCTCCCGGGAGGTGCCTTGCGCGGATACGAGACCAAGCTCGCCGGATCAATCTAGGGTGCACCGTGCTCTCCTCCTACTTCAACCCGCTGGCGCCTCCGAGGACCCGACAGCGAGAGCGAGGACGCTGGCATTGGGAGCCTTATTGATTCTTGCTAGCTCGTCTCTCCTTACCTCTGACCTTTACTTCTCGCCATGTACCATGTTTTTTTAATTATGTTTTTCTTTATTGTTTTGAACCGTGGACCGCTTGCGATCTTGTGAACTGTTTTCATTAGTTAATTGTCGTTATCGCTGTTATCTTAGGTCTCGCTTAGCGAGAACGTTCCTCTCTTTCGCTTATGTCGTACTGTTCTACCCTTGCGCGAACTAGGGTTGTCGATCAGTCACTGTCAATTCGGGCAGGGGACCGAGGCGTCGTTGACCTAGGGCGTGACAGCTGTACCTCCGCCGCCCTTTCTGGGGAAATCATCATTTACCACAGTCTCCTATAAATAGGTGGACTCACCCACCACATTTATTTCCCCGGTCCGAAACCTCAGCTTTTTCCTTTGTTGCTTTCGCGGCTTGCCGGAAACACGTGTTCGCTTCCGCCTCTTCTCGTTTCCGCCCACTCCTTGCTTTCTCCTCTTCCTCACAGTTCTCGCCCTCCTCTTCCCAATCACAATGCCGGGCGAGAGCGAGGGTCGTGCCAATTGTGCGGAAACTTTCCGAAAACACCTGTTCCCCTCCTGCACCCTGACCTTGGAGAAATATCAGATGATCACCTCCCGCTTTATTCCCGCCGGCTTCACGGCGAGAAACCCCGGCAATCGCGACAAGGTGAACAGCCCGGGAGCGGGAGAGCTCGTCATCCCCCTGGAACACTTCGAAGTGGGCTTTCGCCTCTCCCTTTGGCCGGAGATAGGCCAGGCTCTCCGTTATTATGGAGTTGTTCCCGCGCAACTGAATCTCAACTCGGTCACAATTCTCGTAGCGTTCATCTGCTATATGCGGTCCGAGAGGATTGAGTTCAGCCTTCCGATCTTCCGGAAGTTGTTCACTTTCCGGGCGAAAGGAGGGGTGGTCTTCTTCTCCACACAATTGCTCAAAACCACCGGTCTCGCCAACAAGCACCACCATTGGGGCGAGAAGTTCGTCTACGTTGCCGACGATTTCGGCAACGTCCCCCTCTCGCCGGTGCAGTACGAGAATGTTGCTTACAAGCCGCTGACTCTGGGGTCGCGCGAGAACGCTATTTTGGAGTTCTTCGGGACAAAGGAATTTAACGTCCCCTTCCTCCGACGAGACATCGATTCCCTCCTTCCCATGCTCCCGGGTGAAGGTATGGTATCGCCTCTAACCTGATCCTTTGCTGAGTTTCTATGCTGAATACTAGTGCCTCTGCAGGGGAGCGGGAGATTCCCCAGCGCCAACCCTTCCCCGAGACGCCAACGGCCGAAGGCCAGACTGCGGGAGATTCGTTGGCTCTCGCGAAGTCTGCGGCCCGCGCTTGCCGGGATGAGCCTGCCCCGCCTCCGCCGTCTGGTGCCGTGAAGCGGAAACCCGGCGGCTTCTCATCTAAACGGGTGAAGAGGCTAAAACCGTCCACCACCGAGAAGGGGAAGTCCAAGATGCCTTCGCCCGTCCGAACCCTTCCGTCGGGCAGGTCTTTCGCCGAGATCTTAGCGGCGGTCAGCGAGATGAGGGACATCCCCAGGAGCAGTGCTGGGGCCCCTGCCGAGAACCCTCCGGCCACGGTCGAGGCGGGCGGCGAGGTGGGCGCCGAGATAGTGGCTGCCGCAAGCTCTGCCCAGCCTCCGCCCAGGCCTGTACTGAAGGGGCACAGGAACTTTGGCATGGGCGTGAAGATCCTAGATGCCGAATGGAAGCCCTTACTGCAATGGGACCTGGAGTCCAACCAAGTTTCCCTCTCGACGCTGCTCCCGAGCTGGGAAGAGGGCGACGAGGTCACTAGCGAGGCCTTCGCGATGGGCTACGACCTCTACAGCTGGGAGTTTGCGGGCCTGTACGACCAAATGTCCACTCGCCTCCTCGCTTTCGATTCCATCCGGGCCCTGATGCGTAGGTTCGAGCTTGCACACATGTGTGCTCGCCGAAGCATCACCATCGACCGGAACTTCCATGACATGTACAAGGCGAGAGAGGAGGCGGTGGCTCAGGTGGCGGACCTGAAGACCGATCTGGAGGACGCCCAATGCCTGCTGTCCATGCGCCCGGCGGAGGAGGTAAGCGAGACCCTTTCCAACCTTAGTTCTCGCCTATGAGATCCATACCTCCATTCTCGCCGCTGATAAAATGCTCTTACGCAGGACTCTCCGCAAGTCATGGTGCTTCGCGCGCAACTGGTCGGGGTGGAGTGCGAGAATGCCATGCTGAAGGGCCAAGTCAAGCGCCTGGAGACGGCGGTTGCTGCGGTCCCGCCCCTCCTACGCTCGATGAAATGCTGAAGAGCCGAAATTATTCCGAGTACGACGTCGACAAGCTCTTGCAGGTCAACGCTCAGGCGAAGACCAAGTTGATGATCGAGACGTTGCGGGCCGTGGGATGATTGGACGAGGGTGACGAGACCCTGACCGCTCCCCAGCTCGTCCCCTGGCTCTTCGAGCCTATCCTGAAACCCCCAGGCGCGCCCGACTCTCCGCCCTTGGATGTCCCGAAAGTTCCCGTGGCTGCTGGCGAGAACTCAGGGGAGAGCTCGGGCGAGAGCTTCCGCGGAAGTCCAAGTGGGGACCCCAGCGAGAGCTCGAGCGGATACAACGCTTCCTCTTGAGGGGTTTCTTTTTCTTCTCTGTAATGAGCGAGATGCTCCGATTTTTGTAAGACTATTCCGTTTATAATATAAATGTAACTTTGCTCCCCTCTTTTTTTTTCTAACTGTTAAAAGGCGAGTGCTTTTCAAGAATGTTTCCGCCCGGGGCCCCTGGCCCCCTCTAGGATAGTCTCTCTTAGCGGCCTATAGGTGGGGATCTGCCGAGAGCCCAAGGTTCCAACGCGTCGCTCCCGCCTTCTGCCGAGAACCATTCGCGATGAGTGTCATTCATAGGGTAAGGGAAGACCGCCCCTCCTTACCTTGTGCGAACGATCGGTCTCCTTGCCTAGGCCCGCCAGGAACTTCGTTTGGCGAGATCCCTCAGCAAGGATCTCCTGGCCGAGATCTCCCCCAATCGAAACCTCTCCTGGCCGAGACCTCTCCTGTCCGAGACCATTTTTAGGTATGTCCTTAGGATGCTTTTTGCCTAGCCTAGAACATCCGTGTCGAGATATTTCTAAACACTAAACATGTTCCCCATAGGCGGGCCTTCAGATCTGTCAGCTAGATAAGAGCCTGCGCAGCGGGTCTACCAGGGGCCGAGCAGAGCTCGGGGTATTGACGAAGATTTCATATCCAAACCTCTCCCCCACAGGCGAGCCTTCGGACCTGCCAGCTAGATGAGAGCCTGCACAGCGGGTCTACCTGGGGCCGAGCCGAGCTAGGGGTGTTGACGAAGATTTCATATCCAAACCTCTCCCCCACAGGCGAGCCTTCGGACCTACCAGCTAGATGAGAGCCTACGCAGTGGGTCTACCTGGGGACGAGCTGAGCTCGGGGTGTTGATGAAGATTTCATATCCAAACCTCTCCCCCACAGGCGAGCCTTCGGACCTGCCAGCTAGTTGAGAGCCTGCACAGCGGGTCTACCTGGGGCCGAGCCGAGCTCGGGGTGTTGATGAAGATTTCTCAAACCAAACCTCTCCCCCATAGGCGAGCCTTCGGACCTGCCAGCTAGATGAGAGCCTACGCAGCGGGTCTACCTGGGGCCGAGCCGAGCTCGGGGTGTTGATGAAGACTTCTCAAACCAAACCTCTCCCCCACAGGCGAGCCTTCGGACCTGCCAGCTAGATGAGAGCCTGCGCAGCGGGTCTACCTGGGGCCGAGCCGAGCTCAGGGTGTTGATGAAGATTTATTAAACCAAACCTCTCACCCACAGGCGAGCCTTCGGACCTGCCAGCAAGATGAGAGCCTACGCAGCGGGTCTACCTGGGGCCGAGCCGAGCTCGGGGTTTTGATGAAGATTTCTCAAACCAAACCTCTCCCCCACAGGAGAGCTTTCGGACCTGCCAGCTAGATGAGAGCCTGCGCAGCGGGTCTACCTGGGGCCAAGCCGAGCTCGGGGTGTTGATGAAGATTTCTCAAACCAAACCTCTCCCCCACAGACGAGCCTTCGAACCTGCCAGCTAGATGAGAGCCTGCGCTGCGGGTCTACCTGGGGCCGAGCCAAGCTCGGGGTGTTGATGAAGATTTCTCAAACCAAACCTCTCCCCCACAGGCGAGCCTTCGGGCCTTCCAGCTAGATGAGAGCTTGCGCAACGGGTCTACCTGGGGCCGAGCCGAACTCGGGGTGTTGATGAAGATTTCTCAAACCAAACCTCTCCCCCACAGGCGAGCCTTCGGACCTGCCAGATAGATGAGAGCCTGCGCAGCGGGTCTACCAGGGGCCGAGCCGAGCTCGGGGTGTTGACGAAGATTTCATATCCAAACCTCTCCCCCACAGGCGAGCCTTCGGACCTGCCAGCTAGATGAGAGCCTGCACAGCGGGTCTACCTGGGGCCGAGCCGAGCTAGGGGTGTTGACGAAGATTTCATATCCAAACCTCTCCCCCACAGGCGAGCCTTCGGACCTACCAGCTAGATGTGAGCCTGCGCAGTGGGTCTACCTGGGGACGAGCTGAGCTCGGGGTGTTGATGAAGATTTCATATCCAAACCTCTCCCCCACAAGCGAGCCTTCGGACCTGCCAGCTAGATGAGAGCCTGCGCAGCGGGTCTACCTGGGGCCGAGCCGAGCTCGGGGTGTTGATGAAGATTTCTCAAACCAAACCTCTCCCCCATAGGCGAGCCTTCGGACCTGCCAGCTAGATGAGAGCCTGCGCAACGGGTCTACCTGGGGCCAAGCCAAGCTCGGGGTGTTGATGAAGATTTCTCAAACCAAACCTCTCCCCCATAGGCGAGCCTTCAGACCGCCAGCTAGATGACAGCCTGCGCAGCGGGTCTACCTGGGGCCGAGCCGAGCTCGGGGTGTTGATGAAGATTTCTCAAACCAAACCTCTCCCCCACAGGCGAGCCTTCGGACCTGCCAGCTAGATGAGAGCCTGCGCAGCGGGTCTACCTGGGACCGAGGCGAGCTCGGGGTGTTGATGAAGATTTCTCAAACCAAACCTCTCCCCCACAGGCGAGCCTTCGGACCTGCCAGCTAGATGAGAGCTTGCGCAGCGGGTCTACCAGGGGCCGAGCAGAGCTCGGGGTGTTGATGAAGATCTCAAAACATAAGACTTATTCTATCATTAAAATGAGAAAGCAGGTGTCAGATCAAAGCAAGAAGAAGACCTTGATAGCATTTTGGTATTACAATGTTTCGAAATGATAATATTTGATTACAACCGTACAATCCCCTTTTTCCCCTACGGGTAAAAGCGCTTTAGATCATCACTGCTCCAGGTGTGGCTCAAGGTCCTTCCCTCCATATCCTGGAGGTAGTAACCTCCGTTTGCCAGAACCTTCTTTACTATGTAAGGTCCTTCCCAGCTAGGGTTGAGCTTGCCCACTGGGGCTGACCTCCCTGCCGCGTCGACCTTTTTCACACTAGATCCCCCTCGGAGAATTGTTTGATTCTAACATGCTTATCGAAGTACTTGGCCATTCTCCGCTTGGTATCTTCCTGCCTGATGGCTGCAATGTCCCGTAGCTCCTCTACCAGGTCTAGTGAGAGGCGCAACCCTTCTTCGTTTCCCAATCTCCAGGCCTCACCTCCCTCGCTCGCAATCGTGACCCGTGGGGACCGAACCTCGAACTCGACCGGGAGGACAGCCTCGCACCCATGGGAGAGCTTGAAGGGGGTCTCACCGGTGGCCGTGTTCGGGGTCGTCTGCAAGGCCCATAGGATGGAGGGGAGCTGCTCTACCCAGTTCCCTCTCAGGTTCTCCACCTTCTTCTTGAGCAAGTTCACAATAATCTTATTTGCCGCTTCCACCTGGCCATTGCTCTAGGGGTGATGGACAGATGCAAACCTGAGATCTATCCCCTACTGGGTGCAGAAGCTGATGAACTCCTCACTAGCAAACTGAGGACCGTTATCTATCACTATCGCTCAGGGTAGCCCGTGCCTGCATATGATTTCTCCCCAAACAAAGTTCCTAATGACCTGGGAAGTGACCTTGGCTAGAGCCTTGATCTCTAGCCACTTGGAGAAGTAATCGATCATGACCAAGAGGAACCTCCTCTGTCCACTGGTCGGAGGGAAAGGCCCGACCAAGTCCATTCCCCAAATTGCGAAAGACTATGACGACGTTATGCTCCTTAGTCTTTGAGCGGGCAAGAGCTGGAGGGGGCATTCAGCTGGCACTTTTTACATCTCCTTGCAAACTCTGTCGTATCCTTCCTCAGGGTCTGCCAGAAGTACCCTTGCCTGACCACCCTTGCCTTGAGATTCCTTCCCCCCGAGTGACTGTCGCACTCTCCTGAATGTATCTCCCTGAGTATCTTCGGGACTTCTTCCTCGGTCGCACACCGGGCCAGGAGTCCCGATGACATCTTACGATGTAACCCCCTTCCAACATCAGTTAGTGAGCTGCCTTACGCTTGAAACTCCTTGCATCTCTTACTTTATCCGTCAGTTCGTCGGTTGATAGGAAGGTCACCATTTGGTCCACCCACGAGGGTCGTCGGCCTACCTCCATCAGCTCCCCCTCTTCGATCGCTGGTCGGAATAGTTCGGTTAAGGTCCCTCCTCCCCGAGGCCCGAACTTTGTCAATCGGTCGGCAACCGCACTCTCCTCCCGAGGAACGTGCTGGATTGAGAATGATCGGAAGCCTCCGATGATTGTCCTTACCTTGGATAGATACTTTATGAGGGTAGGTTCTCGAGCTTCAAACTCTCCTTGAATCTGCGATGCCACCACCATCGAGTCCGTGAAGACCTCCACATCCTGGATCCCAAGCTCCTTCGCCAAACGAAGACCAGCTATCACGGCTTCGTACTCTGCCTGATTGTTGGTCACCGGAAAGTGATAGGCGACCGTCTGTTCTATAGCTACCCCCTGGGGGCTTACCAACACCACTCCTCCCCCATGGAATGCTTTCCCGAGGCCCCATCAACCATCACCTTCCACTCCCCCTACTGCTGCGGCTCCTCTTCCCCGACTTCAACAACATAGTCCGCAAGAAAGTCCGCCACTGCTTGCGCCTTAATCGATAGCCTTGGGACAAAAGAGATATTGAACTCGCTCAGCTCAATGGACCACTTGGCCAGCCTCCCCGAGTGCTCCACCCCTTTAAAGATCTTACGGAGAGGATGGTCGGTTACCACCCTGATCGTGTGTGCTTAGAAGTATGGCCGAAGTTTTCTTGCCGAAACAATAAGAGCAAACACTAGCTTTTCGAGGATGGGGTAACGGAGTTTCGCCTTCCTCAAGATCCGCCTTACGTAGTAGATGGTAGCTGCTTCTTCCCCTCTTACCTGACTAGAATAGAGCTCACGACTTCCGCTCCCACCCCGAGATATAGGGCTAAGTCCTCCCCTTATTTTGGGCTTTGAAGTAAGGGAGCCTGGGAGAGCTGTCTCTTCAGTCCTTGGAAGGCTTCCTCACACTCGGCCGTCCACTCGAACCTCTGTTTACCCCTCAACACTTTGAAGAACAATGAACATTTATCACCAGACCGAGACAAGAACCTGCTTAGTCCCGACAGCTTGCCTGCCAAGCGCTGGACCTCCTTGGCATTGCGAGGTGATTCCAGGTCTAGGATGACATTTACCTTATCCTGGTTAGGTTCCACCCCGCCGTAATCAAGAGATGTCCGAGGAACTTCCTGCGGCTGGCCCCGAAGACACACTTCAAGGGATTCAGCCTCATCTTGAACCTTCGGAGGGTGGCAAAGGTTTCTTCGAGGTCCCGCAGGTTTGAGTTCACACACTTGCTTTTCACCATCAAGTCATCGACATAGACTTCCAAGTTTCTCCCTCTCTGCCCCTGGAAGACTCGATCTGTCATGCGCTGGTATGTGGCTCCTGCATTTTTCAGCCCAAATGGCATCATCTTATAGCTGAAGCACCCTTATCTAGTGATGAAGGAGACGTCTTTGATGTCGGGGGGGGGGAGGTGCATGCAAATCTGGTGATAACCTGAAAAAGCATCAAGAAAACTCATAACAGAAAAACCGATGGCTGAGTCAACCAGCTCGTCGATTCGAGGAAGAGGGTAGCAATCCTTGGAGCACGATTTATTTAATAAAGAGAAGTCAATACACATGTGCCACTTCCCTCCCCCTTTCTTAACCATTACCACGTTGGATATCCAACCTGGGTACTGGACCTCTGAGATGAAGCCGGCCTCCAAGAGCTTTCTGACCTCCTCGCGGATGGGCTCCTCCAGCTTGGTGGCGATGGCCCTCATCTTTTGACATATGGGGCAAATCCGGGGGTCAAGGTTCAGGAGATGACAGGCCACATCTGCGTCAATGCCCGGCATGTCCGCTGCGCTCCAAGCGAATATTTTGACGTTGTTCTGGATGCAAGCTCTCATCCGCTCCTGGTCCTCGAGGCTCAGGCCCCCAATGATCCGCACCCTCTGCACCTGCCCTGCCTTGGTGGAGACCTCCATTTCCACCACTTCTTCGGCCGGCTCCAACCGTGATTGCTCCCAGCCGTCCCTTGTTTCTTCCTCAAGCTCCAACTCTTCCCCTCCTACAGCTTCCATTGCCTCCTCCGGCCTCTCCTCCTGGAGCTGATGGATCTCCACACTCCTTGGGGCCCCCTGCCCAACTCTCGCAACTTGGCCCTCCTCTTCTTCATCCATCCCTTCCTCCAGACCCTCTTGCTCAACTCCAATGGCTAGCTCTTCTATCTCCATCGCCTCCTCCAGGCTCTCTTCCTGTTGTGGCTCAACTTCCTCCCCCCTCCGGGCCTCCTTCTCAGCTTCTCCTACCACTTGCTCCTCCACCTCCGGGCTCACCTCCTCCTGCTCTACTAGTTCCCTCTCCAGCTCTTCTGCCTCCGCCATCCAAGACACAGTGTTAACCGCCGTCACATATCATTGTCTTGCGACCTTTGGATCCCCCCTGATCCTGACCTGTACCCCCCCCCCCCCCCCCCCCCCGTTGCTGAACTTGAGACATTGGTGAAACGAGGAGGGGACGCAGCAGAAGGCGCTGATGAGGGGGCATCCAAAGATTGCGTTGTAACTACTTGGGGGCATCCACTATCACGAACCTACAGTTCCGTGACACACCCCCCAGCTTCACATAGAGTCCTACTCCCCCTTCTACTTCTTTCCTCTCTCCGGAGAATCTGAACAACAGTCCATCCGAGGCCAGGATCCTCTTTCCTTCAACCTTCATCTCATCGAAGGCTCTCTTGAAGATGATGTTCACCGAACTCTCATTGTCTACCAGTATCTGGGAAACCGTAAAGTTCTCCACCGCCACCTGAATCACCAGAGCATCGCAGAAAGGGTCCTCGTAATCCGGCATATTCGCGGATGAAAAGATGATTTTTTCTTCCGGAGGGGGAGCTAGGGAGGTCGAGGCAACCCCCCATGCGGAACATGGTCTGCAAGCTTCCCTTACGGGTTGCCTCAATCCCTACTCCTCCGTGGATCACTCCGATCCCCCCTCGGGTCCCCACGTCTACCCGGTCCTCGCATCTATCTTCCTCTCCTCCCTGCTGCACCTCCACGATCCTTACCGGCGGATCCTCTCTCCCAACTCTTCTGGCTTCCCTCACCTCCAAAAACGCAGGGCAGGTGGCTGTCGCATAACCCTCCTCCTGATGGAAATCACAAAAGGGTAACACCACCCTGCCTCCTCTTCCTTCTCCTCCCCCTCTTCTCCCAGCTCCCCGTACTCTTCTTCCTACTCCTCTTCCTATACCGACCTCCATCGCTTCTTGCGGTGGTGGGAAGTGACCTCTCGGCCCCTGCCTCCATGCCTGCTGGTAAAACCTTTTCGGTTTCCGAAGATTATCTCTTCCCTGAACACCTCCTCCTTGGCCCTGGGGGCGACCCTCCTGAGGCCTCAAACCCAGTCGATTGTTCGGCTCCCGGGCTCCCCATCCCTGCTGCTGCCCCTGCCCTCGGGGCTCTTCTCTCCTTCTTTCTTCCCTTTGCTCCCTCTGCTCTCTTGACTCCCTCTGCTTTCCTGCTGCTGGTTCCTTATCATCTTCTGCCAACCGGGCCAGCTTCCTGGCAAACGCCGGGTTCTCCCTCTCGAAGTCTATTTCTTTCGCCGCCCTCTCCATGAGCTCCTCAAAAGAGTGGGGGCACTCTCTTCAACTCCATGCTAAAAAACCCAGGCCTCAACCCCAGGGTAAAGGCAAGCATCAATGCGTATCCCGGGACCTCTTGGACCAGGAGAATATCCTCTTGGAACCGGTCAACATAGTGACCCAACGTCTTGTCTTGCTTCTGCCTCACCGCGAACATGCACTCTGCTTCCTTCTTCCGCTTCTTCGAAGTCGAGAACCTCAATAAGAAACCCCGACGCAGATCCTCGAAGCTGTAGATTGAGTTTGCCGGCAACTGGTGGAACCAGTCCCTGGCCTTCTCCTTCAATGTGATGGCAAACAGCCGACACTTGAAGGCATCGGACATCTGCCTAATCGACACCACATCCTCGAACCATTATACATGCTGTACTGGGTCATCCTTCCCCGAGTAGTAGGACATGTCCGGCTCCCGGAACCCCTCTAGCACCGGGGCTGAGACGATGAGCTCGCTAAAGGGGGTCTCGCCTCCTGCATGGCGAGAAGGCACGTCTCGCGACCTCGGCTGGCTGGAGCGATCCGCGAGACCGGGCCCAGGGAAATGCTCCCGCACTGCTGCTTCCCTCTCGCCCACTTCTATCGGAACCTCCTTTCCGAGGCGCTGCCCTGGGAAGAGTTCCCGCGCTGCCACGTCTCTCTCACCACCTTCCATCGGGAACTCCTTCCTGGGGCGCTGTCCAGGGGCGTTCTCGCCCAGAAGCGGGACCACCTCCACCGGAACCTGAGGCGTCTCCCACTCACTCCTTGCCGAGAAGTCTAGGCTGATGGTCTCTATCTCCAAAGTCAAAGCTGGGCTAGGAGCTCCTCAGAAAGCACTATGGATTCAGAGAAAAATGAGAGTCTTCCTTCTAAGGAGCCCTTACGGGTCTATTTTTATAACCTTTTGCTGCCCTGAAGTTACTGAAATACCTCTAGCCGGTCTGCCAATAGCCAAATCCCGCTGTCGGAGAAGTGTTAAACACAGCCCCTGAGGGTATAAGGGTAATTTTACCCGGGAGCAATTAAGACATTTTATCCTAACCCCGGGCCCCACTCGGCGAGAGTTCTGTGCCGAGAACCCTCTCGCCTTCCTTTGGCGTGAGCCAAAAAAGAAGTGTCAAGTCTTACGCTGAGCCAGCCCCCGCCTTCTCGCCGGCTCTGCCGAGAGCGGGTCCCGGCTGATCGAAGGTGAACGCTTCTCGCCTGCCTCCAGGCGGGAGCTGCTCCTAGACGGGAGCTCCTCTAATCTTGGCGCTGTCGGTGGACGCGGCGTTTGGTGAGTGGAGCCCACTCAACGCCCTTGCTGCTGGACGCGGCGTTGAGTGAGTGGAGCTCACTCAACGCCCTTGCTGCTGGATGCGGCGTTGAGTGAGTGGAGCTCACTCAACGCCCTTGCTGCTGGACGCGGCGTTGAGTGAGTGGAGCTCACTCAACGCCCTTGCTGCTGGACGCGGCGTTGAGTGAGTGGAGCTCACTCAACGCCCTTGCTGCTGGACGCGGCGTTGAGTGAGTGGAGCTCACTCAACGCCCTTGCTGCTGGACGCGGCGTTGAGTGAGTGGAGCTCACTCAACGCCCTTGTTGTTGGACGCGGCGTTAAGTGAGTGGAGCTCACTCAACGCCCTTGTTGATGGGCATGGCGCTGAGTGAGTGAAGCTCACTCAGCGCCCTAGCTTGTTGATCACGGTGCTGAGTGAGTGGAGCTCACTCAGCGCCGCGCCTTCTCGCCCGCTTCTGGGCATGGGCGGGATCTCGCCTGCTCCTAGGCGGGAACTCCTCCGGCGCGAGAGCTCTTCTGGTCTTCAGGCCCGGGCTAACTTGGGGCTGGTCCAACCCCGACCGTTAATGCCTCTGGGTCCCACCCAGCGAATTTGGGGTTGTACAGTGGGTTCGTGAGGTGGATTGCAGTGTAGATCTACTATTCTCTCACGGATCATGTGTGTCCAGCACATCCGCGTGTGTTTCATCGGACGGTCATTTTCTTCCACATCATATATTTGTACTCATTTATATTTATATTGACAATTATATTTTTATATTTGTGGTAGTGCCTCAGTGAGTTTTGCTAGGTGCAGATTTGTGCATATTTTGTGTGCATGTTTACCTGCAATTTTATAGTTATACATGTGTTGTGTACCAAATTTTACAAAATGTTTAGAGGGGGGAATCATCATAAAATTTACATTTGGCATAACAACCGCTATATAGACCAAGCTCTACTAAATAATATATTAAATTTTGAACATAAAAATGAATGAAGTTGTATAGGGTGGGGTCGGTCATACTCACGGTGTTCACGGCGCGCTGCCATGTGCCTAAAGGTGCCTTATTTAAAAGAAAACAAAATTTATATAAGAAATTTAAAAAAAAATCAAATTATATAAAAAAAACAAAAAAGAAATTTATAAAAATAATTGAAATTAAAAACTAATCAGGGCCTCACAGCTTCCTCCAGACCGCCGTCGGCGGCCTGACCGGAGGCCATCGACGAGTTCGTCGGACCCTGGCGATCCTGCCGGGAGTACTTTGGCAGAGATCCGGCAGGGTCACCTCCGGCGATGGCCCTGAATGTGAGGCCCATATCTGGGCCTCACAGTCAGGGCCACCGCCGATGGCCCTGAACGTGAGGCCCAGATCTGGGCCTCACAGTCAGGGCCACCGCCCAGCCGGATCTCTGTCGGAGTACCCCCGACGGGATCGCCGGGGTCCGGCGAACCCGTCGGTGGTCTCTGTTCATGCCGCCGGTGGCGGCCTGGAGCAAGCCGTGAGGCCCCATCCATTCAATCCGTGAGAGGTTTTCTGAAATCGGGATTTCTGGAAGGTTAGAAAGGTGTTTTTTTGGAGGAATGACTATTGAGAGTCCACATCCATTCAATCCGACTACCAATCTTTGAAATAGTTTGATCCAACGGTTTTGATTCGTCTTTTGTTGTGCTTCCAAGTAGTACTATTGTTTTAAACGAGGCACGGGCCTTCGGCCCTGGGGGCATTCGACGGGGGTGCGACAATCGGCGGGGTCCGACATTCGGCGGGGTGCGACATTCAGCGGGATGCGACATTCGTCGGCGGTGCGACATTTGTCGTGGGGACGACATTTGTCGTGGGCGACGATATTTGTGGTGGGCGGTGACATTTGTCGTGGGCGACGACATTTGTCGTGGGCGGCGACATTTGTCGTGGACAGTACCCGCCCGCAACATATACATATGAGTACTCAAAATGACCGTAAAAAAATATAAATCAAGAATATAATTTTTATTTTGTAAAACAAATTATATTTTAACGTTAAAACATTAATCTTTTTTTGTCATTTGTAGTTATAGGTCATAGGTTTAGGATACCTAGTATTTTTATTTTTTGTATTTAAATATTGCAAAGTTGTGTAATTACCTAGTATTTTTATTATGAAGACAACGAGGCACGGGCCTTCAGCCCTGGGGGCATTCGGCGGGGGTGCGACAATCGGCGGGGGTGCGACATTCGGCGTGGTTCGACATTTGCCGGGATGCGTCATTCGCCGGTGGTGCGACATTTGTCGTGGGGACGACATTTGTCGTGGGCGGCGACATTTGTCGTGGGCGACAACATTTGTCGTGGACAGTACCCGCCCATATGGCCTCGCGCGACAGTACCCGACCGACGACGGCAGGCTTTGTCCGCTCCCGAGGGGCTTCGCCACTCCCGGCGGGCTCCGCCTGGCCCGCAACATATACATATGGGTACTCAAAATGATCGTAAAAAAATATAAATCAAGAATACAATTTTTATTTGGTAAAACAAATTATATTTTAACGTTAAAACATTAATTTTTCTCTTGTCATTCCTAGCTAGAGACAATAGGTTTAGGGTATCTAGTATTTTTACTTTTTGTATTTTAATATTGTAAAATTGTGTAATTACATACTAATATAAAGTTTAGTATAATTGTGTAATTATGAATACAACTATAAGGGCAATATAGGGACATCAGACAATGTTTCACCAAAGATTAGTTTTCCTATATTAGTAGAGATATATATAGGAAAACTAATCTTTGGTGAAACATTGTCTGATGTCCCTATATTGCCCTTATAGTTGTATTCATAATTACACAATTATACTAAACTTTATATTAGTATATTATAAAGACAATATCCTTTTAGGTAATTACACAACTTTACAATATTAAAATACAAAAAGTAAAAATACTAGATACCATAAACCTATTGTCTATAGGTAGGAATGACAAGAGAAAAATTAATGTTTTAACGTTAAAATATAATTCGTTTTACAAAATAAAAATTGTATTCTTAATTTATATTTTTTTACGGTCATTTTGAGTACTCATATATATATGTTGCGGGTTGGGCGGAGCCCGCCGTCGTCGGTCGGGTATTGTCGCGCGAGGCCATAGGGGCGGGTACTGTCCACGACAAATGTTGCCGCCCACGACAAATGTCGCTGCCCCCGACAAATGTCGCCGCCCACGACAAATGTCGCCACCCACGAAAAATGTCGCACCCCCGGAAAAAGTCGCATCCCGGCAAATGTCGCACCTCGCCGAATGTCGCATCCCGCCGATTGTCGCACCCCCGCCGAATGCCCCCAGGGCCGAAGGCCCGTGCCTGTCATTTGTATATATATTTATATAATCGCCATATGCCGTAGCCGGGAAGGATGGAGTCCAAATGATAAGTTTGTGAAATATTCGTTATTTTATTTTTGTTTTTTGTCTTATATTTTTATGAAAAAGGTGATAAATTTGATTTAAATATACTATCGAATAATTAATATGATATTTTTCTCTACAACCATTAGATAGGATATATTAAATAAATTATACATTTTATAACTAAGGCTCAGTTTGGGGGCTTGTCTTCACCGGTCAAGTGACTACGACTGCATGAATCGGAGGACCTTAATTAAGATCCGGTTCATGCGGTCATAGCTGCTTGACCGGTGAAAATAAGCCTCTCCAAACGGAGTCTTAGGTCAAGCGGTTACGATCACATTAATCGGATCTTAATTAGGGTCCGGTTCATGCGGTCATAACCGCTTGACCTGTGAAAATAAGTCCTTTCAAATGGAGCCTAAGACTCCGTTTGGTGAGGACCGTGAGGTATTTTTGCTCCGATGAGTTTGGACTTCGGGCAAAAGCATCACTATCGTTCAACCTATGTCCGCCACCAAGAAAATAAAACTAGTTTTGAATATAAAAAGTCAATGAAGTTCTTTAGGTGAAGTCCGGGAGCGACGGTTCATAACCACAACGTTCATAATTCCGCTAAGGAGTTGGGGTTGATGTTAGGACCAATAGCATGTACAACACTCATACAGCCCCGTTCCTAAGTATTATAAAGGCGACTTGCACTTGTGGACATCAAAAATACGTGTGAGATAATGGTGCAAAAAGTTAGTCATGTGACCAACGTATAATGAGTTGAATTAGCGACATGAGTTGTCACGGCCATCTCTCCCAACTAATATTACCAAGTGATTGAATTGTTTTTTTGAAATTATAATGGTCAAAAATATTTGATTTAAGAAGAGAATGTAAGTACAATTTAAATGATTTTTTGGTTGGGACACCTTTAATTTATAGGGGAATTGGACTGACAATAGTAAGGGTATGCTTATAATAAACCCACTTCTCCCACTACTCCAGTGGGGAGAGAGGGGTTGATCAAGGAAACCCGCCCACTAACACCATGGCTGAAAGCCATGCGGCTGAGCCGGCCGTGCGGCGCCCCGGCCACGCGGGCCAGACCTGGCTGGCCGCCCTGGCCACGCGGCCGCCCCTCCCGGCGGCGCCCGGTCGTCTTCCGCCATGCGGCCACCGCCGCACGGCCGCCTCGGCCAGGTAACCACCCATCGTCATGCCTCCCGGCGGCCGCATCCGCACCACCACCGTCGTGTTATCCGTAAAACCACCCATTATGTGGTGTGTATAATTAGGGGCGAAGCTGCAATATTTCTAAGGTGGGCAAATGCCCACCTTATTATTTTGTTAGTGTATATTTGGACGAATAACGTGTTTGGAGGCTTAACGGGTCTTGTCGGGTACACGGTTAACCCATACCCATAGTAACTCCGAAGGGTTTTCCCTATTTATTCCCACCTAGGGGCAACGGGTAGGGGATTCCACCTAGATTCCCATCCGGATGCTTCGAGCAACACTCACACATTTTACAAAAAAACCAATTATTATTAACAAAAAAAATCAATCAGATGGTTCAAAATTTGCTGAAAGCTCGGTTCTAGATAGGTTTAAGAAACAAATCGCGTGAGAAGCACTGAAGAAAAGCGGCCAAAGCCGACCCTCTCCCTTTCCGCAATTCCGCCTATCCGTCTTTGGTGATTTCCAGACAGAGCTGGAGTAAAGGCGCAAAGCCGCCGGAAAGGCAGGAAAGCCTCGTCGTCGTCGACTCCAATCCTGGTCGACTCGTCGGGTCGTCGTGGCATCTCGGTCGGATAGCCGGAAAGCGGAAAAGGTATGCCGTATTCTGTTTTCATTCCTCTTTTTTTTCTGACAGCGTCGCTGGCAGGAGGAATCTCCTGTAAAGGAATTAGAAGGGAGATATTAATAGAAGGAACCATCATGAATCTGGTAAAAATTTGGTACTGGACAGACCTTAAGTTCTTACAAATAATTTTATTGTAGGGAACAAAAGTTTAAACCCCAAATGGTTGAGTACTTAAATCTCCATTTTAAGTACCTACAAGAAAGAAGTGATTAATCGTGGCATAGTGGCATTGATTTATCTATTTTATGTTTCTTGCACCAAACTATATTATATATATTTATAGCAACATCGTTCTTAAAAGAGAAAAGATAAGCTTACATCTTCTTTAGTGTAGGTATTATCTGTAGTATAGCAAAATTCTTCCACACGAGGAGCACAAATTTCTTCCTATTTTCTACAAAAAAACAAGCAAAATAAAATAAGAATCACTCAAAAGGCAGCAAATTTGATTTAGGAGAGCATACTATCAGCGCACATTTCTCCCTGCAAGCTGCAACCTACATATATTTCTAATGAAAAGGAGGGGAAATAATTAAGATTGCATCTGCTATTGTACAAAAACTTTTTAGTGTTATTGTGCTACAGTTTCTAGAAGATTTTAGGCTCCATTTTACATTATTGTGTTGTCTAAAATGCTCAAGAGTTGTACATACTTGAATAAAACTTTGTAAAAATGTTTTCAGGAGAAACCATTCAAATAATGCTCAAGATATCATCAATGCTATGACATTAGTTAAGATATCAAAATATCAGCTGCAACTGATGAGAGATAATGGATGAGATTCCTTAATAGCAGAAGTTTCTTCATTTTGTAAGAAGCATAATATAGAGATTCTAAACATGGATGCTACTGATGTTATTCCGGGACGATCACGTCAAAATGTTGAGACAGCAACTACTTTGCATCATTTTCGAGTTGGATTATTATATCCAGCAATAGATTTACAACTTCAAGAACTCAACAGTCGATTCAATGAAACCAATACTGAGTTGCTACTTTGTGTATCTTGCATAAGTACAACTGATTCATTTGCTGTTTTTGACAAAAAGAAGTTGATTCAACTTGCTTTGATGTATCCGAATCAACTTGCTTTGATGTATCCAAAGGAATTTCCAACAGTTCAACTTTCTACAATTCAGCTTGACAACCAATTAGAAACATACATTCTAGATATGAGATCAAATTATGATTTTATAAATTTGATAAGTATTGGAGAACTTGCTGAGAAGTTAGTTGAGAAAAAAAAATTATAGTATATTCTCATGTCTATATTCTTATAACTCTAGCACTAACATTTTCTGCAATGAAGATTATCAAGAATCGTCTCCGTAATAGAATATCAGATCAGTTTATGGTGGATTGTTTGATCACATATATAGAAAAAGAAGCATTTAATTCTATCGATGATGAAAAGATCATGCTTCGTTTTCAGAATATGAAGTCTCAACGAGGAATATTATAAATGTTTCATCAGATGTTGAAGTATTTTGGGTAAATTTTTAACTTTGAAAGTTATTATATATGCAATTAGATTTTCAGCACTAAAATTTTACATTGTGTTTTGCTTTGTAATTTTTTTAAGATTTTAATACTTTGATTGATTTTTTAATATTTCATAATATAAAGTTTGGCAACTTATACTTTAATCCTGGCATCACCACTGTGTATAATAAAATTCTCATAATAAATGTGCGTATATGATAATACTCATCATGAGTGTGTGTATAACGATAATACCAATCAATGGTATGTGTATAATTATAATACTCTTCATGGGTGTCTGTATAGCGATAATTCTCAAAATAGGTGTGTTTATAAAGTTAATACCCATAATGTGTGTTTGTATATAAAATATATTGTTATGGTGTGCGTATAAGGAAATACTCTATCATGGATGTGCACATAACCAAACAAATAGTTACGGGTGTGCGCAGAGTAAAATACATCATCATAGGGTGTGCATAATAAAATATATGATTATGGATGTATGGATAGCCGGACTTCCTAGCAGCTTAATTATCTAAATGACATCCTCAAAATTTATAAAAGGGCTCTAAGGCACTCATTTAAATTCAACTTGTCTTCTATGCCCAAGAAAGCTTCAGCGAATTCCCTCGAATATTTTCTTGTGCGCTTGAAGATTCCTTCAAAGACCTTCGGTTTCGAAGATTCCTTGAAGACTTCCTGTGAAACTTGGAGAATTTCCAGAGAATTCCTGTCAGCACTTGAAGAACTCCTTCAGAGTTTGAAGATTCCTTGGAGACTGCTTGAAGATCTCTTTTAGCCTTCAATGGACCCTTTAGAGACTCGAAGATCTACTTCGCTCCACGAAGGACTCCCAGAGGACAGTTAGAAGACTTCATCTAACTCTGCCACTCGAGTCCAGAGCACTTGTTGTCGGATCCATCAATCCCGATTGCTTCCAAACGCATCTTTCGACATCAAATTCCTGCTGACCTTTGTTGTTGATGCGCGAAATGCGACACCGCTCAGTTAACGGGTTGCTCGATCTCACAAGCTAGGTGAATAGGAGGGTTGCGGGGATAGAGGAGAGGTTTGAGAGACTGCCGGGCAGTTGGTTACTCTGAGTCGCGCATGAAGATAGAGAGAAAAACAGAAGAGAGGGCCGCTAGCAGCAGCAACAGCAGACTTCGCCCGTCGCGGCCTGAATGCCTCTCTTGCGACGGGCTTTCCTTTGATTACAATTGAAGTTACAGCTTGAGGTTGCACCTTTACATGGAAAGCAGAAAAAAGGGGGACAAGGGGGGAAGCTAGCGGCTAAGGAGAAGAGAATGTCAGAGGCCGCGCGGACTGACCAGAGAGGTCGGGAGACCGCGCGGTTAGCTGATCAAGGAGCCCGCTGGACTTAGCCGTGCAGACTGCTTGATCGAGCTGGGAGAAGAAGCTGGAGGGAAGGTCGCGCGGACTGGGAACTTGAGTCCGCAGGAATTGATGCCGAGATCTGGACGCCTCTGCCTCGTCGCCTGTCCCCGCCCCGAATGAGAGGTATGGGGGCCTATTTATAGGCCCGAGGAGATAACGGTCTTGGTAACGTCACCACCGGTGAGGCGGTGAGCTGTGAGAGTACAAATGATGGGTCCGCTGAGTCCGCGCCAGGCCGCGCGGTTAGGGACTTGGAATTGGTCTTGCTTCTGCTGTTTTTGGCGGACTGGGACGAGTCCGCCCCTGCTGCAGAGCGAGCTCGCGCTGGGCTGTGCGAGCTGAGGAGTTCGCCTGCTGCTGGGTAGAAGCGGACACCGGGAAACTGGAGGGCTAGCCGGCGGACTGCTGAACGAGTCCGCCCAGCCCGCTTCGGAGAGGAGGCAGATTGTCGGCTGCCGAGCTGGGGCTCATCTGGCGGACTGCGCAACGAGCCCGCCTAACTCGCGGCGGACAAGTTGAGCAGGCTGTGGCTTGTCGCCATTGCTCGGCGACAAGGACTGCCGACCTGGCGGACTGAAGAGTCCAGGTCGCGCCTATTGGCGAGAGCCACTGTTGACTGGTGGCCTCCTTTCCTTGGGGGCGAGGGTTGGCGACCTGGCGGACTGACATCGAGTCCGCCCACAGCTGGGGAACAGGAGAGCTGGTCGCCGCCGCTGGTTTAGCTTTTAGCGTGCGGTCTGAGCGGATAGGAATTCCATTCCGCCACTCAGTTGAGTAGTTCACACCTGAGGGGAAAAATGAACCACTAGACGGTTAACCGATCTAACCGCGCGGCCTGCAGGGGCGGACTGAGGAAGCAGTCCGCAGCCCCTGCAGAACGAGCGGCTACTAGCCTACTGCGCGACCTGGGCGGTCAGACCGGGGACACCGCCCTAGTCGCGCGGACTGAGCGGACTGAGAGGTCAGACCGCCCACCCTTAGAAGGGAAGGCTGACAGGCCGCGACCTCCTGGAGCAGGCCGCGACTTGCGAGCTGACTACCTTGGGAGGGATCGCCGATTTCTGGGTTAACATTTGTGGTCTGGAAGAAATATTGTAATAAGCGGTGACGTGTCGCACTCGAAAAGATTACTTTTGTAACTCTCAAAAAGATAATGAAATTTGGCCGGCACAAATCTGACCCTGTGATTTTTAGTTTCTCCATGTAAAGACTCGCTTGTCAGCCATCGATATTTTCTGTATCTGTTTGCATGTCCGACTCACTCACGAGCTAGAAAAGTTCGTTTAGACCCTCAACAGTTTTAAATATATTTCTCTGTTTATTTTTTCAATGCTTACTGGATGTCACACTTGACAGAGTCCGCATCGCCGTAGAGAGAAGGGGTCATTTATTTTCCATGGGAACTGGCGCTGAATGAAATTTAATATTGTTAGTATCCTCCTGAAATGATCAGAGCTGTAGGTAGTCAAATCGCCTCTTTTGTTCGAGGAAGTAGGGTTGACAAAGTAAACCCCATTAATGCTGAAACCGCCGCCACTTTCGTCGCCATAACTATCACTGTCATTGTTTTCATCATCGTCACCGCCATCATCGAGGCAACTGCCGCCGTCAATCGTCGAGGCGATTGCCACCGTCACCGCCACCGCCATCTTCATACGGTCTCCGTCACCGCCGTCGCCGCGGAGACCCCCTTCATCACCGCGGCAGCGCCACCTTCGCCGCGGCGACCGCCGACATCATATTCATCACCGCAACTGTCTCCGTCATCGTCGGCAACCGCCGCCATTGCTCTTCTCATCCACCGACGCCGCAGTCGTCTCACTTCTCATCCACCAACGCCGCCGTCGTCGCACTTCACTTCCCCGTCGCCGTCATCATCTTCATCATCGCCGCCGTCACCGCGGCGACCGCCTCTATCACACCGCGGCAACCGCCACCGTCGTCGCGGCAAACCGCGTCACCATCTCCGCGGCAACCGTCGTCATCACCGTGGCCGTCAGCGCCATCTCCGCGACAACCATCGCCGTTGCTTTTCTCATCCAGTGACGCAGCCGTCGTCGCTCCTCTATCCTGCGGCCACGGCCGCCGTCACTACTCTCTCCCGCGCTCGCCGCCGTTGTCACTCATCTCTTCCTCAGACACCTCCGTCGTCGCTTCTCTCTCCCGCGGCCGCCGCCGCCGTCGCTCCTCTCTTCCTCGGACGCCACCGCCGTCGCCGACCGGATTCCGTCTCTGGCCGGTCTCCACCGGCCGGATTCTTGGCCGTCGTCAATTCTCCACCATCTGATTACGGTCCAGCCATCATCACCGTCGATTACATGAGTAGCAACCCAAATAACCGCCCGCATAACCTCCCATAGTGAGAGAAATGAGTAGTCAAAATAAAATTTGGTTGCGTCTAGTAAAATTGTAAAATAATATGCGCATAAATGCGTCATAAAATCGGCCTATAAATAGCAATCATGATAGTTATGGACTCTGGATAGCCGCATAACCGTCATAATCACCTATAAAACATATAAAGAGGGCATCAGATCCTCCTTAATTCTTATTTTCTTCGGAACCGGAAAATCCTCCCACGAATTTTCTCTCTCCTTCCTCCATCTTCTTCATTCTCTTCTCTCCCTTTGAAGATCTTCAAGCACTCCTTGCAGATTTCATTCGTTTTCGAGGCTCCCTTCGAAGATCTTCATCTCTCTTTACCGCCTGGAATTTCTCTCTCCTTCACTTCTCATCCTTGTGCGCTCCCGCGCACGCCGCATTCTTGAGCGCTCTAGAGCACATCTCTTCCTTGCACGCCTTCGCGCGCGCCGCCTCCTTGCGTGCATCTCTTCGTCGCGCGCCGCCTCCTTGCACGCATCTCTTCCCTATGAGCCTCCTTGTGCGCTCTTGTGCGTGTCTATTCCTTGGGTGCTCCCGCGCGGGAGTGCGCTCTGCCTCCTTGCGTGCCCTCGGGCGCATCTCTTTCTTGCGCGCCCCAGCACGCTCCGCCTCCTAGCGCACACTCGCGTGGTCCGCCTCATTGCACGCTCACGCTCGTCGTTTACTTGCGCGCTCCTGTGTGCATCTCTTCCTTGCACGCTCGCGCACGCCTGGCCTTCTCGTGTGTGTTGAAATTTGTGAAGTGAAAGTGGGGGGTTGATCGGGCAGACCGTGCGGCCTGGGCGGACAGTCCTGCAGACTGATTGTGCGGCCTGAGCAGTCTGGTGTTGGCGGCTTGGTGGTGTGTCCTTGAAGGTAGCCATGCAATTTGGCGGTTTTGGTCGCGGTTTGGCGAACTTGTTTAAATATAACGGACTGGTCGGACTGGCAGTGGAGTTCGCTAGTTCTAGCGGACTTGTTTTGGTGGTCAGGTCGGGCGAGCTGATATGTATCCGCTTGCTCCAGCTTATTGAAGGAGGTCTTGGTTTTATTCCAAGTACCTGGCGGGCTCCGTCTCTTGATGCGGGCTGAGCGGAATGGAGTCGAGTTCGCAAGTTATGCGGGCTGTGGTGGTTCTCGAAGAGGTTGCTGCTGGGTTTTTCCAGCATTGTCCTTTGGCGAAATGGCGGATAGAACTTTCTATCCGGCCAGTTGGTTGATTGTTGACGGACTGGCTTTCGGCTTGTCGCGGCGGACTGCAATGTGTATTCGCAAGTTGTACGGATACACGTTGTGCTCGCCGCAAGCTAGGGTGGTGTTCCTATCGGTGGGGCGGTGACCACACTCCTCTTCGTGCTTATAAATAAGACCTCCTGTCACATCAACAGTAACTGAATGAATAGTAAGCTTACTCGAGATTAGTTGCTTCGGACTGGTTTTTTCTATCCGCACGGTTTGAAGAGGTTAACCGTGTTCTTGCTGTGCAGGTTGTGCGGACAGCACTGAAGAGCACAGATTTTGGTTCTAAGGTTGGTGCGGACTCTGCGGTCACAACCTGAGGTTAACAGCAGGTCGCTTGCAGCCAAGCAGTTTCTCTTCTACAATTAGTTCTTCTGTTCAATAAGCTGTCCGCCTCTAGGCGGCCAGTTTCAGTTGGTGGTAGCGTCCGTTCGTTCTGGCGACTAAGCGACCTCGCGGTCAGGCGGTTTGCAGTTCGACGGACTGAGTTCTTTTCAGCACTGGAATAACGGGTTGTCCGCGTGGCTTGTTGCGGTCTTGCGACTAGGCGGCCTCTGCGGACTTCATAGATTTAGCAATAGATCCGACGGTTACTCTTTGAGTCCGCGCAGTTTGATTGGGCTTGTAACTTTTTTGCTTTCTTCAAATTTTTTGGCAAGCATGTCTCGTCATTTATGTCTGGCCTTGTAAATAAGATTTTTTAATAGTACAAGATTCTTGCTTAGCTCTGTGCTTCTATTTTACTTGACTCTAGTGTGTTGAGTGTTCCTGCGCCTGGTTTTCCATTGTCCACTTGATCAATGTGTCATCTTGATAGTCTTGAAAGTTTTACTTGGTATCAAGCAATCTCGTTGATCATCTTGTGAAATTTCAACATGATATCAGAGGGAATAGTGGCTTGAGCAGTGATCAATCTTCAGTTTGCTTCCGGTTTCTGTGAGTAAGTAACCAGAGTTAGTGTAATGAAAGCTGGGTTTGCAAGGGATCTTGGAATCGAGCTACTCACACCGACTAACTTTAAAAAGTGGAAGTCATGCATGAAGTACTATCTTCTTGGTGAGGATCTGTGGGATGTCGTCGATGGTGACGATAAGCAGGAGGTTACTGGTGATGCTGGTGCTGGTGTTGTTGAGGTGAGCGCTTGGAGAAAGACCAATGTGAAAGCGGAGTTTGCTCTCACGCGAGCTATCTCACCAGAACTCTTTGATCACATCTTAGGATGTAAATCTGCTGCTGAGATCTGGACTTCCCTTGATGGGTTGTTCAACAGGAAAAATATAGCAAGGCTACAGTTTCTGGAAAATGAGTTGGCTAGGGCAACTCAGGGAAATCTCTTCATCTTTACCTTATTTCTGAAAATGAAGAACCTTTGTGCTGAGATTTCAGTGTTAGATCCTGATGAGACCATTTCTGAAGCTAAGTTGAAAAGACACATAATCCGCAGCTTGCGGAAGGAGTATGTGACCTTTGTTACTTTTGTTCAAGACTGAGCCACTCAGCCATCGTTGCTGGAGCTAGAGAACCTACTTGCTTCGCAGGAAAGTTTGGCTAAGCAAATGGCTGGAGTTACTATCTCTGAAGGAGGTAGTGAGACTCTCTTCTCAGGAAAGAAGAAGAGATGGGAGAAGAAGAAGAAGAAGACTGTTCCTGGTGATGGCTCTTCAACTTCTTATCAGCAAGAGGGGAGCGCTGCTCCTAAGCAGGATTGGAAGAAGGAGTGGCTTAAGTGCTATAGATGCAATCTGCCAGGACACTTCAAGAAAGACTGCAAGGTCAAGCTGCAGCCTGGGTATGCTGCAGGCAAGGAGGAAGCTGGTTCTAGTGCTGAGGAAGCCGGATGGGGAAGAGCATTTATGACGGGCACTTGTGTTCGTGCCTTATCCACCATCGACTACCAAGATGACTGGATTGTGGACTCTGGGTGTGGTCATCACCTCACCGGAGATGAGTCAAAGTTCTTCTCTCTGTAGACATTCACTGGTAACGAAGTTATTATTACTGTTGATAATACTATTCATGCAGTAGAGAATGAAGGTATTGTGTCTTTGGGTAGTGATAAGGGTCCTCTCACCTTAAGAAGTGTCTATCACGTACCGGGCATGAAGAAGAACCTCTTCTCAGTGACCAATGCAATTGACGTAGGCTATCACGTTCAATTCAGTCCAACAGAAGTGAAGTTTCTCCGCAACGTATCAGCGGTAAAGGCTGATGTTGCTCATGTTGGGAAAAGAGTAAAGGACTTGTTTGTTTTATTAACAAGCTCCTATGTTGATCGGATGAGGGCCAACAATAGCGCTGCTATATGACATGAAAGACTAGGACATGTCGGGATGGACAAGTTGAAAGTTATGACAAATAAGAGTCTTGTGAAAGGATTGCCTAAACTGTTATCCTTCGGCGATGGCCACATTTGGGCAGGGTGTCAATATGGTAAGGTTCATCGTCTTCCGTTTGACAAGTCACAAATAAGGAGTAAAGCACCATTGGAGTGCATCCATGGTGACCTGATGGGTCCAACTGTCACTACTAGTCTTGGAGGCAGTAGATACATGCTAGTTCTGATTGATGACTATTCTAGATACACTTTGGTGTATTTCATGAAGGAGAAGTCAGACACTTTCCAGTTGGTTGTGGAGTTCAAGGAGCTAGTAGAGGGCTGACTTGGCCTGTAGATCAAGAAATTCAGATCAAATAACGTAGGTGAGTTCGTTTCATCCGAGTTCTCTAACTTCTATAGGAAGCGTGAGATCTAAAGAGAGCTTACTTGCGCTGATACTTCACAACAAAATGGAGTAGTGGAGAGGAAGATCCGTCATTTGACAGAAACCTGCAAATGCTGGCTTCATGCAAAAGGCATTCCGAGGTCTTTTTGGGCGGAAGGAATGACCTGCGCTACTTATGTCATCAATCGGATGTCTCTGAGTCCGATCAACATGAAGTCTCCTGTTGAGATGATGTTCAAGGAGAAGCCTAGCGTGGAACACCTTCGGGTGTTTGGCTCAACCTGCTACATACACATCCCGGATACTCTGAGGACCAAGCTTGATGCAAAGGCAAGGAAGCTTGTCTTTGTGGGCTATGATGAGCAGAAGAAGGGATGGAAGTGTATGGATCCTATGACGAAGAAGTTTGTTGTATCAAGAGATGTTGTCTTTGACGAACTGAAGTCGTATGGAGGTAGCTCTATGGAGTTATAAGAGAGCAGGTCTATTGGAGGGCAGAAGGAGGCTGTTGAAGATTTTTAGGTGGAGCTGCCTGTGTCACCAGGAGCTCCAAGTGTATCAAGGTCTGAGGCAGAGGCTTCTGGTTTAGGAAGCAGGGGGAGCGATGTTCCAAGTTTGCCTAGGAATGGAGCTGATTCTGAAGAAGCAGCAGAGGTGGTAAGCAAGGGTCAGATTCTTTAGAGATCAAAGAGGATCATCCAGCCACCAGCTCAGTATAGCGAAGGAAATACGGTGAGCTTTGTCTCCTTTTTCTTTGTAGGCCCTCTAGATGAGCGAGGGCCTTCAAGCTTTAATGAAGTCATTGGAATCAAGGAGTGGGAAGATGTCATGGATGAGGAGATGGCTGCCCTCAGGAAGAATGAGACCTGAGACCTTTTGCCCAAGGTTAATGACATCACTCATGCGACTTGTAAGTGGGTGTATAAGCTGAAGAAGAAGGCGGATGGGAGCATCGAGAGGTACAAGGCTCGCCTTATAGCTCGTGGGTTATCATAACAGTACGACGAAGACTATGAAGAGATGTTTAGCCCTGTTGTTAAGATGATTTCAGTTTGTGTGGTGATGACCTTGGCAGCTTGTCATGGTTGGAAGATATGGCAAATGGACTTAAAGAATGTCTTTCTTTATGGATAAATTGACAAAGACATCTTCATGGATCATCCATTGGGATATGTTTCTAAAGAACATCCAAGCTACGTCTGCAAGCTCAGGAAGGCTCTTTATGGTTTGAAACAGTCTCCTCGAGCATGGTATGAGAAGATAGCAGAATACCTCTTGTTCTGCGGCTAGCTTGCTTATAATTCAGACTCGAGCTTGTACGTCAAGAAGAATGGGGAGCTTCCGGTCTTTGTGTTGTTATATGTGATGATATGATAATCATTGGCAACTCCGAGGAGGAGGTAGCTAGGCTCAGGGCTGAGCTAGCTATAAGGTTCGAGATGAAGGACTTGGATGAGCTCCACCACTTCCTTGGACTCGAGGTGGAGAGGAAAGAGAGCGACATACTTGTTTCCCAAAAAGGCTATGCAGAACGAATCGTTCATCGATTCGGCATGCGGGAAGGGAAGAGTTGCTCTACACCTCTTGAGGCTGGTATTAAACTTCGGCAAGATGAGGGGAGGATTCTTCCAGATTCTATTATGTTCTGGGATTTGGTTGGAAGCCTTATTTACTTGACGATTACAAGACCGGACATAGCTTATATTGTTGGCCTAGTAAGTCGGTATATGGCGGAACAACGGAAGCCTCATCTGATGTCGGCAAGGAGCATTCTGAAGTATGTCAAGTCAACTTCTAAGATGGGTCTCCTTTACGAGAGAGACGCGGGCTTTACTCTTAAAGGATACTCAGATGCTGATTATGAGGGAGACTCAGATGATCGAAAGTCGACGTCTGGTTACGTTTTCATATGCGGATCAACAGGTATATCATAGTGCAGTAAAAAATAAGACTCGATGTCTGTCTCTACTACGGAAGCGGAATACAAGTCTTAAGCCTTGGCATCTCGGGAAGTCATCTGGCTGAGGAGGATAGTAGAGGACGTCCATAAAGAAGTGAGAGGTCCAACCCTGCTTCGCGGTGGCAACGAGAGTGCCCTAAAACTGGTTAATAATCCAGTTTGTCACGCGCGGACCAAGCACATTGAGATTGAGCACCACTTCATTCGTGAGAAGGTGTTGGAAGGATCTCTGGTGGTTGGACATGTTCGAAATGAGGACAATATTGCATACATCTTCACGAAGCCGCTATCAAAGGGGTCGTTTATACGGTTACGAGAACTGCTGGGTTTGTTCACCACTTCTCACTTCAATGGGGAGTGTTGAAATTTTTGAAGTGAAAGAGGAGGGTTTGATCGGGCAGACCGTGCGGCCTGAGCGGATAGTCCTGCGGACTGATGGTACGACCTGAGCGATCTGGTGTTGGCGGCCCGGTGGTGTGTCCTTGAAGGTAGCCGTGCGATTTGGTATTTTTGGTCGCGGTTTGGCGAACCTGTTTAAATCTGGCGGACTGGGCGGACTGGCAGTGGAGTTTGCTAGTTCCAGCGGGCTTGTTTTCGTGTCCAGGTCGGGCGAGATGATATGTATCTGCTTGCTCCAGCGGATTGAAGGAAGTCTTAGTTTTATTTCAAGTACCTGGCGGGCTCCGTCTCTTGACGCAGGCTGAGCTTACTGGAGTCGAGTCTGTAAGTTGTGCGGGCTGTGGTGGTTCTCGCAGAGGTTGCTGTTGGGTTTGTCCAGTATTGTCCTTTGGATACCTGGCGGATAAAACTTTCTATCCAGACATTTGGTTGATTGTTGACGGGCTGGCTTCCGTCTTGTCGCGGCTGGCTGCAATGTGTATTTGCAGGTTGTGCGGATACATATTGTGCTCGCCGCGAGCTAGGGTAGTGTTCCTATCGGTGGGGTGGTGACCACACTCCTCTCCGTGCCTATAAATAGGACCCCTCGTCACATCAACAGTAATCGAATGAACAATAAGCCTACTCGTGATTAGTTGATGCAGACTGGTTTTTTCTATCCGCGCAGTTTGAATATGTTAATCAGGTTCTTGTTGTTCAGGTTGTGCGGACAGCACTGAAGAGCCAGAATTTTGGTTCTAAGGTTGGTGCGGACTCTGCAGTCTCAACCAGCGGTTAACAGCAGGTCGCTTGCGGCCAGACGGTTTCTCTTCTACAACTAGTTCTTCTGTTCAATAAGTTGTCCTTCTTTGGGCGGCTTGTTTTAGTTGGAGGCAGCGTCTGTTTGTTCTGGCAACTAGGCGACCTCGCGGTCAGGCGATTTGCAGTTCGGCGGACTGAGTTCTTTTCAGCACTAGAATAACGGGTTGTCCGCGCAGCTTGTTGCGGTCTTGCGACTAGGCGGCCTCTGCGGACTTCAATGCTTTATCAGCAGATTCGGCGATTACTCTTTGAGTCCGCGCAGTTTGATTGGGCTTGTAACTTTTCTGCTTTCTTCAGATTTTTTGGCAAGCATGTCTCACAATGTATGTCTGGCCTTGTAAAGAAGATTTTTTAATAGTACAAGATTCTTGCTTAGCTCTGTGCTTCTGGTTTACTTGACTCAAGTGTGTTGAGTGTTCCTGTGTCTGGTTTCCCATTGTCTGCTTGATCAAAGTGTCATCTTGATAGTCTTGAAAGTTTTACTTGGTATCAAGCTATCTCGTTGATCATCTTGTGAAATTTCAACAGTGTGCACTTGCGCACGTCGCTTGATTGTGTGCGAATCTTCCCTCCGCACTCTGCGCGCTCCCCTTCAGTGAGCACTCCAAACAAGCGTCCCGCACGCTCACTTCCTGCAAGCGCTCCGCGCGCTCTCCTCTGAAAAGCGTTATGCGCGCTCTCTACCTAGCAAGCGCTCAGTGCTGTCTCTGAGAACAAGCACCCCACGCGCTCACATCCTGCAAGGGATCAATGTGCTCTCCTCCAATAAGCGCCACACGCGCTCTCTGCCGACAAGCGCCCCACGCACTCACCTCCTGCAAGCGCTTCGTCCACTCTCCTCCAACAAGCGCACTGCGTGCTCTCTACCAACAAGCGCTCCGCGTGCTCTCCTCCGACAAGGGCCTCGCACGCTCTCCTCCAATGACCGCCCCGTGCGATCTCCTCCAACAAGCGCCCCACGCGCTCTCCATCAGCCAGCTCTCCGTGCAGTTTGTCATCAAGTCCGCTCCAAACACACCTCTGTGTGTTCCGCTCTCAAAACTGTTGCAAGTATTCAACTTCTTCAGCTCAGCAACGAGCCCACCAAGCGACAGCAAGTCAGCATTTTCCGTCTCCTCTAAGTACAATAAGAGACAATTCACAGAGGACGTGCCCAGCGTGTCGCACGAGCTTCCAAGCCCCAGACATCAGAACAAGTGCAAAAAGCTGCTCCCGCTTCCAAGAACTATCAGAGGACTCCAGAATACAACGAGCAGATAGCTCCTCGCGTCATGCGAAGAAGTTGTTAGCTCTACGAATGGTGGTCTGTCACCCTCCGAGCTCTTCACTCTCTCCCCAATAATTATAACGAGAGGCGGCCTATTGCCCTCGAGTTCTTGGAAAAGCCCTGTAACAACACTCAGATCTAGTGGAGCTTTGTTCGGCACAGATCCGACCACATAGTTTTTCACCCAGGTGACGGGTTTTTCTCGTAAAAAATTGTCTTGTTAGCTTTTCTTTCTTTGTGACTGTGTGCGTGTTCGGCCGCTCTGTGGGCTAAGATGATACAAGTTAATACGGTTCGACCAAAACGTTGAGTTTGGTCGCAACAGATATATTGAAAATCAGGACAGGGATAGAATGTGTGATCTTATTTGTGTTTGCTTGAGGCCAACACAAAGTTCATCCAAACATTCATTTTTTTGATAAAATGAGAGCAAAAGGTTAACTATTGAGCTATCTCATATAATCGTATTTCATGGTAATATCTAACCAGAGTCTTAACCTCATCCAAGAGATCCTCCTCTGACCCTCTGAGCAAGAGAAATCACCACTCACGGTGACAAGTTTGGCGCACTCATCTGCCACATGGTTCACCTCCTGGTACCCATGACTGATAAGTGATAACATAGGTGTCAAGACTCGAAATTCGGGATAGCACATCGAAAAATGTGCGTGGCACGAGCATCCAGCATGAAGCAGACCTGCGAAGTCTTTGGGAAAAATTTCGCGCCGAACCAAGACTTAAATATTACATTGGCCCTCTGACACTTTTTTTCCAATTTGTTAGCTCTGATCTATCTTATTCGTGGTTATTCGTGGATTTCTTGAATTCTGACCATTTGTGTTATCCTGAGCTTGGAAGAAGAAGTACGAAAAAGAACAAATATAGTTATACTTGTTAATGTATATTTGGATAATTAACGGGTTCGGAGGCTTAACGGGTCGGCTCGGATACACGGATATCCGATACCCGTAGTTACTCCTACGGTTTGTCTATTTATACCCATCTAGGAGCAACGGAAAAAGGATTCCACCTTGATCACAATATGGATGCTTCGAGCAAACATAACAACCTCGAATCAAGCCCCTGTTGCTCGCGGTATCCTGTGGTGCTCCATTCCGCTCCGTCACTACTATCGTCGAAGCCGTCGTGAAGCCCGTCCGCAGCAGCCTGGTAGATATTCTTCTAGATTCGTCGCTTTCCTCGGGTTTTGGGCCTCTTCGCCGCAGCCTGCCGCTTCATGTTGCTAGATCGGGACAAGGAAGTCTTCTCCCGCAGGATCTTGCCCGATCTACCCCGTATCTCAGCACATCGACAAGGAGATCGTCCTCTGCCTCCGGGAAAGGCTGTTGTTGCCGGTTTTTGTCAGCAATTCTTGTGGAGGAGCAGTAGACTGGTCGGAGCACTGCCTAATGGAAGAGGGACCATCGCCTAGCCCTAAATCTTACTAGCATCGAGTGACAGACCAGGAGTCGAGTGCCAGCCCAGGCGTCGAGTGCCAGTCCAGGCGTCGAGTGCCAGCCCAGGCGTCAAGTGCCAGCAAAGGCGTCGAGTGCTAGCCCAGGCGTCGAGTGCCAGCCCAGGCATCGAGTGCCAGCCCGAGCGTAGAATGCCAGCACAAGCGTTCAGTTAAGCTCCTGGCGTCGAGACCATTGAGTGGACTGACTCAGGCGTTGAGTGCTTCTCCAGGCATCGAGTGGCACTATTTTGCGTCGAGTGGACCTGTATGGAGTCGAGTGACTATATTTTTGGCGTCGAGACATCCTGTTGACGTTCAGTGCTTTCCTCTATCACAATGTTGAAGGGGAACAACTTCTCATCTCCGATTCTGATGCTTATATTGGAAAAGTTCACTGCAACAGAGTTTAACGATTGGAAGCTGAATACGCAATTTGGGATGAAGTATCTGAATGTGTTCTATTCAGTCTAGTCTGATCGTGCTGACGTTATAGGGACTGATGATGAGGCACAGTGGGTTCACAACGAGGACTTCTACCATGACTATATGATGAACTGTCTATCCTCCAGTTTGGCAAAGATGTACATCAAGATGAAGACTGCCAAAGAGATTTGGGAGACATTGGAGGAGCACTTCAGGCAAGAGGAGGGCCTATCTAAAGCACACTTGGTGGATAAGTTTCATTCCTTCACGTTCGACGAGGAGAAAGTCATTCTCTCTCAGGTATCGAAATTTGAAAACTTAGTTGATTCCTTGTACAATGAAAATATTACTTTGCCCAATAGTTTTGTTGCGGGCACAATTGTTTATAAATTGCCTTCCACGTGGTACAATTTCAAAACTGAAATGTACCGCAAGAAGATACAAGTTGGTCTGAATGACTTCAAACGTTTTACACGCATTGTGGATGAGAACAGTACAAAGCACGCCTTAGAAACAGTTAGCAAGCAGAAAGTTGCGGCTAACACGATTTCAAGCTCTAAATGTGCGTCCCATCCTAAAAAGACCAAACTTCTCCACAATAGCTCACAGGTTGTAGGCTCGAGTAAAAAGATTAAAAAGTTTAAGGGCAAATGTTTCAACTGCAACAAGTGGGGGCACAGTGCATCTGATTGTAGGTTTCTTAAATAGGAAAGGACCAGAGCACCACAAGAAGGCAACAAGGCCAATATGGTTAGCATTGCTGAGCCATCCGACTTTGTTATGGTCAGAAACACGAAGGCCAGCACTGAGTGGTACCTAGATTCAGGGGAAACATGCCATGTTTGCAACAATGTTAATCTGATGACGGGACTCACTACTACATTATATTTTATGATAGTGGCGAATTGCAAGACAGTTGGCGTGCTGAAGGTGGGGAACACAACTTTGCTGCTATCCTTAGGTAAGACTTTAACCTTAAAGAACGTTAAATTCATTCCTTCATTAACTGCTAATTTAGTATCTATAAGTTTGTTATGTGATGTTGGTATGTCTTTTACTTTTTATAGCGGTAAAGTAACACTGTCAGTTAATTCTCACTATTTTGGATGTGCATACGTCCAAAATTGGATATACCGACTAAGTCTAGCAAACAAGATAGTTAAACAAGTTCAAACAAACTTAGTTAGCCCTGATGTACAACCCCATATTCGCGGAGTGGGGTCCCCAAGCAAGCACATTGTGTACAACCATGGAGCTTTCGCCCGACCCCTTGAGGGTCTCGCCTGACCTAGTTCCCAGGGGTCTCAGCGAGACAGCTCCCAGGGGTCTTGATATAGCTCCTAGGGGTCTCTGCGAGACAGCTCTCAGGAGTCTCGGCGAGACAGCTCCCACAGGTCTCAACGAGACAGCTCTCAGGGGTCTCGGCAAGAATGCTCCCAGGGGTCTCGGCGAGACAGCTCCCAGGGGTCTCTGCACAGCTCCCATGGGTCTCGACGAGACAGTTCCCAGGGGTCTTAACGAGACAGCTCCTAGGGGTCTCGATGAGATAGCTCTCAGGGGTCTCGGCACAGCGACAGGGGTCTTGGCGAGATTGCTCTCAGGGGTCTCAACAGCTCCCAGGGGTCTCGGCGAGACAGCTCCCAGGGGTATCGGCGAGACAGCTCCCAGGGGTCTCGGCGAGACAGCTCCCAGGGGTCTCGGCAGGAGGCCGACACCCGCCCCGGCCCCTTGAGGGTCTCGCCCGGCTTGAGTAGCTCTCTCGACTTGATGGCCTTACCCGACTTGAGTAGCTCGTCCGGCTTGAGGGCCTCACCCGACTTGAGTAGCTCGTCTGGCTTGAGGGTCAGCTATTTTGCCTCGGTGGACTGCGAATAGCTGTTCAAAATGGCAAAGTTTGGCTATTGGCAGACCATCCCAGGGTATTTCAGTAATTTCAGAACAGTGGAATTACGCTTTTGGCAGACAAGATACTGAAAATCTATAAATAAACCCTTAGGGTGCCTTAGAGAGGGATCCGTTTTCACCAATCTTCATATTCTTCCTTCATCATCCAAGGCACCTAGCTCAGGATTGGCTAGGGAGGGGGAGATCTCAAAGGTCTTCCGGTTTGAGGTGGGACCTCCACGCTAGAGTCAAGGGTCATTTTCAAAATTCAGGTCTCTCACCAAGGGACGGCTTGAGAGAAGTAAGTGTGATATGCACCCCTAGATCCGAACTCTAGGTGAAACCGAATCTCGGTTTCAATATTTTTGGTGCAGTGAGTGTGGACTGCGGCTCATACAGAAGTTCCTGAGCAAGTTCCATGGCGGGAGATCATGGATGTGGTGATTGTAATGCCCCTAAATTTTCGGTAATTGTTTTTATTCCCGTAGTGGCGTAATTTTGGCGTCAGTGCATTACGTTAGCGCGTGTTTGACATGTGCCATTGTTAGAGCATGGATTTTTTGCTCTTTAAGTTTTCAGTGTGGCTGGGTTTAGCCTATTTGCAAGATTCCCTTGCGAGTCGGGTCTGTTTTGGTGAATCGGTGAAGCCTTTTTGGGAATGCTTGTGTTTTGGCTTTAGGAGGTGTTTGCCCGAGTTTAATTTGTCGGATTCGAGTTTCGACTTCTCCGTTAGATTCGTAGCATCGTTATTTAGCTACGGTGCAATTTTCGTAAAATTCCGAGGTCGTTTGGATTTCGGGTCGCTTTGGATTAATTGAAATGAAATAATGTATTATAATAATTAATTATAAATATATATATATATATACATATAAGAACGTCATTAGGTCATGCGATTACTGTTCATCTTTTTCCTAAAACCGGGCGGTGAGAGCTTTTCGCGAAAGAGGAGATCGACAGATGGGGCGTGCCTTCGGCCGACGGTGGTGGGTGCTCCGGTGGTTGGTTTTGACGAAGGCTATAGATTTGGAAAGCTCTCGGTGAGGGTTACACGATCGTGGTAAGTTTTCACCGATTCCTCGAATTTTATACGTTAGGGTTAGCGTTTTTGACTCCTTTTTCCCTCCAAAAATTTCAGGAAACGTTGCTAGAGCCTTTATACAGCCGATCCTTGTTGCGGTGCGAGCGGGTGGTGTTTCTTCGAAGGTTTAAGGCAAGTGGATCTTTCCCCCCTTGCATGACCATCTTTTGCTTACTTTTCTTCTCTCCCTTCTCCTTCCATAGAAAATTTGAGTAGCATAGTTGAATCATGAAAGAATCCCCCTAAGTTAGGGCATGATTTTCGGCCAAGCCATAGGAACTAGGTTTAGTGTCTAAGGGATTTTTGGCGAATATAGCGGTTTAGCCTAAGTAAAATTCGGCGGAATTAGGTAGGTAAATTTTGTCGAGTATCGGTAGTAGAATTCATCGAGTATCAGTTAGAATCCGACGAGTAAGATTAGAAATTCGTTATGTCATATTGGTCGATTATCATGGGCTGGCCTAAGGAAAATTCGTCGAGTATAGATAGGAATTCATCGAGAATCGTCGATTGTCGCAAGTCATTTTCACCGAATATAGAAGGATTCGTCGAGTATCGATAGGAATTCGTCGAGAATCGTCGATTATCACAAGTCATTTTCGCCGAGTATTGAAGGATTCGTCGAGTATCATCTTCCGATTTGTCGAGTATAGTTGAGGTCCGTCGAGTATACTTGCCGAATTTGGCCAGGACTTAGAATTTTTCGCTGTTTTTTGCCCGATTCGTCGTGTATGTTCCTTAAAGTGGTTTTAGGACTTGTTTAAGTTTTTCTTTGGGTTTAGACTTGGGATTTGGTTAGGTTGATGTTTCATCGGTTGTGAAGGTTGGCAGTGGATAAAGGGCCGCCAACTGGATGTCGGTTTGTGGAGCATTACACTTGGTGGTTATTTTGTCTCTATTTTGAGGACTGTTGGTTGGGTTGGGACAAATGGTCACCAACACAGGGCCTTCTTTTTGATACATTTGGGTCTGGGAGTCTGGTATGGGACAATTGGTCACCGACTCTGGCTCGGTTGATATTTTCCAAGTGTTAATGATTCACGTTTTCGAGCCGTTTGTACTCAATTTGCTTCTTAGATCAGTCAATGCTTTTTATGCTAATCTTTGCAGATATTGTCGAAGCATGGCTTCATTCCGCACTTGATGCATTTATCCAATTATTTCTTTATTACAGACTTTTACTGTACTTGTATTTATTTTGCTAATCAGCTGTGGTTTTCAGCATTTCTTTTGCTCGGGTTTGGTAAACCCTTCCTTGTCTTTGTTCTTATTACTTGATTATTTTTCCTTTGCCACTTGTATTTACTTTCTAAGATATTCTTCTTTTGAATGCCTCGGTTCAGGGCAGTAGCCAGTTGAGCGGCTAGTTTTGGGAGTTTGCTAGTGGACTGCTGTGTTGCAGAGGTTTTACTCACTATAGTGAGGTAGTTTTGAGCTTTCTTTGTTAGTACAGACATACATACCTTCGGTGGGTTCGTGTGAGATTGTTGATGCCCACTGGTGGTTTTCTTTTAAAATATTAAGTATTATGTTAAGCTGTTGGGTTGCCCTTTTTCTTTGTGGTTGTTTATACTTGCACTCTGGGAAGGTTTTATGCTAGGTTGCATGTTATTATTTTAACTTATAAAGAGCATTACTACTAGTATTTCATGCATATCATCTTCCTAAAAACAAAGTCATTATCTTCTAGCTAACGTAAAGACTATTTTCATACTTATACTAAGCCTAGAGTCTTGCATACCATGAGTTGTCCTCCAGAGATATTTATACGCATGTAGGACGTAAAATCAATCTAAATCAAAGTATTTCCGCAACATAAAGCTATATTTTACTCGTGGACTAGTTGATCCACCGTGCCGAGGGATACGACCATCTAAATTTAACTGGTTTTCTCTTAATAAACTTATGAGTTTCATATAAATAGTAGAGGTTGGAACCTTGCCTGAGCGTCTGCAGTTATCCCCTGCTGACTTGGCATCACGACACGTATTTTCCCTTACTCTGATATAACTTTAATGCAGGTTGTGACAGTTGGTATCAGAGGGATAGGTTGTTTTACAATTGGTCGAGCAACTATCGCAGGTTTGTGTTAGTGATCTAGTTTCATTGCATACACACACTGATATGTCATCAGTACATCTTGGCAGAAGCATGAACATTACACTCATAAGCATGATAAGAAGTATACAGGGCATATTATGTAGTATGAGGTACATAATATGTGTTTGTATATAGATCCACCATAGGTGACAACATGTGACGGTTATGTAGTATGGGATACATAACCATCATCACATGGATGCCCATTAACACATTTTCTTTTTCATTGCATGCGATACTATGTAGTATGAGATGCATAACATTTCATGTGTACGCTGCTCAAAACATGCATTAAGGTATTTTTTGTTGCATAGCACAACACGCATGACATAACATTACATCAGCACATATGTCAAGCAAAAGACTTACATGATGACATATGTACATACATGGTTTTGAGTAAAAAAGAATAAAAATTCATGCATTCATGGTTTAGGCACACGAGTCAGTAGGATGATGATATATCATCCTAAGTTGAGGCATGATATTATAATTGAAAATCCCATAGCAAATTAGCAACATGAGCAAGTATTTAAGTATATTTTGTCTAGACTATGTTGTTTAGTGCTAGCGGTTGGGCTAGGTATTGATTAGATATTCTTTATTTGTTTAGATGGCGCCTAAGCGTGTGGAGACTAGGTCGACTCCCAAGTCGGAGGGCGAGTCTTTAGGTGTGCAGAGCAAAGCGGTAATTGAAAGTCTGCGGCATAGTAATGAGACCTTGTCTAGGCAGATGGTGGAGATGTAGTCGCAGATCAGAGCATTGTTATCTGTAGTGTCAGGACAGCTGCCGCGAGTGTAGGACCCAGCTGTGGATCAGGCTGTTCTTGTTCCCCCTGCCCCTTTGGTGCCCCCTTTATTATTACCACCAGAGATTATGTTTATTTTGCATTTCCAGAGACTAGGACCCCATGTCTATGATAGTAGAGTAGATTTTATGGCTTTGGATGATTAGATTATAGCCATCGAGGAGATGTTTGCTTACTCGGGAATTTCGGCGGACCAGAGGGTGATGGTCGTTACTTATCAACTCAAGGGACTTGTTAAGAGTTGGTGGCTGAGAGAGAAGGAGAATCTTAAGGATGGGTGTTCATGGGAATCCTTCAAAGAGTTGCTGCTGAAGAAGTTTCTGCCTTCGGTCGAGAGAGACCGTCTGATGAACTATTTTCTGCATCTAAATCAAAGATAGCTTGCTGTTACCGAGTACGAGGTGGAGTTCATCAAGCTAAGTCGATTGGCCCCAGACATGGTGTCTTCAGAGTCTAACCGAGTTAAACAATTTCTGGGTGGTCTTAGGAATGACATCCAGCAGCTAGCTAGTACTTATGGATCTGATAGCTATGCTGAAGTTATGGAGGCTGCTCTGAAGGTTGAGTCAATTGACAATGCCAAGAATCGAGGTCAGCAAATAAGAAAGGATAAGAGGAAGACCGGTGAGGGTAAGGGTTCCCAAGAATCCGGCACCGCTTCATGGAAAAGAAGCAAGGAGATATGCAGTTTCTGTGGCCGGCCAGGCCATCTATTTGAAAGATGTTACCAGAGATTAGGAGCTCAGAAGAAGGAGCAGGTTCATGCGATTCAGGATGCTCCTAAAGGAGATTTGGTTTGTTCTACATGTAAGCGAAGGGGGCACGACGCTGCCCATTATTGGCTTAAGGACAAGACCTGATTCCAGTGTAGGTAGAAGGGACATGTTAAGTCAAAGTGCAGGCAGGCTCAGCCCCCGTTGCAACCAGTTCCACTTCAGGATTTGCCGCCGCCGCAGCTATTGGACAAGGGGAAGAGCAAGCTGAACGTGATATCTTTGGAGGAAGCTCAGACGTCTTTGCAAGTTATCTCAGGTTAGATTCTAACCTAGTTCTAGCTTTTAGTTTGTAGTTGTAGTTTCGACATACGTTTCCTTAGTTGTGCATACGATTTTATAGGAAAGTTTAAGGTCAAGAACCTTTGGGCGCGTGTTCTTTTCGATTCTGATGCTACCCACTCGTTCGTGGCTAGAACCTTCGTAGAGCGTCACGGTTTGATCCTTGATCTTGTTGGTGACACATTTTGTGTCAAGTTTCCTTCTAACGATTCAGTTGTATCAGACCAAGGCATTTAGAGTTGTCTGATTCTATTAGGAGGTTTTCTAGCCATTGATAATCTGAAAGTGATAGACTTGGAAGATTTTGACGTGATTTTGGGCATGGACTTGTTGTCCAAGTATGATGTGATCATCCAATGCAAGGTCAAGCGCTTGGACTTCAAGATGGACAACGGTTAACCCAGGAGCGTTTATGGTTTTTCGCGCCAAGTGTCTCCGATTATTTCTGCGGTACATGCTCGGAAGCTGGTAAATTCTGGATGTTTTGCTTGTTTGGTGTCGTTGTTGGCAACCAATTATAGTTTATTGCGAGTTGAGAAGATTGCTGTTATGCGCAAGTTTCCTGATGTTTTCCCTGATAATCTTCTTGGTCTTCCACCTGAGAGAGATGTGGAGTTCGTCATAGGTTTGGAGCCAGGTACCAGTCCTATTGCTAAGGCGTCGTACCATATGGCCCAACGTGAGCTGGAGGAGCTGCGTACCCAATTGGATGAGTTGTTGCAGAATGGTTTTATTAGGCCGAGTTCTTCTTCATGGGGTGCTCCTGTGTTGTTTGTAAAAAAAGGATGGATCGATGAGGCTTTGCATCGACTATAGAGAGCTGAATAAGGTGACCGTCAAGAATAGATATCCTCTACCAAGGATTGATGATCTGTTTGATCAGTTGTGTGGTAGCTGCGTGTTTTCAAAGATTGATCTTCGTTCAGGCTACCATCAGTTAAGGATTCGTGAGACAGATATTCCACAGACCGCTTTTCGTTCGCAGCATGTGCATTTTGAGTTTTTGGTAATGTCTTTTGGATTGACTAATGCGCCCTCTGCCTTCATGGACATGATGAACAGAGTATTTAAGGATTTCCTTGACCATTTCGTGGTTGTTTTTACAGATGACGTCCGGTTATATTCTCGCAGTGCTGATTAGCATGCCTAGCACTTGCGCTTAGTTTTGTCTACCTTGAGGGAGCATAAGTTGTATGTCAAGCTAAGTAAGTGCGAGTTTTGGCTTCCTCGGGTTTCTTTTTTGGGTCATGTGGTTAATAAGGATGAATTTTTGTTGACCCAGAGAAGATAGCTGATGTGATGGATTGGGATAGACCTACCACACCCAAAGAGATAAGGAGCTTCCTAGGATTGGCAGGATATTATAGAAGATTTATGGAAGGTTTTTCTATGTTGTCTGCGTCATTGACTAAGCTTATGCAGAAGAATGCAGCTTTTGTTTGGAGCGATAAGTGCGAAGAGATTTTTCAGGAAATAAAGAGGAGATTGTGCACTGCTTCGATTTTGTCCTTGCCTACCGAAGGGATAAAGTATGCTATGTATGTGGACGCATCGCATGTTGGACTTGGGTGCGTGTTAATTCATTAAGGCAAAGTGATAGCGTATGGGTCAAGGCAGTTAAATACTCATGAAAGGAATTACCATACGCATGATCTAGAATTTGCAGATGTGATCTACGCCTTGAAGCTATGGAGACACCTGTTATATGACGCTTTGTGCAAAATTTACACCGATCATAAGAGTTTGAAGTACGTCTTCACTCAAAAGGAAATGAATTTGCGCCAGCGGAGGTGGTTAGAGTATGTGGTAGATTATGATGTAGATATTTAATACCATCCGGGCAAAGCTAATGTGATAGCCGACACCCTGAGTAGAAAGTCAGCGAAGATTTTTAATCTTTCTGTGGATTCCCTTGTTGAAGAATTTTTGACGATAAATATTTTTATTGGGATTTGTAACTCGCCAAGTAGTTTGGAGGTAGCTGAGCCTTCATGGATTTCTCTAACAAGACTGCATCAGAAGAAAGATCATGATATGTTGCACCTTTATAGCAAAAATGCGAAAAGGGAATTGCCGGATTTCTCGATTGATGACGCGGATACTTTGAAGTATCACGGTAGATTTTGTATCCCCAATATTGAAGATATTCGAGTTAAGTTGTGCAGTGTGGCTCATGGTTCCAGCTTTGCCTATCGCCCTGGTTCTACCAAAATGTATAAGAATCTCAAGCAGATTGCTTGGTAGTATGGAATAAAGGGTGATATAGCTAAGTATGTATTATAATGTTTTACTTGCAAGCGAGTTAAGGCCGACCATGGTAGGCCTGGGGGCAAGTTGACGCCCTTAGAAATTCCAAGTTGGAAGTGGGAGAGAATTTTGATGGATTTCATTAATGGATTGTCCAGATCTCCCCGAGGATACGATTCAGTTTGGGTTATAGTGGACAGATTGACAAAGTGTGTCCACTTTGTGTCATTCAAGATCAACTACTCCATGAAGAAAATAGCTGAATTATATTTGGATGAGGTCATCAGGTTACATGGAGTGCCTGTCAGTATTATATCAGATCGAGACTCCAGGTTTACATCTCGCTTTTGTAAGAGTTTACAAGAGGGGTTGGATACCGACTTGAGGTATTCCACCGCTTATCATCTGCAAACAAATGGTCAGACGGAGAGAGTAAACTAGATTGTGGAGGATATGATCAGATGTTATATTTTGGACCACGGAGGAGTGTGGGATGAGCGTTTGAGACTAATGGAATTTGCGTACAATAACAGTTTTCAAGAGAGTTTACAGATGGCCACGTTCGAGGCTTTGTATGGGAGGCATTGCAGAACTCCCTTGTTTTGGGCCGAGGTTGGCGAGAGACCATTGTTGGGTCTCGAAGCGTTAGAAGAGGATGAGGTTTTTGTAAAACATATTCGAGAGAAGCTTCAGATAGCTCAAGAGCGTTATGGAAAGAATGTCAATCGGCGTAGGACCAATTTGGAGTTTGTTGTTGGGGACATGGTGTTTTTTTAAGTTTCCCCGATGACTAGTGTTAAGAGGTTTAGTAAGAACCATAAGTTGGACCTGAGGTATGTGGGACCTTTCAAGCTTGGTTACCGGATTGGTGTGTCAGCTTATAGACTTGATTTGCCAGCAAATTTTCCTAGTGTGCACGATGTTTTTCACGTGAGTCAATTACGAAACTGTGTGTTTAGCAACAAGCAGATTCTTGATGATGTGCCCCAGTTGGAGCCTAACCTTTCATATGTGGAAGTGTCTGTTCGTGTTTTGGATACTCATGATCAGGTATTGTGAAGGAAGACAATACATATGGTTAAAGTTTTATGGCGGAACCAATACGTGGAAAGCGCGACTTGGGAGTTGGAGTCAGTTATGAGGGAAGCTCATCCTCATCTGTTCTCCTGATGTTTCTGGTGAGTATTTCTTTTTTAGCTTATGATTGTTTTTATTCTATTTGGGACTTGATCCTATTTATGTTAAGTTTCGGGACAAAACTTCTTTTGAGGAGAGGTGGTTGTAACGCCCCTGATTTTTCGGTAATTATTTTTATTCCCGTAGTGGCGTAATTTTGTCGTCAGGGCGTTACGTTAGCGCGTGTTTGACATGTGTCGTTGTTAGAGCATGGTTTTTGTCTCTCTTTAAGTTTTCAGTGTGGCTGGGTTTAGCCTGTTTGCAAGATTCCCTTACGAGCCGGGTCTGTTTTGGTGACTCAGTGGAGTCTTTTTGAGAATGCATGTGTTTTTGCTTCGGGAGGTTTTTGCCCGAGTTTGGTTTGTCGAATTCGAGTTTCGACTTCTCCGTTAGATTCGTAGCATCGGTATTTAGCTACGGTGCAATTTTCGAAAAATTTTGAGGTTGTTTGGATTTCGGGTCGCTTTGGATTAATTGATATTAATTGAAATGTAATAATATATTATAATAATTAATTGTAAATATGTATATATATACATATAAGATCGGCATTAGGTCACGCAGTTACTGTTCATCTTTTTCCTAAAACCGAGCGGTGGGAGCTTTTCGTGAAAGAGGAGATCGACGGACGGGGCGTGCCTTCGACCGACGGTGGTGGGTGCTCCGGTGGTCGGTTTCGACGAAGGAGTATAGATTTGGAACGCTCTCGGCGAGGGCTACTCGATCGTGGTAAGTTTTCCCCGATTTCTCAAATTTTATACGTTACGGTTAGCGTTTTTTACTCCTTTTCCCCTCAAAAAGTTTCAGAAAACGTTGTTATAGCCTTTCTATGGCCGATCCTTGTTGCGGTGCGAGCGGGCGTCGTTTCTTCGAAGGTTTAAGGCAAGTGGATCTTTCCCCCCTTGCATGACCATCTTTTGCTTACTTTTCTTCTCTCCCTTCTCCTCCCATAGTAAATAGGAGTAACATAGTTGGATCATGAAAGAATCTCCCTAAGTTAGGGCATGATTTTCGGCTAAGTCATAGGAACTAGGTTTAGTGTCTAAGGGATTTTCGGCGAGTATAGAGGTTTAGCCTAAGTAAAATTCGGCGGAATTAGGTAGGTAAATTTTGTCGAGTATTGGTAGTAGAATTCGTCGAGTATCAGTTAGAATCCGGCGAATAAGATTAGAAATTTGTTATGTCATATTCGTCGATTATCATGGGCTGGCCTAAGGAAAATTCGTCAAGTATCGATAGGAATTCGTCGAGAATCGTCGATTGTCACAAGTCATTTTCGCCGAGAATAGAAGGATTCATCAAGTATCGATAGGAATTCGTCAATAATCATCGATTGTCGCAAGTCATTTTCGCCGAGTATAGAAGGATTCGTCGAGTATCATCTTCCAATTCATCGAGTATCGTCAAGGTCCGTCGGGTATACTCGCCGAAGTTGGCCAGGACTTAGAATGTTTCGCTGTTTTTGGCCCGATTCGTCGTGTATGATCCTTATAGTGGTTTTAGGACTTGTTTAAGTTTTTCTTTGTGTTTAGACTTGGGATTTGGCTAGGTTGATGTTTTGTCGGCTGTAAAGGTTGGCAGTGGATAAAGGACCGCCAACTGGATGTCAGTTTGTGAAGCATTACACTTGGTGGTTGTTTGGTCTCTGTTTTGAGGACTGTTGGTTGAGTTAGGACAAATGGTCACCACCTCAGGGCCTTCTTTTTGAGACATTTGGGTCTGGGAGCCTGGTATCGGACAATTGGTCACCGACTTCGACCCGGTTGATATTTTCCAAGTGTTAATGATTCACGTATTCGAGCTATTTGTGCTCAGTTTGCTTCTTAGATCAGTCTATATTTTTTATGCTAATCTTTGCAGATATTGTAGAAGCATGGTTTCGTTCCGCACTTGTGCATTTATCCAATTAATTCTTTTATTGCAGACTTTACTGTACTTGTATTTATTTGGATAATCAGCTGTGGTTTTCAGCATTTCTTTTGCTCTGGTTTGGTAAACCCTTCCTTGTCTTTCTACTTATTACCTGATTATTTTTCCTTTGCCACTTTTATTTTCTTACTGAGGTGTTCTTCTTTTGAATGCCTTAGGTTCAGGGCAGTAGCTGGTTGAGCGGTTAGTTTTGGAAGTTTGTTAGTGGACTGCTATGTTGCAGAGGTTTTCCTCACTGTAGCGAGGTAGTTTTGAGCTTTCTTTGTTAGTACAAACATACATACCTTCGGTGGGTTATTGTCAGAATGTTGACGCACACTGGTGATTTTCTTTTGAAATATTAAGTATTATGTTAAGTTGTTGGGTTTCCCTTTTTCTTTGTGGCTGTTCATACTTGCTCTCTGGGAAAGCTTTATGCTAGGTTGCATGTTAGTTATTTTAACTTATAAAGAGCATTACTACCAGTATTTCATACATGTCATCTTTCTAAAACTAAAGTCATTATCTTCTAGCTAACATAAAGACTATTTTCATACTTATACTAAACCTAGAGTTTTGCATACAATGAGTTGTCCTCCGGGGATGTTTATACTCATGTAGGTCATTAAATCAATCTAAATCAAAGTATTTCCGCAACGTATATCTATATTTTACTCGTGGACAAGTTGATCCACCGTGCCGAGAGATACGAACATCAAAATTTAACTGATTTTCTCTTAATAAATTTATGAGTTTCATATAAATAATAAAGGTTGGAGCCTTGCCAGAGCGTCTGCAGTTATCCTCTGCTGACGTGGCATCACAATACGTATTTTCCCTTACTCTGATATAACTTTAATGCGGGGAAAATGCGGGTTGTGACAGTGACGACTCCAACGAGCTCTCCAACCCAGTACCCTTTGTAGGGAGGGAAGAGTTTATGGCATCCATCCAAGGCATCATGGAGATGCTGCGAAGTATTGCTCCTCGGGGTGACTGCTCAACTCCCACCCCTAGGAACAAGCTCCCAGGGATCTCGTCGAGACGGCTCCCAGGGATCTCGTTGAGACAGCTCCCTGGAGTCTCGGCGAGACAACTCCCAGGGGTCTCGGCGAGACAGCTCCCAGGGGTCTAGGCGAGATGACCCCAGGAGGGGTAGAAGAAAGTGCATCAGGAAGTTGGCCCGAGAAGGAAAGGATGAGAGAGAGGGTCAAGCGAGACCTTACCGGTCGGGAGTTATTCCCCAGCCCAGCGAGTGCTAGCCTCCTAGGCGAGAAAGACGCGCGAGTAGAGCATGCAAGACCACCAAATAGGGGGGGTCATGTAACGCCCCCGAATTTTCGATGATTTATTTTAAATCCTTTTTCGGAGTTACGTTGACGTTTTCCGTCTCGAGCCGTTGTTAGAGTACCTCGCTAGGTGTTCTTAGAGGTTTAGCCTGTTTGCGGGTTTCCCCAGCTAGCCGGTGTCTGTTTTGGAGACCCGGTTGAGCCTTTCAGGGAATTCTCGTGTTTGGCTTCGGGCGAGGTTAGCTCGAGTTTTGTTCGTCGGAAGTCGTTTTTGACTTCGCCGTTGTTCTCGTAGCCCGGGTTTTTAGCTACGGTGCGATTTTGGTCGAAATCCGAGGACGTCGCGTTTTCGCGTCGTTTTGGCGGTAGTTGGTTTGTGCGAGTCGTCATTTTTCTATGACGGCATGTCTCTTGGCGCATGTGTCGCGTGGCGCGCGACTCGTGCGAGCCGGTGTGGTTATTGTTTGGTGTACGTGTTGTACGTGTGAGGTTATTAATATTTGCTCGTGCGTGTGCGTGCATGCGGGGTGGAAATTTAATGCGCGTATGCGTACATGTTAAAGTTATGTTGGGGTTAGTGTTTGGTTAATTAGGCTATTATTATGTTTCTTATTTCTTTAGTCTATAGTTAGTATGAATGTTTATTAGGTTGTATTAGTTACTTAGGTTATTAAATTTAATTTTTATAAAACCTATTAATTATAATTAATACTAAACCCTCCCCTCCCCCTAATAAAAACCTAAGCAGCCGTTCCCCCCCCCCCCCCCTTTATAAAAAAAACTGCAGCCGGCCCTTGATAAAAAAAAACCGCAGCTTTCTTCCCCCCTCCTGTGCGAAATCCCGAGCCCGAGCGGAAACCGCCCTAGCCGCCCCTTCCGCCGCCCGCCGCCGGCAGCCCCGACCTCCCCTTCCCGATCCGAGCCCGGATCTGAGTTCCCCTCGCCGAGAGCTTCGATCCTTGGTATGCTATCGAACCTTTCCTCCATGTTTTCATTTGATTTCGTTTTGGGATTTCTCTTTGTTTTTGGATATTCTTGCTCCTTGATGATTAGAATGCAATCTTAGGTATTTTGGGTGGTTGTTGGAGCCTTCGTGCTCTTGGAAATTCCGCCATAACGCCGTTGTGCCGGCGAAATTTTTGGCGATCCGTGCGAGGCAAGTGCTTCTCCTCTTTTCGCCGTTTGGCCTCTCGTTTGTTCAATTTCCTTGTTAATTTCATATATTCTTGCAAATTATAATTTGTTAATTTAACTTCCCTTAACCTAATCCCTATTGGAACGCGCTAGAAAAAAATTAGGATTTTTATCCTCCCGCTAGTAGCTTCCGATTTAGGACGGCGTCGCGGTAGGTGTGTAGCGTAGATGTGGGTTAGCGTCGGGTTGAGTTATGATAGGCCTAGGTGTAGGTCTAGGGTTTGGGGTTTTTGCCTAGTTTGCCTATTTGAGGTGTTTAGGTGTAATTGTGCACGCACGGCCTATGGTCGTGCGTCTTTTAAATCGTGCGACCCAATGTCGGTGCTCGTACGCTAGGCTTAGGATCGAGTGAGTGTACTCACTCGCAGCGGCGTTGCGTAATCGCAACGACTAATCCCTTAGCGTTGATTTCTCCCCGAGTGTTTTGCTCGTGTATCGAGAGTCCCTTGTCGGCTGTTACTTTTCGAAGGCCGAATCGTGGGTTGTGGTCAGTAGTGGTGGTGGATGGCTCTTTTAGGGGTTGTGTGGCGTGATGTAGCCTTGACCGCACTCTTTACCTTGACCCGAGTAGTTTTCTGGGCAAGTGAGTGATGGGTCTTTTGTGCCTTCACGTGTCAACCCTTGAGCAATTTGTTGACTTGGAATTAGTGGTTGGGCGATTTGGAACGTTTTCAACCTGATTCCAAGTTTCTTGTTTTTGCTACTGCCGCCTCTCACAATTTAGGATGTTAGGCGTTTCTTCCGTAGGTGTTGCAGCATTTTTTTTGGCATCATGGCCATGTTGACTCTGCAGGTTTTTAGGCAGAGTAGTTGCTGTTTACCCGCACTTGGTGCAGGTTTGCTTTTCGCCCTTCCTTGGGCATTGTTGTTTTTACTCTAGTTGTACTCTCTTTACTTTACCTTACCTGCTTTTACCTTACTTTCCTTTTTAGCACTTGCATTCCCTTTTCCTTGCTCTGAGGTGTTCTATTTTTCTTCTGAACGCCTCAGGTTCTGGGCGGTAGCCAGTAGGTGGCTGTTGCTGTGGTGCTGTTGGAGGTCCTTCTGTTGCCTGTTGAGACTCTCTTGAGTCATTGTGAGGTAGTTTTACTGCACTTCCTACAGACATACATACTTGCCAGTGGGTTCGTGTCAGCTGTTGGCGCCCCTGGTAGTTTCACCTTTTGCACTAGATATGTTTACTTTTACTGCTACCCTGTCTTTGGGGACCTAGTTTATTTGCTCTGGGAAGTTTTGTGCTAGGTTGCTAGCTATTTTTAAAACTATAAAACCTCAACTATATTATATATATACAGCATGATCAGCATGATTTTCTAAAAAGAACTCACTTAGCGTACTTTCTTAATTACGTATAACAAATGAATTTTCCTATATATGTATAAATTAAAACTAGAGTTTTGGTTCAGCGTAAGGGTCCTTCGGGATCACTTATGCGCTCATTTAGGATGTTGACATAAATGAAGTATTTTCCGCTACGTATAAAAATCAGTTTTGAAACCGTGGACTCTTTGGTCCACTGAGCCGAGGGATACGGCCAATAAATAAATCAAGTTTTTATAATCAAATAAGTCATGATTTGAAAGGATTTGGAGTGCCGCCTGAACGTCGGCAGTTATCCCCTGCTCGACGTGGCATCACAGCGCGTAGATTTTCTCTTACTCTGATTTAATAAATAGTGAGAAAAATGCGGGTTGTGACAGTTGGTATCAGAGGGAGGTTGCTCGACAAGTTGGTCGGGCAACCTTTCCTTGTTTGTATTAGATGTTTAGAGTCATATCATACACACACCGACATGTCATCAGCACGTCTTGGCTGAAGCACGAACACTGCACTACACTCATAGCATAACATGAAGTATACGGGGCATATTATGTAATATGAAATGCATAATATGTGTTTGTATATGGATCCACCATAGGGGCAACATGCGAGGGTTATGTATTATGGGGTGCATAACCTCACCGCATGGATGCGACTAGCACGTTTTCCTTTTCGTTGCATGAGAATGTTATGTATTATGGGATGCATAACATTTTCATGTGTACGCCGCCATGGCATGCATTAGGGCCCTTTTTAGAATGCATAGCACAATCATGCATAGCATAACATTGCATAAGCACAACGCGCCAAGCTAAAGGCTTGCAGGATGACATGTGTACACACATAATTTTTGAGTCAAAAATAATATAAATTCATGCATTCCCGATCTAGGCACAAGAGTTAGAGGGATGGTGGTGAACCATCTTAGGCTAAGCATATCATTCCTTTTGTATTAAATAAAATAAAATCTCAGAGCAAGTATAGCAGTAGAAGATCATATTTATGTATGTATTGTCTGTACCTTTTGTCTAATCCTAGGAGTTTAGCTAAGTTCTAATTGTTTGATCTGTTTTAATTTTTTTTTTTTATATATAGCATGCCGCCGAAGCGTAGAGTGACGAGGTCGACTCCCCAGTCTGAGGGTGAGTCCTCCGGTGCTCAAAGTGATGCGTTGGTGGAAAGCCTGAGGCAGAGTAACGAGGCCTTATCAAGGCAGGTGGTGGAGTTGCAGGCCCAGATGCAGTCCTTTTTATCCGGAGCGGCGGGTCAGACTCCGGGAGTTCAGGACCCCGCCGTGGGTACAGCTGTCCTAGCCCCTCCTGCCCCTCCTGCTCCTCTCGTGCCTCCAGTGGTGGTGCCCCCCGGGATGGCTTTCATCTCCCAGTTTCAGCGGCTGCGACCTCCTACCTACGATGGTGAGGCGGACTATATGGTACTGGATGACTGGGTGATCTCCATAGAGGAGATGTTTCACTACTCTGGGGTGACTGAGGACCAGAAGGTGATGTTAGCAGCCTATCAGCTGAAGGGGCTAGCGAAGGGCTGGTGGATGCGAGAGAAGGAAGGCATGGTGGGAGGATGTACTTGGGCATCCTTCAAAGAGATCATGATGAGGAAGTTTTTACCGTCAGTAGAGCGAGACAGGCTGATGAATGACTTTCTTCATCTGAAACAGCGTCAGCTCACCATCAACGAGTACGAGATTGAGTTTAGCAAACTCAGTCGATTTGCTCCGAGTTTGGTGGCTACTGAGGAGGACAGAGCAAAGCGTTTTCTGGGTGGCCTCAGGAGCGATGTCCAGCAGCTTGCGGTTGCTCACGGCGCAGTTACTTATGCGGGAGCAGTTGAGGCCGCTTTGAAGGTAGAGGCTATCGAGAACGCGAAGCAGCGCGGACAGCAGGCGAGAAGCGAGAAGAGGAGGTCAGTTGAGGAAAAGGGTCCCCCGGTTCTTGGTGCTGCTTCTGAGAAGAAGAGCAAGGTAGGGTGCAGTTTCTGTGGCCATCCGGGCCACCCAGCTGAGAGGTGCTTCAAGAGGGCAAGGGTCCAGAAGAAGGAGCATGTGCATGCTATCCAGGGTGCTCCTATGAGGGATGTTCCTTGTCCTGTCTGCAAGCGACCCGGTCACGATGCTGCTCAGTGCTGGTCCAAGGATCGTGTTTGCTACCAGTGTGGCCAGAAGGGCCATATTAAGTCGAGGTGCCCTCAGGTTCAGTCCGCTCTTCATGCTGTTCCGCTTCAGGCTTTACCTCCGCCTCAGCCGGTGGACAAGGGTAAAGGGAAGCTGAATGTGGTATCTTCAGCGGAGGCTGAGGCTTCGGCGCAGGTCATTTCAGGTAACCCCCCCCCCTCGCTTGACTTTCTCTTTTGTAGCAGTTTTAGTGTTGCTATTGTTTTGTTAATTGCTTGTGCGTTTAATATTTTGTTTGTGTATAGGGAAATTTAAGGTAAGGAACCGCTGGGCCCGCGTTCTGTTTGACTCAGGTGCTACCCACTCCTTTGTGGCTAGGGCCTTTGTCGAGCGGTGCCAGTGGGTTCTTGATCGTGTTGGTGGTGCCTTTAGCGTCAAGTTCCCCTCGGGTGAATCCGTGATATCAGATCAGGGCATTCTGGACTGCCCTATTTTGTTGGGGGATTATCTGGTCAAGGCTGATCTGAAGGTTATAGACCTGGAGGATTTCGATGTCATCCTGGGTATGGACTGGCTGTCCCGATATGATGCAGTGATTCAGTGCAGGGGAAAGCGCTTGGATTTCAGGAAGGACAGCGGTCAGCCTGGGAGTGTTTTCGGTGATTCGCGTCGGGACTCTCCGGCGATTTCTGCGGTATGTGCTCAGAGGGTTTTTCCTGCTAGCTGTTTTGCTTGTTTAGTCTCAGTGTTGGGGACTGTTAGCAGTGTGCCGCTTTTGGATGAGATTCCGGTTGCGCGAGAGTTTCCTGACGTGTTTCCTATCGATCTTCCCGGTCTTCCTCCAGACAGGGATGTGGAGTTCGTGATTGATTTGGAGCCTGGTACGCGCCCGATTGCCAAGGCGCCGTATCGGATGGCCCCGCGGGAGCTGGAGGAGCTTCGTACTCAGCTTGATGAGTTATTGGAAAAGGGCTTCATAAGGCAAAGCTCGTCGCCCTGGGGTGCTCCGGTTCTCTTTGTGAAGAAGAAGGATGGTTCGATGCGCCTTTGTATCGACTATAGAGAGTTGAACAAAGTCACCATCAAGAACAGGTATCCACTGCCCAGAATCGACGATTTATTTGATCAGTTGCGTGGCAGTTCAGTATTTTCGAAGATAGACCTCCGTTCGGGTTACCATCAGCTTAGGATCCGAGAGTCGGATGTTCCACGGACGGCTTTCCGATCGAGGCATGGTCATTTCGAGTTCCTGGTCATGTCTTTTGGGCTGACCAATGCGCCTTCAGCATTTATGGACATGATGAACCGGGTGTTCAAGGACTTTCTGGACAAGTTTGTCGTCGTGTTCATTGACGACGTTTTGATTTATTCTCGGAATGCGGCGGAGCATGATCAGCATTTGCGGTTGGTGTTATCAGCATTGAGGGATCATCAGTTGTACGCCAAGCTGAGCAAATGTGAGTTCTGGTTGCCTCAGGTTTCCTTCCTGGGTCATGTGGTGAACAAAGATGGTGTTTCAGTGGACCCGGAGAAGATCTCAGCAGTGATGGATTAGAGTAGGCCGAGCACACCCAAGGAGATCAGGAGCTTCTTGGGGTTGGCCGGCTATTATAGAAGATTCGTCGAGGGCTTTTCTACCTTGGCAGCGCCCTTGACAAAGCTGACGCAGAAGCATGCGGCATTTGTTTGGAGTGATAAGTGCGAGGAGGCCTTTCTGGAGCTGAAGAGCAGGTTATGTTCTGCCCCTGTGTTGACCTTACCGGCGGAGGGACAGGACTATGACGTTTATGTGGATGCCTCGCATGTTGGGCTCGGTGGCGTGTTGATGCAGGAAGGGAAGGTGATCGCTTATGGGTCTCGTCAGTTGAAGATTCATGAGCGGAACTATCCTACGCACGACCTCGAGTTCGCAGCGGTGATTTTTGCCTTGAAGCTGTGGAGACACTTACTTTATGGGGCCCAGTGCAGGATCTTTACCGATCATAAGAGCCTGAAGTACGTGTTCACTCAGAAGGAGCTGAATTTGCGCCAGCGGCGGTGGCTTGAGTATGTTGCTGATTATGATGTTGAGATTCAGTACCATCCGGGCAAGGCCAATGTGGTGGCCGACGCCTTGAGCCGGAAGACGGGGAAAGTCTTCAATCTCACCGCGGATCGTTTAGTGGAGGAGTTTCTATTGATGGATATCACCGCAGGACGCTGTGAGTTACAGAGCAGTTTGGTAGTGGCAGAGCCGTCATGGATTTCTCTCACCCGATTGCACAGAAAGAGGACCCGGATTTGTTGCACTTGTACCTCAGAGCTGAGAGGGGAGAGTTGCCAGATTTCTCCATCGACGAGGCGGGTACTTTGAAGTACCGCGGCAGGTTTTGCATCCCCGCAGTTGGAGACATCAGAGTATTGGTTTGCAAAGAGGCTCACGGATCCAGTGTTTCCTACCACCCGGGATCTACGAAGATGTACCATGATCTGAAGCAGATCGCCTGGTGGTATGGGATGAAGGGTGATATAGCTCGTTTTGTCTCGGAGTGTTACACTTGCAGGCGGGTGAAGGCCGACCATGGGAGGCCTGGTGGCAAGTTGGCACCTTTAGAGATCCCGACTTGGAAGTGGGAAAGCATCTCGATGGATTTCATTACAGGCTTACCGAGATCTCCGAGAGGGTTTGATTCTGTTTGGGTGATCGTGGACCGATTGACGAAGTGTGCGCACTTCGTACCATATAAGATCGATTACTCGATGAAGAAGATTGCTGAGTTGTACTTGGATGAGGTCGTCAGATTGCACGGCGTTCCAGTTAGCATCGTTTCAGATCGAGACTCTCGGTTTACATCTCGTTTCTGGAGGAGTTTGCAGGAGGGTTTGGGCACTGATTTGAGGTATTCCACAGCTTACCATCCGCAGACCAACGGGCAGACCGAGCGTGTGAATCAGATTGTGGAAGATATGATCCGGTGCTATATTCTTGATCATGGAGGTGCGTGGGATGAGCGTTTGCGGCTCATGGAATTTGCCTACAACAACAGCTACCAAGAGAGTCTACAGATGGCTCCCTTCGAGGCGTTGTATGGAAGGCGCTGCAGAACCCCTTTGTTTTGGGCCGAGGCCGGTGAGAGGCCTGTTTTGGGTCCTGATGCGCTCGAGGAGATGGAGGTTTCCGTGAAGCTCATTCGGGAGAAGCTTCGAGTTGCTCAGGAGAGGTATGAGAAGAACGCCAATCGGCGTAGGTCCGATTTGGAGTTTTCAGTGGATGACTTGGTCTTCTTGAAGGTGTCTCCGATGGTAGGAGTGAAGAGGTTCGGCAAGAATCGGAAGTTGGATCCGAGATTTGTGGGCCCGTTCAGGATTTTGGAGCGTATTGGTGTGGCTGCTTATAGGCTGGATCTGCCAGCTAGCTTCCCGGGGGTTCATAATGTCTTTCATGTGAGCCAGTTGCGGAAGTGCGTGCGGAGCAGTGGGCAAGTCTTGGACGCTGTGCCCCAGTTGGAGCCCAATCTCTCGTATGTCGAGGTGCCGGTCCGCATCTTGGAAGCTCAAGCTCGAGTGTTGCGGACGAAGTCTATTCCTATGGTGAAGGTTCTTTGGAAGAATCAGGATTTGGAGAGCGCGACTTGGGAGCTAGAGTCGGCTATGAGGGAGGCTCACCCTCATTTGTTCCCCTGAGTTGTCGGGTACGTTCCCTTTCTGGTAGTTTGTTTCTTTCCTTCTGTTGTAGGAGTAGTTCTCGCAAAGTTTCGGGTCGAAACTTTTTGTTAGGGGGAGTGACTGTAACGCCCCCGAATTTTCGATGATTTATTTTAAATCCTTTTTCGGCGTTACGTTGACGTTTTCCGTCTCGAGCCGTTGTTAGAGTACCTCGCTAGGTGTTCTTAGAGGTTTAGCCTGTTTGCGGGTTTCCCCAGCTAGCCGGTGTCTGTTTTGGAGACCCGGTTGAGCCTTTCAGGGAATTCTCGTGTTTGGCTTCGGGCGAGGTTAGCTCGAGTTTTGTTCGTCGGAAGTCGTTTTTGACTTCGCCGTTGTTCTCGTAGCCCGGGTTTTTAGCTACGGTGCGATTTTGGTCGAAATCCGAGGACGTCGCGTTTTCGCGTCGTTTTGGCGGTAGTTGGTTTGTGCGAGTCGTCATTTTTCTATGACGGCATGTCTCTTGGCGCATGTGTCGCGTGGCGCGCGACTCGTGCGAGCCGGTGTGGTTATTGTTTGGTGTGCGTGTTGTACGTGTGAGGTTATTAATATTTGCTCGTGCGTGTGCGTGCATGCGGGGTGGAAATTTAATGCGCGTATGCGTACATGTTAAAGTTATGTTGGGGTTAGTGTTTGGTTAATTAGGCTATTATTATGTTTCTTATTTCTTTAGTCTATAGTTAGTATGAATGTTTATTAGGTTGTATTAGTTACTTAGGTTATTAAATTTAATTTTTATAAACCTATTAATTATAATTAATACTAAACCCTCCCCTCCCCCTAATAAAAACCTAAGCAGCCGTTCCCCCCCCCCCTTTATAAAAAAAACTGCAGCCGGCCCTTGATAAAAAAAAAAACCGCAGCTTTCTTCCCCCCTCCTGTGCGAAATCCCGAGCCCGAGCGGAAACCGCCCTAGCCGGCCCCTTCCGCCGCCCGCCGCCGGCAGCCCCGACCTCCCCTTCCCGATCCGAGCCCGGATCTGAGTTCCCCTCGCCGAGAGCTTCGATCCTTGGTATGCTATCGAACCTTTCCTCCATGTTTTCATTTGATTTCGTTTTGGGATTTCTCTTTGTTTTTGGATATTCTTGCTCCTTGATGATTAGAATGCAATATTAGGTATTTTGGGTGGTTGTTGGAGCCTTCGTGCTCTTGGAAATTCCGCCATAGCGCCGTTGTGCCGGCGAAATTTTTGGTGATCCGTGCGAGGCAAGTGCTTCTCCTCTTTTCGCCGTTTGGCCTCTCGTTTGTTCAATTTCCTTGTTAATTTCATATATTCTTGCAAATTATAATTTGTTAATTTAACTTCCCTTAACCTAATCCCTATTGGAACGCGCTAGAAAAAAATTAGGATTTTTATCCTCCTGCTAGTAGCTTCCGATTTAGGACGGCGTCGCGGTAGGTGTGTAGCGTAGATGTGGGTTAGCGTCGGGTTGAGTTATGATAGGCCTAGGTGTAGGTCTAGGGTTTGGGGTTTTTGCCTAGTTTGCCTATTTGAGGTGTTTAGGTGTAATTGTGCACGCACGGCCTATGGTCGTGCGTCTTTTAAATCGTGCGACCCAATGTCGGTGCTCGTACGCTAGGCTTAGGATCGAGTGAGTGTACTCACTCGCAGCGGCGTTGCGTAATCGCAACGACTAATCCCTTAGCGTTGATTTCTCCCCGAGTGTTTTGCTCGTGTATCGAGAGTCCCTTGTCGGCTGTTACTTTTCGAAGGCCGAATCGTGGGTTGTGGTCAGTAGTGGTGGTGGATGGCTCTTTTAGGGGTTGTGTGGCGTGATGTAGCCTTGACCGCACTCTTTACCTTGACCCGAGTAGTTTTCTGGGCAAGTGAGTGATGGGTCTTTTGTGCCTTCACGTGTCAACCCTTGAGCAATTTGTTGACTTGGAATTAGTGGTTGGGCGATTTGGAACGTTTTCAACCTGATTCCAAGTTTCTTGTTTTTGCTACTGCCGCCTCTCACAATTTAGGATGTTAGGCGTTTCTTCCGTAGGTGTTGCAGCATTTTTTTTGGCATCATGGCCATGTTGACTCTGCAGGTTTTTTAGGCAGAGTAGTTGCTGTTTACCCGCACTTGGTGCAGGTTTGCTTTTCGCCCTTCCTTGGGCATTGTTGTTTTTACTCTAGTTGTACTCTCTTTACTTTACTTTACCTGCTTTTACCTTACTTTCCTTTTTAGCACTTGCATTCCCTTTTCCTTGCTCTGAGGTGTTCTATTTTTCTTCTGAACGCCTCAGGTTCTGGGCGGTAGCCAGTAGGTGGCTGTTGCTGTGGTGCTGTTGGAGGTCCTTCTGTTGCCTGTTGAGACTCTCTTGAGTCATTGTGAGGTAGTTTTACTGCACTTCCTACAGACATACATACTTGCCAGTGGGTTCGTGTCAGCTGTTGGCGCCCCTGGTAGTTTCACCTTTTGCACTAGATATGTTTACTTTTACTGCTACCCTGTCTTTGGGGACCTAGTTTATTTGCTCTGGGAAGTTTTGTGCTAGGTTGCTAGCTATTTTTAAAACTATAAAACCTCAACTATATTATATATATACAGCATGATCAGCATGATTTTCTAAAAAGAACTCACTTAGCGTACTTTCTTAATTACGTATAACAAATGAATTTTCCTATATATGTATAAATTAAAACTAGAGTTTTGGTTCAGCGTAAGGGTCCTTCGGGATCACTTATGCGCTCATTTAGGATGTTGACATAAATGAAGTATTTTCCGCTACGTATAAAAATCAGTTTTGAAACCGTGGACTCTTTGGTCCACTGAGCCGAGGGATACGGCCAATAAATAAATCAAGTTTTTATAATCAAATAAGTCATGATTTGAAAGGATTTGGAGTGCCGCCTGAACGTCGGCAGTTATCCCCTGCTCGACGTGGCATCACAGCGCGTAGATTTTCTCTTACTCTGATTTAATAAATAGTGAGAAAAATGCGGGTTGTGACAGGTCACCCTTCAGCGAGTTGATTGTCTCAACTCCCGTTCCTGAGGGGTTTAGAGAACCTGACATGACTTACTATACCGGGAAGGATAACCCCGTATAGCACCTACAGTGGTTCGAAGATATGGTCTCTATCAGGCCGATGAGGGATAGATTCAAGTGTCTCCTCTTCGCGATCACGTTGAAAAACAAGGCAAGGGATTAGTTCTATCAACTCTTAGCGAGATCGATCTATGGGTTCGAAGACTTAAGCCGAATTTTTCAGCTTCGCTTCTCAACTTCTAAAAAGAGGAGTAAGAGTCTCGAGTCCATCTTCCTGATAAGACAGAGGTCGAAGGAGTCATTGGCCCAATAAGTGGACAAGTTCTAAGAAGAGATCCTGAACATCCACGAGAAGTCGGGTTATGCCCTCCAGATGGCGTTTACAATGGGGTTACGTGAGGGGTTCTTCAGGATGAGTCTGACCCGAAAGGCCCACCTATCCTTCGAGGAGCTAATGGAAAGAGCAGTAGAGGAGATAGCAACTGAGACGGCCAACCCGGCATTTGTCAAAAAGTTGTCAAGGTTAACAGAGGCAGATTCGAAGGAGCAAGGTGGCTCGATGCATCATGAAGGAATAAGGAGAGAAGAGTAGAGAGCTCATGGATTCCAGGGACCTCAGGAAGGTCCGGAGCCAGTTGGAGGCAATAGGGAGGGCCCATTCAGGGTCCAGGAAGAGGCCTCGTCAAGGGTGGGGGGAACTTTCATGGAGGTCAAGGGAGGTTAAACTTCTAGAGGCAAGTCCCTAGACAGCTCCTACCCCCACCGCAGCAATCCATGATAATAGGAAGAGGGGGAAGAGGTAACGGGAGAGATCACCCAGCTCGTCGAAGAAGGGGAGGAAGAGTGTTGTCGTACTGTGACTTCCACTAGGTAGAGGGTCACACCATAGCTACCTGCCCCGAATTCCTGAAAGTGATAGGCTAAATGCCCAGCCCAGCAGCAGCCGCCGGTACGGTTGAATAAGTTATACCCAGAGTATGGGGAGATGACGTATGTGAGGACCGGGTCAACGTAGGACCCCGAGGAGTTATAGGAGTGATCCACGGTGGAGTGGGGATCGAGGACACTCGAAAATCAAGTCTCTATGTCATGTACCGTCAGAGCATCGCTTCGACATCCATGACCCCACCCCTAGAGGAGAAGATAACCTTCTCAATGAAGGACATGCCGGATCATGAGGATTCGTTCAGCGATGCGCTGGTCATCTAGACAGTCATCGAAGGCTACACCGTCTCCCAGATCTTGGTTGACAACGGGAGCTCCGTCAACGTTATTTCAAGAAGGAGTTTGATGAGATGAAAGTGGAACCAAGGAGGTTGTTGGCCTCAGACGGACCCCTGTTCGGATTTCCAAGGGAAGGAAGGAGGTAAAAGGTGGAGTCGGACTCCAAGTGAAGTTGGGGGGCCTCAAGGAACTGTCGGTTCATTATTGTTGATGCTCTGAGCAGTTATAATGCCATCTTCAGAATACCCCTCATCAGTGCCTTCTGTTGTGTGTCCTCGTCATTTCACCAATGCCTCAAGTTTAGTACTGGACGGATCCAAGTCAGGATCAGGGGAGACCCCAGGATGGAAAGGTAGTGCTATGTCACGACCGTCAACACCATCTCCTGGCTAGCCAGGGTAGAGGAGATGAAGAAGATCATGGAGAGCTTGAGCAGAATAGAGGTATCAAAAGAAAAGGAGGCGAATGACGACCATCATGCCCAGGTAGCCTGAAGAAACCTTGTTTTGGTAAAGTCTTTTCTCTTTTATGTTTTTGTAATGAGCTCTACCCCTGACCAGCTGATTCAGGAGGTCATGTATCTTAAAAATTTCCCCGTTTGAGGATGTTAAATTTAGTATGTTTCGAATGACGTGCCTAATCTCACCCAGACTCCCACTAGCTTGATAGGTCGAATGTGCCTCAGTGGAGAGAAGGTTCCAACCCCGAGAGGATCTCCTCACCCAGGCTCCCACTAGCTGGATAGGTCGAATGTGCCTCGGTGGAGAGAAGGTTCTAACCCCGAGAGGATCTCCTCACCCGGGCTCTCACTAGCTGGATGGGTAGAATGTGCTTCGGTGGAGAAAATGTTCCAACCTCGAGAGGATCTTCTCATCCAGGCTCTCACTAGCTGGATGGGTCGAATGTGCCTCGGTGGAGAGAAGTTTCAATCCCGAGAGGATTTCCTCATCTAGGCTCCCACTAGCTGGATAGGTCGAATGTGCCTCAATGGAGAGAAGGCTCCAACCCCAAGAGGATCTCCTCATCCAGGCTCTCACTAGCTGGATGGGTCGAACATGCCTCGGTGGAGAGAAGGTTATAACATCGAGGGGGTCTCACCACCCAAGCTCCCATTAGCTGGCATGACAGGTTGACCCCTCGGGGAGGTTAAGTGAATTCTATCCAGAGGAGATCTCGCCACCCAGGCTCCCATTAGCTGGCATGGAAGGTTGACCCCTCGGAGAGGCTAAATATTTTTGGCTCCTACAGTGCTACACTCAGCGAATACATTGGGTTGGATGTTTATTTCCAAGCGTAGAACTCGCTTGAAAAGAGCGGGGATTGTATACAATCCCATATTCACGGAGTGGGGTCCCCAAGCAAGCGCATTGTGTACAACCATTTAGCTTTTGCCCGGCCCCTTGAGGGTATCGCCCGACCTAGTACTCAGGGGCCTCGACGAGACAGCTCCCAAGGGTCTCGACATAACTCCCAAGGGTCTAAGAGAGACAGCTCCTAGGGGTCTCGGCGAGACAGCTCTCAGGGGTCTCGACACAGCTCATAGGGGACTCGGCGAGACAGCTCCCAGGGGTCTCAGCACAACTCCCAGGAATCTCGGAAAGACAACTCCCAGGGGTCTCCGCGAGACAGCTCCCAGGGGTCTCGGCGAGACACCTCCCAGGGGTCTCGGCGTGACAGCTCCAAGGGGTCTCGGCACAGCTACCAGGGGTCTCGGCAAGACAGCTCCCAAGGGTCTCAGCGAGATAGCTCCCAGGGGTCTCGGCGAGTCAACTCCCAGGGGTCTCGGCGAGACAGCTCTCAGGGGTCTCGGCGAGACAGCTCCCAGGGGTCTCGGCGAGACAGCTCCCAGGGGTCTCGGCGAGATAGCTCCTAGAGGTCTCAGCATGACAGCTCCCAAGGGTCTCGGTAGGAGGCCGACACCCTCCCCGGCCCCTTGAAAGTCTCTCCCGGCTTGAGTAACTCGCTCAGCTTAAGGGCCTCGCCCGACTTGAGTAACTCGCCCGACTTGATTAGCTCGCTCGGCTTGAGGGTCAACTATTTTGCCCCGGTGGGCTGCGAATAGCTGTTCAAAACAGCGGAATTACTCTTTCTGCAGACCAATTACTGAAAATCTATAAATAGATCCTTGGGGTGCCTTGGAGAGAAATCCGTTTTCACCAATCTTCATCTTCTTCCTTAATTCTCCAAGGCACCTAGCTCAGCATTGGTTAGGGAGGGGGAGATCTCAAAGGTCTTCCGGGTGTGAGGTGGGACCTCCACACTAGAGCCAAGGGTTATTTTTCAAATACAAGTCTCTTACTAAGGGACGGTTTGGGAGAAGTAGGTGTGAGCTGCACCCCTAGGTCCGAACTTTAGGTGGAACCGAATCTCGATTTCAATACCTAAAACTCTACATGAGAGACTGAGACACATGAACTATAGGAAAATGTTCCAAATAGCTAGAACTCATCAGATCACATTAGACACTAAAAACCAACCTGAGAAATGTTAAGTGTGTGCTCAGATTATGATCACTAAAAAACTTTTTAGTACGGTTACTAGGAGCACAATACTCCTAGAGTATATACATTCTGACATATGTGACTTTGAAAGTTTTGTCACCAAAGGAGGAAGAAAGTATATGATCACATTTATAGATGATTACTCTAGGTTCTGTCATATTTACCTTCTTAAAACTAGAGATGAAGCGTTTGAAAAGTTTTGTCTTTTCAAAATCAGGGTAGAAAACCAACTAGACAAAAAAAATTTAGAAGTGATAGAGGAGGAGAATACATGTCCAGTGAGTTTAGATATTTTCTTGTCTCTCAAAGAATCATAGTAGAAACCACTTCTCCTTACTCACCTCAATCGAATGGTATATCCAAGAGAATAAATAGTACGTTAACAGATATGTTGAATTCTATGCTCCTCGCTGCTAGCATGTCTACTATTTATTGGGGAGATGCAGTTTTAACTGCAAACCACATTCTGAACAAAATCTCTCATGCTAAGTTAGAGGTCAAACCCTACGAGCTTTGATTTAAGAGACCACTGTCTATAACTAGACTTAAGACTTGGGGTTGTATAGCCTATGTTAGGATTTCCGACCCTAAAAGGTCTAATCTTGGACCTAGGGCCAACACGTATGTCTACTTAAGTTGTGTTGAGGATAGTACTGTAGATAGATTCTTAGACATTTTCAATAATATAATTATATAATCTAGGGATGCAGTGTTCTTTGAAGATAAATTCCTTTAAGATAAGAATCTGTCACTCCTAGGTATGCAAGCAACTATTACTGAGGAACATCCTGAATCAGTACTGAGCACCTTCTATTCAGTTCCAATAGACAATAATGGCCTAGAGTCTAGAAGGACTTCAGTGAGAGAGAGAACTCTCAGAACCTTCGGTAGTGATTTAGTCACTTACCACGTCGAGGTTGATCTATCTACCTATAAAGAAGCAATGAGATCAAGAGATTCACTACTCTGGAAAGAATCTATAGATGAAGTGATGAACTCTCTACTTCAAAACAACACATGTATGTTAGATAATAAGTCAAAAGGAGCTAAAACTATAGGGTGTAAGTTGGTTCAGAAAAAAAACTCAATCCTGATGGTAGCGTAGCTAAGTATAAAGCACGTCTGGTGGCTAAAGGTTTCACACAATTTAGTTGGGTGGATTACTTTAACATATATTCACCAGCCTGTCACTTAGCAATCATTATGATACTCCATGTTATTGCGTCTATTGAGAACTTTATTGTTCATCAAATAGATGTTAAGACTGCATTCTTGAATGGAAATCTGACTGAAGAGATATACATGAGTCAACCTGAAGGCTTCATAGTAGAAGGTCGCGAAAGTAAGGTCTGTAAGTTAATCAAGTCATTATACGGACTAAAACAAGCACCAAAATTATGTCATGAGAAGTTTGAATATAGCGTAAAGAATATGAGATTCATGTTAAGTTTCTCTGATAAATGTTTTTATATACGTCATATATCAAATAAAGTCACTATAATATGTTTGTATGTGGATGATATACTGATTCTTAGTTTTGATCAATCTGAAGTGGATAACGTTAAGTTAGGACTAATGAAAGAGTTTAGAATTAAAGACTTCGGTGTAGCTAAAACTATACTAGGCATGCAAGTGAGCTTTGAGAAAAATGGTATTTCCCTAAGTCAAAGCCACTACATAAATCCATGTTGGATACGTGAGGATACAGTAAAAGTAGAGCATTAGAGATATCATATGATTATGACAACTGCTTAAAGCCCAATAAAGGAGCTGCGGTTAGACAGTTAGATTATGCTAAACTGATTGGTAGTCACATATATGCTATGGTCTGCACTAGACCTGGCATAGCCTTTACGGTCGACATGTTGAGTGGATTCACTAGTAATCAAGCCAAGACCATTGGGATGCCCTCGATAGGCTAATGAGATACATAAAGTACACCCAAAAGTTTGATTTATGTTACCATAGTCGTCCTCTAGTCCGAGAAGGATATTCTGATGCATTATGGTGCTCAGAAATAAATGATAGCAAGTCAAATAGTGGATTAATATTCATACTAGGAGGAGCAGCTGTAGAATGGAAGTCCAAGAGGCAATCATGTATTGCACTATCTTCTATGAAATCCGAACTCTACGCTCTAGCTTCAACGGGAGAAGAAGCAGAGTGGATAATAGATTTGGTGATGGACATTCTACTGTCGAGGCTGAAATTGAGTTCTGTTACAGTTTACTGCGACAATCAAGCCACTAAAATGATTGCTACAACACTTTGTTCAATAGCAAAAGTAGACAACTATGAATGAAACAAGCCTAGTTGACCTCCCTCACGATTCAAGAGATTATTACCCTAATTAATGTTAGGTCAAAAAATAATATTATAGATGACTTGACAAAAGGCTTAAATAGAGCTCTCATAATCAAAACATCGTGCGAGATGTGATTAAAGTTCATAGAAATTTGAAACTTTCCTCTTATGTTTATGTTTTAATGATAAGAGTCTATTGCTGCAACATTCAAGCATCTAATAATAGATTGAAAATCTCAAATAATTTCTTGATGAAAGCCCAAGATGATTGGATGCTAGTCATTTCACATTTGATGACTTAAAATCTTTCTCATTATTAGTTGATTCGAGAATTATTCAACTGGGAATAGAAAGTCATTGTGTGAGTTAATCTAATATTAGTGATCATAGCACATTATTTCACATTTGATAATGTTGCAAATGACAGTGTGTCAAGTCATATGATAAGGTACATAGTGGTCACTAATGAGTAAGATAACAATGTGTGATTTATTAAAATCATAACTTTATTGGTCCTACTGAGACTGGATGAAGATGCTGACAGTGTTACTTCACTACTATTACAAGTACTAAGCTCATTTAGATAGAGCTAGTTTACTTTGATACGTCACTGCATATGTTTATGAATTCATGGAGTCTAACTCATAAAATTCTTTGCAGGCACTGGTGAAGATGGAGAAGAGAAAGTCGATTTTGACATGGATGCTGATGATCTACTCTCCGAGTATAAGAGTAGAATTATTATACGTTTTGATCCATTGTAATTTTTTTTTAGACTTTTTTATTCCTAAGTAGCACTTTATGTATTGATGTTTATATTACTGTTTTTGAAAACTCAAACTTATGTTTAAATGTGCTAACTATTCTTGAAATGTGTAAAGTCGAAAACTTTTCTTTTTTTACTCTACTTTCTACACTCCGAGACGTATACGTTATTTGTCACAAATATAAGATGAGATTGTTAATATATATTTGGACAATTAACGGGTTCGGAGGCTTAACGGGTCGGGTCGGATACACGAATATCCAATACCTGTAGTTACTCCTAGGGTTTGTCTATTTATACCCACCTAGGGGCAACGGAGAGGGGATTCCACTTTGATCACCATCCGGATGGTTCGAGCAAGCATAACAATAGTTTTGTTCTGCACGGCCGTAAATAGGTACATTTAAAATTGAATTTTTTGACGTGAAAATAATGGGATGGGCGAACCCGCGCATGGTGGATTCACAATCCATGGGCAATAGTTTGATACATTCAACACACCATACTTTCAGTGCGTGGTACAAAATGTATAGCAAAAAATCTTAAATGTAAATTTCAGTCGTACTTTTCCACTAACATGCACGCTAACAAAATGTGCAGCAAAAATCTTACTATTTGATTTATATCAAACACTAGGAAAGATCAGGACGGGGATCCTCAAATATTCTCATTTGATTGTAGAATTTTTTAACTAAATAAAAATATAAAAATATGGGATTAATAAATCTGTCCAGCCAGCCTCAAATATAATTTTTTTCGTTTGTATGAACCAAGAAAATATGTATACTTTTTAAGCCATAAAGCATACGCCGTAACCGATATAACGACAGAAATTGTAAAAAAAAAATCTTTAATAAATTTAAATTACAACACACGGGAGGATTTTCAAACAGGTGTTTTCCATCTCTCTATCTCTCTCTCTCTCCTCCTTCGTCTCTTTTACCTCTCCTTCTCTATAAATAAGACATTTTTTCCGCCTCCTTCGTCTCTCACCTCCCCTTCTCTATAAAAAAGACATCTTTTCCACACTATTTTCCATCAAACCTGTCAAGCATTCCAGTCTCCATTAACGACCGCGCCATGGGCGGAGGCTCGAACAGAGTAGAAACCTTCCCGGAGTTCCAAGACCTGGAATCGCCACCCCAAATCTCAGCCCACGGCGTTCAGCCATTAGAGATTCACAAAGTAGCTTTCCAGAAGAAGCAGTCGACTTTTCGAGCCCTGAAGCAAGAGCTCGGAGAGATCTTCTTCCCCGACGATCCTCTGCATCAGTTCAAGAACAAGTCTTTCAGCAGAAAATTACTCCTCGCCCTCCAATACATTTTCCCAATCATTCAATGGGGCTCAGAGTACAATCTCCAGCTCCTCAAGTCCGACGCCATATCCGGACTCACTATTGCAAGCTTGGCAATCCCGCAGGTGATTAATTAATTGAACCATAAATTTGTCTTTAATTTCGTTTACTGGCGTGTTTAATTATTAATACAGTTTGATGGTGCTCTGTTCTCTCTGTTTCAATACTTTTGCAGGGGATAAGCTATGCAAAGCTGGCAAATTTGCCGCCCATTACTGGTTTATGTGAGTCTTTTTTTTAGAGTACTCTATTTCCCTGTTCTTTTATGCTCTGTTTTGCTTGAACTGAACTGAACCAAATGAAGGGGAAATACAATTTTAATGAAATTGAATTGGAATTTGTTTTTTCAGAGGGGGCCCGAGAGACACTGGCACCCTCATTATTTTTCAAAATAGTTAGTGTATTTGGATTCCTCTCGTCGAGACAATGAATTTTGACTACTTATACGTCAAAAACGGTGGACAGATGAGGGAGAAACGGCTCTGATAAGATTGAAACGTTTAATTTATTTATAAGAAAGTTGATGTCTTGTCTCCAATGTTAAAATTTATAGAATCCAGTGACGCATTCAAAAAAAATTATGCACCACTATTATCAATTTTTGCGCACCCCTATTATCAATTTGTGCATCCCCATTATTAATTTTCTGGATCCGCCACAGCTAATTAGGAAGAGATTGGGTCCAAAAAAAGGAATATATATACATATTTAGGAATAATTAATTACAAGACCTTTTATTTTTGGAAGTCAGCGTATTTATACGTTGCACCTCTCTTGCTTTTTAAATTACAAAAATCTCCCTGAAATTTACATTTCATTACATTCTTTCATTAAAAATGCTCCCTCAGCGTAAATTTTGAGGAGGTGGATGTTATGAAATGTAAACTTGCATTTGGAATTTTTGTAATATCAAAATTAAGAGGGGCGCAGCTTTTAATTTAGCACACTTATTAGAGGGAACTGGGAAGTTTCTGGCTGAAACTAGGAAAATTTTTAGATTTTAATGTTCGGACTTAGATGAAGACCTGAGATTACAGATCATGCGGTTCGGCTTCCCATATCCAAAAGTTAGAGCGAAAAAAGAGAGAAAATTAAAAACATACATCAGGTGTTGCAGCAGGGAGGTGTCACAACGTATCTGAAAGTTTTTAGAAAAACTCTCTCTGCAACCAAAAATGACTGAACGAGATACGAAAAAGACACCACACAATCGACTTGTATCCGAGAAATAGGAAGAGGGAGAATGAAGGTTTCAAGGAAGCTCCCAAAAAGTGAGGTGATATGAGGTGTCTACACTCATACCACCGAGTTTCTATTGATACGCAAATCCTGAGGGGTATGTAGTTGAGAACACCCAGTCCTTGCGAGATTGTCTCTATTGACCACGCAAATATGGCGATTTTTTCTTGGCGACTATGATGCCTTTGACCTGACGACTATGAAAACTATGGAAAGTTCTCACCCAGCTGACGAGATGTCGCCGATTGTCACATACCTAGCGAGTAACTTCGATACTCGTCTATGGTCTTCAGATGCTCCTGCTTGTTTTGACTTCGACTTGATCTTTGACTTCGACCTACATGACATGAGTAGAGCCACCCTTAATGAATAGATATTGTAACTGTCCTGATAAATGGTCAAAATAACATTAAAGTTCGCTTTTGAGAGAACAAATGGAGAGACTTGTTGGTTATAAATGTTGGGACTTCCGATCAGTGAAGCACAATCCCGGAACAATCTAATATATAGTCTCAAGAACCGGGCCTCCCGGGCCCGGGCTTTCGCGTCCTCGGCCCGGGCCCTGATTACAGCCGGGCCGGGCTTCTGACTCCGGGAGGGGGCCTGCTAAGGCCCCCAGGGCCGGGCCGGGCCCAGGCTTAGCCCGGGCTCTTTTTATTTTTTAAATATTGAAGTACAGCTGTATTTTAATGTTGAATACTTTTTGATTTGGGGGTCAAATTGGGAGTCTAAACGGCTTCAAATCAAAAAATGTTCAACATGAAAGTTGTAGATATCATCAAAATTTACAACTTTTATGTTGAACATTTCTCCTGAAAATGCCCCTAGAAGACGCAGTTCAAAAAGGCGCGTAAAAGCTGGGCTCGGGCTTAGCCCGGGCCTAGAAACCGGGCTTTGCCTGGCCCGGCCCGGGTACCGGGCCGGGCAAATGCTCATATATGGGGCCTTGTTAGGCCCCATGGCCCGGCCTGGACTCGGGGCGGGCCTAGCCGGGCTTTTACCGGGCCGGGCCCCGGGCCCGATTTTTATGCACACCCCTACAATAACAGAGTTTTGGTGCTTAAAATCAGCGAGAATAATATACATAGGAGCACCGGCCGCCAACAGCTCTCTCAAACACACCCTTCTATCAAATATTTTTAACACCCTCAGCACCAACATTACAAGTCTCCAATAGTCATGCTCAAATCTCTACTTGTTCCTCTGTCATCACACACGCAGATTCAAGTTTTGTGCCGCCATTGGTTTACTCTGTGCTCGGCAGCTCGAAAGATCTCGCGGTGGGGCCGGTTTCTATAGCATCTTTGGTGATGGGGTCCATGCTGAGAGATCAAGTCAATCCTGATCTAGAGCCCCTCTTGTATCTACAACTAGCTTTCACTGCAACCTTCTTTGCTGGTGTCTTCCAGGCTTCATTGGGTTTCCTGAGGTACAATTTATCAATTGGTTCAATGCTAAATTATTCACCATATGCAATGCTCGAATAGCTAGTGCACCGGCTGCATAAGTTTGACAATGTGGGACTATATTTCGATTCAAGAATTAATCGAGCTTGTTGATGACCGGCGACTGTAATTGCAGGCTGGGTTTCATCGTGGATTACTTGTCGAAAGCGACGCTGGTAGGGTTCATGGGAGGAGCGGCGATCATAGTTTCGCTGCAGCAGCTAAAGGGGCTGTTTGATATTGTTCACTTCACAACTAAGATGGACTTTGTATCGGTCATAGTTTCTGTTTTCAAAAATAGAACAGAGGTATACATTATGCTTAATTGCCAAGTGGCTTGGGCTAAACCCAAATAATCACAACTAATTAGCTGAACTATATACATATACATATATATATATACACACATAGGGTTAATTATCGGGATCTCCTCTGGGAGTTTGCATAATTACAGGTTGCACCCCTCTATCTTTCAAAATTATGTTTACCTTCTTTCTAAGTTTCTCTAGTTTACAAAAATATCCTTTCGTTAAAAATATGGATGGAAAATGATAAAATAGGTTAAATTAGTTTATTATGTTTTAATCTTTTTTTTTATAATGATTCTAGATTCATTACAAAGAGTAAAATTTAAAACACTTTTTTCAATGTATAGTTATTTCAAAGAATAAAACTGAAATATCATAAAATAATTTGACATTTTTGATCACTTTTCATCTCTATTTCAAAAAAAAGATCACACCTTCCAATATAAATTTATTATAAAAGATAAAATTAAATATCACAAAATAATTTGGCTCATTTTATCACTGTCTATTCATATTTCTAACCAAATGGACATTTTTGTAAACTAGGAAAACTTAGAGGGAAGCAACCAGAGAGGTCCCGATATTTAACCATATATAAACTATATGCACACATGCGCACATACATACATACATATATACATACATATTTGTGCTCTAATCAACCATACATATATTTATTTGTAATTTGTGCAGTGGGCATGGCAGAGTGTAGTCTTCGGCCTCTGTTTCTTGGCTTTTCTGCTGATAACAAGGCATATTGTAAGCTTCGTATTCCCAAAAGTTTCATTAAGATTAGTTTATCACTACAATATAATTTTTTAACCTCCACATCATCATCAATCATGTTATCTCAACTATTTTATATGGCCCCAAATATTTCGCCACTTTCTTTCGTGTAGAAAATGTCTGATTTGAGATAGAAAGGAGAAAATGAAAGAAAGAAATCAAAATGTATGAGGAATTGTGTTAGGAAATTATTTTTCTATTTAGGATATATTTTAGAGGGAGCTGACCATTGTAGAGAGATTAAGGCTCCGTTTGGCACGGTGGTAGCGATCATAAACGCATGGGTTAAACCGTCATTCATTAAGGATCGCCTAACAAATATCATCCGTTTGAACATAAAAGTGGATGAAATTTCTTAGGTGGGCGTTAACAAATGACAATTTAACCCTCGTTATTCATGACCGCCATCACTATGCCAAACGGAGCCTAAATGGTGTTCGTGGGCATAGCCCGCTTCCTGAGTCTAGAATTAGACATAAAATAACAAAAAGTGCATAAAAGCCCTTCATATAAAATGCATTATTCACTGAAATTCCTTATCTAACCCCATCTAAAGACAGAAAATAAACTTCACAAATTATTATTATCAGGACTCAAATCACCTCCAAGAAAATTAGAATCTGAACTTGCAGTCATTTCCATATTATTTTCTTATCAATATTTAAAAATTGTCATAAATGATTAGTATTGCTTGGATTATATAATGCACAACAATTGTTAAGTTAATTGAATATGATGCATGCAGGGAATGAAGAGGCCCAAGTATTTCTGGGTATCAGCAGCAGCACCGTTGACCTCCGTAATTTTATCAACCATCATTCTCTTTGCTCTCAAATCGCATGCACATGGCATCGATATTGTAAGTAAAGCAAATATTTAGCTCACTACTCTTTATACAATAAGCACACAAGAAATTATCAAATGAATCCTAACCCTTCCATCTTAATTTATCTGATTAATCGATGGTCTACATTTTAATACATAAAACTAACACAAAATCAAATATATATATATATATAACGGTGATGCATGAGGTCTCAGCGCGCAATGCCACCGCGCAATGACAATAGTACTCGATTATCGCTCAAGTGAATGCCGAGCACGTGTGTTACCCTTATAAAAAACCTCCACTGTTGTAAGTTTACATTTCACAAAATAACTACACAAAACCTCCCCTTAGCGCTTGCACGCATACTATGAAATATAAAATTACAGAACTTGAAATTGGTAGAAGTCCCTTTGACGAGGCCGGTCATTCACGGAGGACGATTGATAACCACCGCGTTCAAGACCGCCGCCACCGTGCCAAACAGAGCCTACGGGAAACTCAATTCAGCCGCACGGAGGAAGTGCAACCACAATAATACTGAGTTCCTACAAAAGAAATAAAATTCACTTCAATGTGATTCACCTCTAGGACAATGATCCAAACAATTTCAAACATCTACGCTGAAAGTAATCACCCAAAGAATGTGTGAATATATATGAATGTGTCTTAAGTAAAATGAATAAGGAGAGAGATAAATACTTAAAAGAACAATGAAGACTACCAGTGTGTTTGGAACATCAGCAGGACTCCATTTGCCCCAAAAGTGGTAGAAGATAAAGACGCTCCAAACAACACGGGAGGCTCTGTTGGCATTCCCCTTCCGTTAGTTAGAAAAGGCAAAAATTTCCAGTGTGGTTCCAATGTCCGCTGAAAAGGAGAACCTTCATTTGTCGTCAGGGCTCTATTTGCTGTCTAAATGGAGCCTCAGTGATGCTCCAAACATAGCCTACATCTTCTATGTAATGCAAATAATCATTTGAATGTTTTGGAACAGATTGGGCGGCTGGAGAAAGGTGTGAACCCTCCGTCGGCGGATATGCTATACTTCCAAGGCTCCTATCTGGGTCTTGTAGTTAAAACAGGAATTGTCACAGGAATCCTATCTCTGACAGTGAGTTTACAGCAAAAAAACTAGTTTTTTTTTCTCTATTCTACGTATCTTCGCCCATCCTCATTCTGATTTCACAGGAAGGGATAGCTGTGGGAAGAACATTTGCTTCTCTGAAAAACTACCAAGTGGACGGAAACAAGGAGATGATGGCCATTGGGTTAATGAACATGGCGGGCTCCTGCACTTCGTGCTACGTCACCACAGGTCCGAACCAATGAAAAACCGATTTATTCGTCATCGTAACATAGCACTTAGTATGATTTCCTCTAAAATGCGGCGAAATTACAGGGTCATTTTCTCGGTCGGCGGTGAACTACAATGCGGGATCCAAGACGGCGGCCTCCAACATAGTGATGGCATCCGTGGTGCTAATAACAATGCTCTTCCTGATGCCGCTCTTCTACTACACTCCAAATGTGATACTTTCAGTCATCATCTTAACCGCCGTCGTCGGGCTGATCGATTTCGGCGCTGCGGTCCGCTTATGGAAGGTCGATAAGCTCGACTTCATGGCTTGTCTGGGCGCCTTTTTCGGAGTCCTCTTCATCTCCGTGGAAATCGGCCTCATCGTTGCTGTAAGCTCTCATTTTCTCTACAAAGAAAGCCGATGCAAAACTAAGAACGTTATCAAAGCCTTTCTTCTGCTATTGTATCTTTCAGCTCGGCATCTCCATGCTCAAAATTCTGATACATGTGACGAGGCCGAACATCGTGATTTTGGGCAACATTCCAGGAACTCAGAACTACAGAAGTTTGGGACAATACAAGGAGGCTATAAGAATCCCCTCCTTCATCATTCTTGGGATCGAATCACCACTCTACTTCACCAATTCGATGTACCTACAAGAAAGGTCAGCTATCTCTATTCTCAACCTCTCATGCTCTCCAAATCTCAACATGTGCTTACCAAATATAGCTATTTTCAGAGTAATGAGGTGGGTTAGAGAAGAGGAGGAAAGAACGAGCGACATGAATGAGAGCGAAATAAACTATATAGTTTTGGATGTTTCCGGTAAGCAAATCTTACCTGCATCAAGTGCTGCAAAATGAAATCAAATTGGCATTAAAATGATACGAGATTTGTTGATTGTATCAGCTGTCACGGCAGTAGACACAAGTGGAATTGAAGCTCTTCTGGAACTTAAGAAAACCCTCAATAGCAGATCACTGCAAGTAAGATAACCAACCACACATGAAGATTCTGAAGCAGGAATTTAATGAAATGAAGCATGGGGCAAATACTAACTCTTAAATTTGTTTTGATTATGTAGCTTGTGCTCGCAAATCCGGTGGCCGGAGTGGCGGAGAAGCTCCGACTGTCGGAAGCATGGGAGAAACTTGAATCTGAATGCATTTATATGTGTGTGGGTGAAGCAATTGCTGCATTCTCTAGCATGTCAAAGAACAGCGAGCCAGACATGAGGAAATGAAGCATTCATATGAAGACTAGTCTAATCTATTTATGTGAAGAGGCCTTCTAATTAAGAAGAGATTTTGATGGAAATATATAGATAATTGGTGTTGTCTACTGCTTCAATTGCATTATCATGATTCAAACATGAGCAAGGAAATTAGGGAATATTGTTATGTTCAGTCTAATGTATAGATAATTGGTGTTGTTTACTGCTTCAATTGCATTATCATGATTCAAACATGAGCAAGGAAATTAGGGAATATTGTTATGTTCAGTCTAATGTAAGTTAATCATGTATTAAAATTTCAAGAGCAAATCAACTCAATTTTCCTGGTACCGAAACAATTACAATTTGATTCATTCTCCCTTCCGAGCCTCCATTAGACCGCTATTTCCCTCGCTGACCTCAAATGGTAAATGGTATGCAATACATTTGGTGTGCAATACCATGTATATGGCATGCAATACCATGTATATGGCATGCAATACCATGTATATGGCATGCAATACCATGTATATGGCATGCAATACATTTGGTGTATACATTTCGTATTCTCCAATGGACGCTTTCGCCTCACTGACTCTTGCGTCGGCCAGGCCCGCCCAATTTGATCCCTCCGCCGGTCCAGCCCGACCACGTCCATTTGGATCATCCGCGTCGAATCTCCCCCGCACCCAGCCCGATCGAGTCGTAGTTGTCGTCGACTGCTCCGCCTGCTTAGGGTCGCCCGTTTCCGTTCGATCCAGCCAACATCATTCGATCCCATCAAGCTGCAGTCATCCGCTCCCTGCTAGGCAGCGCCGATCACTTTCGGGCACGTGGTAGCCTTGCAGTCCACAGCCTGCCCCTTTGAACGCCGCGTCGACCTAATTTTGCAACCAGCTAACTGTCCTCTACCGGCTACGACACTCTCTTATGACCTCCAGCTCGTGAGCACCCTTTTTCTTATGCCAAAGGGTCGTCACTCCCTGGAATCCCGCGTGGAAGCTCTCGAATACGCCCTCACCACCATCAACTCTCGTCTTGAGGCCTGCAGTTCATGTCGATTATAGTCATGCTCCACGACTTGCAACCCGATCAGAACTCCAATGCTACTACCGTCTTGGCCTTGGGGTCCCCAGCACATTGGCCCCCGAAGATCCGACATTGAAGGGCTTATCTCCTCAGCTCCCACACCTCGACATCCCAACTTTCAACGGGACTGACCCCCTTGGGTGGATTGCAGGTCGCCACAGCAATTATTAATATGGAAGGGTCCGCCCTCCATTGGGCCTGTTGGCTTTGTCAGTCCTCCCCCGGCCTCATCTAGACCGCTCTCATGGGGGCCCTCATTCAGCGGTTTGATCACCGCTACTCCGACTCCATGATCGAGCGTCTTTGCGTAGTCCGTCAGACCGGCTCCATTGATTCGTACGTGGATGCATTTATCGAACTGGTCACCAAAGTTCCAGGTTTTCCACCCGACCATTATTTGGCCTACTTTATGCACGACCTACAATCCCATATTCGAGACCGCCTTTGCACCCATCAACCGTTAACTATTAACCAAGCAATGGACCTCTACCCGCTAGTGGAAGCCAAATTCCTCGCGATGTCTGGGGACCTTCCATCCTCATTGCCTCCCTCCTAACTCCCTAATAACCATATTTTCCTCCCCCGTCTAAACAACCATCACTGCCACCTACTCTACCTCGCCCACCCATTATGGTCTCACGCAATAACCGTCATATCCCTACTCACCGCATGTTCAACCAAGAGTACAATGACCTACAGAGCAATGTACCGCCGGACAGTGCTCCAGGCACCTCTACGGTTGCCCACCAACGAGCAATCCACTACTAGCTGGAGGGCGGCACTCCGACCTTAGTGACAAGGTTGATTTTCTGGCGAGGTGTATTGTTACGCATGTGCGCGTAACCTATTATAACATCGTATGTTGTTATTTATTACTTTATGATTAATGTTATGTGAGTCCCCCCTCTCCCTGTATAAGGAGATGGCTTGGGAGAGTTAGTTTTTCATCTTTGGATCATTAGGGTTTTGGATCTCTCACTTTGGAAAGGGGCTTCTACGAGGAACCAGCCTACAGAAGTTGGACACGAGTATACCTCGTGATTGTATCTGTATCTTTCAATTAGTGCAAGTATTTTCTCCTTCCATAACAGATTTACATATGGTTAATTGGTCTGTTGTATGAAAACCGAGAAGGTGGGGAGGTCTTGGAAGAAGTCAAATGGAACTTCACAATTGAGCCTTGATTCAAAAGTTGGCATAGCGGTTTCGAATGGAGTCGTCTAGTCTTTGGGTTTGTTTATTTAAGGCAAAATATACTGTTGATGATGATGTCAAACATACCATTTGTTGAGAGTCTTATAAGGGAAATGGTGTGTCTTACTCTTGGCAGTGTATTGTGAAAGCATTAACTATTCTTGGGGATGGGTTACAATGGAAAATTGGTGATGGCCATGTTACACATTTTTGGAGTGTAATAGATGCCAACAACATTCATGTTAATGGATTGTCTCTTATGAAACTCTAGAGGGGATGGAAATAAGTCCTGAAGAAACTTGAAGTGTAAGCCGATGTTAAACTGGCTATGGTAGTAATTGTTGAACGCCTGAACCACGAATCTCTAGTGCAAAAGCTAGGAGACTGATGCATTGTTTTAAGCTTGGGTAGTTCCATATAATCGATCTGGTTGGTTTCACGGGCGGTATTAGGTTAATCGGGATGATAATGTTGTCAAAGTGGAGGTACTACATGGGGAACCCCGATGTCTTTATGCTATAGTTAAAGATAGTAGATGGAATGAATTTTTTCTATCAGTTTTTTTGCTAGCCCAACTTTTGATATTAGGCAGAACTTGTGGAAAAAAATTAGAAGAATTTGTGGCCTCTGTTGATCTTCCTTGGCTCATTCTTGGATAATTTAATGAGGTGAGGCACAGTAGTGAAAGCTTGGGGACCGATTGGTCTCTAAAAGTAGGTATCTTAGGTTTAATAATATGATGATTCCGTGTGGATTGAGTGATTTGGGGTTTCAAGGACCTGCTTATACATGGTGTAATAAGCATTACAGACTTGCTAGAATTCAAATGAGGCCGTATCTCTTGCTAGCGCAGCATGGAGGGCACTTTTTCCTAAAGCGATAGTTAAACATCTTCCTCACCATCATTCAGATCACTGCCCTGTTCCCCTCCAATGTGATGAGAAATGCTCCCTCTTCGGTTGACATTAATTCAAAGGTGAGCGAGTTAATGTGTGCACCTAGCATATGGGATTGGAACAAGTTGTGTGAATAACTTCAAAGGGAAGTAGTGGCAAAGGTATATGTGTATCCTTTGCCAGGATTTGTGGAGAAGGTTGATGGCATCATTTGAAAAGCATAAATATGGAAATATTTTTTACCTCAAAATCTATTTATAATGCTTTACTAGAGTCTACTAAAGACATGAGGTCATGGGAATTTCGTTGTTATGGGAATTTTGTTGGTTATGAGAGTTGAAAATTCCAGTGAGATGGCAGTTCTTCTCGGGGCTAGTTGCGCGTGAACATTTCCTACCAGTGGTTTGCGTCAATGGTGCTTAGATCATACAGGCTTCTAGAGTGTGCAATGCGCTGCCTGAAATGGTACTTCATATTTTGCAAGATTGTGCTCATGCAAGAGAGGTTTGGACCAAGCTTGGAATTGCTAGCCGAGCATTAATATTTAACCTTCTTTGGTGGGCTTGAGAGTTCCATCCACAAGAAATCTCAAGGCTAAAGGGGACCTGGTCAGTTTATGGTGAGAGAAAAGAAGTCAGCTCAGAGGAGGTTTCTATCTGCAGCGGTTGAAAGAAGCTCTTCAAAGGTGAAAGGATTTGGAGTTTTGTTCTCGATTAGGAGCGAATTTGGGTGGCCTTTGTGGCATTGTTCATGATCTGGGAGAGGGAATATTCACTACAGAATGATTTGCACCCAGTTGAGTGCAAGTGCTTCACAAACTTTCAGAGAGAATCCTATTAATCTGTCATGTTCTTCGTTGTCGTTAACTTGCACTCGTTATTTTTATTTAAGTGTAATCTTTATTTAGCAAAGTGGTTGTGATCTGATTGTAGATCTTGGGAGAGAAAGTCAATTGTATGCATCTTTGTAATATCATTTTAGTGGACACTTTTCAGATTGATGGTCCCTCGGTTTTCACCACAATTGGGTTTTCTCATAAAAATTTCATGCATAGCTTCTATTTGTTCTTGTCATTTGTTTGTGTTTGACTGTTTGTATGCCGTCCAAGTGGTTTCTGTCGATACTTCACTTGCCGAATTTTGCAGGTTCTCGGGACTTGATTTTCATCGAAAGCCTAACAAGAAGTATAAGAGCCAGTTGCATTTTGTCGAGCAGAGATCACACTAACTTATTTGAGGTTTGAGATGAGTTGATGGGATATCTCGGGTTTGTCATCAGGTGCACTATGTGACGAACATTATTTTGTTTTGTATCCTCTCTGGTAACACTTTTTGAAATTGTCGGCTCAATGATCAGAGAGGTTAGTCCAAATCATTTTACCAAGAACAGCTAAATTCCAGTTCAGAGAAGATGGTAAAGCTGGGTGGGGCCAACCACCACGAATGAAACATGAAGGAAGATTATATATATATATATTTATATATAAAGGGATAACATACTCCATGCTTGAAGAGATGCTTAGTGATACAGATCATGCAAGCAGATGATTGAACACTGGTATGCATGCTAGTGATGTACATCCAAAAAATTTGTTGACATGAATGCCAACAATCAAGTGGTGGGAATCTGATGTATTCCAAAATCCAAGGATTAATTTTAAAAGATAAAACAAAATATCATTTTAAAATTTGCGTCGCAAGATAGACTTTACCAGTGATAATATGTGATAATTAACCCAAAGCTCACAACGCGCATAAATATCTAGCATGCCAACAAGGAATTAACATGATTCAATAAATTCCAAACACTTAATATGAAAGAAATGAAACAACGGAATTAAATTAACGACAAATAGGATTGATAGTAATTACCGCGAGCTCTGAAATTTAGTGATCAAATTAAGCATAATATTATTCTAACACCTTTCAAGGAAGAGAGTGGATTGTGGCTTGTGACTCCTCTGGTACGGTCCTCTTTGCGGCCGGTCGGCTGCTTGTGCAATGGGATCCGGGCCGAACGGAGATGGCGGCTCTGGCGGCCATTCGGGACTACCTCACGATTGACTGCTTTGATGCTTCGGGGGTGATCATTGAGGGGGGGTGCCTCAACTTGATCAAGTATTGCCAACGCTGCTTTAACTCGCGTCTTTGGGATGCCCACTTCCTGGACGCTGATGTGTTGGGATTCCTTTTCGAGCTTCCTCGTGTCCTGCTCCAATATGCTCCGCGGGAGGCTAATCGGGCTGCGGATTTTTGTTCTCGTTATGTTATTTCCTGTACTTTTCTTTGGACCTATTTTGAGGATTTCCTGTCGGTTCTCTCTGAGGTTGTTCAGAGTGACCGGAAGAACATCCTTGTTTTTTGACCGGTTTTTGTGGTCCCCTTTCCTCTTTTCTTTCTAATGCGAATGCAAGCTTCAAAAAAAAAGAAAGAGAGTGGAGGTATAACACAAGAAGCATGAACACAACTCAGATCCCTCGGAGGGAAACAACAACATATTCGGTGGGGGCTAGTGGGATACGACACGGTTAAAGCTTAAAGGAAGTGGGATATTCGGTTGGGACTAGTGGGAGGCGGAGAACTTTAATGACGGTTGAGAAGAGGTTCATAACCAGGTGGGCTGTCGAAGCTCTATAAATCGACGATAGTAACGTCCACCTCGTCGGAAAAAGGCTGGACAAGGTCGTTGCTGGCAGGAACACCCTCAGAAGAGGTCGTCAAGCTTTAGGAAGAGCATCTAGAGGTGGTGCTAGGTGGGGGGGGGGGGGGGGTCGTTTCCTGCGTCTCGAAGGGAGGAGGGCGTCGGAGGGTTCAGCGAAACTGTCGGGGAAGGTTTACTAGACGTTCGTCGGAGATCTAGGGAGCGTTGGCCGACGAATTCAATTCAGGCGAAGCTACTTGGGAGTGGGGGGAACAAGAGCAGCTAGGCGAGGAAGGGAGGTGGTCAGGCTGGGTAACCGAAAAAATTAGAAAAAAATTCTGCTTTTCAATTTTTCCCAAGCTGCCACATAAGGAGGGCGGATTTTTCTTTATAAAGAAGGGGAAATTTAAAAAAAAAATTAAATGCTAATAAAAGATGGGGGAGGACTGAGGAGTCATACCAAAAGGGCGGTAAACATTCTATGGCTTTTGGGGTGATTTAATGGTGAGAATAAAGAGAAGGCTTAAAGGACTTTTTAAAGTGGGATAGTTTCAAAGGTCTCATTTAGAATGAGAAAAGTCTGGGATGAAAATAAATGGGAATTAAAGTTGAATATTAAACTCATAAGCTTGCCTTCTACAAATTCACACTATTAAATAATTCTGAACTTATATTAATTATTAAAATATTTAATTCGAGATTTACTTAATAATAATATAAAATGCGTAATTTATATATTTTAATATATTTTCTTAACCTTGCCCTAGTTATAACTTAACCTAATTTGACAAACCTTTTCATTCAAGGTCTTATTAGTCGATCACGCAATAAGCCGAACTAGGATGCACGAGCAAAATACATGACATAAGTGTGCTACTAACTGATAAGGAGCAGAGACGAGGACATGCAGAGCATGACAAGTTTTGGGCCCGTTCGGGGATGATTGGTGACTTTCCATATATGTCGTAACCGGATCGACGGTCACACTTCGCGGATGTGTTCAGATTCGCGTTGCGAATTGATTTGCTATATTACTTCATTATTTTACGTTGTATTTTGATGTATTTAAGTGGTCTCACCTCCGGCCAATCATAGTCATCAATGGTGGATGCCCTAACTTTTATTTCATTATAAATAGGCTTGTGGTGGGTTGGTTTAGGTGATTGCAGAATTTGGTGAAAAGTATTCCCAGATTCCCGCGATCCCGCCACGATGCCGACTCCGCGGAACCCTATGTGACGACTCCAAGGTCTGTATCTTCCTCCCCAAGTTTCCCCCTAACTCTAGCCTCTTTTTCCCCACTGTAAAACCTCCTTCAACCGCCCCCACAGCCCCCTACAGCCGACTGTGTTTTTACTGTCCAGAAAACACCCATCGGCATTCACTTTACTATTCAAAAATGAAATTCACTATTCCATTATAAAGTTTCCTCGGCCCTCCAAAACCGCAAGCCCCTTCTCCGCCTCCCAACCAACCCGCTGCCAGCCACCTTGCCCCCCACACCGCCGGCTCCTCCACCTCCGGGAGTCCCCACCGCCCCTCTCCCTTTCATTCCAAGCAGCCGCTCCCCCCCCCCTCACTTCTAGTGGAGCCACCCCTTCCTACTTTCACAGCCACCGCCCATCCCCTCAACCCCAAATCCCTTGCCGCCAACCTTCCTTTCGTGGAGCCACCTTCCATAGCCTTTCCCACTTCCGGATCAGCCCAGATCTGGAATTTTTGACCCGGATCCGATCTCAAAATATCGGATCTACTTCCCCCTGCTCGGATCTACCCATACGCGGCAAGATCTATCCATTTCCAGCCCGATCTCACCTTCCACCGTCGAGGACAGACACCTACATCATTTTCCACGCCGTCGGATCCACCTTGGATCGTCGTACACGCATCTCCGGCTCAGGATTCTTCAGTGCCTTGGTCAGCCCACTATTTGGTGAGATTTGGTTGTAATGGTTTATTATTTTCAACATATTTGTATTGGGTTGGATGTTATCTTGGTTTGGATATATTGTATTGTGGTGGTTTGTTAGATAATTATCGTGATTTGCAGGATTTATTCGTCGTGCTCTCTTGTTTTGGCCTTCGACGCAGAGGAAAGCCTAAGTTTGTTTCTCCTTAATTAATTATTGTGTCTAGTTGTGAATTTATCTGTGTGTGATGTTTTAATTTATCTAACTGTGATTTATCTGCCAGACTTTTTGCCTAGCATGTAAGGTTAGGTCACCGAGTTTCCCGCCGCCTATAGATTCCTCCTGCGTCAATTGGTATCAGAAGGAGATTGCGCACACTTTTTGATACGCAGTCGTAACATCTATAGGTTTTTCATTATATCCAGGTGTCACAATTCATCTCCTCATTTTCGAGCTCTTGAGTCCACTTGCACCCGCACTCATAGAGCCCCGTCAGGGAGATCCTCGCGTTACTACGACGATTATCCTCAATCGCAACACACCACTTCTAGAGATCGTGTTGACCCACCGACACGACCTCACTACACTAGAGACAATCAGTACGATGGTTGTCGTCATTCATATCATTGCGCACAAGCAATTCGTGTTGATCCTTCGACTCAGCTCGATTACCTTAGAGATGACTATTATGAGGATCATCGCTTTGAGAGAGATCTTAAGATTCAATTTCATAATTTTGCCCCTACATTTGACGGTTCATCGAGTCCCGAGTATTTCAGTTATTGGCACGTGGATATGGAGTATTATCTTTGATCATTTTGAGATATTCGGTGAGCGTCGCGTCAAGTTTACGAAACTTAGACTTTTAATCGGACGAGTGCATATTGGTCTAGCGTTGAGAGAACCTGCGAGCGAAACCGTCAACATCGCATCACTAGTTTGGTGTACATGAAGCGTACATTATATCAGAGGTATCTGCCTTCATCGTATCAGAGTCGCTTACTCGACCAATTATTTTCCCTTCAGCAAGGATCTATGTCTATCGCTGAGTACAGAGAACGTTTTGATGAGCTAGTGGTGAGGAATAATATCCGTGAGGACCCAACCATGGTCATTGCCCGATTTCGGTTTAGACTTCGGTCTGATAAGTACTAAGCTAGTTTATCATAATTCGAAGTCCCTCGAGCAGACATATCAGTTCGCATTTCATTATGAACAGTCTTTGAGATCCGCAAGAACTGGTCGATGGGATTCTCACCTTGACCTCCACAGAACGAGTCTCTCCCATACTGAGGTCACAACGATGTCTATCATTGTCCTGTCAGCCACGACAGAAGTGATATAAGATACAAATTACTCTCACCCCAGTGAGGTGCTTAGCCCAGCGAGTGACCTATCTCTTGTGACCCCGACTGAGAGTGAGCCTGAGCGACCTATTGATTCTACAGTATTGTGTCCCTCACCCACACCTCTTCTTCTGTTAAGCACCGGGTTAGTACCCCAACCACAGACCTCATTCTTGACACCACCCCCACAGATTCATTCTTGAGTGTAGGTCTATGTCGCCCTCTCATTGTCACTACCCTGAATCACATCACGACCGAGAGCCCAGAGCTTGGTGTTGATCTCGTAGTGGATATGTCATCCATTCACGGGGACGCTCCCCCTCACGATGGTACTCATGTAGAATCATGACCCTAGTGACGAGTTCTATAACGCCCCCCATGTTGAGCTTCCTGATGAGACGCCACATCCTGATGAGGATGCGATTCAGGTGAGCCGCTTGTTTACGAGTTTCAAGTTATTGGTGACTCTTCAACTATCGTCCCTGGTCGCGCCCCAGAGGATGTATATTGTGTGGAGCACCCACTATTTAGGACACCACCTGTTGACACATCACACTCGATGAGTTTTGGGGCACACCACCTGCTGACCCATCAGACGAGTTCTTTCTTTTCGGGGACACGCACCACACTCGAGAGTCGTGTCTTCTAATCAGTGTACACGATTTTCATTCAGGTGGTCGTCTCATTCGTGATGAACTTTTGTACACACCTCCTAGTGAGCCTCATGATGTGTCACGTTCCCTGGGAGACGTTTAGCTCCTTACGAACTCGTACTTGAGTATAGGTGTCTCACATGATCACCTGAACACCTGGCACACGCGGAATAAGTTTTTCTACACTCCACCGAGAGAGCCACCTGATCGACCACCACCTTTTAGAGACACCCCAGTCATTATTTGGTTTTCCCATAAAGGGCATGTTGTGTCGGTCATGTTTCATATGCATCATTTGCATGAGTCTATTGTGTTGTTTGTTCATCATTTGCATGTGTCATGAGTCGGTCCGATGAAGAATTCATAATGATTATAAATTTTGTAAGTCACATGTGGATGTTCACTAGCAAGAAGAGGTACTTCATGAAGGCGAGCAGGTGATGACGAGAATCTGCACTGTGAGGCTCCGTGCGAGGCTTGCTAAAAGTTTGAGCGTTAGGCGAATGGATCCCTATATAAATGAGACGGATCGAAACAAACACCTATGATCTTGATATCCCTGCAAGTATGGGTATTCACTTGGTATTTAGTGTTGAAGATATGATGTCGTGCTACGAGCCTCGCGAGTATGTGGACCAAAGCAGTAGGAACTTCCAGCCTCCCACACCTCCATTTTCGTTGTCTTGCCACATTCATAGCCCACACACGTCTGATGGCCACCACTACTCCCCACTTCTGACACCCACCCACCTGGGAAATCATCTTCTTTGGTTCTACCTACGGCGCCACCGATCGCAATGGGAGCCACCACTTGTGAGTTGAGCGTTGAGAGCATCACAGAGACCAGACTCCACCAGTACATTTCTACTACAGAGTACAGACATTGGTGACATCTGGGTACTTGCAGCAGAGTTTGATCGATTCACCATTGGACTTCGACTTCAGTACGATCGTCTTCATTCATAGGAGATGACAGCTTTTCAGTCGAAAGGAGTTGATTGGCGAAGACACTCTTCTATCGATGGCACTTGGACGACCCCTGGTGGACCTCTTCGAGTCTTACCTGGCATATATTGAGAGAACCCAGATCCATATTCATCGGGAGATGAATTCTTTCAAGCCGGGGAGATTGATGCGGAGCAAAGACAAGGACCTGGAGTGGATGACAAGTTTTGGGCCCGTTCGGGGCTAATTGGTGACTTTCCATATATGGCGTGACCGGATCGATGATCGGACTACGCAGATTTGTCCGGATTTGCGTTGCGAATCGATTTGATATATTACTTCATTATTTTGTTTTGTATTTTGATGAATTTGATGGTGGGATGCCCTAACTTTTATTTTATTATAAATAGGCTTGTAGTGAGCTGGTTTAGGTGATTGCAGAATTTGGTGAAAAGAATTCTCAAATTCCTGCGATCCCGCCACGGTGCTGACTCCGTGTAACCCTACGTGACGACTCCTAAGTTATATCTTCCTCCCCAAGTTCTCCCTAACCTTAGCCTTTTTTTCCCCAACGTAAAACCTCCTTCCACCGCCCCCACAGAACCCTACAGCCGACTGTGTTTTTGTTGTCCAGAAAACTCACATCTCCATTCACTTTACTAGTCAAAAATGAAATTCACTACTTCTTTATAAAGTTTCCTCAGCCCTCCAAAACCGCCAGCCCCTTCTCCGCCTCCCAGCCAACCCGCTGCCAGCCACCTTGCCTTCCCACACCGTCGGCTCCTCCACCTCCAGGAGTCACCACCGCCCCTCTCCCTTTCATTCTCAGTAGGCACTCCCTCCACCCCCCCCCCCCCCTTAACTTCTCGTGGAGCCACCCCTTCCTTCTTTCACAGCCACCGCCCCTCCCATAAACCCCAAATTCCTTGCCGCCAACCTTCCTTTCGTGGAGCCACCTTCCATAGCCATTCCCACTTCCGGATCAGCCCAGATCTGGAATTTTCGGCCCGGATCCGATCTCAAAATATCGGATCTACCCCCCCCCCCCCCCCCGCCCCGCCCGGATCTACCCATATGTGGTCAGATCTATTCATTTTCGGCCCGATCCCAACTTCCACCACCGAGGACAACCGCCTACATCATTTTCCACGCCGTCGGTTTCATCTCGGATCGTCGTACACGCATCTCCGGCTCCGGATTCTTCAGTGCCTTGGTCAGCCAACTATTTGGTGAGATTTTGTTGTATTGGTTAATTATTTTCAGCATATTTGTATTGGACTGGATACTATCTTGGCTTGGAAATATTGTATTGTGGTGATTTGTTAGATAATTATCATGATTTGCAGGATTTATTCATCGTACACTCTTGTTTTGGCCCTCCACACAGAGAAAAGTTGTTTGTTTCACCTTAATTAATTATTTTCTTGTTGTGAATTTATCTGCGTTAGATGTTTAAATTTATTATCAAACTATGATTTATCTGTCAGACTTTTTGCATAGCATGTAGGGTTAGGTCACCGAGTTTCCTGCTGCTTATAGATTCCTCCAGCGTCACTAACAAGCACGAAAATAAAAGAAACGGGCGCAAAAATATGTGCAATACAAATGCAAATAAAAATGCGGGAAATAACATAAGGATGCGACTCAAATTGCATCAGAATCACAAATGCAAAGATGTTTTGGAGACACTCGAATCTCTATATAGAGCAATAGCCTGAACAAGCTCATGTAGTTGACGAAGAACGGTGAGTTCAAGTACAAAGAGGGCACACTTGTTCTTCACCACGCATTCTAGAAAGACTTGTCACTATAAAAGTGACCTTTGAGGGCAATGTCAATGCCTTATGGCTGCTGGAGTCTCTCCCTAGCTTGTTCCGGGAAGATAGTTTGAATTTCTCTCATCAACTCGACCCAGTATTAGTATGGATATTGCTAAAAGTGACACATTGAGTGAGGAACTTAGAAGGTAAGGTGATGCAGTGGTAAGGCCGTCACAAGGTGGACGCACTAAATGCAATCCTAATGCAATGATGCGAAATGAAGTGTCGTGCAAGTGCAAGGGTGGTCCACTAAAATTGCAAATAAGTAATTATTTATTATGAGTTAACAGCATATGCACGTGCAGTTGCAAACAATTAATTAAAGGAGAACATAATATTAAATGTTGCAAGTGAAAGAGGCGCAATTAATTTTAAGCACGCGCAAAATACGCCCTGCAAATCACACAAGCAGTTATACTAATAACAACAAAAATGAACAACCACTACAGGTATAGTGCCGACATACACAACAGTAGAAAAAATAATCAACATACCACAATTTACACGTGCAGGAGGCAACGGTGAAGGGTGTGGAAGGCATCCAAGGTTGATGTAGCGTCGGGGGCCCCCGTTTGAAGTAGATCCATGACTGAAGGGATTAGGGAAGTTGGGATAAAGGATTTGGGTGGATTGTGCAGAAGGAAATAGGATGTGGGATTTGCAATAAGATTAGGAGAAAACTCCTGAGCTAATAGGGCTCCGGTACTGCTAGGGGTAGCTGCCTTAACAATTGGGGTTGTGGGAGAGGCTCGCAGTGGGGTGGGATTTGGAGATTTACAGGTCAAAGAAGAGGAGGTTGGCGGAATAGGGTATATCGGGACTTTGTAGAGTATTAAGAGGGAGGAGAATGTGGAATAGGAGAAGTTGCAGGTGGATGGGCTTAATCCTGGTTGGAGGTTGACTGGAGGGATGACAATATGGTGGAGGGGAAGGGGCTGCTTCAGGCCGAGGAGAGCTTCGAGTTGGGGGTATGAAATAGACGGTGGTATTGGGGAAGAACAGTGGTCGGTGGTTCCGACGGGGGGTTGATGGGGCTGCGGATGGTGTTTGTCGGAAAGAACTGTGGACCGGCGGGGCAGGGGAACACAAGGATAGTATAAGAAGGCTTACAAGAGGGACTGGGATCCTCTCCAGTTGCAGCGAACTGGAGGGGATCCAGTTCGCGGCGGGGATCATTTCCCCCCGCATCTCACGGAGGAAATCCACTCGCGGGGCCCACTTTGCGGGGTCCACTCGCTTGCTACTCCCTCTTTCCCACCGTCAGATGCGAGGGAAATGATCCCCGCCGCGAACTGGATCCCCTCCAGTTCGCTCCAACTGGAGAGGATCCCAGTCCTACAAGAGGGGAGGACTTCGGGTCCTGGAATCGCACCAGGAAGTTTATTCTCCGACGTCACACCTGGAGGAGGAAGAAAATCGGAATCACTCTGATGCACGACCGTGCGATTGAAACCTTGCGCCAACCTTCGATGCTCAACACCCCAAACAGCCGGGTTAAATAACCTTAGATATGAACGGCCGCAACCCAAATGAACCGCTGCCTGCATAGTACAACCCAAATAAAACCACCCCCATCGGACGACTCATAATGCATGGACCGATCGGGGGCTAAATACAACTCGAAATAAAAAGTGCAAAATATAAAACTGACTGGAAAAACATATTCGGACGCGAGCATGGACTCCGATCGTCTGTCCGGAGAGCGGATCACCGCCTCTTGCGGGTATACACGTGTGTCGGTCGTGGTGCGCCGTCATAAGGTCAAGGCAATTCTACATCCTCATCTCATGTTGATATTTTACATTGATTCTAAAAGGTGAAGAAAAATAGAAGAGAAAAGACAAACAAAATCAAGGAAAATCTAATTTCACTGTCATAATGTGGAGTGTCACGGTTGTCACAAGAAATGACATACTAAGAAATTTTGCTAGAGTACAAAGAATGACCAAAAAATACGGTGGCAACAAGGATGTCGTTGGTGGGTATATTGCAGTTACTGTCACAACAAGTGAAGAGGACATCATTATCAATGATGAAAACATCAAAAACTTTGCTTATGATAAAGCTAGTTGGCACATGCCTCTGCAATGTTTCCTTCAACTGGGAAACCTTTGCTCCTATATTTTAAGAGATTGTGGAGTACTCAAGATGGGCAATGGAGATGTAGACATGGTCATTGCTTATGCATATGTAAATTTGAATACTAGTCTTGGTGCTACACTATGTTATTAAAGGCGCGCTCAAGGCTTCAGGCTCACCAGACTCGGAGGTTTGCGCCTCTGTGCGTCTTATTTGCGCCTGTAGAATATAAAAGGCGTGCATGAGTGAAATTTTTTTTTGTAAATTTCTTTCTTCAAAAATTAAGAAAAAAACAATTTAAGAACTCAATAATTTTTTATTAATTTAGTGTTCATGAAAGATAATTGTGCGTTGAAACTTAGATATGATGCAAATTGGCACATTGATTATATTTTTAAGAGATACAAACGATAGTAATGAATGATTAATTAGTAGACTGGATGAAGAATTTAATCGAGAAGCTGAAATGATGTTTGATGATGATTATTTAAAATGTATGTGGTTGCGCCTTGCCTTCATCAGCGTGCACCTACGCCTTGAGCCTTGCGCCTAGGCTCCAAGACCCCTTTGCGCCTTGGTGCGCCTTGCGCCTTTAATAACTAAGGTGCTACACTAATTCGAAAGGGTGTTTGTCATGTCCCAGACGCCAAGTTCAATCTGATTTCAGTTGGTAGATTGGATGATGATGGATACTTAGGTTTGTTTAAGAGATACCAACGGAAGTTCGCCAGATGATCTACGACTGTGGTTGGGAGCTACACGTGAATTAGTCTCTAGTACATGGAGTGAACACTGTCAAAGATGATGGATTGAGTAAGTAGTGGCATAAGCAACTCAGCCACATTAGTGTAAAAGGCATGTGATGTTGGGTGGAAAACAGATGATACCTGGCCTTAAAAAGACAAAGTTGTTGGATAAGTATTTGCACAGCATAGCTGAGAAGCAACAGATACATGTCCTTTCACAATCATCAATCCTCACCTAAGCCTACAATTTTGGAGGTGATAAATATAAACATCTGTGGTCTGATGAAGGTAAGTACACTTGGAAGTTTCAGGCTTCCATTGAATTGAAATCACAAAGAAATCAAATGAGTTTGCACAAACAATAGAGGAGAATACATTGGCCCTCTTGATGTTTACTGCATGAGCAGGAGACTAGAAGATATCATAAAGCTCCACCCAAGACACCACAGCTCAACGATGTTGATGGAGACGGAGCCATCCCGCCAGATCTTATTGATGCCCGTCGCAACCGCAAACATCGTTACGACCTTCGTGCACGGCCACGTGGGGCCGCATAGCTCTGGGATGGCCATTACGCGTGTTGTTTTTAGTTTAATTAATCTCGCCAGTTTTAGTTTAAGCTAAATAGCTAATACTTAGTTTAATGTTTTAGTTTAAGCTAAATAGCTAATACTTAGTTTAATGTTTTAGTTTAAGGTTAATCATGTTAAGTCAATGTTTTGTTTTAATGTTTTTCTTATATTGTAAAACATTATATATATGCTGATTTGGGAGAAGTGGAAAAAAAAGATTTTGAACAGAGAACAAAAAAAACTGTGAGTTTTATTTATGGTTCGGCCATTTCCTACCTCCTGTGTCGCGGCCTGTGCGAAGCAGCCCGCCATCGGCCCGTCGGCCACCTCCCGCTTGTCTGGAGACTGCAGCGCCACCTCCGCTTCTTCCCGGTGTGACTCTGGTGGAGCTCGTGCATCCTCTTTTGTCCAGTGTGATTCTGATGGAGCCCGTGGTAACGATTCTATACTTCATCTTGTCTGTTCATCTTTCTCTACATGATTTTTGGTGGAAGAGGTCAGGCATTGCCTTCAAAACTTTGTTGTGATCTTTGGGATTTCACCAAAATCATTTGCGTGGTTGTAACTGAGTTTTCTTGTGATTTAAAAAGGATTGGGTAAATCCTGAGATTGCTTCTTGTTGGGAGTAAAACCGACCTCTTTCAAAATCGCCTTTTGGTTGGGCTTTCTCTTGGTAAATATTGTGCTTATGTTGCGATTAAAGTCATATTGGAGTGGCTACGCTTACTTGTGCGTGTGTGGTCGGTCGGAAAAGGTTTGAGAGAATCGTCGCTTAAAATCATCACAATCACCTCGGCGCGTAGGCCTACATCAGATGTAATACGGAAGATAAATAGAGCACTGATGGAGAGAGCTTGATGCATACTTTCTAAGTCTCATTTTCCTAGTAGCTACTGGATGAGGTTTTAGATAGTACAACTTATGTGATGAAATTATTGCCCGGTTCACCATTATAAAACGACTGCCTGATAAAGTTTGGCATGGCAAAGAGCCAAATTATAAACAACTGAGAGTCTTTGAATTTAAAGCCTTTGTCCACAACCAAAGGATGAGGATTCCAAGTTGAAAATGAAGGCATCACATCTTTGTGGGATACAACTGTGATGAGTTTCAGTAGACTATACGACACTATTGGTAAAAAAGTTGTATAGGAGGAGATGTGATTTTTGATAAGGATCAGATCGTTGTAGACATTCAGAAGTTGGAGACCTTTGATGGGTTTGATTTGTCAAATGAGATAAAGTGAATGTTAAAATATATCAGTTCACTCGGTAACCTTTTAAGTGAATGTTAAAATAGCTTCTAAAGTTATTGGGTGCATATAATTGTAGGTCTGAAAAAGATAATTGCTGTTAAGATATATGTGGATGAGTTAAAATTGGGAGAAGCAGTGCCGTGGGAGAGTGGAATTTGACAGATGCGCCTTCAGGTGAAAGAGAAGATGAAACAGGGAGGAGCGGCGCCGTGGGAGAGCCGGAGAGGCGGAATCGGGAGCAGCGCCGTCATGGGAAGGAGGAGAAGAAGTTGAAATCGGGAGTATGTTTTACGGCTTTTTGGCACTTTGCACCCCCCCAATTACCGGATTTTGGAACTTTGTACCCCCAAAGTTCAAATTTGGCAGATTGCACCACCGAATCCTTATATTCTGGCACTTTGCACCCCATGGAGGGTATTTATGTACTTTGCCATTAATAAAATTAGGATTTAGGGTTTTTATTTCTCCCCACTTCAATCTCTGCTCCTCTCTGCCGTCGACCTTCAAGCCGAAGCAGAAGCACCGCCTGGAAGCTCCCCTCTCTGCCGTCGATCTTCACGCCGAAGCCCCGCCTGGAAGCCATCTCTGGTGCGATCGACGAAGAAGCCCCCTCTGGTGCGATCTCTGGTGCCGTCGACCTTCACGCCTGTTCAGCCGATCTCTGGTGCGGTTTGTATTAGGTAGTCTCCATATATTATCTGATTAGTCAAAGTTTTTTGGCACTGTATTAGATAGTCTCCAGATATTATCCTCCAAGGTTCGATGTTGAGTCAAAAATTTTTAGATAGTCTCAAGATCAACATGTATTAGGTAGTCTCCTGACATTAATAAAAAAAATTTCAGTTTTTATCCTCCAAGGTTCGATATATTAGGTAGTTTCCAGACACTAATAAATTTTTTTTCAGTTATTATCCTCCAAGGTTCGATGTATTAGGTAGTCCCCAGACATTAATAAAAAAAATTTCTTATATGTTCAGGTAGTCTCAAGATCAACATTAATTAGTCCAGTTCACATCCCCAATCTCTGGTATTGTTTATATTCACATGTTTGTTTTTTCAGATTTCAGTTTTGTTAGGGTGTGCGTTAACTATAATTTTGTTTTTTGTGTAATTTGACTTTGATTAAGTAAATGACTCATCCCGAAGATGTGGAGTGGGGAAATATGTTGGTTGACGAAATTTATTCTGAAGGGATGGGGGGTCTTCTTGGTAGTAGTGATGACTCGCAGAGCATGGTCGAGGAATTTGATGATCAAAATTCATCATTTTCTGATGATGATTTGAATGATTGGAACTCATGTATCTTTACTATTGGAAACTCATGTATCTTTTCATGGCTTGAGGGTTGTTGTTGTTGTACCTCAAGTTTTAAACTTTAGTTTGTTTCTTAGTTTATCATCATGTAACTCTTTATAAAACTGTTTGGTTTAATGAAGTAAATCACTAGAACTTTGATGTTCATAATTGGATGCAGAAATAGCAGGAGTGAGCCCAGTTCTGTTGGAGTAGCATTATGTTGTGGTTGTGAAAGTTCAAGCAAAGAAACAACCAATTGCTTGCGAGAATGTAACAGATGTTTGATTAACGTGCGTGGTTTCTGAAGTTTTGTACAGTTTAATCATACAGTTGTTTATAGGCATTAATTAAAATGTAAAGAAAAAATGTTGCATGTGCACCAGGCATGCTACGGTATTTCTGAATTTCAATATAAAACCAATTGGTTGGAGGTAAAGAGGGTGTGCAAATTTAAAAAAAAGAACTACGGTGTGCAAATAGCTAAAAAATGAAGTCCGGGGTACAAAGAGCCAAAATGGCTTTTTGGAGAGGAGACGGACCTAAATACCCCTCAAAAATCGGTCATGGGGTGCAAAGTGCCAGAATATAAGGATTCGGGGGTGCAATCTGCCAAATTTGAACTTTGGGGGTGCAAAGTGCCAAAATCCGGTAATTGGGGGGTGCAAAGTGCCAAAAAGCCGTATTTTACCAATGACCAAACCTAAAACCCCAAAATGAGAGAAAATGACCGAAATACCCTAGCTGGGGTGCAATCTGTCAAACTCATGAAATTCGGGGGTACATTCCGCCAAATTTAAATATTCGGGGTGCATTTTGTCAAACTCATGAAATTCGGTGGTGCATTCCGCCAAAAAACCCAAATAAAACATATATCCACTGAAATATAGTGCAGTACATACCATAGGGAAATAACAATTCCAAACCATTAATTCCCTATAATTCTATTAAAGCTACTGTTCTGCACAATTTCAAGAATATATTGTGCGGAAATCGTTTATATATTACAAAATAATATTTGCTAAGAAGAATAAACATATAGGGCGACTACCTCTGCTTCTTCAAACAGTTGTGTTGCGGCTGGAGACTACTACGCCGAGCCGGTTGACTGTTGCCGCACCTAGCTGCTAATAGCGGCATGTAGATGCAACCTTCACAGAACGGCCGGCTTGCTAGTGCGGCCGCCGCCGCCGCCGCGCATTTCTTCATGTGTGCAGGCGCCGTCACTGCCTGGACCGCTTCACTGCCAGTTGGGAGATTTTAGTCGTACCGCCGCCGCTGTCGCGAGGATTTGGATCAAAACTGTAGCCTGCTGCCACCGAGAGAATTGGAGAGAGGAGAGAACCGGAGGATTCGTGATGCCTCCACGGGAAGAGAGGGAGAGAGCCGATGGTGCGATAGCGGCGAAGCGGAGCACACCATTAGGGTTAGGGTTTTACATTTCGCTCCAAACAGTAAATGGGTCGGAAAAGAGTCAAAAATCCAGTAAGACTTTCAGGGTTTCAGCAAAATTAAAACAAATAAACATTATAAATATATATCTACTATTAATAAGGCTCTTTCGATTTTCCGTCACCTCTCTGCGTGCACCCTGCCGTCCGTCTCCGTCACGGGATGGAATTCCAGGTAAACCCCCGCCGCTTACGCGCCTGTAAACGCAGACTCCGCCGCGTGCCCCGTGCTCCTCCCACGTCCCGCGACAGCTGCCCTGCACAGTCGCCGCCTCATGATCGCGCCGCCCTCCTCTTCTATTTCCTCATCCGCCCGGCTTATTTGCGCTTCAACCTACATCGCCTCCTGCACTTTCCGCGTCGTCTCTGCCGGCACCCTACATCGCTTCCGCCGCCTCTCCTTAATCGTTCACCACCTCCGTCCCAACGCAGGTCTGCGCTTGCTGTGATTCCATCCACTCTTGCTTCTTCGTCTCCCCGAAATATCCCTCCGTCTGGCCATAACTCTCCCGCATATCCTTCTCCGGAGACTGCCCCTCGAAAACCTCACTACTAGGTACGTCTTCTACATTTTCGCCGTTGCTCCTCTTATTTATCTGCGTTTTACATTTAAATAATTTGGGGTGTTCTTTGCGTTCTCTTCCATCCTGCTAATAATAAAGCTTCTATGATCCACGAATTTGGCATTTCCTCTGCATTCCTCGCAGCTCTCCTCCTACTAATATATAGTTGTTAATCTCCAGTTATCGGTCAGCAAGTGATCCCGCGATCTACCAACCGTTGTAGGTTGCTTTTGCCATTTCTGCTCTTCTTCACCTTGCTGTCGCACCAGGTATGGTTTTTACATTTCTCCACTGTTCCTGTTACTGCTCTGGGTTTTAGCTTTACCGATTTTGTGAATTTGTTGTCTCTCTCACACTTATCCTCCTAATACTACACCTGCTACTCTCCACTGATCCTCTTACTGTTGAATGAAATGTTTGGTAGAGATTTTACTAACTCATTCTCTGATTTGTACTTCTCTTTACTTCTGCCCCAAATTGTGCAGCTCCTTGCTTTTGCTAATACATCTCTACATATGTGATATGTATTCCATAAAAATTTGCTGGGCCTGCTCTGTTTCTTTTTTCTCAGGTCCTCCATTTCTACTGCACTCAACACATCTGCAATGTCATTTTTCATTATCTCTCATGCTACTGTTCTTTCTCTATGCAGTTTACCACATTACAAAACTATTTTTACCTAACATAATCATCTGATCATTTAATAATAAGCCATTATAGAGATCTTATAATACTTACTGTACTAACTTTTGATTTTACATTTGCTCAATATTTAACAAGTACACATGGATAACTTAAACATATGCCATAACTAACAATAAATTAGCTATTAGGCCTGGATGCCGTAAACATAGGTCATAACTTACAGTATATTAACAATTAGGCATAGATAAATTCACATCAGAACTGCCTTTGCGTACGAAGACAAGAAAACTGTTGCGCCAAATCATCTCCCGCAACGTCCTATGCCTCATTTTTCACGGCACGTGACGCATCCGCCGCGTCCTGGATCGATCGAGTGCCCCCGCTCTGGCGGCGAATGATCTCCCGCAACGTCCTATGCCTCATTGTTCGCGACACGTGCCGCAGCCGCCGCGTGCCGCATCCGCCGCGTGCCCCTTCCACGGCATCGTTCTTCTCGCCGTGTGCTTGGCCGCGTGCCGCATCCTCCGCGTGCCCCTTCCACGGCATCGTACTTCTCGCCGCGTGCCTAGCACCACTGATGTTCCCATACGGTATAACTCATTAAATTTCAGCTTCGCATGGAAAATTCATCTCTTACAAACCATTTCTACTACACATACCCCGCAACACAGCATGTCTAAGAAATGTACTGAGACGATTGTGGTGGTCAGTGAGGAGGACAGACACAATGATCTCCTCTTAATTTTGTTACTACTCCATACTCATCAGGATACTCCTTCCATAACTCATCTACACAGAACCTACATATTGGGTCTCACACACACACAGTCCAATCAAAATGCCAAAAAACAATTTGATTCCTGTTGGGTGTTTCTCATTTTACGGCATTACATCATCTCTTCGGTGACAGTAACATTAAATTACACATGCATACCAAAAAATATTTCACCAAATGCAGGGGTGACATATTGGGAGGTGGGGTAGATCCGTTGGAAATGCGCAAAACGTTGCACTCACAAAACCTTCGTACGGATCACTCCACATAACACCCCGCAAGACACTGTCTACTTACGTTACTTATTCGATATATTATTTCAGGTCGTCGTAACCTCCACGACCTCCGCAACGATGGACGCAACTGAAGCCCATCGATCTGCACAACGTGCTGCTAATCGACAACGTTCACGAACCAGGAGAGTCAACATGACTGAAGCGCAACGTGAACTAGAACGAGCTTCAAATCGAGCGCGGCACAGATCTCGGTGGTTGCAAATGACTGAACTGCAACGGGAACATCAACGAGCTATTTGGCGTAATGCCGCTCGAACCCGTTCTCAGAGACGTCGACTGTCCCAACCTCAGACTACGGAGCTACGCCACGAGGACATCCATGACCACTCCAGTGCTATACTCCCACATGATTTAACTACAACTACAACAACACACGCTCCCGATCCCACCAACCCTATCAGTTCAGCAGATATACCCTGTATAAGCACAGTATCGTATGCTCCGGAAGGTGTTATCCACCGTTACATGTTAACAACACTGCCACCGTCTAACAGACATTCTCCGCATGCGATCTACACTGGCGAATCATCATCTTCACGTACACCTTTCACTCCATCACATGGGAACACTGTGTTACAGCACTCTACAGAATCACAGTCTGTGCCTCAACTCTTGCTTCAACAGACACAACACAATGTGTTCGAACGTAAGTGCCACGTACTTACAATACAGTGCACATACTATGTAAATTTCCCGAATTGACGTTTTTTAACACGTATATCGTACTCACTGTTTGTAGCCCCTCCAAGCTCTGAGCCGCGTACACTGAACAGTGACAGTGATTCGACCTCCACTGCCAGTAACAGTACAAGAGCACATTGTTACAGAACCCATAACACTGCCCGCATATCTACTGCACCTCAACAGATCCTTTACCTACGCTTGCGTCGCCCAGAACTCTGTGTTTACTGCCATGCTAAGTTGTTCGACGGTGAAACAGCGTCAATGTGCTGTAACAACGGTAGAGTCCGAGTACCAACTCCACCGTTCCCCCGTGAACTCTACAATCTATTCACCAGTAATACTGTACAAAGCCGTGCTTTCAGAAGATATATACGTTCGTACAACCACGTATTCTCTTTTACGTCTATGGGTGTTAAGTTAGACAGATCTTTGGCTGCTGATCAGCATGCTATTTACACTTTTCGAGCTCATGGAGCAATATATCATCACATTGGTTCTCTGCTTCCTCCTTCAAACACAAGGCCCAGATACTTGCAGCTATATATATACGATACGGAGCATGAAATAGATCATCGTCTTGAGGAGAACTCAGAATTAGACCGCTCAACACTGGAGAAGCTTAAATTAATTTTGGATACGTGCAATCCATTTGTGCAAACATTACGACGTCTGTCTGAGCGTGAGGACATTATAAACTGCAAGTTGCTCATTAAAGAAAGACCATCCCGTGAACCGCAATATGTGCTACCAACAGCCCCCCAGGTTGCTGCTATAATTATCGGAGCTGAAGACAGTATGGATTCAAACGAGCGCAACATAATTGTTGAGACAACTGAAGGTGATGTGTGCACTGTGCAAGAGTACACTGGTTTCTACGACCCTCTTCAATACCCACTGCTTCTCCCGCATGGGACATATGGTTGGATAGCTGAATATACAGGATTAAACAACTTCCGTGTAAGCTGCTGCGACTACTACTCCTACATACTACAGGTACGCAATACGCACTGTTCCTCCTCACTATATTGTGTACGTTTTCACATGTGCTACATTTATACTGAACCTTATGTTACGATAGGACCGCGGCCCATCTTCTTCATTACTGTTGCACGGATGTCGACTACTACAACAATATGTTGTTGACAACTACATAAAAATAGAAACTCAAAAATTACGTTGGATTAAAAGAAACCAAAACACTCTTCGTGCTGAACTTTACTGTGGTTTACAAGACTGTTTGAATGCTGGAGAAAGTTTTGGCGGTACGGTAACATTTCCAATGCACTTCACCGTAACATTATTCTCTGTTATCAGCAATTGATTTACATATATTGTGTTACTGTGATTCAGCAAATATTGGTCATCGCATAATCTTACCATCCTCCTTTGTTGGAAGCCCACGAGACATGTACCAACGTTATCAGGATGCAATGTCCGTTGTTCAACATTATGGTAGACCAGATCTATTCTTAACAATGACATGCAACTCATCGTGGCCAGAAATTACAGATTTGCTCTACTCTGGACAAACCCCTCAAGACCGCCCGGATATAGTTACACGAATATTCAATGCGAAGTACACGAAATTAAAACAAGACATTTTCCATAAACATATTTTGGGAAAAACCATTAGCCACGTGCACGTGATTGAGTTCCAAAAAAGAGGTTTGCCTCATGTTCATATGTTGATCACTTTTGATACACGCGACAAAATGAACACTCCAGACAATTACGACCAGATTGTTCGCGCTGAGCTGCCTCACGTTGAAGATGAGCCTGAGCTATATCACGCAGTTATTCGACATATGATTCATGGCCCATGTGGATACGTAAACCCTCACGCACCCTGCATGAAGCACGGTACGTGCAAAAAAGGTTATCCAAAAAACTTCTCTGAACATACAATACAAGGAGCTGACTCATACCCAATCTACCGACGCAGAAATGATGACCGATCATTCAGGCTGCGCCGTGCTACAAATTTCCGTATTACCAACCAATGGGTTGTACCATATAACCCATACCTGCTTCTAAAATATGACTGCCACATAAATATTGAAATTTGCAGCAGTATTAAGAGTATTAAATATTTATACAAATACATTCACAAAGGGCCTGACTTCATTGAATTCCAAGTCCATGACAGTTCAGATCGAAATGAGATCTCTCAATATGTCAACGGCCGATGGATATGTCCACAGGAAGCATTCTGGAAAATATTCAAATTCAATATGTACCAAACATATCCTTCGGTCATTCGTTTACAGATACATTTACCAGACAGGCATCAAGTCCACTTTCGCAGTACTGATTCGCTTAGTAACATTCTTACAAACGAGCGGAACTCCCGTACAATGTTGACAGAATTTTTCAATATTAACAACAGTAACCAAGATCATCGTGGGTATTTCTACACAGACTTCCCAAAACACTACACATGGAATACGAACTCAAAAACTTGGCATAAACGGATGCGTCGGCAAAAGGTTGTTGCTCGAATGTACTCCGTACATCCTTTAGAAGGAGAAAGATTTTACTTACGGTTGCTCTTAAATCATATTCGTGCACCAAGGTCTTTCCAACATCTGTTGACTACTGGTACTACTCTCCATCCAACATTTAAGACCTCCGCTGAACATTACGGTCTGTTAGAACAAGACAACAGTCTGCATAACTGCATGCGCGACGCTAGGTCCTTCCAGATGCCCGCAGCACTGCGTAGTTTATTCACAACAATTATTTTATTTTGCAATCCTACAAATTTTAGAGAGCTCTGGAATGACAATTACTCTGCAATGACAGAAGATTACGTTACATCGTCCTCTGTCAATCATGTATATATTGTCAACAAACTCCTCCGTGAAATTGACAACATTCTTCAATAACACAGCAAATCCATTACACAATTTGATCTTCCCCAAATGTCTCAACACTTTTAGAATATTACAACCTCCTCCACCCTAATTGCAGAGGAACTTCTGTTGCCTGTTTCAACAATAGACCTTCATTCTGTTTCATCGCTAAATGAACGTCAGTCTTACATATTCCATACTATAACTGAATGTGCTCGACAAGGCAATGGCGGTATGTTCTTCATTGACGGGCCTGCTGGCACTGGGAAAACATTTTTATATAAAGCCATCATTGCCCACCTTCGACATGCTTCTCATATTGTACTTGCCACTGCATCATCAGGAATTGCTGCAACTCTTCTTCCAGGAGGCAATACAGCACATCTGAGATTTAAGATTCCTATTCCTATTGAACCTGGGTCGTACTGCAAATTTGGTAAAACATCGGCTATGCAAGAACTTTTACAGCAGTGCTCCGCTATTCTGTGGGATGAGGCGCCTATGTCGCACAAACATATTTTCGAAGCTGTTGATCGATCGTTCCGAGATGTTCTTGACACAAACTTACCTTTTGGTGGTAAACTGATAATTATGGGCGGTGATTTCCGTCAAATCCCACCAGTTGTACTAAATGGAACAGTGTCACAAATTATTAATGCCAGTATTGTTACATCGCCACTGTGGCTATCTGTCAGACTACTATCACTTACTGAAAATATGCGCGCGGTAAACGATCAAGCCTTCTCAGAATACCTTCTGCGCATTGGGAATGGTACTGAACCAACATACGCTGATGGTATGATACATATTCCTACTTCAATGGTCATTCCGTGGGACGGCGACAACTCCGTATCTGTGCTGATCAACAACATATTCTCTAATATTTCATCCACTACCACTACATATGATTACTGGGAGAACAGGGCACTACTAAGTCCATTAAATGAAGATGTTGCTTACTTAAACGAGAAATGCCTACATGTTTTCCCTGGTGAGGAGTCTGTATACTACTCTTTTGATTCCGTTGATGACGACAAATTCAATTTATACCCGCAGGAATTCCTAAATACTGTCTCAGCGAGTAATCTGCCACCCCATAAACTATCTTTAAAAAAAGGTGCCCCTATTATGCTACTGCGAAATCTAAACCCGCTTAGTGGTCTGTGCAACGGTTCACGACTTATATGCCGCCATTTCTCAAAAAATCTCATTGAAGCGGAAATTCTTACAGGCCAACATAAAGGGAAACCCGTTTTCCTGCCTCGCATACCTTTAAAAAATACGGGAGATCAACGTATGTCATTCGAACTAACTAGAAAGCAATTTCCGATTCGCTTAAGTTTTGCACTGACCATAAATAAATCTCAAGGACAGACAATCCAACATGTTGGCCTTTATCTCCCGTCTCCTGTTTTCACACACGGGCAACTGTACGTAGCTTTATCTAGAGGAATTACTTCTGCAAACATAAAGGTTTTAGCCAAAAATAGTGCTGTACCTGGACATTCTGGTACGTATACACAAAATATTGTGTACAAAGACATATTATCCAAAGTAAACATAGAGGTACAGTGAATTTTTTGTACGTATTTACAACTTTCAGAAACACTTACATGATATGATCATATCTAAACATTGTTTTTTCTTATATTACTCTCGCAGGTTCATCGTCCATAATTGTTCGCATCTACATCTTCGAAGAACTACGGTCTCTCCTCTTACAGGTACATTTGCAACACAGACAGTACGTGATACATACACCTCCGCACTTCCTCTGCGCCTTAAACACTCATCTACATTTGTACGACTATGTACTCCACTACACATCTGTTTCAAAACACAATGCAAACTCTCTTTACTCACTCTCTCCCGACAATGAACAATATTTACTACAGCTTTATGATCACCTCCATATGCACAATCACGGACACATTTCCTTGCTAAATTTTACTCCTGCTGTGGCACAGCGGATACGTACATACTTGCGATGACTGAGCCCAACTCTCTGAGCAACGGGCCATCCGAGAATGACCTCCCATTCACATTCGGTGCTACAGAATCATATAATAATGTACCACCAGAAATGCGAGATTACTATTACTTCGCTGTGCTACTGCGGAACCTTAACCAAGCTACAACAACTGCGTCCATAAAATTGCTCTTCCAAAATCTTCCAGGCTTTCTGTATGGCAGCGTAAGCACTATGACTTCACATGATAAAAAAAAAGACAGTATCTTCGCTTAACAATTAAATTATACTAAACATTTATTACTGCAGATCGATGTCGACGCATCAGGCAACTCAAGTGGGACAGCAGAACTAATATTTGCAGATGAATTTTCAATGCAATCTGCCGCTTCCATGATAGATGGTGAAACAATTGACGGCCGAGCAATATCAGCTGAGGAGTTACGACTCTTCGATATTAAGCCAGAGTACTACCAACAACGCCTGAATTAAACATCATTACAGCGGATTCTGCACTTGCATCATCTCTGTAACGCCTGTAATTACATATCTTCCCGTCCTCTGTGACAACGAGTACCAGAGTCAGTACCATCCACGTAAGCCCACAACAGTACCAATTACTTTGACAAAGAGAGAGTTCTGATTTGATGTACTGAGCATAACCTGCTATTACTCCCATTTTCGTTAGACTCCTTCATGTACTGCATAATGATGTACTTTTCACTGTATGTACATATTATTACTATTGCGACTACTACGTGTGCTGTGTTCACTGTGCTTTATACTTATATCTGACATATTGCCCGTGGAAGTATAATCGCAATAGCCGTCAAACTTCACGTCGTACAATGCCGATTACCCCGTGTATTGGTTTCACGTGCAACAGTACAAAGTCCCGTACAAAGGTTACAATTACAACTAGAACTTCACTACATGCTACCATAACTGAACTCCGATATAATGCACTACATATAAGAAAATGAGATATACATGGCGTCCGACAACTTGCTCGGGCTCAAGAATTTCGAGCACCGACGTAGCCCGTGTGCAGGCGGGCGAAGCCCGCCTGATGCGGCCGAAGGCCGCCCGAGAGCATCGAGCACGGGCGTAGCCCGTGCGAAGATGCTCGTCTACTATTAATAAGGCTCTTTCGATTTTCCGTCACCTCTCTGCGTGCACCCTGCCGTCCATCTCCGTCACGGGATGGAATTCCAGGTAAACCCCCGCCGCTTACGCGCCTGTAAACGCAGACTCCGCCGCGTGCCCCGTGCTCCTCCCACGTCCCGCGACAGCTGCCCTGCACAGTCGCCGCCTCATGATCGCGCCGCCCTCCTCTTCTATTTCCTCATCCGCCCGGCTTATTTGCGCTTCAACCTACATCGCCTCCTGCACTTTCCGCGTCGTCTCTGCCGGCACCCTACATCGCTTCCGCCGCCTCTCCTTAATCGTTCACCACCTCCGTCCCAACGCAGGTCTGCGCTTGCTGTGATTCCATCCACTCTTGCTTCTTCGTCTCCCCGAAATATCCCTCCGTCTGGCCATAACTCTCCCGCATATCCTTCTCCGGAGACTGCCCCTCGAAAACCTCACTACTAGGTACGTCTTCTACATTTCGCCGTTGCTCCTCTTATTTATCTGCGTTTTACATTTAGATAATTTGGGGTGTTCTTTGCGTTCTCTTCCATCCTGCTAATAATAAAGCTTCTATGATCCACGAATTTGGCATTTCCTCTGCATTCCTCGCAGCTCTCCTCCTACTAATATATAGTTGTTAATCTCCAGTTATCGGTCAGCAAGTGATCCCGCGATCTACCAACCGTTGTAGGTTGCTTTTGCCATTTCTGCTCTTCTTCACCTTGCTGTCGCACCAGGTATGGTTTTTACATTTCTCCACTGTTCCTGTTACTGCTCTGGGTTTTAGCTTTACCGATTTTGTGAATTTGTTGTCTCTCTCACACTTATCCTCCTAATACTACACCTGCTACTCTCCACTGATCCTCTTACTGTTGAATGAAATGTTTGGTAGAGATTTTACTAACTCATTCTCTGATTTGTACTTCTCTTTACTTCTGCCCCAAATTGTGCAGCTCCTTGCTTTTGCTAATACATCTCTACATATGTGATATGTATTCCATAAAAATTTGCTGGGCCTGCTCTGTTTCTTTTTTCTCAGGTCCTCCATTTCTACTGCACTCAACACATCTGCAATGTCATTTTTCATTATCTCTCATGCTACTGTTCTTTCTCTATGCAGTTTACCACATTACAAAACTATTTTTACCTAACATAATCATCTGATCATTTAATAATAAGCCATTATAGAGATCTTATAATACTTACTGTACTAACTTTTGATTTTACATTTGCTCAATATTTAACAAGTACACATGGATAACTTAAACATATGCCATAACTAACAATAAATTAGCTATTAGGCCTGGATGCCGTAAACATAGGTCATAACTTACAGTATATTAACAATTAGGCATAGATAAATTCACATCAGAACTGCCTTTGCGTACGAAGACAAGAAAACTGTTGCGCCAAATCATCTCCCGCAACGTCCTATGCCTCATTTTTCACGGCACGTGACGCATCCGCCGCGTCCTGGATCGATCGAGTGCCCCCGCTCTGGCGGCGAATGATCTCCCGCAACGTCCTATGCCTCATTGTTCGCGACACGTGCCGCAGCCGCCGCGTGCCGCATCCGCCGCGTGCCCCTTCCACGGCATCGTTCTTCTCGCCGTGTGCTTGGCCGCGTGCCGCATCCTCCGCGTGCCCCTTCCACGGCATCGTACTTCTCGCCGCGTGCCTAGCACCACTGATGTTCCCATACGGTATAACTCATTAAATTTCAGCTTCGCATGGAAAATTCATCTCTTACAAACCATTTCTACTACACATACCCCGCAACACAGCATGTCTAAGAAATGTACTGAGACGATTGTGGTGGTCAGTGAGGAGGACAGACACAATGATCTCCTCTTAATTTTGTTACTACTCCATACTCATCAGGATACTCCTTCCATAACTCATCTACACAGAACCTACATATTGGGTCTCACACACACACAGTCCAATCAAAATGCCAAAAAACAATTTGATTCCTGTTGGGTGTTTCTCATTTTACGGCATTACATCATCTCTTCGGTGACAGTAACATTAAATTACACATGCATACCAAAAAATATTTCACCAAATGCAGGGGTGACATATTGGGAGGTGGGGTAGATCCGTTGGAAATGCGCAAAACGTTGCACTCACAAAACCTTCGTACGGATCACTCCACATAACACCCCGCAAGACACTGTCTACTTACGTTACTTATTCGATATATTATTTCAGGTCGTCGTAACCTCCACGACCTCCGCAACGATGGACGCAACTGAAGCCCATCGATCTGCACAACGTGCTGCTAATCGACAACGTTCACGAACCAGGAGAGTCAACATGACTGAAGCGCAACGTGAACTAGAACGAGCTTCAAATCGAGCGCGGCACAGATCTCGGTGGTTGCAAATGACTGAACTGCAACGGGAACATCAACGAGCTATTTGGCGTAATGCCGCTCGAACCCGTTCTCAGAGACGTCGACTGTCCCAACCTCAGACTACGGAGCTACGCCACGAGGACATCCATGACCACTCCAGTGCTATACTCCCACATGATTTAACTACAACTACAACAACACACGCTCCCGATCCCACCAACCCTATCAGTTCAGCAGATATACCCTGTATAAGCACAGTATCGTATGCTCCGGAAGGTGTTATCCACCGTTACATGTTAACAACACTGCCACCGTCTAACAGACATTCTCCGCATGCGATCTACACTGGCGAATCATCATCTTCACGTACACCTTTCACTCCATCACATGGGAACACTGTGCTACAGCACTCTACAGAATCACAGTCTGTGCCTCAACTCTTGCTTCAACAGACACAACACAATGTGTTCGAACGTAAGTGCCACGTACTTACAATACAGTGCACATACTATGTAAATTTCCCGAATTGACGTTTTTTAACACGTATATCGTACTCACTGTTTGTAGCCCCTCCAAGCTCTGAGCCGCGTACACTGAACAGTGACAGTGATTCGACCTCCACTGCCAGTAACAGTACAAGAGCACATTGTTACAGAACCCATAACACTGCCCGCATATCTACTGCACCTCAACAGATCCTTTACCTACGCTTGTGTCGCCCAGAACTCTGTGTTTACTGCCATGCTAAGTTGTTCGACGGTGAAACAGCGTCAATGTGCTGTAACAACGGTAGAGTCCGAGTACCAACTCCACCGTTCCCCCGTGAACTCTACAATCTATTCACCAGTAATACTGTACAAAGCCGTGCTTTCAGAAGATATATACGTTCGTACAACCACGTATTCTCTTTTACGTCTATGGGTGTTAAGTTAGACAGATCTTTGGCTGCTGATCAGCATGCTATTTACACTTTTCGAGCTCATGGAGCAATATATCATCACATTGGTTCTCTGCTTCCTCCTTCAAACACAAGGCCCAGATACTTGCAGCTATATATATACGATACGGAGCATGAAATAGATCATCGTCTTGAGGAGAACTCAGAATTAGACCGCTCAACACTGGAGAAGCTTAAATTAATTTTGGATACGTGCAATCCATTTGTGCAAACATTACGACGTCTGTCTGAGCGTGAGGACATTATAAACTGCAAGTTGCTCATTAAAGAAAGACCATCCCGTGAACCGCAATATGTGCTACCAACAGCCCCCCAGGTTGCTGCTATAATTATCGGAGCTGAAGACAGTATGGATTCAAACGAGCGCAACATAATTGTTGAGACAACTGAAGGTGATGTGTGCACTGTGCAAGAGTACACTGGTTTCTACGACCCTCTTCAATACCCACTGCTTCTCCCGCATGGGACATATGGTTGGATAGCTGAATATACAGGATTAAACAACTTCCGTGTAAGCTGCTGCGACTACTACTCCTACATACTACAGGTACGCAATACGCACTGTTCCTCCTCACTATATTGTGTACGTTTTCACATGTGCTACATTTATACTGAACCTTATGTTACGATAGGACCGCGGCCCATCTTCTTCATTACTGTTGCACGGATGTCGACTACTACAACAATATGTTGTTGACAACTACATAAAAATAGAAACTCAAAAATTACGTTGGATTAAAAGAAACCAAAACACTCTTCGTGCTGAACTTTACTGTGGTTTACAAGACTGTTTGAATGCTGGAGAAAGTTTTGGCGGTACGGTAACATTTCCAATGCACTTCACCGTAACATTATTCTCTGTTATCAGCAATTGATTTACATATATTGTGTTACTGTGATTCAGCAAATATTGGTCATCGCATAATCTTACCATCCTCCTTTGTTGGAAGCCCACGAGACATGTACCAACGTTATCAGGATGCAATGTCCGTTGTTCAACATTATGGTAGACCAGATCTATTCTTAACAATGACATGCAACTCATCGTGGCCAGAAATTACAGATTTGCTCTACTCTGGACAAACCCCTCAAGACCGCCCGGATATAGTTACACGAATATTCAATGCGAAGTACACGAAATTAAAACAAGACATTTTCCATAAACATATTTTGGGAAAAACCATTAGCCACGTGCACGTGATTGAGTTCCAAAAAAGAGGTTTGCCTCATGTTCATATGTTGATCACTTTTGATACACGCGACAAAATGAACACTCCAGACAATTACGACCAGATTGTTCGCGCTGAGCTGCCTCATGTTGAAGATGAGCCTGAGCTATATCACGCAGTTATTCGACATATGATTCATGGCCCATGTGGATACGTAAACCCTCACGCACCCTGCATGAAGCACGGTACGTGCAAAAAAGGTTATCCAAAAAACTTCTCTGAACATACAATACAAGGAGCTGACTCATACCCAATCTACCGACGCAGAAATGATGACCGATCATTCAGGCTGCGCCGTGCTACAAATTTCCGTATTACCAACCAATGGGTTGTACCATATAACCCATACCTGCTTCTAAAATATGACTGCCACATAAATATTGAAATTTGCAGCAGTATTAAGAGTATTAAATATTTATACAAATACATTCACAAAGGGCCTGACTTCATTGAATTCCAAGTCCATGACAGTTCAGATCGAAATGAGATCTCTCAATATGTCAACGGCCGATGGATATGTCCACAGGAAGCATTCTGGAAAATATTCAAATTCAATATGTACCAAACATATCCTTCGGTCATTCGTTTACAGATACATTTACCAGACAGGCATCAAGTCCACTTTCGCAGTACTGATTCGCTTAGTAACATTCTTACAAACGAGCGGAACTCCCGTACAATGTTGACAGAATTTTTCAATATTAACAACAGTAACCAAGATCATCGTGGGTATTTCTACACAGACTTCCCAAAACACTACACATGGAATACGAACTCAAAAACTTGGCATAAACGGATGCGTCGGCAAAAGGTTGTTGCTCGAATGTACTCCGTACATCCTTTAGAAGGAGAAAGATTTTACTTACGGTTGCTCTTAAATCATATTCGTGCACCAAGGTCTTTCCAACATCTGTTGACTACTGGTACTACTCTCCATCCAACATTTAAGACCTCCGCTGAACATTACGGTCTGTTAGAACAAGACAACAGTCTGCATAACTGCATGCGCGACGCTAGGTCCTTCCAGATGCCCGCAGCACTGCGTAGTTTATTCACAACAATTCTTTTATTTTGCAATCCTACAAATTTTAGAGAGCTCTGGAATGACAATTACTCTGCAATGACAGAAGATTACGTTACATCGTCCTCTGTCAATCATGTATATATTGTCAACAAACTCCTCCGTGAAATTGACAACATTCTTCAATAACACAGCAAATCCATTACACAATTTGATCTTCCCCAAATGTCTCAACACTTTTAGAATATTACAACCTCCTCCACCCTAATTGCAGAGGAACTTCTGTTGCCTGTTTCAACAATAGACCTTCATTCTGTTTCATCGCTAAATGAACGTCAGTCTTACATATTCCATACTATAACTGAATGTGCTCGACAAGGCAATGGCGGTATGTTCTTCATTGACGGGCCTGCTGGCACTGGGAAAACCTTTTTATATAAAGCCATCATTGCCCACCTTCGACATGCTTCTCATATTGTACTTGCCACTGCATCATCAGGAATTGCTGCAACTCTTCTTCCAGGAGGCAATACAGCACATCTGAGATTTAAGATTCCTATTCCTATTGAACCTGGGTCGTACTGCAAATTTGGTAAAACATCAGCTATGCAAGAACTTTTACAGCAGTGCTCCGCTATTCTGTGGGATGAGGCGCCTATGTCGCACAAACATATTTTCGAAGCTGTTGATCGATCGTTCCGAGATGTTCTTGACACAAACTTACCTTTTGGTGGTAAACTGATAATTATGGGCGGTGATTTCCGTCAAATCCCACCAGTTGTACTAAATGGAACAGTGTCACAAATTATTAATGCCAGTATTATTACATCGCCACTGTGGCTATCTGTCAGACTACTATCACTTACTGAAAATATGCGCGCGGTAAACGATCAAGCCTTCTCAGAATACCTTCTGCGCATTGGGAATGGTACTGAACCAACATACGCTGATGGTATGATACATATTCCTACTTCAATGGTCATTCCGTGGGACGGCGACAACTCCATATCTGTGCTGATCAACAACATATTCTCTAATATTTCATCCACTACCACTACATATGATTACTGGGAGAACAGGGCACTACTAAGTCCATTAAATGAAGATGTTGCTTACTTAAACGAGAAATGCCTACATGTTTTCCCTGGTGAGGAGTCTGTATACTACTCTTTTGATTCCGTTGATGACGACAAATTCAATTTATACCCGCAGGAATTCCTAAATACTGTCTCAGCGAGTAATCTGCCACCCCATAAACTATCTTTAAAAAAAGGTGCCCCTATTATGCTACTGCGAAATCTAAACCCGCTTAGTGGTCTGTGCAACGGTTCACGACTTATATGCCGCCATTTCTCAAAAAATCTCATTGAAGCGGAAATTCTTACAGGCCAACATAAAGGGAAACCCGTTTTCCTGCCTCGCATACCTTTAAAAAATACGGGAGATCAACGTATGCCATTCGAACTAACTAGAAAGCAATTTCCGATTCGCTTAAGTTTTGCACTGACCATAAATAAATCTCAAGGACAGACAATCCAACATGTTGGCCTTTATCTCCCGTCTCCTGTTTTCACACACGGGCAACTGTACGTAGCTTTATCTAGAGGAATTACTTCTGCAAACATAAAGGTTTTAGCCAAAAATAGTGCTGTACCTGGACATTCTGGTACGTATACACAAAATATTGTGTACAAAGACATATTATCCAAAGTAAACATAGAGGTACAGTGAATTTTTTGTACGTATTTACAACTTTCAGAAACACTTACATGATATGATCATATCTAAACATTGTTTTTTCTTATATTACTCTCGCAGGTTCATCGTCCATAATTGTTCGCATCTACATCTTCGAAGAACTACGGTCTCTCCTCTTACAGGTACATTTGCAACACAGACAGTACGTGATACATACACCTCCGCACTTCCTCTGCGCCTTAAACACTCATCTACATTTGTACGACTATGTACTCCACTACACATCTGTTTCAAAACACAATGCAAACTCTCTTTACTCACTCTCTCCCGACAATGAACAATATTTACTACAGCTTTATGATCACCTCCATATGCACAATCACGGACACATTTCCTTGCTAAATTTTACTCCTGCTGTGGCACAGCGGATACGTACATACTTGCGATGACTGAGCCCAACTCTCTGAGCAACGGGCCATCCGAGAATGACCTCCCATTCACATTCGGTGCTACAGAATCATATAATAATGTACCACCAGAAATGCGAGATTACTATTACTTCGCTGTGCTACTGCGGAACCTTAACCAAGCTACAACAACTGCGTCCATAAAATTGCTCTTCCAAAATCTTCCAGGCTTTCTGTATGGCAGCGTAAGCACTATGACTTCACATGATAAAAAAAAAGACAGTATCTTCGCTTAACAATTAAATTATACTAAACATTTATTACTGCAGATCGATGTCGACGCATCAGGCAACTCAAGTGGGACAGCAGAACTAATATTTGCAGATGAATTTTCAATGCAATCTGCCGCTTCCATGATAGATGGTGAAACAATTGACGGCCGAGCAATATCAGCTGAGGAGTTACGACTCTTCGATATTAAGCCAGAGTACTACCAACAACGCCTGAATTAAACATCATTACAGCGGATTCTGCACTTGCATCATCTCTGTAACGCCTGTAATTACATATCTTCCCGTCCTCTGTGACAACGAGTACCAGAGTCAGTACCATCCACGTAAGCCCACAACAGTACCAATTACTTTGACAAAGAGAGAGTTCTGATTTGATGTACTGAGCATAACCTGCTATTACTCCCATTTTCGTTAGACTCCTTCATGTACTGCATAATGATGTACTTTTCACTGTATGTACATATTATTACTATTGCGACTACTACGTGTGCTGTGTTCACTGTGCTTTATACTTATATCTGACATATTGCCCGTGGAAGTATAATCGCAATAGCCGTCAAACTTCACGTCGTACAATGCCGATTACCCCGTGTATTGGTTTCACGTGCAACAGTACAAAGTCCCGTACAAAGGTTACAATTACAACTAGAACTTCACTACATGCTACCATAACTGAACTCCGATATAATGCACTACATATAAGAAAATGAGATATACATGGCGTCCGACAACTTGCTCGGGCTCAAGAATTTCGAGCACCGACGTAGCCCGTGTGCAGGCGGGCGAAGCCCGCCTGATGCGGCCGAAGGCCGCCCGAGAGCATCGAGCACGGGCGTAGCCCGTGCGAAGATGCTCGTCTACTATTAATAAGGCTCTTTCGATTTTCCGTCACCTCTCTGCGTGCACCTTGCCGTCCATCTCCGTCACGGGATGGAATTCCAGGTAAACCCCCGCCGCTTACGCGCCTGTAAACGCAGACTCCGCCGCGTGCCCCGTGCTCCTCCCACGTCCCGCGACAGCTGCCCTACACAGTCGCCGCCTCATGATCGCGCCGCCCTCCTCTTCTATTTCCTCATCCGCCCGGCTTATTTGCGCTTCAACCTACATCGCCTCCTGCACTTTCCGCGTCGTCTCTGCCGGCACCCTACATCGCTTCCGCCGCCTCTCCTTAATCGTTCACCACCTCCGTCCCAACGCAGGTCTGCGCTTGCTGTGATTCCATCCACTCTTGCTTCTTCGTCTCCCCGAAATATCCCTCCGTCTGGCCATAACTCTCCCGCATATCCTTCTCCGGAGACTGCCCCTCGAAAACCTCACTACTAGGTACGTCTTCTACATTTCGCCGTTGCTCCTCTTATTTATCTGCGTTTTACATTTAGATAATTTGGGGTGTTCTTTGCGTTCTCTTCCATCCTGCTAATAATAAAGCTTCTATGATCCACGAATTTGGCATTTCCTCTGCATTCCTCGCAGCTCTCCTCCTACTAATATATAGTTGTTAATCTCCAGTTATCGGTCAGCAAGTGATCCCGCGATCTACCAACCGTTGTAGGTTGCTTTTGCCATTTCTGCTCTTCTTCACCTTGCTGTCGCACCAGGTATGGTTTTTACATTTCTCCACTGTTCCTGTTACTGCTCTGGGTTTTAGCTTTACCGATTTTGTGAATTTGTTGTCTCTCTCACACTTATCCTCCTAATACTACACCTACTACTCTCCACTGATCCTCTTACTGTTGAATGAAATGTTTGGTAGAGATTTTACTAACTCATTCTCTGATTTGTACTTCTCTTTACTTCTGCCCCAAATTGTGCAGCTCCTTGCTTTTGCTAATACATCTCTACATATGTGATATGTATTCCATAAAAATTTGCTGGGCCTGCTCTGTTTCTTTTTTCTCAGGTCCTCCATTTCTACTGCACTCAACACATCTGCAATGTCATTTTTCATTATCTCTCATGCTACTGTTCTTTCTCTATGCAGTTTACCACATTACAAAACTATTTTTACCTAACATAATCATCTGATCATTTAATAATAAGCCATTATAGAGATCTTATAATACTTACTGTACTAACTTTTGATTTTACATTTGCTCAATATTTAACAAGTACACATGGATAACTTAAACATATGCCATAACTAACAATAAATTAGCTATTAGGCCTGGATGCCGTAAACATAGGTCATAACTTACAGTATATTAACAATTAGGCATAGATAAATTCACATCAGAACTGCCTTTGCGTACGAAGACAAGAAAACTGTTGCGCCAAATCATCTCCCGCAACGTCCTATGCCTCATTTTTCACGGCACGTGACGCATCCGCCGCGTCCTGGATCGATCGAGTGCCCCCGCTCTGGCGGCGAATGATCTCCTGCAACGTCCTATGCCTCATTGTTCGCGACACGTGCCGCAGCCGCCGCGTGCCGCATCCGCCACGTGCCCCTTCCACGGCATCATTCTTCTCGTCGCGTGCTTGGCCGCGTGCCGCATCCTCCGCGTGCCCCTTCCACGGCATCGTACTTCTCGCCGCGTGCCTAGCACCACTGATGTTCCCATACGGTATAACTCATTAAATTTCAGCTTCGCATGGAAAATTCATCTCTTACAAACCATTTCTACTACACATACCCCGCAACACAGCATGTCTAAGAAATGTACTGAGACGATTGTGGTGGTCAGTGAGTAGGACAGACACAATGATCTCCTCTTAATTTTGTTACTACTCCATACTCATCAGGATACTCCTTCCATAACCCATCTACACAGAACCTACATATTGGGTCTCACACACACACAGTCCAATCAAAATGCCAAAAAACAATTTGATTCCTGTTGGGTGTTTCTCATTTTACGGCATTACATCATCTCTTCGGTGACAGTAACATTAAATTACACATGCATACCAAAAAATATTTCACCAAATGCAGGGGTGACATATTGGGAGGTGAGGTAGATCCGTTGGAAATGCGCAAAACGTTGCACTCACAAAACCTTCGTACGGATCACTCCACATAACACCCCGCAAGACACTGTCTACTTACGTTACTTATTCGATATATTATTTCAGGTCGTCGTAACCTCCACGACCTCCGCAACGATGGACGCAACTAAAGCCCATCGATCTGCACAACGTGCTGCTAATCGACAACGTTCACGAACCAGGAGAGTCAACATGACTGAAGCGCAACGTGAACTAGAACGAGCTTCAAATCGAGCGCGGCACAGATCTCGGTGATTGCAAATGACTGAACTGCAACGGGAACATCAACGAGCTATTTGGCGTAATGCCGCTCGAACCCGTTCTCAGAGACGTCGACTGTCCCAACCTCAGACTACGGAGCTACGCCACGAGGACATCCATGACCACTCCAGTGCTATACTCCCACATGATTTAACTACAACTACAACAACACACGCTCCCGATCCCACCAACCCTATCAGTTCAGCAGATATACCCTGTATAAGCACAGTATCGTATGCTCCGGAAGGTGTTATCCACCGTTACATGTTAACAACACTGCCACCGTCTAACAGACATTCTCCGCATGCGATCTACACTGGCGAATCATCATCTTCACGTACACCTTTCACTCCATCACATGGGAACACTGTGCTACAGCACTCTACAGAATCACAGTCTGTGCCTCAACTCTTGCTTCAACAGACACAACACAATGTGTTCGAACGTAAGTGCCACGTACTTACAATACAGTGCACATACTATGTAAATTTCCCGAATTGACGTTTTTTAACACGTATATCGTACTCACTGTTTGTAGCCCCTCCAAGCTCTGAGCCGCGTACACTGAACAGTGACAGTGATTCGACCTCCACTGCCAGTAACAGTACAAGAGCACATTATTACAGAACCCATAACACTGCCCGCATATCTACTGCACCTCAACAGATCCTTTACCTACACTTGCGTCGCCCAGAACTCTGTGTTTACTGCCATGCTAAGTTGTTCGACGGTGAAACAGCGTCAATGTGCTGTAACAACGGTAGAGTCCGAGTACCAACTCAACCGTTCCCCCGTGAACTCTACAATCTATTCACCAGTAATACTGTACAAAGCCGTGCTTTCAGAAGATATATACGTTCGTACAACCACGTATTCTCTTTTACGTCTATGGGTGTTAAGTTAGACAGATCTTTGGCTGCTGATCAGCATGCTATTTACACTTTTCGAGCTCATGGAGCAATATATCATCACATTGGTTCTCTGCTTCCTCCTTCAAACACAAGGCCCAGATACTTGCAGCTATATATATACGATACGGAGCATGAAATAGATCATCGTCTTGAGGAGAACTCAGAATTAGACCGCTCAACACTGGAGAAGCTTAAATTAATTTTGGATACGTGCAATCCATTTGTGCAAACATTACGACGTCTGTCTGAGCGTGAGGACATTATAAACTGCAAGTTGCTCATTAAAGAAAGACCATCCCGTGAACCGCAATATGTGCTACCAACAGCCCCCCAGGTTGCTGCTATAATTATCGGAGCTGAAGACAGTATGGATTCAAACGAGCGCAACATAATTGTTGAGACAACTGAAGGTGATGTGTGCACTGTGCAAGAGTACACTGGTTTCTACGACCCTCTTCAATACCCGCTGCTTCTCCCGCATGGGACATATGGTTGGATAGCTGAATATACAGGATTAAACAACTTCCGTGTAAGCTGCTGCGACTACTAATCCTACATACTACAGGTACGCAATACGCACTGTTCCTCCTCACTATATTGTGTACGTTTTCACATGTGCTACATTTATACTGAACCTTATGTTACGATAGGACCGCGGCCCATCTTCTTCTTTACTGTTGCACGGATGTCGACTACTACAACAATATGTTGTTGACAACTACATAAAAATAGAAACTCAAAAATTACGTTGGATTAAAAGAAACCAAAACACTCTTCGTGCTGAACTTTACTGTGGTTTACAAGACTGTTTGAATGCTGGAGAAAGTTTTGGCGGTACGGTAACATTTCCAATGCACTTCACCGTAACATTATTCTCTGTTATCAGCAATTGATTTACATATATTGTGTTACTGTGATTCAGCAAATATTGGTCATCGCATAATCTTACCATCCTCCTTTGTTGGAAGCCCACGAGACATGTACCAACGTTATCAGGATGCAATGTTCGTTGTTCAACATTATGGTAGACCAGATCTATTCTTAACAATGACATGCAACTCATCGTGGCCAGAAATTACAGATTTGCTCTACTCTGGACAAACCCCTCAGACCGCCCAGATATAGTTACACGAATATTCAATGCGAAGTACACGAAATTAAAACAAGACATTTTCCATAAACATATTTTGGGAAAAACCATTAGCCACGTGCACGTGATTGAGTTCCAAAAAAGAGGTTTGCCTCATGTTCATATGTTGATCACTTTTGATACACGCGACAAAATGAACACTCCAGACAATTACGACCAGATTGTTCGCGCTGAGCTGCCTCACGTTGAAGATGAGCCTGAGCTATATCACGCAGTTATTCGACATATGATTCATGGCCCATGTGGATACGTAAACCCTCACGCACCCTGCATGAAGCACGGTACGTGCAAAAAAGGTTATCCAAAAAACTTCTCTGAACATACAATACAAGGAGCTGACTCATACCCAATCTACCGACGCAGAAATGATGACCGATCATTCAGGCTGCGCCGTGCTACAAATTTCCGTATTACCAACCAATGGATTGTACCATATAACACATACCTGCTTCTAAAATATGACTGCCACATAAATGTTGAAATTTGCAGCAGTATTAAGAGTATTAAATATTTATACAAATACATTCACAAAGGGCCTGACTTCATTGAATTCCAAGTCCATGACAGTTCAGATCGAAATGAGATCTCTCAATATGTCAACGGCCGATGGATATGTCCACAGGAAGCATTCTGGAAAATATTCAAATTCAATATGTACCAAACATATCCTTCGGTCATTCGTTTACAGATACATTTACCAGACAGGCATCAAGTCCACTTTCGCAGTACTGATTCGCTTAGTAACATTCTTACAAACGAGCGGAACTCCCGTACAATGTTGACAGAATTTTTCAATATTAACAACAGTAACCAAGATCATCGCGGGTATTTCTACACAGACTTCCCAAAACACTACACATGGAATACGAACTCAAAAACTTGGCATAAACGGATGCGTCGGCAAAAGGTTGTTGCTCGAATGTACTCCGTACATCCTTCAGAAGGAGAAAGATTTTACTTACGGTTGCTCTTAAATCATATTCGTGCACCAAGGTCTTTCCAACATCTGTTGACTACTGGTACTACTCTCTGTTGGTACCCTAGTTTGGATTTGAGTTAAGTCTTTCCTTTTAGTCTCTTGACCCAAGATTTATCTATGGTCAAAGTCTAGTTGTAGAATATTCTCTTTTCCAGTGAAATTCTAGCTAAGGAATTTCTGGTTCGACTATAGTCGAACGCCGATCGACTATCGTCGATCAGCCGATCGACTATCGTCGATCAGCCGATCGACTATCGTCTGTCTCTTGTCAGCTCGACGTTCTGCTAGATCGTCGAGCTCTGGTCGACTATCTGTCTAGATAGTTCGACTATCTGCTGTGTGATAGGTCGACTATCTATTGATAGGTCGACTATCCGCTCTAGCTTTGTGCTCCGGTCGACGCTTTAGCTTTGAGCTAAAGCTCGACGTTTTCTGTCAGCTAAGCTCGACGTTCTCTGTCAGCTTCGCTCGACGCTTTCTGTCTGAGTCGGTCGACTATCTAACTGATAGGTCGACGATCTCAGTAGGTCGGTCGACTATCTGATTGATAGGTCGACGTTTGCTGTGAGTCGTTCGACGATCTCCGAGTATCGTTCGACGATCAGCTGTCTGCATATATAATATTATATGCGCTCTTTTCTGTATTTTATTTCCTGTATTTCCTAGCATATTTCATTATAGATTATTTAATTGATCTTATGCATATATCTCAAAGCAATCTTTGCTTCTATATTTATGCATAAGTCAATTCTTTCTGACAATGTATTTTGTCTTATTATCTGACTTACTTTATCTGCAGCTGTCCTTTATAGCCGTTGGCTGTAAAGAGTTATCTTATGTAACTTTATCTAAATCCTTTATCAGATTATTTAATGCAGCTGCAGTAGCTTTCTCTTTATATAGATATATATATCTGCAAGATATGTTTTGCCTTTGTGATATTTGCAGATTCCAGATGAAGACAAAAGTCAAGCTCATATTAGAGCCGTTGCTGCTGCTCCTATTTAAAAGAGTTCTTTTGAAAGAACTAAAAAGCAGTTGTAGAACAAGAGAGAAGAAACCTGTACAACATACAGAGAAAGAACCAGCTTACAGCAAAGCTGCTCTCAGTAATATCCATCAAACTGAGAAGATATCTCTTCTACTCTTCTTCAACCTGAGTGCTCCTGTTCCAGGAAGATACACTCAGAGATATTGAAGAAGAAGAAGAAGAAGAAGGAAGCTGAAGAAGAACTTCCATCCAGATCTCTAGTCTTCTTCAAGATTTTCCTTCAGAACTTCAAGACAGTATTCTGTCTTGAGTTCTGAAGAGGCATTGTGCTTCTCTAATCTTTATTTACAATAGAAAAGACATTCTAACCCTCTTCTCCCCTCCTGTAAAGGGTTGTTTACTCCCTTCAAAAGTAAAGCTTGGTTTTTAGACACCTGATCAAAAGTCTAAAGGGTCTCTAGATCTACCTGCAGCAGATCTTGTTGGTGGCAGGGCACCTGATCAAAAACCTGTAGTGGATTCCTACCGTGTGGGTAGAAGAGTGGATGTACCCAGTGTTTGGGGAACCACTATAATATCTTGTGTCGTCTGGTTGCTTAATTTATTATTTGCATTGTGGCTGTGATTAGAATTAACTAGGATTGCTAGTTGCTGGATTAGGACCCAAGCTTAACTGTAATTATAGTTAGCTTTATTTTGTGCACAACACTTGTGTTAGGCTTTAGGGTTCTTATTCAATATCTATAATCTTTAATTCCGCAATCGTATCTATCCCTTCTCTTTCAATTGGTATCAGAGGGGGTCGCGGGTTCGAAACCCCGGGGTCGTTTCCGGGGGGGGATTGTTGGGGCTGCGGTCCGGAATCGCCCCCGCGTTGCGGCGCTATGCGGTAATGGCTTAACTGGCTGCCCCGTAGATCCGCCCGAGGACCTTTGATATAAAGATTAGTATGCGCCTTTGACCTTCAGGCCGGTCTTTTGGTGCAGTTGGTAGCGCTAAGTCCTCTCAATTGGTATCAGAGGGAGGTTGACTGACTGAATAGGCTAACACCTAAGTCACAAGATCCTGATAGATACCAAAGTTTATAGATATTCACATTCACTTTCATGGCCCAGTACAATGATTATTTTAGCACCAGACCTCCAGCTTGCAACTTAGCTGAGTTCAGCATCTGGAAGACAAGAGTCAAATTATATATGAACTCTTTTGATGAAGAAATTTTTTTGTCTATTTTGACAGGTCTCCCTACTTCGGCAACAACAACAAAAAGTGCCAGGCTAGCTGATGCCAAAGCAATGAACATTCTTGCAGAATCAATGTCTGATGACATTTTTCAAGAGATTGCTGAATGTTCATCAGCTAAGGAGATTTGGATGTCCCTTCATCAAATGGCTTCTGAACCCTTGGACGCAATTTCAGAAGGAAGCCACATCATCTTATCTGAAGGAGAATCAACATCCCTAGATGTTATCTGGGATGTCTCAGATGATGACTCATCATTTGAAGATGAAGAGGAGGAAGCAAGGGCCAAAGCATTTTGCATAATGGCCATAAATGCTTCATGCAGCAATTCAGAAGCTGAACAAACAGAGGACAATTCAAAACCTGAAAAGGTTCAGGTAATATCTAATTCTGTTTTCAGTTCAGTTATTTTAGAAATTCAATATTGCTGCCAAGATTTAACAAAACCTGAGAAGGAACCAACACTTCTCAGAGAAATGTTTTCTTTATATTTTAATGAGTTCAGATTTGAGAACTCAGTTAGCTGTTTTATAAATCTGTTTTATTATTATAAGGATAAAATAGTTAGAATAATTTCAAATTCTTTTATTATTTGGAACAGATTCATTAGGAAACATATTTTCTTAAAGCTGATTATATCTGTTTGATATGTTGTTCAAGTATTTTATTCAGATTTCTGTATAAAGAAATTCTCTGTCAGATAACTCTATTTCTTATAGATCCTTTTCTAATTTCATCTAGATTGAGTCCTCTACTCTAGTTGCATTGGTCAACTGAGTTTGAATCTCGTCTAATGAAAATAAATTCTATAGGAAGGAAGATATCTGATTTTGTTTTTCAGATCCAGAATCTTAATTAAATTTGTTAGACAAAATATCATTTTTGCTGCTAACATACCCTTTTTCAAGGAGAGAGCAATCTCTACCATAGCTTTCTGCAGGTACTATCTACAAGAGTTAGCTGGATGACTCAATCAATATTCAAAGTCATCTCAGCCTCCTCCAAATCACAGGTACCGCATCAATATAGGGGGAGATTGCAAATGCCAGCAAGCAGCCAGCTAAGCAAAGTTTTTCTTTATATATTTTATGCTTTGCAAATTTGTATTATTTCTCTAATAGGATCCTCACCCAAATAGGGGGAGATTGTTGGAACCCTTGGTTCTGATTTGGGTTAGGATCTCTATTAGGTTGTTTTAGTTTAGTTTAGCTTATTTTCAGTAGTTTTAGTTTTTGAAAGACTTAACCCAAATAGGGGGAGATTGTTGGTACCCTAGTTTGGATTTGAGTTAAGTCTTTCCTTTTAGTCTCTTGACCCAAGATTTATCTATGGTCAAAGTCTAGTTGTAGAATATTCTCTTTTCCAGTGAAATTCTAGCTAAGGAATTTCTGGTTCGACTATAGTCGAATGCCGATCGACTATCGTCTGTCTCTTGTCAGCTCGACGTTCTGCTAGATCGTCGAGCTCTGGTCGACTATCTGTCTAGATAGTTCGACTATCTGCTGTGTGATAGGTCGACTATCTATTGATAGGTCGACTATCCGCTCTAGCTTTGTGCTCCGGTCGACGCTTTAGCTTTGAGCTAAAGCTCGACGTTTTCTGTCAGCTAAGCTCGACGTTCTCTGTCAGCTTCGCTCGACGCTTTCTGTCTGAGTCGGTCGACTATCTAACTGATAGGTCGACGATCTCAGTAGGTCGGTCGACTATCTGATTGATAGGTCGACGTTTGCTGTGAGTCGTTCGACGATCTCCGAGTATCGTTCGACGATCAGCTGTCTGCATATATAATATTATATGCGCTCTTTTCTGTATTTTATTTCCTATATTTCCTAGCATATTTCATTATAGATTATTTAATTGATCTTATGCATATATCTCAAAGCAATCTTTGCTTCTATATTTATGCATAAGTCAATTCTTTCTGACAATGTATTTTGTCTTATTATCTGACTTACTTTATCTGCAGCTGTCCTTTATAGCCGTTGGCTGTAAAGAGTTATCTGATGTAACTTTATCTAAATCCTTTATCAGATTATTTAATGCAGCTGCAGTAGCTTTCTCTTTATATAGATATATATATCTGCAAGATATGTTTTGCCTTTATGATATTTGCAGATTCCAGATGAAGACAAAAGTCAAGCTCATATTAGAGCCGTTGCTGCTGCTCCTATTTAAAAGAGTTCTTTTGAAAGAACTAAAAAGCAGTTGTAGAACAAGAGAGAAGAAACCTGTACAACATACAGAGAAAGAACCAGCTTACAGCAAAGCTGCTCTCAGCAATATCCATCAAACTGAGAAGATATCTCTTCTACTCTTCTTCAACCTGAGTGCTCCTGTTCCAGGAAGATACACTCAGAGATATTGAAGAAGAAGAAGAAGAAGAAGGAAGCTGAAGAAGAACTTCCATCCAGATCTCTAGTCTTCTTCAAGCTTTTCCTTCAGAACTTCAAGACAGTATTCTGTCTTGAGTTCTGAAGAGGCCTTGTGCTTCTCTAATCTTTATTTACAATAGAGAAGACATTCTAACCCTCTTCCCCCCTCCTGTAAAGGGTTGTTTACTCCCTTCAAAAGTAAAGCTTGGTTTTTAGACACCTGATCAAAAGTCTAAAGGGTCTCTAGATCTACCTGCAGCAGATCTTGTTGGTGGCAGGGCACCTGATCAAAAATCTGTAGTGGATTCCTATCGTGTGGGTAGAAGAGTGGATGTACCCAGTGTTTGGGGAACCACTATAATATCTTGTGTCGTCTGGTTGCTTAATTTATTATTTGCATTGTGGCTGTGATTAGAATTAACTAGGATTGCTAGTTGCTGGATTAGGACCCAAGCTTAACTGTAATTACAGTTAGCTTTATTTTGTGCACAACACTTGTGTTAGGCTTTAGGGTTCTTATTCAATATCTATAATCTTTAATTCCGCAATCGTATTTATCCCTTCTCTTTCACTCTCCATCCAACATTTAAGACCTCCGCTAAACATTACGGTCTGTTAGAACAAGACAACAGTCTGCATAACTGCATGCGCGACGCTAGGTCCTTCTAGATGCCCACAGCACTGCGTAGTTTATTCACAACAATTCTTTTATTTTGCAATCCTACAAATTTTAGAGAGCTCTGGAATGACAATTACTCTGCAATGACAGAAGATTACGTTACATCGTCCTCTGTCAATCATGTATATATTGTCAACAAACTCCTCCGTGAAATTGACAACATTCTTCAACAACACAGCAAATCCATTACACAATTTGATCTTCCCCAAATGTCTCAACACTTTCAGAATATTACAACCTCCTCCACCCTAATTGCAGAGGAACTTATGTTGCCTGTTTCAACAATAGACCTTCATTCTGTTTCATCGCTAAATGAACGTCAGTCTTACATATTCCATACTATAACTGAATGTGCTCGACAAGGCAATGGCGGTATGTTCTTCATTGACGGGCCTGCTGGCACTGGGAAAACCTTTTTATATAAAGCCATCATTGCCCACCTTCGACATGCTTCTCATATTGTACTTGCCACTGCATCATCAGGAATTGCTGCAACTCTTCTTCCAGGAGGCAATACAGCACATCTGAGATTTAAGATTCCTATTCCTATTGAACCTGGGTCGTACTGCAAATTTGGTAAAACATCGGCTATGCAAGAACTTTTACAGCAGTGCTCCGCTATTCTGTGGGATGAGGCGCCTATGTCGCACAAACATATTTTCGAAGCTGTTGACCGATCGTTCCGAGATGTTCTTGACACAAACTTACCTTTTGGTGGTAAACTGATAATTATGGGCGGTGATTTCCGTCAAATCCCACCAGTTGTACTAAATGGAACAGTGTCACAAATTATTAATGACAGTATTGTTACATCGCCACTGTGGCTATCTGTCAGACTACTATCACTTACTGAAAATATGCGCGCGGTAAACGATCAAGCCTTCTCAGAATACCTTCTGCGCATTGGGAATGGTACTGAACCAACATACGCTGATGGTATGATACACATTCCTACTTCAATGGTCATTCCGTGGGACGGCGACAACTCCGTATCTGTGCTGATCAACAACATATTCTCTAATATTTCATCCACTACCACTACATATGATTACTGGGAGAACAGGGCACTACTAAGTCCATTAAATGAAGATGTTGCTTACTTAAACGAGAAATGCCTACATGTTTTCCCTGGTGAGGAGTCTGTATACTACTCTTTTGATTCCGTTGATGACGACAAATTCAATTTATACCCGCAGGAATTCCTAAATACTGTCTCAGCGAGTAATCTGCCACCCCATAAACTATCTTTAAAAAAAGGTGCCCCTATTATGCTACTGCGAAATCTAAACCCGCTTAGTGGTCTGTGCAACGGTTCACGACTTATATGCTGCCATTTCTCAAAAAATCTCATTGAAGCGGAAATTCTTACAGGCCAACATAAAGGGAAACCCGTTTTCCTGCCTCGCATACCTTTAAAAAATACGGGAGATCAACGTATGCCATTCGAACTAACTAGAAAGCAATTTCCGATTCGCTTAAGCTTTGCACTGACCATAAATAAATTTCAAGGACAGACAATCCAACATGTTGGCCTTTATCTCCCGTCTCCTGTTTTCACACACGGGCAACTGTACGTAGCTTTATCTAGAGGAATTACTTCTGCAAACATAAAGGTTTTAGCCAAAAATAGTGTTGTACCTGGACATTCTGGTACGTATACACAAAATATTGTGTACAAAGACATATTATCCAAAGTAAACATAGAGGTACAGTGAATTTTTTGTACGTATTTACAACTTTCAGAAACACTTACATGATATGATCATATCTAAACATTGTTTTTTCTTATATTACTCTCGCAGGTTCATCGTCCATAATTGTTCGCATCTACATCTTCGAAGAACTACGGTCTCTCCTCTTACAGGTACATTTGCAACACAGACAGTACGTGATACATACACCTCCGCACTTCCTCTGCGCCTTAAACACTCATCTACATTTGTACGACTATGTACTCCACTACACATCTGTTTCAAAACACAATGCAAACTCTCTTTACTCACTCTCTCCCGACAATAAACAATATTTACTACAGCTTTATGATCACCTCCATATGCACAATCACGGACACATTTCCTTGCTAAATTTTACTCCTGCTGTGGCACAGCGGATACGTACATACTTGCGATGACTGAGCCCAACTCTCTGAGCAACGGGCCATCCGAGAATGACCTCCCATTCACATTCGGTGCTACAGAATCATATAATAATGTACCACCAGAAATGCGAGATTACTATTACTTCGCTGTGCTACTGCGGAACCTTAACCAAGCTACAACAACTGCGTCCATAAAATTGCTCTTCCAAAATCTTCCAGGCTTTCTGTATGGCAGCGTAAGCACTATGACTTCACATGATTAAAAAAAAGACAGTATCTTCGCTTAACAATTAAATTATACTAAACATTTATTACTGCAGATCGATGTCGACGCATCAGGCAACTCAAGTGGGACAGCAGAACTAATATTTGCAGATGAATTTTCAATGCAATCTGCCGCTTCCATGATAGATGGTGAAACAATTGACGGCCGAGCAATATCAGCTGAGGAGTTACGACTCTTCGATATTAAGCCAGAGTACTACCAACAACGCCTGAATTAAACATCATTACAGCGGATTCTGCACTTGCATCATCTCTGTAACGCCTGTAATTACATATCTTCCCGTCCTCTGTGACAACGAGTACCAGAGTCAGTACCATCCACGTAAGCCCACAACAGTACCAATTACTTTGACAAAGAGAGAGTTCTGATTTGATGTACTGAGCATAACCTGCTATTACTCCCATTTTCGTTAGACTCCTTCATGTACTGCATAATGATGTACTTTTCACTGTATGTACATATTATTACTATTGCGACTACTACGTGTGCTGTGTTCACTGTGCTTTATACTTATATCTGACATATTGCCCGTGGAAGTATAATCGCAATAGCCGTCAAACTTCACGTCGTACAATGCCGATTACCCCGTGTATTGGTTTCACGTGCAACAGTACAAAGTCCCGTACAAAGGTTACAATTACAACTAGAACTTCACTACATGCTACCATAACTGAACTCCGATATAATGCACTACATATAAGAAAATGAGATATACATGGCGTCCGACAACTTGCTCGGGCTCAAGAATTTCGAGCACCGACGTAGCCCGCGTGCAGGCGGGCGAAGCCCGCCTGATGCGGCCGAAGGCCGCCCGAGAGCATCGAGCACGGACGTAGCCCGTGCGAAGATGCTCGTATATTAATAGGAATATTTTCAGCTCTTAAAAATTTAAACATAATTGGAATTTTTTTTTGTCAGTCAATAGTAGTGGTGCACATAAAAACCGGTCCCAACCGGGACCGGACCGGTTGGGACCGGATAGGGACCGGTCCCAGTTAGGACCGGTCTCAGTTAGGACCGGTCCCAGTTAGGACCGGTCCGGTCTCGGACCGGTCCAGTGGTCCCTGACAGTCCCCCCTTTACGGGTAAAAACCGGTCCCAGACTGGGACCGGTAAAAGACCGGTCTTAGATACTTTGCGCGAAGTTTATGATGTCTTACATATACGAAGTACAACAACCAAAATATCAACAGGTAAGTCGTACAACAACTCGACGTGATGTTTTAAAAACTTACCTGCAAGCAAAATTATATTTATAAAATTATTTTGAAACATTCGACGGTCGAGTTAGTTTAACGAGCGACGTTTGGACTAACGGTTTAGTTGACAGACTTTTTTATATTTGCATAACTTGTCACTGGATCGATCCCGATAGTTGGGAATTAAATAAACGTATAATTTGTTTTGAAGGTTTTGAATATCCGCACACCGATAAAGTTATTTATCAGGTGATTATTAAGTGTATTAGAGATTTTAAAATAAAAGATAAAATTTTAAATATTTTGTTTGATAACGCCTCGAATAATAATATGGCTAAGCTAATTTGTAATTTGTATTTTGATTTTGTAGTTTTATTTCAAATTTAATAAAAAATTTTATTTACTTTGCAATTTTGCATTTCAAATTATTACATGTTATTTAATTAAATTATTAAAAAAGAAATATAATAATATATAATAAAAATAATTAATTTAATTTTAATTTAATTAAAATATAATAATAATCGGTCCCGGTCTGGGACTGGTTAGGACCGGTCCTTCCGGTCCCAGGCAGTCCCGATTTTCAAAGGAAAAATTAGTCCGGGACCCGGACCGGTCCTGGACAGGACCGGTCCGGAACCGGTGTCCCAAAGGACCGGTCCTGCCCAGGACCGGGATCGGGGTCTTTATGTGCAAGACTGAGTCAATACGTGGTTTTTTAACCCTGTGTGGTTTTTTAAGTTTAGAAAAACACTTTTTATCAGTTGTCTCATTCTCCATTAGTTGTTGGCAAGTTTAATCGCTCTCGAATTAAGACGGTTCAATTTTAGATCGGTCAACTATAATATTAGGTTGACCCGCAACACAACCACAATGGAATAGCTACTCAACTGTTGGGAAATACAAGATCCAGAGAACATGCAAGAAATCGTAGAAAAATTAACAAGCAAAACACATAAGGATTTAACATGGAAAAATTCAAAGATCGAAGAAAAAATCGCAACCACATGCGCCCAGAAAATCCACTATGAAAAAAGATTAGTACATCGCTTCTATTTTGTCGCTCCTCTTCTTCAGTTTTTGCATACGCGTACACAACCCTAGGTCGAAACAGGCCTTTTATACACGTAACAAATAGAACGAGAAAAATTGCATAAATGCCCCTGACAAAAAATTGGAAAACAGTGACGAGTGTCCAGTATACTCCCAGACACAGTCAGACTCCACAAAATAACAACAATATTGAAATCCATTGAAAATAAATTGCAAAAAAATTAAAAAGTTTGTGAAAAGCGAGTTGGAATAAGAGGTTAAACTTAATTGAAGATATTTTAAAATTTTAATTTTAGATCTTCAATTATGCCCTAAACCTTACACCCTAAATTTTAAACCCTAAATTCTAAACCCTACAAATCTTAAATTTTAAATCCTAAATCCTAAATCCTAAAAATCATAACCATAAATCCTAAATCTTAAAACTTAAACTCATGTGAAGTGGGATCATGATTCCCTGCATTTCACATGAAGTAGATAATATTAATTTCATGATGAGGATCATTTCATCTATATCCAATCGATAATATTAATTGGGCTATTAAATTCTTCTTTTCCTATGCATTTCTTTTTCGCCTTTTCTTGTGCATTTTCAGATAATGTCATCCGTTAGAAGTGGATTAAGGCTCTATTTGGGAGGACTTATTTTCACCGGTCAAGTGGTTACGACCGCATTAATTAAAGTCCGATTCATGCGCTTGTAACCGCTTGATCGGTGAAAATAAGTCCTCCCAAACTGAGCCTGAATAATTCCCACTATGAAATGAACACTATCCATTCCTGTGAAATCAGAGAGAATTCTCATCAGAATTGTTGCGGACTAACTCGATGTCCCGATCAGACCGGATTAATTTTGAACCGTCTTAGCTCACAGAGCGGTCGAGCGCGCACACAGTCAATGAAGATGAACAGTAGACACAAGTCTTGATGACGTGGAAAAACCTCTTAAATGGGTAAAAAATCACGTGACCGGGTCTGTGCCGGTCAAATTCCACTAGCTTTTGGTGATTACAGCAAGCTTAGTGAATCGGGGCGACAGGTCGCTCCCGTTACAACTTGAGGGGAGAGAGAGACAGTAGTTTCCCGCGGGCAACAGGATGCACCGCGGAAGTGACTTAGACGAGGGAACGTGCGGGATGTTTCTAGCACGCGCACTCGGGGGGTGCGCGCTTGCTGACTTCGGATGTCTTCTTCGTTTGGTTTCCTTGCGGTCTTGGGGGTCCCTTTGCTGACAACGCGTTGGTGGGGTGTTTATAGCCGTTAGTAGCTATTGATGGCCGTTGGTGGCTGCTGGCGGCTGGTGGTGGTTCACGACGAGCGGAGGCCGACTTGGTGGAGGAGGCAGGAGAGCTCTCACCCGAGGAAGAAGGAGAAGAGCCCGAGGAGAGAAAAGGTGAGAAATGAGGAGCCCCTGAGGGTCCTTTTATAGCCTCCATGGGAGGATCATGGCGGGCCCCACCACTAAAGTGGTTACCCCTTGATCGGACGGGGAGGAGGGCATCCCCTTGATCGGACGGTGGGGAGGCCTCCCACGGCGGCGGCGAGCCGCCATGGCGACGGTGGTGGCCGATGCGGGGGAGGCCAACGACGGCGGTCCGTCAGGGGGCCGGCCGCGGCTAGGGTGGTCGTGGCCGGCCGCGGTTAGGGGGGCCGTGGCCGGCCGCGGCTAGGGCGGCCGTTAGCCGGCCGCGGCTAGGGCGGTCGTGGCCGGCCACGGCCCAGCCGCGACATGACCGGCCACGGCCCAACCGCGGCATGACCGGTCGCGGCTAGGGTGGCCATGGCCGGCCACGGCCCAGGCGCGGTATGGCCGATCGCGGCTAGGGTGGTCGTGGCCGGCCACGGCCCAGCCGCGGCTAGGGTGGTCGTGGCCGGCCACGGCATGGTCGGTCGTGTCCGGTCACGGCTAGGCCGGCCGCGGCTCGGCCGTCCCCGGCTAGGTCGGACGTGCCTAGGTCGGCCGTGGCCGAACCGGCGGCCGGCTGCGGCCGGGCTTGGCCGTGGCTCGACCGTCCCCGGCTAGGCTGGTCGCGCCGAGACCGGCCGTGGCCGGGCCGGCGGTCAATCCGCGGTCGGGCTTGGCCGCGGATCGGCCGGCCATGGCCGACCGAGGCTAGGCCGGCCTTGGCCGGCCACAGCCTAGTCGGCGGCTTGCTGCGGTCGCGGCGAAGACCGCGAGGGCTGGCCGCCGACGGCGGTTAAGCCGCCCGAGGGCGGTTAAGCCGCCCGACAGCGGCGGTTCTCCCGGTGGTGGTGGTTTTCCCCATGAGGGGAGGGAGCGGGACCCGCCCCCCCCCCATAATCTCTCATCATGAGAGATCATGGGGGGAGTGACCCACCCATGATCCTCCTTGGGTGGAAATCATGGGGGGCGGCTTCTTTCTCCTATAAATGATGGTGGAACCCATCAATTGCCCCCCAAATCTCTGCTGTCTAGGAGCAAAGTGAGCGTGAGAGAAGAGATTCTTCTTACTTCCTGTTGTCATGGTGGTTTCTGGTGAGAAGACCGAGGTGGCAACGGCGGCCAGTGCTTCCAAGGTATCTGGCGGGAGGTTTGCCGAATTATGACGGCACAAGGTTTCTTGACGCGCGCGTGTTGGGCGCGTGCGGAGGCCATAGGTGCCGGCGGGGTGCGCGGAATGCGCGCGCGTAGGCCGACCGGGGGCGAATCGGCACTTTCCCTCGCCGGCCGCGCGCGTGCTGATTGCCTGTGGTTAAGCGCGGGTGCCCTCTTTTGTGTGGCTGCGCGTGCTTTTGGCGATTGGTCATGCGGTTTTTTATTTTTTTGCTGACTTTTTATTTTTGCCTGGTGCAGGTTTCGAAGCGCTCTTCTGGCCCGATGCGCCTGCGCTCTTCTTTGACTGACGATGGTGTTGACATCTGGAGGGCAAAGTACGGGCTTCCTGCAGATTTGGAAGTGAGGATCACGCGTCCCGAGGAGCGGGTTCAGAATCCTCCCCGTGGTTGGTTGACGATCTGCGAAGTCTCCCTGAGATCCGGCTTCCGCTTTCCGCCCTGCGAGGAGGTGATTGAGATTATGAAGTTTTGCCGAGTGCCTATCTCTCAGTTTGTCCCGGCTGGGATTGCCCGGATTATGGGCTTAGTCGTCTTCTTCCGCGAGCATGGGAGTCGGTTTTCTTTAGACCAGTTCCGAGATTGGTGTGACGTGCGCTCTGATGATGGTGAGCGGATAGAGGTGCGTAGCAACAAAGTTTGGTTGGATTTTGAAGCTCGTAAAGATCGTCGTCATGGCAACACTTTGTTCGGATATGTGAGGAATTCCTGGGGTCTTCCTGAGATGTGGAATGCGCTTCCTGACCGCTGCCGTCATGTGAAAGGGAAAGAGTGGGATTTTTCCCCGGTGTTGGGATTCTCTGAGCCTCGTGAGCTGGGCAATCGTCTCTTTAATATCTATGTCTATGTGGAGGAAAAGCGGTTGTTGGGATGTGGTATCTCAACAGACACAGTTCAGGCCGCGGCGACTTCTCAAGGAGGGGGTCGTAAGAGGAAAGCAGTGGCGGCCCCTACTGGTGATCTTGATATTGTGGTGGTAGCTTCTTATGATTCAACCCCAGAGGTGCAGATACCTACTTTCCCAGTTCCTCAGGTGTTTGCTGGTACAGCGGCTCCGCGGATGTCCTCTTCCTTGAGGGCGATGAGCGATGCGGTAGGGGTGTGACTTCCCTTTCCCTCTTACTCTTTTTTGTTGATAGAGGCTGATTTTGTTTTTTCCTTTTGCAGATAGAGACTCAGGCGCAGATTACAGTGACCTGGAATGATCATTACGTGAGCCTGAAGGACGGGTATCTTGCTTTACAGGAGAAGCTTCGGTTGTCGATGAGCTCGCTTGCCTCCTTGAAGGAGGAACATGACCGGGACATTGCGCGGTTCCGTCGGATCGGTTCGGAGCTGAAGTCTGAGCTAGAGGATACACGTGCTGCCTTGGACGTGGAGAAAACTCTGGTGGAGAGGACCACCCAGATGTTGAAGCATTCGAAGGAGGAGACATCTGGCTTAGGGACCCAGCTACAGGCGGCACGAGAGGAGGTCTCAGGCCTTGAGACTCAGCTTCGTGCGGCGAAGGCGCAGGTAGAGATGCTATCTTCTGATAGTCACGCCTCGGAGCTGAAGGCCGTCGGGCTTACGGAGTACCTGGAGTCACTGGACTATATGCGAGACCGTAGCTTGATCGCGGAGGAGGTTCGTGACGATATTTGGTCCAAGGAGGTAGAGCCTCAGATGGACAACATACGCGAGCTGGCGCTCCGACGCGGTGTTTCGAAGGCCTTTCGCTTTGTTAGCAAGCGCCTTGGGTGCGATACATCCAGTTTCAACTTTGCAGATGTTTAAGAGGACGAGCGCTCTGACTTAGATGCCGAGGGAGAGTAGTGGCAGCGCGCTCTTGCTATTTTATGCTTTGTTGTTTTGTTGTGTATGTTGTGTTTTGCCTCTAGGCACCGATTGTACCTGTTTGATTTTAGCTTTGCTTGGTTATGATATTGTTGCCTTTTTGTATTTCTTTGGACATTTGTCCGTGCTGATTGGTGTTGATCGCGCGGCTTTGATCGGGCGTGGGATGCTTAGTTTGTGCGAAGGATACTTACGGCTTTGCCTTGCATGGAGGATACTCGTGCCTTTCTTCAGTGCGCAAGGTACCCGTGGTTTAGCTTGTACGAGGGATACTCGCAACTTAGTTTGCGCGAGGGATGCGCGCGGCTTAGTTTGTGCGAGGGATGCTCGCGGCTTCCTCGTGAGGGGGACATGCCTCCACGGTGTTGCGCGAGGGTTGCTCGCGGCTTAGGTTGCGCGAGGGATGCTCGCGGTTTCTTCGTGAGGAGGGCAGGCCCCCACGGTGTTGCGCAAGGGATGCTCGCGACTTAGTTTGCTCGAGGGATGCTCGCGGCTTCTTCGTGAGGGGGCAGGCCCCCACGGTGTTGCGCGAGGGGGCAGGCCCCCACGGTGTTGCGCGAGGGATGCTCGTGGCTTAGTTTGCACGAGGGATGCTCACGGCTTCTTCGTGAGGGGGGGGGGGGCAGGCCCCCACGGTGTTGCGCGAGGGTTGCTCGCAGCTTAGTTTGCGCGAGGGATGCTCGCGGCTTCTTCGTGAGGGGGGCAGGCCCCCATGGTGTTGGCTTTATTAACGTCATGTGTTTGATCTGGTTGCGCAACCTAATCTGGAAAATCCATTTCTTGATTCACATACTGCCAAGGTAAACGATGAAAAGATAGTCTTCACAAGTCTGGGCTTGTGATTTTTACAATATTCGATAAACAAAATGAATGGATCAAGGAAACAGCTTAAGGATGTAGGTGGCGAGAGCAGGATTGGAAGACATCCAGGAGTGATTGTTGGAGTATTGCTGGGTAGTCAGAATCAGCTTGGAGGACGACAAACTGCACGTCATAGGATGCTTGTCTGTATGCTTCTTCGAAAGTGACTGGGAGAGTGATGGTGCCGATGACCAGAACTGGGTTGTTCCCCAAAATGCGTGCGCTAGCAGACATTAGCTTGAGGTTACCGGTGATTAGCTTGAGTTGAAGCAGTGTTGATAAAAATAGTATATTGACGTTAATCTCTTTGTCGACTAGGACTTGGCTCAACTTGGTAGACGGCTCGCCCATTTTGACTGTTGTACATCATATATTCTGGCTGGTGGGCGATCTCTTACTTGATAGGAATTGATCAACCGCTCTTAGGCTGGCAAGTCGCTGAATTTCCTCCTTTAGCCCCTTGCATTCATTAATGTTGTGACCATGACCCCGGTGATACTCGCAGTATCTCGTCTGGTCTGCCTTGGGGTTTGGCCGTGGCGCCCTTGGTCGTTGGAATGCCGGATCATTTTGAATTGCGTACATCACATTAGTACGGGTGGTATTCAGAGGGGTGTATTCCTGAAGTGGGTGTTGCCCCCCACTCCTTGGGGGGTCACGTTGACGGCTATCGCGACGATGCTTGCTCTGGGGTCGTTCTTCTTGTTTTGTGGGAGTTAGTTCCTCTTCTTTCTTCCTCTTCTATCTTCCGCTTGGTCTTGGATTTTTTGGTGAGGGTTTTCTGACCGTCATGAATCTTTTGATGAAGAGGGTGGCGAGTGCGATGTAGCTGTCTGTTCTTTCCCCTTGTAGGGAATGAAGCAAGGCTCGGGCTCTCCCTTTTAGTGTTGTCATAAATGCCCGGACCATAAATTGATCTGAAGCGTTGCGGGCATGCATGATAGTTTCAAAATGCTCTAGGTGTGTTAGTGGGTTGCCTGTTCCGCTGAAACTACGGATTTCGAAGCCGTCCTCCGAGCCTGGGGCTACCCAAGAGTTTGGCGAGTTGTAGTTGGGCAGATCCTCGTTTACTCTTTGCCCTGTGGCCGAGGCATCAGGGCTTGCCATGTTTCCAGCCCTCTCCTCATAATGTGGACGGGCAAGGTGATCATCGTACATTTCTCAGAGCGATGCGGCGGGTGCGGGGGAGCTGCTTGTGCTCGAGAATTCCTTCTCCATGTCGTATTCCTTGGGCGTGCAATGTGTCGGAGGAAAAAATTCTTCTGGTGGCAATAGATCAGCTTGCTCGAAGGGCTGCGGATTCCCTGGTCGGAGGGATTTTGGGTCGCTTCGCATTGCATGCATTGCGGTAGTGTGGGTGATACTTAGGGGGAAGTATTCTTGGAGCTGGTGTTTCCTCTCGGTCGTTGAAGGGTTACGCTGGCGGGGCACATCTTGGCGCGATTCTTCAAGTCCCCTGAGGGTTTGTTCTTCTTTCTGCTGAAATTCTTGCGTTGGGACGTGAGTTGACGGAGGCTGGGGAATGACTAGTGCTCCCAAGTTTCGGAGCAGGGTGAGCAATTTGACTTGTTGTTCTTCCATCTGGTGGATGCATCCTTCCAAGGCGGTGACATGAGCTAATGCGTCCTCAGCAGTCAGCGGGACGTCTATCAGAGAGTGTGAACGTGCAGGCTCGGGGTGTCCGCCAAGGGCGGCGCCTTCGGCGGTGCGGGTACTTCTCTTTGCCATCGATTCTAGAGTCCTGAAGCGGTGAAGATGAGGGACTTGTCTTCTGAAGGATGTTAGGAATGGTTCCCACAGACGGCGCCAAACTGTTGCGAACTAACTCGATGCCCCGGTCGGACCGGATTAACTTGAACCTTCTTAGCTCACGGAGCGGTCGAGCACACACACAGTCAATGAAGATGAACAGTAGACACAAGTCTTGATGACATGGAAAAACCCCTTAAATGGGTAAAAAAATCACGTGACCGGGTCTGTACCGGTCAAATTCCACTAGCTTTTGGTGATTACAACATGCTTGGTGGATCGGGGCGACATGTCGCTCCCGTTACAACTTGAGGGGAGAGAGAGACAGTAGTTTCCCGCGGGCAACAGACTGCATCGCGGAAGTGACTTAGACGAGGGAACGTGCGGGATGTTTCTGGCACGCGCACTCGGGGCGGCGCGCGCTTGCTGACTTCGGATGTCTTCTTCATTTGGCTTCCTTGCGGTCTTGGGGGTCCCTTTGCTGACGCGCTGGTGGGGTACTTATAGCCGCTGGTAGCTACTGTTGGCCGCTGGTGGCTGGTGGTGGCCGCCGATGGCTGCTGGTGGCCGCCGGTGGCTGCTGGCGGCTGGTGGTGGTTCACGACGAGCGGAGGCCGACTTGATGGAGGAGGTAGGAGAGCTTTTACCTGAGGAAGAAGGAGAAGAGCCCGAGGAGAGAAAAGGTGAGAAATGAGGAGCCCCTGGGGGTCCTTTTATAGCCTCCATGGGAGGATCATGGCGGGCCCCACCACTAAAGTGGTGAGGTAGTGAGTGGTTACCCCTTGATCGGACGGCGAGGAGGGCCTCCCCTTGATCGGACGGTGGGGAGGCCTCCCACGGCGGCGAGCCGCCATGGCGGCGGCCGGGTGGCCGGCGGCGGGGGCGGCCGACGGCGGCAGTCCGTCAGGGGGCCGACCGCGGCTAGGGGGGGCGTGGCCGGCCGCGGCTAGGGCGGCCGTGGCCGGCCCCGGCCCAGCCGCGACATGGCCGGCCGCGGCTAGGGCGGCCGTGGCCGGCCACGGCCCAGCCGCGGGTAGGGTGGTCGTGGCCGGCCACGGCCCAGCCGCGGCATGGCCGGCCGTGTCCGGCCACAGCCGTCCCCGGCTAGGCCGGCTGTGGCCGAACCGGCGGTCGGCCTTGGCCGTGGCTAGGCCGGCCGCGCCGAGACTGGCCGTGGCCGGGCCGGCGGTCAATCCGCGGCCTGGCTTGGCCGCGGATCGGCTGGCCTTGGCCGGCCACGGCCTAGTCGGCGGCTTGTCGTGGCCTCCCCGACGGTGGAGCCGGCCGCGGCAGAGGCCGGGAGGGCTGGCCGCCGACGACGGTTTAGCCGCCCGACGGCGGCGGTTCTCCCGGTGGTGGCGGTTTTCCCCCATGAGGGGAGGGAGCGGGACCCGCCCCCCCCCCCCCCCCCATGATCTCTCATGATGAGAGATCATGGGGGGAGTGGCCCACCCATGATCCTCCTTGGGTGGAGATCATGGGGGGGGGGGGGGGCTTCTTTCTTCTATAAATGATGGTTGAACCCATCAAGAATATAAACTCCATTTATTAGTATTATTCACCTTAAAAAATAAAGGTCATTTCTTTCTGCATAATATAAACTTCTCATTCTGCACAGTACCAGTACCCAAATATAAACTTCCCCTTAAAAAATTTAGTATTAAACTATTAATTGTTTGATGAAATAACTACTTTATAACTTATATTTAAATTACAATAATATATTTCTCCATAATTCCTTTAGTTTTTTTTTTATTTTTAAAAGATGCTAGAAACATCTCGACCCTACTAAAAGCGTGCCAATAAATTACAATGATAAGTGAGGTACGGACACTCACGTGGGGAAATTTCTAAGGCTTTATTTGGTTCGGCGGTGGCGGGTCGATCCGGCGGGTGGAAACGGAGTGTTCGAACCGGAGGGGGTAGGTAGTTGCTCCAAACGGAACTTTTTGGGGGCGTTTCTTAAGGCGGGCGGGTGGAAACGGAGCAAATGCCGCCGGAGTTTCATTTGTTTACCCTCTTTCCGGCGGCGTTTGCCCAAAACGGAGCAGCGAAACGCCCAAACAAATAGAGCCTAAGTCTTTTTTCCGGAAACGCAGCAATGCAATGCAGCAATGCAGTGCAGTCATTGTGTGGCTGAGAGTGCATTACATCTCGCGACACATCTTAAAGACGTGCACGTATCTTCGCGCGAGGTGTGATGCATTTGCAGCCATAAGATGGTTGCACTGCACCGTAAAGTGCAGTTCATGCACTTTACGCCCCCCCTACCACGATATAAGTGATGTCTAGTCCATTTCAGATTGACTAAAGCTGTGTTTATTTGGACTTTTTTCACGCTATTTTTTACGATTGAGTAGGCTCCATTTGGAACCACCAATTTCTCAAAACGCCGTTTTATGTCTTACCACAAGAAGGGGGTTCCATGCAAGAATATTTTTGTATAAATCTCCAACCCCTCCATATGTAACAGCCATCACCCACCCAAACAGACCCTAAATCATCCATGCATGTGATCAGTGCAATGGTCAATCACAATCCAAAAGCATGATAGAAAGATTCTCCTTCACTACAAGAAGAAACATCTGCCTAACTCAATCCAAAGTACAGCACATGCTGCTCTTTTTCTCATCTGTTGCGGGGGTCCGGGGGAGGTAAAGTGCAAAAGTGCACCTTACCGTGACATGCAGGCATCCAACGGTCCGCAATGGATGCCCGCACACATCTCAAAGCGAGATGAGATGCACTCGCTTTGAGATGTGTGCGGGCATCCACGCGAGCCGTTGGATGCCCGCACTTTACCGTATAGTGCAGGGATGCACTTTACCGAACCCCTGCTGCGGCGTTTATTTTCCAAAAAATAAATGTCGTCAGAAAAAATATTTGGCGCGACGGTTTTCTAAAATCACCGCAGAATTTAAAATCTACGGCGACACTTTTTAAAATGCTGCAAATAAAACATTGTTGCAGACGATTTTTCTTGTTGCCCTTAGAGCAAGCGATATTTCCTCCCTCGGCCATCAAATTAGCACAATAATAAGCAGCATGTATTATTAACAACTTTAAACTCACATGAGAGGGTAGAATTCGTTAAAATTGTTGAAGTGGGAATGAAGTGGAGTGGAGTGTGGGCGGTCTGATTGGGCAGACCGCGGAGTCCGCCGCCGGCGTGGCAAATAGTATTTGGCTGATTGTTGGTCTCTCTTGCGGTCTGGTTCCGCAAGCACCATGGGTTGAAACCGGATGGTTAGACTTCTCTAACTGTGGTTGTGTCTGGTTGGTGAGACCGCACGGTCCACTTGAAGCTTCAGGTTCTCTTGCTTGCTAGAAGGCTGGCGGTTAGCGCAGACTGTGTTGGCTAACTGCACAGTTAGCTAGAGCCTTCTCTGGCAGGTTGATAGACAGAGTCTGCTTGTGTTGTGGACTTGGTCCAGTGTGACAAGTTCAGTATTGTTGCCTAGCTCGTCGAGATCGCCTGTCTGTGCAGACTACTTCTGGAGCTCGCCGAGTTCGACAAGTCGACTAGGCACGGTCCTTTTTCTGGAGCTCGTCGAGTCCGCTTCTGGAGCTCGCTAAGTTCACTTGTGTTGTGTCCTTGAAGTTTGCACAGACTTGGAGTTGAGTCCGCAAGGTAGTGCGGTCTGGTGGCGATGTCCGGCAGGCCGCCAGTGTTGTGTTCGCCGTCCTTGTTGGATTGGTGTTGATCTTCTCAGCCTGATAGACTGCTCCTTTCCGCCTATGTGGATTGGTCGTTCTTTCTGCCCTTGCGGATAGAAGTTATCAGTGGCCGTCTGGTACTGATATCTGCACTGTACGGATACGTGATGCTAGCTGCAGGATTGACGGACGGTTATCTTATTGATGTGGGTGTTGACGGCACTCCTCCTCACGTCTATAAATAGAGTCATCGGCTCGTCATATATAACTGAGAATTGTGAGAAATCAACTTGCGTTTAAAACTTGTTGTTACGTTTTTATAACCAATGTGACTAAATGAAGTTGGCTCTGTGCAGACTGTGCGGCTAGCATCAGGTGGTTAGGCAATTAGTGGAAGCTTAATGCGGAACAGTTCGCGGATAACAGTCAGCGGATAATAGCAGGTCGCGGTCTCTGTGACTTGAAGTCTCTTCCTCCGATGAAAGTCTTTAGTTTCAAGAGTAGCTAACACCTAGATGAGGGTGAATAGGTTCTAGGTCTTTTTTTATGCTTTTCCTATTTTGGGTGAGTTGTGATTTAAGGTAGTTTAGCTTTTAAGACAATCACACATAGCACACAGGAATTTTGTAGTGGTTCCCCAGATTATGGGTACATCCACTATCCCTCCCACCTTTTTAGTAGTTTGGTAGACAAGGCAACTTCTCCAAACTAGGCTCCAAAGAGCTTACAACACAGATCCCTCAGGATCTCTCAGTCTCCTCCAAGACCTACCTCAGGCACAAGGCCCTACAACTCAGAGCAAGCTTTGCTCCTACAATTTAGTGATCCAAAGAACACCTACCTCAAACTAAGTTAATAGTCTTACACTCAGGCTAGGAGGATATCCCTACAACTCAGAGAGAAATACTCTCCTACCTTAGATCTGAAATAGATCTTATCTCAGGCAAGCTGCCCTACAACTCAGATCCAGTCCAGGATCCTACCTCAGACTTTAGCACAAGTCCTATATAACTCGGGCTCACATGTCATACCTCAGATCCACATAGGGATCCTACCTCAGATCTATAAAAGATCCTACTCTCGGCCTTTATAAAATAGGCTTACACTCAGATCCAAAGGATCCTACAGAAAGAGAAAGGTGTGTTGATGATGAATAGACACCAGGGAGATTTTCCCTGTGTCTAACTTCTTCTGAACTGAAGGAGCTCAGTCCAGATATCTTCTTCTTCATAACTCCAGAAAATGTTCTTCAGGAAAAATCTGCTTGAACTGTGAAGATGGTGCAACTAGGGTTATCCCTTGCTGCTCCTTCTTTCTCAGAGAGTTTCTCTGAACTTGTTGTTCGAGGTGAGAATGAAAACAACTATCTTCTATCAACTTCCAGATCAGCTGCAGCTAGGGTTTGACATTGTTGTTTCTTCTTTCTCAAAGATGTTTCTCTGAACTTGCTGTTGAAGGTGAGAATGGCAACATCTAACTTGCTTGAACTCTTAGATCAGAAATTTGAACTTATTCTTTCGACTCTACAACAATGTCGAGAGAAAGAAGACGAACTCCAAAGCTTTTCCAAAAGTTAATTTTAACTTGTCTGATCTGTCGCTTTTATCTTCTGTCGTCCAATGGCTCTTGAGCCTCAGGACCAGTAATAGTTGTTGGCTGCAACTTTGCTTTATCAGTAAATAATGTACAGTAGACATGCAGCGCTGTTTGTCGTGTACTGCAGACTTCCCACAACAATTTGAAATTCTGTTAACGTCATCGCCTCTGGACTTAGTCAAAAACAAAAGATTTATCATAGGCGTTGAGTGAATAGCCTTCACTCAGCGCCAAAACACTTAGCCAATTTTCTGTACCACTAGGCATCGAGTGATCATTCATCACTCGACGAATTTGGACTTAGCCAATATCTCTGTTGAGGAAGCGTTGAGTGAACGACCTTCACTCAATGTTTTTGTCCTTAGACAAACTTTCTATTTATAGGCGTTGAGTGAACCTTCATCACTCAACGCATACTTGACTTTCTTGTCATCTTGATGAGGCTTTGAGTGAACAACCTTCACTCAACACTTCTGTACTTAGTAGAATTTCTTATTGAGCTGGCGTTGAGTAAACTGCCTTCACTCAACGCTTCTGGACTTAGATAGATTTTGTGTCCACTTTTTCTTAAGCTTTGACATCACTCTGTTCTATCGACGCTTTCTTCTTTAGGCGTTGAGTGAACTTCCTTCACTCAACCCTTCTGTACTTAGTTGATTTTTCTGTTGAGTTGTCATTGAATGAACTGTCCTCACTCAACGTATTTGGACTTAACAGATTTTTTGTCTACATCTTTTGAGGCTTTGGCTGAAGCTTGCTCTGTCGACGCTTTCTAAGCTTGACGTTGAGTAAACTGGCTTTACTCAATGCTTTTGGACTTAGCTAGATTTCTTTTCAGTTTCTCTGGCTTTGACAACATAGAGCTTTACTCGATGCTTCTTTCTTCAGGCGTCGAGTGAGCTGTCCTCACTCGATGCTTCTGGACTTAGCTAGATTTCTTCTTTGCCAATGCTGAATCTTTGATTGTCTAAGCTTTACTCGATGCCTCTTGTTATATGGCCTTGAGTGAATTGCCTTCACTCAACGCTTGTGGACTTAACCAAAATTCTTCTTTGTTAACAGTCAGACTTTGACTGCCCATGCTTTACTCAGCGCTTCTTGACATATGGGGTTGAGTGAACTGTCTTCACTCTATGCATGTGGACTTAGACAAATTTCTGTCTTCCCAGCATTTTTCCTTGTGTCCACCTATCACTGTCCTTAGATAATCTGTCTAATCATTGTGACAAAGAAAATCTTGCACAAATTGAACTTAGAGCATGCATCAAATACATCTATGCTCTTAGTATTGATGGTGATGTCTCTTCAAATCCAGGGAACATTGAAGGGCAATATTCCCAACATCCGAGTTACGGTTAAGCAGAGCAGTTTGCCTGGTCTATTAGCGAGATCTGTTCAAGTCTTTCAGCTTTCAATAACAAGCAGTCTGTGCGGCTAGTTGCGATTTAGCAACTTCGGCGGTTTCGGCAAACTTAACTTGCGGTTAGGCGGCTCGTGCAGTTATAACTTGTTGTCTGCACGGTTTACTTCTTTTTGCAGTTTTTGTTTTCTTTGACTACATTATTAATCATGTCTCGCAATGTATACATTAATTTGTAAAGAACTTTTTAATTCCAATGAGAGACTTTTGTGTTGTTGTTGATTCTTATTTCTAATTGACTTTGGTTGTGATTGAGTATTCCTGTGACCTTTTCTCAACTTTCATCTTATAATTTTTTATAGAATTTGTTGTGAGGCCCCCATTTTGGACTCCACATAATTTGAATCTAAGCTACTTTCAAGACAGTTGTCTCAGGATGAAGTAAGGCTAGTGAGTATAAAATAATACACAAAATAAAACGTACCTCATAAATTGAAGTATCTCATGAGTCTTTTCTATCTTTCCAAGTTTAACTTCACTTTTTTTTACGTACCCAGGGTCATATCAAGTACCTGTACAAAATGACGATGGGCTTAGTCATACAAATATGACTAAGTGAGGTGAATACCTCTTTAGTTGTTGTACACATAAACAAATGTAAAAGCTTTAGCAATATTATAATCATATATCTTTACTAATCATTTTTGCATACCTGTACGGAAACTATGTATCAACTTTATATATGTACTGTTAGTATTCATAGAAACCATATAAGCAGTTATAGGACGATATTCTTCAGTAGCTCTATACTAAAATCAGTGCAATCATGTAAGCAATGTAACTGTAATCATGAAAGCAATGTAACTGTAAAACTATCTTAGTTCGCATGTTCAGTAACAACGTATTGATGTAACTGTACTATACATTCTTATGTTATCTTTTTCTTTAGGTAATGTTAAGGGAAACTGTAACAGTATCAGTATCCATATTTCAGTATTTCATTCTTTGGGCCCGACCCTTCCGGGTCATCAGTATCCAAAACCAGTACGTACAACACGCGCCTATGCCCTTAGGCCGACTGGTTTGGCAATTCATCGGTATGTTATATGTGCATTCGTGTTCAGTTATACCCTTAACATTACTTTGCATCGATGCATTTTCTTATTTACGTTTGTTGTACAATTCATTAATATACGTAGTGTTCATTTGTTTCTTAACCCCCTCAGAAGCTAATCGTCTGTTTGCCTTTGTAAAAGGTCATACATATGCGAGTAATAATTATCAGTGATATACAATCATTTCATGTTACCATATACGAGTCATCATGAGTTTGACAGTCAAACAATAAGAGTGCATAAAATGAAAAAGATGTAATAAAGCATAAACTTAAACAGGTAGCTCTCACCATCAGTTACTCTTCCCTTTATAGCATTTCATGTCATCATCGCAACTATTTTGAGAAGCCATCCTTCACGGTATCTATATAAAACTTATATCACTTAGAGTCTTTTATACCGGGGTTGCGCCTCGTTATAGCTACGATATTGTTTATTATTTTAACATCATTTGGCAGATACTTATCCAACAATTTATTTTGCATACCCATAACAGCATAAAGCCAAAATAACAACCAAACCCAATCAGCTCTTCACTGTATAACTATACAAAGAAATGCATAAGCGTTGAACCAATTGGTTCAGCCATCTCACATTCACACTATTTTCTCATGTTATTATTTCCCCCAATATATAAAGAAGAAAGAAGGGCAGCAGTTACTACAACAGCCGGCCAAATTCCACTTACAATTCTCCAAAAATCTATAAAACTGGCCAAGCCAAGCCAACTCATGTACAGTTAACCTAAAATTCAAAATAATAGCATTAACTAACAGGACCCAAAGGAGAAGCACCAGTCGGCCCCAAAATCAGCCATATTTCCCCCCCCCCCACACAAATATCTTCAGTGACCTTAATTGGAAGAAAAACTTAATGAGAAAATATCCAGGCGGCCAACAACTAGGCAAGAACGATCCAGCTCACGGCTAACTGAGCAAAATCAAGTAACAATATCCATAAATTGCAAGCGTTAAAAGAAAACGGGTACCCAACAACAACTACCATAACCGACCACAAATCATAAAACTCTATGTTGTCTTAGCATAAGTAGTAAAAGAGGCTTACTGTACAGTGACGAAAATCTGAGCACCACTCTAGGGTTTGAGAACCAGTCAACCGATAATAGCTCAAGCAAACCCTTACCAAGCTCTGATCCAAGCAACAGATAATAGATCCCGACCAAAATGTGTGCAAGATAGAGAAACAGAGGAGGAGAAAAGAGCAAGTGATCAGTTACCCTAGGCGCGACAAGGATGAGAGCGAGGGCGAGCGGGAGAAACGCAGCCGTAGCATATGAAGGAAAAAGGACAATCTGCCACGCAATTTATTTCTCTCATCCCCCACCGCCTCATGCAATCTTAATTAAGTTGCTAATAAGATAGGGTACTATATAACACTAGTGCAAGGAGTTTACTCCCCACTAACATTCAGTCCAGCCATAACTCTATAACCCAATCCCAATTTTCCCATTTCAGCAAGAATAAGAAAACCATCGAAATGATCACTAGTAATCCAACCAGCTCTATGAGCCAAATTATGGAGCGAATATAATGTTTTAAGTCGTAACACTTCATTTTCAATATACGAATGAGAACTTGTAAACCAAACAATCTAAGATAGCTACCATCAACACTGATTTTCATATTTTCATCATAGGGGATATTCTGCAATATTTTGAACGATTTTATAACGTGAAAGTCACTTACGAGAAAATGTTGCGCATCACATTTATACCATTAGCACGCCTATTTATATCAATGCCAAATGTATTAGTGTTCATATTTGAATTTGGGTCGTTACATTTGCTAGCCCAATCACCCAACTAAGAGAATTCTCAACTTGTCTGGCATCTTCGCATGCATTCCTGATTATATTTTTTGATACAATAAATACATAAATATATATATGGTTATTTATGGAACATCCCCTCAAAGTTTATGTAATTATAGATTGCATCTCTCTAACTTTTGAAATTATAACAACCCCTTTTTAATTTTTACATTTCATAGTTGATGGGAATGAAGTCCCATTTATAAAAAATTTGGGGTGTGGATAGCCCGCTACTCATTGCCCCACTATCTTAGTGGAGATGTGGGTTTGATCGTCGCGCACGCGATTGGCACGCGCTATTGCGCGTGATCCGCGTGCGCGTGATCCCACTCTCATGAACCGACGTGGTTTTCGGCAGGCGAGGTGACCGTGCCATGGGTCCGGATAAGCGGTCGGCCCCTCCCCCTCTCCTCCGGTCGGACGCCCCAAGCCGGCGTGGTTTTCGGCAGGCGAGGAGGCCGCTCTTCTGCGGTCACATGGCACGGTCACCCCGCCGGTCTCCCCAACAGGCAGGGATGTCCTCCTCCCACGGCCGCTGTCGTGGCCGTTGGAGGCCGCGAGTGGCGGCTGACCACGCTCAGTCCTCCAGCCGAGCACACTTGGCTACCCGCGCCCTGCGCGCTCACGTTCCGGCCAGCCGCACCTTGCGGTCGGCCGTTACCGGCTTCTCGGCCGGCGCCGGCTGCACAAGCAGCGACCGGCATCAGGGCCAAGCCCGACGCACCAACCGGGTGAGCCCGTCTAGCTGTGCCCAGCCCCAGCCGGCTCCGGCCAGCCTCTTCTCGCGGGCGGCCAGTGCCACGCCGGTGGTTGGTGGCCGGCTGACGCCGCGTCGGCGATTTGCGGATGGCGCGGGAGTCGGACGCCACCCTCGCCCATGAGGAGCGGCTCTCCCATTGGTCGTGGTGTCACACCCTTCCTTCGTCGTCTGATCGATCCCACCACGATTGCAATCATTCGTTCCGGGGGAAATCAGCTGCGTAACTTTCACTGCTAGTGGGGGGAGATAATGGTCGTAATAGCGGTTTGTATTTTGTTATTATTGCATGATATATGTATGCCCAAAACTACGCTTAATATAATAATATTGGTGGTTACTGTGTGCAAATAATCGCGTGACCACCGTAACCACCTCCTAGAGGCTATAAAAAGGCCCCTGGGCCTCCTAATTTCTCACATTTCTCTTTCGTGCTTTCTTCTTATTCAGGTCAGAGCTTTGCCGGAATTATTCTACGAGCCACTGTTCCTCGGTTCCTCCACCAAAATTCTCTTACGAGTCACCGTTCCTCTACCAGAATCCTCATATGTGCCACCGCCGCTCCACCAAAACTCGACTAAGTCCGCAGCATCACCACGAAAAAGACGCTTTGCCCGTTGTAGGAAGAAGCCTTGTTCGTGCTCAGCCTCCAGAAAGCCTGCTCCAACCTCACTCCGTGTGTTTCACGTCCGTCCTCGCACTAAGATTGTGAAAGTCAAACCTCGCCTAGAGCAGCTAATAACTTCTCAAAAGTTATCTTGGGCATCAATTCTTTCCCTTTTGACTAATTTATTTAAAAAATATCGATAAAAAGTATATATAAATGAATACATTATTAATTGTGATTAAATTCGAGTATTGTTGAGGATTTTTTTGCATGTTTTTATGTCATAAGTTATGAAGAAATTAACTTGAGTGGATGCAAGCATATTGTGTATTTAGGGCGATTCTGCAACAGGATCTCATAGATTTCAGAGTAGTTTTTGGAAGAAAATAATAGAAAAATCTTTGTTGCAACAAATAAAAAATTACTGTGACAAGTCGGCGGATTTGAATATCAAAAATCCGAAATTATTCAAAATATGATAGTTACGAAAATGAAAAGTGACATCTATTTGAGACATCCAGATATCATAGGGGGCAATCACAACCATAAATAGAGAAGAGAGGAGGAAAAGAGGATCTTTTGGACATCTTTGAGAAAGAGGAGATTGAATCAAGGGTTTTTTGACTGCAGGAATTGTGTTCCAGCCACTGTAGAGGGTAGATCCGAATTTTGGACATTATGTACTGCAAGATCTCTCTAGTTTCACGGCGATCTATCTCAGTTATGAATTAAACTCTCAAAGTCTTGTATGATGAGAGTATTATGAGTGTTTTGATGATGAATTTCTCTTAAGTTGAAGATTATCTGATAATTTATCTTGATGAAACTTTTTAATTTGATAATGAAACCTTCGAACTATGTTTTTATCTTCTATTGCAATGCGAGAATCGAGAGATGAGTTGCATAATATTAGTTTGAATGATATCTTATTGCACCGCAAGAATCAAGAGACGAGTGGTGTGAATTCTTAACTAAGAGTTTCAACCTTTGTACTGCGCTTCGAGATTCAAGAGAGGAGAAGTGTAAGTGCTCATAAGTTCACTATGGTATAGAAGGGAAGAAGTTATTTCATTTTCTTGCTAGCAACTCTGATTTTCACTCTTCGTAATATTCTTCATTCCGCCTTAGTTAGAGATGACAAGGAGAATTTAGGATACCAAGATTTTCGATATCGAGAGATAGTGATTTCTTCTATAAAATCGTTGCAAGATAAATTAATCAAGCATTTTAGAAAATATTATTTTCAAGAATCATCTCAATGGATATAGGAAATCAGAAATATAAGACTGTTTTTCCACAACTAATAAAAAGGGTATTTTTACAATAGTTTAGTTAGTTTAAATTTTTGTTTATGATATTTGCTATTTTTCAAAATCACCTCATTTGATTTTTTTTGAATTTAAAGAAACGGTGTAACTAGTATTTGCAAGCTCTACATTAAACACTTCTCTGTAAGAACAATTTTTACTCACATTTTATTACTTGATCCGGCATTTGTACTTGCGTTAATACGTATATCTAATTTGGGCGTATCGGCAGCATGTTGCCCGCCGAACGCCAAAAAATCTCTCTCATCTCCAAAGTATAACGAGTAGCGGCATGTTGCTCTCGATTCTACAAATAAGCTGTAACTCGAAGCTGAGAGTAGAGTTTGTTGGGCACAGATCCAGCCACGTAGTTTTTTACCCGGTTAAGGGATTTTTTCACGTAAAAATCGTCTTTTGCACTTGAATTCTTACTCAGTGACTAATTGTGCACTCGATCGCTCCCGGACTAAGACGGTCGCATCCAAGCCAGTTTAGGATTGTCGAATTAGACCACAACAATAACATTTGCGCACAAAAAGAGCCCATCCAGCTTAAAGATTTAGACTCCGTTTGACAAGGTGGTGGCAGTCATGCACACGGGGGCTAAATTGTCATTTGTTAACGCCCACCTGAAAAACTTCATTCACTTTTTTGTTCAAGCAGATGATGTTTGTTAGATGATTCTTAACGAATGACGTTTTAGCTCATGCGTTTACGACCGTCACGACCGTGCCAAACTGAGCCTTACTCAAAAAGTACTTTTGTACACAGGGGCGGATCTAAGGGGGGGCCGGTGGGGGCCCGGGCCCCCCCAAGAATTTTGGCAAAATAAATGATAAATTTCTGTTCCTCTCGTCGAGCCAATGGATTTTGACTACTTATACTTCAAAAACGGTGTCCGAATAAGGGAGAAAAGAACCCGGAAAGGTGGAGATATTTAATTTTTTTTGATTGAAAGATGAGAAAGTTTACATGAGAGGCAACCGGTTTAATTAATTTTTGTGGAGATAATATATACAAATCTATTTAATATAGTTGCAAACAATTTTGACTCCGCCAAGTCCACCTTCTTCTTTACTTATAGCTTCTTCAAAATCTCTGAAAGAAACACTATCGTTATCTTTAGCACGATATAACGCGACATCTTCTTTACTTAAATCTTGTAATCTTGTTTATTTTCCCAGTTTCTCCTTTATTACATTGTAAGAGTACACGAGATCAAAGCCAATGAATTTTAACTACGTGTTTCTTAACTTTTTTGAATAGTTTAGGCACCCCCTTGTTGAAATTCTCATTATCTGCAGTAGGAGCATGCGTTCACACTTTTACTTTGAGTTTGTTTTAATATGAAGTTCTCTTACTTTGAAGAAGAACTTTCATATGATCCTAGGGATGTTGATGAGTAATGACGACAATGAGATCGGACGAATATTTAAATACTGATGATAACACTCTACACTTTTATTGCAACTCATACTTTGTAGCATGAAGTTCATCTTAAATATTTTCATTGCAACAATATTTTTTCTTTGATTTATTTGCTTCATCACACAAATATTGAACCAGAACACCTGAATAAATAATTCAAATTGGAATTGTTAGCACTCTTTATATTCTCACATCTCAAATTATTGAAATGTTAATATTATGTATTGCAACAAAGATCAGACCAGTATCACGCAATATTCCATTTGTTCTAAAACTAATTAAAGATTGAGCTCAGAAGTCTCTAAATAGATAAGATGCAATAAGAAATAATTTTTTATGACTAAATTGTGATATCTCTACATGCACAAATTTTAGTATAGACATTGATCATAAAAAAAAATTCTTCGCTTTTTGATTGGGCCCCCCCTAATCAAACTTCCTGGATCCGCCCCTGTTTGTACATAGATGTTATGAATTATAAAGATTAAGGAGGGGGTTGTAATTTTGAGAGTTAGAGAGGTGGAGGCTGTAATTACGCAAATGTAGAGGGGGAGGTTTTGATAAATAACCCTAAAAATATATAATAAAACAAATATTAGTTCCATCTGTTGAACGGCAACCATGGAACATGATGAACCAAATGCACCGTGTTGTCGCGGCTGCAAAGTTATTCTAAGAGCTAAAGGCTCAGTTTGAGGTGATCTATTTTTACCGGTCAAGCGGTCACGACCGCATGAATTGAGGCTTAATTAAGGTCCGGTTTAGATGATCGTAACCACTTGACCGGTGAAAATAAGTCCCTCCAAACAAAACCAAAATGTCACTATAGATGTTTCAGGTAGGATCACGATTGGACTTTAAATAGGTATGTATACCCATTATCATCTTTCATACATGCAAAACATGAGACATGCTCAAATCTCAAAGCGGTTTGACATATGTGCAGGAATTAGTGGTGCGCATAAAGCCAGGCTAGCCCGGGCTTGGACCGGGCCTGCCGGGCCCGGGCTTTTCCGAACCAGGCCCGGCCTGGATTTTGCTCTGTAACCGGGCCGGGCCGGGCTATGCTCCCTGGGGGGGCCTGGTAAGGCCCCCGGCCGGGCCGGGCCGGGTCCACGCTAAGCCCGGCCCGGTTAAATTTTTTTTTAACAAAAAAAAATGTTTTTTTTATTCATAAAAAAAAATCAAAGCATAGAATTTACAAAAGAAATAAAAAAACACAACATCGCAATATTGAAAAATAAAATTTTTATTAATGTAACGAAATTATACAAATTAAAAAATTTGAAAATATATAAAATTTTGCAAATATACAGAAATTTGAAAATTCTAAATTATTAAATTAATAACGTTAAAAATAATAATTGTGAATGACAAATTACAAATGACAAAAATACAAGAAGTTGTCTAGTTGTCTAGTTTAAGTTGATTGCGTCCATCTCATATTCCATGTCCGACGAGCTATCCTCGATCGCTGAAATATGCTGTTTCCTCTTCATCGCATCCATGGTTCTTGTAGCATATGCAGATCTCGAGTGATTCTTCGCTTAGTCGACTTCTCCGCTCGTTCAAAACCCTGCCACTAAGAGAAAAAGCAGACTCCGAAGCAACCGTGCTAGCTTGGATCGTTAGTAAATCTCGGGCTATATAGGCCATAATATGATAGGTATTTACTTTACCTTTCCACCATTTTAAAATATCGAAATTTTCTAATTCGTCCGTGGACATAAAATCACGAAATTATGTTTTTGTGTACAACCCTAATTCATTTAAACTACTAGATGTTGTGCGCACTTTTTTCCTAGAGGCTAACTCTAACATTTTATTTTTAAAACTACTAGATGTTTTGGTTGTGACACATCTTCTCGAGGCCGCGACCCATATAAATTATCGTAATAATTATAACATTCAGTAAAAATAGTATTAAAATTTAAAAGACTCAGATTATCTAAATCTGAATCACTTAGATCTACGCATATATTGTTATTTATTTCTTCAATAAAATTTTCTACGCCGTCTACGCCGAAAAGAGGATTCAAAGTGGCGGCACATGAAAACATAACTGAGATTTCTCTATAATATTTTAAAAATTTTGTTTCCATTATTTTTATTAATTCGATCCATCAGGCGCGTTGTTTAAAATAATTTAATTTTAGTGAAATATTAACAATATTTCAATAACTAGCGGGCTAGTAGGATAATATACGCCCGATAAACTATTTGTCGCAGTATAAAAAACTTCTAACAAATCCATGTAATTTTCTAAAATTGCCCAATCGGACTCGGTTAATTCATCTTGACCTAACAAAATATAAAATTTCATTAATAGTATTTTTTGGCGAATCGCTCGTTTTAACATTATATATGTAGAGTTCCATCTAATTGACATGTCAAATAGAGGTTTCAAAAATTTGTGACCTTGACCAGTTACGAATTTTTTAAAATCTTGACGTCGTTGTTTAGAACTATAAATAAATTGTAACATTAAACGTATTTTATTAATGTATGGTTCCATATAGGACAAACTATCTTGTACTACTAAATTTAAAATGTGACACGCGCAACGAGTATGAAAAAAGGCGCCGTTTAACATCGGTTTCAAATCACGTTTTAACCACTCAATTTAGGTTGTATTATTTGTGGCGTTATCGAAAGAAATACTCATAATTTTATCTTTTATTTTAAATTCGCGCACACATTTTGAAATTATTTGATAAATCGCATCACCGATGTGCGAAACTTCGAAATTTTCAAAACAAATTATTCGTTTATTTAGATCCCAGAAAATGGGATCGACTCAGTGGCACGCTATAGACATATATGATAATCCTAATTTTATACTACTTGTCCAAACATCGCTCGTTAAACTCACTCGACCCTCAAATTTTTCAAAAAGATTTATTAAAGTTTGTTTTGCCTCTAAGTAATATTTAAGCGTGTCGCGTCTAATAGAAGATCGACTTACTTGGTGATATTTGGGTTGTAGCCCTTGGTGAATGTACTCGGTCTCTTCTTCGTTGTCGTAGTGGTTGAACGCCAACCCGCGTCTGATGATGTTCTTCACCTGCAGCTCTCACTGCCGACCTTGATCGTACGTCCAGATTTGTCCGGATGCCGATAATTGCGCATGGGTCGACTCGGGAGGAGCTTGTTTGGCTGCGCAGGACTTAACGTGTCTTGCGAGTGTCGAGTTGCCAGCGGTCGAAAGTAATTTCGAGCACTGTTTGCACCTCGCCTTTTGCTCCGCGCCGACTTGTACTAAGTCGAAATATTCTCAAACTGTCGTCGTACGCTTGTGCTCCACCACTTCGTAAGCGACGGATGAGGAAGACGACGCCTGCGTTGACGACATGTTCGCGTGAAATAGAGATTAGAGAGAGAGAGAGGGTGGTGGGGGGGGGGGGGGGGGTGAAAGGAAGAAAGGAGGGAGGGTTTATAGTTTTTTTTTAAAAAAAAAATTTAAAAAATTTAATAAAAAAAATGCCACTTGGGCTGCAAATAGCAGCCCAAGTGGCTGCTATTACCAACGGCTCTTAGAGCCGTTGGTGCTGGCAACCAACGGCTCTAAGAGCCGTTGGTGCTGGCAACCAACGGCTCTAAGAGCCGTTGGTGCTGGCAACCAACGGCTCTAAGAGCCGTTGGTTGGAACCAACGGCGTTGGTTCTAGCTAGTCCGGGCTTAGCCCGGGCTTTTCCAGGCCCGGGCTAAGCCCGGTGACCGGGCTTTGCCCGACCCAGCCCGGGCCGGGCACCGGGCCGGGCATTGGCCTTATACTCGGGCCCGGAAGGGCCCCATGGCCCGGCCTGGGCCCGAGCCGGGCTTGGCCCGGGACCGGACCTACCGGGCTTTTCACCGGGCCGGGCCGGCCCGGTGAGCCCGGTCTTTTGGACACCTCTAGCAGGAATTCATGTGGACCGTTAGATATCTGTACTTTATGGTAAGGAAAAATTTTTTGGTACATATAACACATCTATTTTTTTTCATACGGAGTAAATACTGTATGAACGCGATTTCAACGATGTAGATTTTGTTGGACCGTGGTACGATTAATTTCAAATACGACCATATTTAAAAAATACGATCATATATTTTAGTAAAAGATCTCCACCGTTGATATCAGATATCATACGGTTGTTGTTGCGGTCAACTCAACGCTTCTAGTAGATCAGACTAAATTAGGTCATCTTAACCCGTGGAGCAGTCGAGCGCGCAAACAGCCGTAGAGTAAGTAAATAAGTGCACATGATGATTTTAACGTGAAAAAAATCCATCAACTGGGTAAAAAACCGCCTGACTAGTTTGGTGTCAGACGAACTTCACTATCAGCGGCAATTTACAATGTGTCAATGAAATCGAGGGCGATAGACTGCTCCTCGTTACAGCTTGAAGATGAGATAGAAAACATATGCGTTTGGTGGGCGACAACCCGCCTCACAAAGCTCAATTTATATTGCCTTCAGGCGCCGGCGAACGCTCTCGGACAATGCCCGGATGTTGAACACTGCTGCGAGGTGCGTATAGATGTGTTGGCAGGGACTTGCAGAATGTTGTGCACGTAGGAGATTTCTCAGAGCGGCTAGCGAAACGTCTTCTTCTCTGAAGTGTTGTGGACTTAGACGATCGAATTCTCTGGTCGCTCACGGGAGGAGGTTGTTCATAGGAGGATTTCGGCAGAGCTCTGACCTAAGGTAGAAGAAAGCTGATAGCAGAAAAGGGTAGAAATGAAAGAGGTATGGGGGACCTTTTTATAGGCTTCCGGTGGTGGTTAAAGTAGTTATGCGACTATCCACACACCGTAACCATCCAAATTACTAGGTGCATACCATATTTAACATAGTTTTAAACACGCATTATTTCTATGATATTTCTTCTGTGCAAAATGTAATTAAATAAATAAATCCTCCACTAACGATGTTGGTTATGTTGGTGGTTACGTCAGTGGTTACCCACGTAATGGACACTAGTGGTCGCGATCGAATGATCAGACAGTGGAAAAGGGCCGCCATCGATGGTCTAGGGGAGACAAGCCCCCGGCGGCTGGCGGTCGCCTGAGGAGGAGGAGCCACGACCAGTGGAGCGGCCGGTTGCGGGCGAGCAAGGCGGGAGGCCGGACGCACCTTGCGATCGCGGTGCGGGCGACCGACATTAGCGTCCCCCCCAGCAGGTGTGACCGGCCAAACGTGTCCGTCCTGGGAGGTCGGGCACAGATGACCGCATCCCTTGGCGTCGACTTCCTTACACGGCTGCCGGCTTACTGCCGCAAGGAGCGGTCGCGAAGAGCGGCCACAGGGGGCAGCCGTGGCGCACGACCACTCCTTGCGGCCACGAGTGTAACGCCCCCGATTTCTCGATGATTTTATTTGATTTGGTATCGTCATATTTATAACGTCATGACGTTACTTTTAACGTCGAGTTGATGGCGTAACACCGTTAAGGCATTTTCGCGTCTGTGCGGTCGAGTCGGCCAAATTCTTGTTGTAATTGGAAAATTTTGCATTTGGAAATTAAGTTAAGTAATTTTGGACTTGCTCGTCAAGTTTCGTCGCGATCCGAGCGATATTCGGACCTCGGCGATTTGCTGAATTTTTGTAGAATTTATGTTCGCCGTAAACTTTGAAAATTTATATCTCGAGAATGGCTCGACGGATTTTGGTTTTGACTTCGCCGTTGGGTTCGTAGCGTCAGTGTTCCCCTTCGATGCGAGTTTCGTTTAATTCAGCGCGTGTTTAGACCTCTGTTTTGAACTCATGCTTTCTTGTTCAAAATATATAAATATGATTATTTTAATATTAAAATACTATTCAAAAATATCTTTTACTATTCATCTCAATAGTTTGATTTTGAATATTTTTCAAAAAACATTATTCATGAGGACAAAAAAAGAACTGTTCATGCAACTTATTTTGTCTCAGTCCTCGAGTGAACTGCCTCCTCTCGAGTAATCCTCTCGATTAGGCTGCCTCCTCTCAAGTAATCCTCTCGGGTGCTGCCTCCATGATTCTCGAGTACTATTTCCTTATTCTCGAGTACTAAGTTTTAGTACTCGACTAGTTTTTTTTTTCTACTTCTCAAATACCTGTAATTTTGTTCTCGAGTACTGTAGATTCATCCCGAGTAGTTCGTTATAGTTTGCGCTCGGGTGCCTTTTTAAGGGTCAAAACGGTGTCGTATAAAAATATTGTTAACATAAAATTTGTTCATCTCGACGAGATCTACAACTTTTATGTTGGGCACTTTTCAATTTGAAGTCATCCTAAATCTCTATTTTAATTTTCCGCACGTCCGCTCACAAATATTTTGTTTTTTTTCGTTTTTGACAGAATTTTTTATAAAAAATGTGTGTATATATATATAAGTTTATACTTATACTTAAAGAAAATTAGAAAAAAAAAAGAAAAACTTCACCTTCTCCAAAATTCTTAACCGAACCAGAGAGGAGTGGGCAGAGAGAGGAAGCCGTTCGTGAATCTTCCGGTTGCCGCCGACGGTGCTCCGGTGCTCCAAATCTTCAACCGAATATAGATCCGGAAAGCTCTCGTCGAGAGCTACGCCATCGTGGTAAAACTTTCCCCATTCCTTGAGTTTTTTTGTTAGGGTTTTCAGCCCTAACCTCTATTTCAGCCATTTTTGTTTAGATTTCGACTCCTCCCGTGTTCTTTTGCCCCGATCTGCAACGTGGAGTGATTCGATGGATTTTTTTCCGGTAAAACCAAAGCAAGTGGTGGTATTACTCCCCTCTTCTCTTCATTTTCATGGTATGTTGCAACTTCTAATTTCATTGTTATTATCATAAATTTCTTGTTGAGTATAGTGTTGTCTAAATCTTTTGTCTATATCCACTTGTTTCATCATGTTCTTGTTTATTCTAAGTCTAACCTTGTAAAGTGATATATGTTTTGATGATATTGTTGTATCTTGCTCATGTTAACCGTACCTTAATGATTATGTAGGACGCGTTAGAGTTTATCTAGAATTGTAAATCATTCCTAAAGGTTGATCAACCGCATCTTTAATCTATAAATGTCGAGTAGAATCTGATGTCTCAAGTCTCGAGATATATGTGTTGTGGTTTCTTTGGGTTTTCTTGATTGCGGGAGTTAGTGGACGTAACCACCTCCGCAAGGTTTGTTACCTCTATTAGTACCTCGTGGAAGTCTACCGGATTTTTAGACATCTGCGGTGTATGGTGGAGTGTATAAGTCTCCCCCGCAGTTAGACGAATATTATATTCGTGAGGGGTATGTCCAATTGAGTGACCATATCGCTCATATTTTTGGATAGAGTGACCACAGGTGGCTAATAAAGGTTACATAATTTCTTCTTTATGATTTACTCATGTTTGTCACATTATAGCCTTGTGCATATGGTGTATTTAAGATGTATGTGATGATTCACGTAAGTGTTCTTTTCCTGTTTGATGTTTTACTTTCGTACTCTACTTCAGTACCTTTGGTCTTGGGTTGGTACCCCCTTTGACCTTTGTTTATTTTGGCTTTTTTTTCTGCCACCATTTGTATCTTCTTGCTGATGTATTCTGTCTTTGGAATGCCTCAGGTTCAGAGCAGTAGCTGGTAGTGGAGTTGGTCTTGGAGTTCTGAGCAGCAGTGTTGGCTGTGATTTTCACCTCGTCGTAGCGAAGTTGTTTGTCATTTTAGTTTGTTTTCTCAGTTCAGACATACTTTTATACTGTGAGTTCGTGTCAGATTGTTGACGTCCACAGGATTGTTGATTCTTTTGAGATATTTGCTAGCTGATATTGTTTTCTTTATTATTGATTTGGATTACTTGCTCTCTGGAATATTTTATTGTTAGGATTGCATGTTAAATATTTTTAACTTATACAACCTTATAATGAGTATATCAGACATGTCATCTCTTCAAAAACTAAGTCACTACTTTCTGGTTAGCGTAAAGACTTTTTCCTATACTTATTATAAATCTAGAGTTTGCATAGCATGAGTTGTTCTTTGGGGACATTTATACTCATGTAGGGTGTTGAAGTTAACCTAAACAAGTCTCTTCCGCAGCGTATAATTATATTTTTTATTCGTGAACTAGTTGATCTACTAAGCCGAGGGATACAGCTAACTTCTCAACTTAAAACTGGCTCAAATTAACCTAAAGATCTTTTTTATTGCGTTAAGTAGGAGTTTTTGCCTGAGCGTCCGTAGCTATCCCCTACTGACGTGGCATCATGACGCGCATTTTCCCTTACTCTGATATACCTTTAAATGCGGGTTGTGACAACGAGGGCGGCCGCGCCCGCCCGCCGGGTTGGCCAGCGGCGGCTCCGGCCGCAGGCTCGCAGTTGCACCTTGCAGCCGTGAAGCGCAGCCTCGACTGGCCATGAAACCACTAACCAGTCGGGACTCGGGAGCCCCCGACCCGGGAGGGGTTGGCCGTTGGGGAACGACGACGACCGATCGCCTTGGCCGTCTGCGAGCGGTTTACGCGCGTGGTGGGATCCCATGTGTGGATCGCGTGGGAGATCGGGTGCACCGATCACGCGCGGGGCTGTTTCCCCATAATCCCCCACTAAGTTTGTGGGGGTAATGGAGATCCGGCTAATCACACACTGGTTTTCCTTATAAATTTAGCTTGGCCCCATCAGCTGTATTTGCTCCCGCACGAGCATCAATACGTGTGTTATTCGTACCCAAAAATATCTCTTACTGTAAAGTGCATGACCGCACTTTATCCTCCTTTCCCGGTCGTACCGTTACTTTTCAGGTGTATTGGGATTTTCGTGCATACTACTAGTACTTTTAAAAAGATGATGAATGCAAAATATCTAAAAGTATATATTTTTGATATGTGAAGACTATTTTATTAATTAGAATTTAAAAAATATTCAAAAAAAATATTTAGAGGCGTTGTCGTGGACCGTGGTTGGAGTGATTTCGCTGGAAGGAGAAGCTTGTGCTTAATCTTTGCAACCAAGTCATGCATTTGCAGGACACGAGAGTAGGATGTGTCGTTCTAGATGGTGATTGGACATCATAGATCAACGTCAAAGGTTCCCTGAAGAACCTTGTATGTTGATTCTCATTGTGTGATTGGGTCTCAGTGAGATTGTCGGGTATTTTTATATCTATTGTGTTGAAATCGGGAAAATTCTCTACTTCAAAATTCGGATCAAGACAGTTTAAGGTTACTGATTCTACGATCCGACGTCAAACCTCAAATGGCTAGCACGAGAGAGAGAAACTATCTATAAGCATACTACAAGTGCTCTAGCAGGGAAGTCCCACCACGTACCCAGAAGTTTGGGAGAAACTTCCCCTCCGCAACCAAAAGGCTGGGCGAGGTACTAGGCATGCATGGATTGGGCGAGTATCCACTTGGGGGGACCTCAACCTCTTCCAAAAGTGCATTTCTAGTACCCCTGGGGGTCTATTTATAGAGAAATCCTAGGGGGTATAGGCGAGTATCCAGCCTCTGCTAGCGAGTATCTTGGGTTACTCGCCCATACTCGTGAGGTACTGGCCCAAACTCGCATCTGCTCTCCCAAGCTCGTCTCTGCTCGTCCAAGCTCGCCTCTGCTCGCCCAAGCTCTCCTATGCTCGCCCAAGCTCCTATGCTCGCCCAATGGTCTGCGAATAGCCGTCTGCTTGGGTACTTTTGATCTCGATGAATTACGGGTTATACATATTGTATGCTAATTCTTATTATGTGTTTTATTACATTGTCCTGTGGGGATCAGACTTCAGCAGGTGGTATCAGAGCAATAGGTTTGATAGGCAGTTGTGATTGGACGTTATAAGAAGGGTTTTACTGTAGTGGGAAACGATTAGGTCATCTTCCCATTCTTTCAAATGTGACCTTTCAACAAATTACTTCTCCTAGTTTGGAGCAATTTTGAACCAGTGCTCCGTGGAGAAGTTCAATGCCAGTGAGAGCTTAAACATATGATATATTCGTGTCAATAATATGATGGTTCTCTGGGATTTGATTTGGGTCTTATGGAGGTGAGATAGGTTGCCTGTGTTGTGAAGGATTTTGAGTGGGCGGATTTCGATGAGCAGGTCATTAATGTCATTAAAATATGTCCCACAAATGAGGTTCTCTTCAACATTGATGTGAAAGAGATTGCAATCAGGATTTTGGAGAAGCTAAAACAGTTGCATCTGTACAAGATGGTGATCATGAGACTTCTATTGAAACAGAGATTGTATGGCTAAAGATGCAGGAGGGTGAAAACTTACTAAAACGCATCAACTTGTTCAATAGATTTTTAAGATAGTTGCATGTGATTGGCCCAAAGGTGGAGGAAGTAAACAAGACCATATTGTTTCACGTCGCTTTCAACGATGTACAAACAAATAAAAACCACACTCCTGTATGGAAAGGATACATTGAGGTTTGAGAAGGTCACTTTAGCTTTACTCTTCAATAAGATGATGTGCAACCCTGCATGCTCATGAAGTGAGCATGTTTTGGCAGTAGGAGGACGAGGGTGATAGTTTGAAAAGATTTTAGAAGTGAACATGTCATATCTGCATTAGAGAAAAGGGAAGTGACATGTTACCACTGCATCCAAACAGATTGCATGCATTAAGAGGAATCATCAACAGCATGCACAAGTATTTGGAAATGTGTCAAGATGTTGTGTTGTGGTTCTTGGTCTGGAAGATAGCTAGTGACGGTTTTTACTTGGCCACTTGGAGTCATTGAGACTCTAGTAGCTGGATCTTATATATTGATGCATCGCAACACACTTGCTCTAAAGCATCATTGTCAGTGCCCTGAAGGTAAAAGTCGGGTTGATTAATCTTGTTGACAACTCAATGTATGAAGTCGCAGGGTCAAAGGGGTGGACTTGGGGATGCATGATGGGGCGGTGCGTATGCTTGAGAGGGTGCATTTTGTTACCGAATTACATAAGAATTTGATTTTATTGAGCAAATTAGATTTAGATGGATGCAACAAGGCTGCCCAAGAAGGATTTTTGACAGTACTATGAGAGCATATTGTGCTTCTGTGAGCTAAGTAGCATGGTAGTCTATACCAACTGATAGAGAACATAGTGCGAGATGGTGAACCTATAATTTTTGTGTCTGATAGATTGGATGGTCCTGGTGGTGTAGAGGATCACCCTTTTAGGGCTCAGGTTAGGTGAGTTAGGTTTAGAGTTCCAGTTACGTCAACGTTTAGGGGCAAAGCCCGGGCAAAGATCAAGTATCGATTGATGCCTTGGGATTGAGGCGATGCTACATGGAGAGTTGCTCATTAAAGTTTAGTTCTTCACGTAATTGTCTAGTGCGGTTAGTGTTTTGTGCAGGTAGTGTCTCTGAATTGCAAGCCAGAGTGGTGGTTTGTTGGGGTTTTGGTTTGAACCCGGATTTGGTTTGCTTTTTAGGTCTCATTTTGAGACCTAATATCCCGATCCAAATGCAAGCCAGTAGGGAGCGATCCCTCTCCCGACCTCATTTTCTCGCTCTCTCGATCTCTCATGTGTGCATGACCTGGACGAACTAGGATTGTGCGAGGACCATGAACTATGTAATTAGAGGCCTGTTACCAGGAGCAAAACGAATAGTTATTCTAAGATGACTATGTGGCACGAGCGAGAACTACTCACCACATAAGCAAGCCCCATGAGAACCACATAAATCTAGTGAGGACAATATATGTTGTAATGAAGAGAGCACACATTAACAACTCTCAATATATGGAGAGAGAGAGGGAGATAGAGAGAGGATCTCGCGAGGGATCGTTACAATGGAGATTATATCATCGTGTGTGGACTATTCTCAGTATAACACCCGACATGATGTCCTACGGAGCTAATTTGAGGGCACAATGCATTAGGCATTGTGTTTTGTTACTAGGGCTTCGTTTGGTTCGGTGTATTCACGCCGGTGGCAGGAGCAAACGCCGCCCGCATTTGCAGCGTTTGCTCACCCAGCAAGGAGAAAAAGCCCCACCTTCCCTCCGTTTCCAGCCCCGCCTCCCTCCTTCCAGTCCGAGACCCCCCTTCCCATCCGCAGGGAGCAAACTCCACCGCCGCGCCAAATGAAACCTAGATCTGGTGCATGAGGGCAGTATCAAACCAAACAGGCTTACAAATCAAATTGCTCCAAACCTCTAAATTAATATTGAGGAGTTGCCTTGTCAATCATTATTGCAAAGCATACATCTGATTTATTATTTAGAGGGCCCACGTGCAACTAAATTTTTGTTCTGCCTTAAATATAGTTGAATTATTGATGGGGAAAAATATACTAATCACAAAGATGGATTATTCTTCTCTATATTTTCAGTTAAAGTGAGAAAGAAAACTCTTTAAATAAAATCTGATAATTAAACTTGTGTTGTCTACATCAAGCTTTGGCTAATGAGAGAGAGAGAGAGAGAGAAAGAGGGGTAGAGAGAATGAGAGGACAAAAGAAGAGCAGTTGTTGAAACTTGAAAGCGCGTTTCAGCCAAACAACTTGTAAGAACTCAGCTTTGTTCTTTTGTCATCATTGTCAAAAAGATGTATAGCTCTGGCCATTTGGCACGGAGGTGTGGCGGTTGTAAACGCATGGGTTAAAACGTCATTCCTTAAGGATCACCTAACAAGCATCAACCGTTTAAACATAAAAGTGGATGAAATTCCTTAGGTAGGCGTTAACAAATGACAATTTAACCCCTGTGTTCATGACCGCCACCACCATGCCAAACCAAGCAAGTCCCACCCCACTTTGTGAACCGCTAGTCCCACCCCAGTTTAGAAGTGTTTGGCTCTTCGAGCCTCCCATGATCCCAGTTAGGCTTTGTTTGGGGATGCTTATTTGCTCAGATGAGTTTGGTCAAAGACGTCATTATTATAGAATGAATGTTTGGCAAGACAAAGATTATGACCGCTATCAAGAAACTAAACTAGTTTTTAGCATAAAATGCATAAATTTTTTAGGTGAGATCGGGTGTTCACAAACGACGGTTCATGACCACCGAGTTCAAGATCTCCACCATCGTGCCAAACAATGCCTTAGTCTCTATTTCACCCACTAAGTAAGTGAGAAAGATGAGAATTTCGGCTATCCGTAGCCCGAAATTCTTATAAATTGAGTAGCCCCCGCCCTATCACTAGGAATCTTTCCTTGTGGTTCCTTCTTGATCACCATAATTTATAAGAACTGATGGGGTACCCCCTAAAGGTTACCAAGTCGGATCGGAAGGATTTTGACCGAAGCACTGAAACAATTCAACCCGACCGAACGAGCTGCGCGCAGGTTGCATGCGCTCGCTCGAACAGTCTAAAATTGCACGCACGGTTAGCTGCTCGCACCCGCACTCACGCGCGGACACGCTCGCGCGCAAAAGCTGTTTTCAGTATTTTTCAAGCTTCTCTTCCCCTAGACATCTAATTTCTATTCCTAATGTTTTCTACCTCTGTTTTTACTACAACAGCTCTAATTCCACCATTTACGATCCACTGCCACTCTTTTTCCTACCGTGAAAGACGTATTAAACCGAGGATTCCACTACTTTATTATGAAATAATGGGTTGTCAATTTTAGAAATCATGCTTTTTAATTGAGTTTTAATTTTTAAGCTCCGTCTGGCATGGTGGTGGTGGTCAAGAATATGGGGTTAAATTGTCATTTGCTAATGTCCACTTAAGGAACTTCATTTATTTTTATGTTCTAACGGATGATGTTTGTTAGGTGATCCTTAACGAATGACGGTTTTACTCGTGTTTACGATTGCCACCACCGTGCCAAACAGAGCCTTAGACTCTTTTTGGGGGGACTTATTTACACCCCTCAAGCGGTTATGACCGCAAGAACCGGATCATAATTAAGATCTGATTCATGCGATCGTAACCGCTTGACCGGTGAAAATAAGTCCCCTCAAACAGAGCATTAGTCTCATATGTAAGTTCTCTGATCGATTAGAAATATTGTTGCTTCATCTAGTATTATGTGTTGAGTGGGGAAAGGAGGAGCTACGATGAAGTGTCATCTCGATATTCATGAATGACGCTTCATAACCATCAAGTTCATGACCGCCACCACCAGCCAAAGGGAACCTGCTCCTAAAGTTTAGAGACATATTTTTTATTTATACCTAAAAAGTTAAATTGAACTGATATTTTGGAGATTGTTTTTAAATTATAATTATTATTATGAGAGTTAGATTGCCTTCTCATTCTCAAAAATCCTATGTTGTAAAATTCAATAGAATTGTAAAGGTTTTCCTAAAGATTTTAGAGTCAAATCAAGTCGAAGCGCTCAATCAAGTCAAGCCGACAAGTGAGCAGCACACACGATCGCGTTCCCTAGAAGGGAGGGACCCAAAAGCACCTTCGCACGTGCATACCTCACACAGGTGCGCCCAACGTGCATGCCCCTCACAAGCACGCCCTAGCCCCGTGCACGAGGGCACAACACAAGCAAAACGCATAAGCGTGTGTGTGCGCGGCCAGTCATTTTAGTATCCCGGGCCGCCCCCAGCCGGACTGTAATCCACCGGCTCCAACCCGCTCACCATAACCGCCCGCTGCCTTGCCCATTCCGGGCACCCAGGACCCTACTTAATACCGTTGTGGAGGGTTGTTGAGGTCACCAAGGCGTTGTCATCCGGCCTTGATCTCGTGACCTCCTTTGTAAGAAGGTTTTAAACTACCCTCTGATACCCATCTGCATTGCCGCGCGGATGGGTGTGAGAGGATGGTTTAAATGTAAAGCATTGTGCTGTTACTCCCCAAAATCACGCGATTAGGGAAGGAGTGGTCACCTCGCTTATACACCCAGGACCAAGAAGCACGCTAGGCGGTGTGGGACTAAACCATCTATTTTAACGAGTCGCGACACACGCTCAGACATCACCACCCATTCCACCTGGCGCACTCAACACCCCCTCGCCACGTGCCCCCCTAAACAACTTTTATGTTCAAAACTCCATCAACTTTTATGTTTATGGGAAGTGGAAAGTGGAAAGTTCATCAACTTTTATGTTCAAAACTAGCTTTGTTTTCTTGGTGGTGGTCGTAACTGTTGTCATGTCAAATACATTGATGGGGTTTCCCCCTAAGAGTTGTTCAGTCAAGCCCGAGAACCACCCCGGCCCGACCACTGCAACCGCTAAGGGTGTAGGCAAACAACCATTCGGCCGCAAAGGCTACGCGTGCGGGCGCCCCAGCCCGCATTAAGGCGCGCGCCCTGGGAAGCGTGCGTCCTGGGCAGCGCGCACCTGTGCGCGCTCTAGAAAGCGCGCGCCTATGCGCGTAGAGCCAGGCTGTGTGCTCCTGCGCGCGTCATGGGCAGCACACACGAGTGCGTGCTCTGGGAAGCGTGCACCTGCGCACGCAGAACCAGGCCACCCGCAGGGCGCAACCTTCCCTCGGCCATCTGGCCCTCTGTCGCAGGAGGCGGGTCGTCGCCTGGCCGCCCGTCAAAGCCGCCGCCCCTGGCAGGGGCGGCCCGTGTTTCGCCCAAAATGGGCGGCAACTTTGCTGCCCGTTCTGGCCGCCGCCCCTCACAGGGGCGGCCCGCGTTTCGCCCAGAACGGGCGGAAACTTTGCCGCCCATTCTGGCCGCCGCCCCTCACAGGGGCGGCCCATGTTTCGTCCAGAACGGGCGGCAAAGTTGTCGCCCGTTCTGGCCACCTCCCCTCACAGGGGCGGCCAGTGTTTCGCCCAGAACGGGCGGCAACTTTGTCAGGCGGCAACTTTGCCGCCCGTTCTGGCCGCCTCCCCTCTCACGGGCAGATTGTTTCCACTATCCGCACAGTCCGCCTACTCGCCAGCCCTGTCCGTCGGGATCGCTGAAGCCGCCTATCCGCAGCTAACCATACGAATTGTTGTTATTGCAAAAGCTGAGAGACTGAATAGAACCCGCTGATAGACCGGACGAACTGCTCAACTATCCGCAACTCTGAGGAAGAGAAACTAGCCTCAAGATCGCGACCTGCTGATTGTATCCGCGAACTGTCCCGCACAATTGTTCATGTTAGTCGCCTAACTGCCTGGTGTTAGCCGCACAGCCTGCAAAGTAACCAACTTCCTTAGTCGACGTCGCGATTAGAAAACCGTAACCACAAGTTTAAACGCAAGCTCGTTCTTACTGTTCACTTCTACTTAATGATGAGCCGGGGGTCCTGTTTATAGATGTGGGAAGGAGTGTCGTCACCACCTATACCGATAGGATAACCGCGCATCAAACCCTGCCGACTAACACCCGTATCCGCATAGTGCGGATACAAACTCAACTCGCCAGGACGCGCCAACAGCTCCAACCGGATAGACCATCAATCCGCCAATCTGCGCGGATACTGCTTGTATACGCCCATTCTGCAGCTCGTGACAAGTCGTCAATACTGACAAACATGGCGAATAGCAAGGCAGTCCGCACTAGGCGAACTCAGCGAGTAACCAACTAGGCCGCACCAAGACGAACTCCAGACTGAACCAAGGCAAGCTCAGCGAGCTGCCAACCAGTCCGCACAAGGCAAGCTCAGCGAGCTAGGCAACAAGCTGGACTTGTCTCCCCCAGACCAAGTCCATGAAACCCGCGGTCACCAACCCAGACCGCGCCACCTGATACCAAGATCGCGCTCTTCTGAACATTCAGTCAGCAACTATCCATGCGGATTGTCTCATCAGACCGCGCGACCTCCAGGCACATTGTCCGCGCAACAAAGCTTGCTCCACGATTTAACATTCAGACCACAAGCTTTGATCCATGCCGAACACTTGCGAGCTCTATAGAGTCCGCACAACAATCAGCGAACTCTGATCCATCCCTCCCCGAGAAGGTACCAACAACCTGGCTGCAAACCGCCCCATTCCGCTTATCCGGCTGCCCCTTAGCGAATCAGAGAACCTGCCAGAAACCGCATATAAACATCATATCCGCACGGTTACTCCAGAGCGCTTGCTGGTCCAGATCGCCAGAAACTACAGCCAAGCCGGATGTTCGACAAGGTAACCCGCCAAAGCTATCCGCCTAGTTCGCGCGGTCTCTGTTGTCTATGCGAACTGAGCAATCAATTCGTCTGACTTCCCAAACTTCACACTTAAACAATTTCAACAGTAAACGCATGAGTTAAAACGTCATTCGTTAAGAATCACATAACAAACATCATCCGTGTGAACATAAAAGTTAATGAAGCTTCTTAGATGAGCGTTAATAAATGACAATTTAATCACCGTGTTCATGACCGTCATTGTGCCAAAAGAAAAGAAAAAAAAGACAAAAAAAGTCTTCATCATAGTGGGATACACGTGTCAACTTGTCCTTCATTGCGATCATTTTCTTTTTCATGGTTCTGTTCCTCCGCAGGACCATTGGGGGCCACCAGCGGCCACCATGATCCTTCAATGCTAGCCGTCCATTAAGCTCGGCACTTTAGCGTGATCAACGGCTTAGATGAACTAGTCGTTATCAATTCGTGAGTTGCTTTCATGAGCCTAGCATCGCAATTATGGTTATTTCCAATGATAGTAGAAGACAGTTCAAGAAAATTATTCACAATATATATCTTTTTAAGACAACTCAAGACCAGCGTAAAATAATAATAATCATAATAATTTATTCGAAATAATTAAGAATTGTTCAAATCTCCTGTGCATATTTTATTTTTTATATTTAAATTTTTTTGCTTATGTTTTTTCAATTCTATTTCATTTTTCACTTTCTTTCATTATTTTATTGATGTTACTTTTTAATTTTTTAACCCTTTATTCTTATCATCCTCTCATCATCTTTTGTATTACTACTTGTTGCAAGTCACAAGGGTTTAGGGTTTTATGTCACCCGGTTTTTTGCCGATCAGAAGAATCGGGTCGTCTTATCTTGGAATTGGATCGGGCTGCAAATAGTAAATGAATAACAATAATAAATGATAAAAGATTTTTTTACGTGGAAAATTCGAAAATGGTGAAAACACACAAGGCCGGATTTGTGTCAGACCAAAATCTACTATTTCGTTTGATTTTACATGAGTAGACAAATTTCTTCGGAGGGTGACAAGGCATCTCTCCGTTACAAGTTCTGAATATGAAAACGACAAAAAATAAACTAAGTCCTTGGAGCCTTGGTGGGAGCGCTCCAGTGAAAAAAAATAATAAGTCTCCGGAGCATCGATGGAAGCGCTGTTGCTAATTAAGTCAGAGCATTTATGAAAGCGCTCATGTGGAGAATAATGTCACGTTTTTGAAGCCTTGAGATGTCTTCACACTAGAGAGGGAGCAGAACGAATCTCGGGCAGAAGAACGATCTAAGTCTCATGTGCTCACCGTAAAATCTCAGAGCTATCTCTTGCCTCTGAAGTTACTTTTATTAAAAACGAGAGTATGAGAGCCCTTTTATAGTTTTCTGAAGGGACTTGGTGACAATTGCGTCGGGCGGATTTTGAGATGACAAATGACGACACTTTGTTTTGGTCACCTGGATCATCATTTGCATGAAAAGACGAAAATGCCACTCGAACGGTTTGGGCGACCTGGGTATATAGGTTACCCTGCGACAACGCGCGTTGGGGTCTTTGATGGTTGCTCAGAAGCTGGAGTGTCACATATCACTTTTTTATAATTTTATATAAATTATTTTTTAATAAAATTGGATAATGCACTAAAGTTTTCTGGGGGAGGGGGTCCTATTGTTTTTCTTTGATTGTTTCTGTTAATTGAGACAAATTTATTATTTTTGATCCGGGTCATTCAAAGCGCTCATAAATTGGTTGTAGTGAATTGTCCTAACTAGGGAATGAGTTGAGCGCACAAGCAGTCACAAAAATGTATCAACGGCTAACAGATAATTTTTACGTGAAAAACCCTCGAAAAGGAGAAAAAACCACGAAACCTGAACTGTGCCGGACAAATTTTACTATTTTCTCGAGAGTTACAGGAGAATTCTTTCGAGGGTGACAGATCACCGCTCGTATAATAGTTCTTCCGGATCGCAGAGGTCGATGGGAATTTGATGGAGGTGAATGTGTTCGGAAGTCATCTGGATTGATGGATGCGGCAACAGGAGATCTGGACTTGGGCGGCGGAGTCGGATGAAGTCTTCGAGCTGTCTTCTGAGAGATCTTTGAGGAGCGAATGAAATTTTTGAGGCTCTGAAGGGAGCTTCAGAAGCTGCAGGAGATCTTCGAGGGGTATCTGAGGAATCTTTGAACTCTGAAGACGTTCTTCAAGTACTGATAAGAATTCTTCAAGGAATTTTCGAATTCCAAAGGAGATCTTCGAGCAGTCTTCGAAATCGAAGGAGGTCTTCAAAGGAATCTTCAAACATGCAAGAAGAACGTAGAGAGATCTTCAAAAGAATTCTCTGGAGCTCTAGGGCGTAGAAGACAAGGTATCCTAAATGAGAGCTTTAGCCCCCTTTTATTGAGTTAGAGAATGACAATTCAACAATTGAGCTGCTAGGGAGTCAGGTTATTCACACACCAATAACTATATATTTTGTTATTCGCAAGCTCATAATCATATATTTTATTATGCGCGCACTCATGATATTTCGCTATACACACATTCATGACGTGACATCTTGCTCTACACACATCTATGATGTTATATTTGTCTATACACACATCCATGATATGATATTTCTCTGTACGCACACTCATCATGTGATATTTCGATATACGCACACCCATGATGGGTCATTTTGGGAATGATGTGGCGCGATGACGGTACGGAGGCGGTCACGGTGAGGCGCGAAGGCGGCTGTGCGGGATTGCCCGACTGTGGCAGTCGTAAGATGGTGGTTGCATGGTGGGAGTCGGTTGGGTGCCGACGGGCACGGCCGAGTGTCCGGTTGCCGGCGGGAGCGCAACCAAGTTCGGCGAGGGATCGCACGGCTAGCGAGGGACCGCGCGGCCGGGTGGCCGTCTGGACTGCAAATGGCCGCGCGGATGGGTGTCGCGCGACACGTGAAGCGGCACTGCGCGCACCGCGTGGGCACACAGACCGCGAGGGCGGGCACCCCGTGTGCGTACGACTTTTGTGCGCGCACCCCCGCTCGCATGTATCTGGGCATCCCCATTTTTTGTGCGCCTTCTATCCCGCTTCATGTCATACCTTCTCGGCTTCGCCCGCTTGTTCTCGCGCCCCTTCGTTCGCTCCCGCCATAGAAGCCGAAATCCGCATAAGAACAAAAGCACCTGCACTCCTCTCGTTCCGACTCTTGAATCCTGAGGATTTGGGGGGCAAATGATGGGGTCGCCCACAATTTATAGGACAAAATCGTCGTACTTGCAATCCACGCGCTCGATCTATGCAGTAACCACCGTGCGTGAGATCCCAACCACCGCATAGAATCTCGTGTGCCGCCCGCCCAATTGGCCGCCTGACGCTCAGGCGGTCTAGGGCTCCGCCGGCCTCCAAGAGACGGTCGTCCCCTCCCCTCCGGCTGTCAGGCGTTCGGACGGCCGAGGGCTTGGCCGGCCACCAAGGGCTGGCCGCCCCCTTTGCCGCCTGGTGCTCTGGTGGTTGAAGTCTCGGCCAACCTCTAAGGGGAGGTCGTCCCCCTATGTCGCTCGACGCTCGGGCGGCGAGGGGTCGACCGACCTCCAAGGGCCGGTTGCCCCCTGGGCCGCGCAACGCATGGGCGGCCGAATGCTCGCTCGACCTCCGAGGCACGGCCGAGTGTCCAGTTGCCCCCTGGGCCGTCCAACGCAATAGGCATTTTGCTTCAATTTAGAGAATATATATATATATATATACAAATATTCATCATGGTTTGCGGTTATCATACCTATAACTACAAGACGAGTTGAACTTGAGGGGTGACCTGTTAATTTCTGTGTGCTCCAACCGGACCGGTCCAATTGGACCGGTCCGGTCCCTGTTTTTCCCTTACAATTTATATATATATAGACTTGCACAGGAATAGGGGAGATATAGCTCCCGATCATTCTAACCTAAAACAGCGATCAAGAAGGGGCGGCTACATCGGGAGAAAGGAAGAAGAAGAGGGAGCAGCGGCGATCCACCTCCGGCGACTTCGGCAAGGGATCGGGATACCCGATCCGGTCTTCTTTCTCCGGTGACAGCGGCACAGCGGCAGCGGACGGTTTCAGCTCCGGCAAGATCGGAAAAGACCCGATCTGTTCTTCTCGGCGCTTCTTCTCCGGCGATAGCAGCGCCCGGCTGCAGGCGGTTCTTCTTCGGCAAGGGATCGGGATACCCGATCTAAGGTTTCTTCTCCAGCAACGTCCTAGATCCGGCGGCGGCAGATCGGACAGAGGTTGCTTCCTCCTCTCCGGGGACATCCAGGCTGCGGCGGTCTCACGCCTGCAGCGTCCAGGGGCGAGGAAGAGGGCAGCGGCACCGATCGATCGTTCGGGCGACTTCTTGCGGCGACATCGCAGCGGCAGCGCGCTAGGGGAGTTTTTTTTTCTTCCCTCTTTATTGTTTTTTCGTGTTGTTCTTGTTTGTTCTATTCTAGGTTAGTGTCGATCCTTTGAGGATCGTTGAGTGGCTGTGTTGTAATCGAACATTTATTTTGTTTAGTGGATCTGGCGCGCTCTCCCCGTGGATGTAGGAGCTTAACTCCGAACCACGTAAATCTCTTGTGTTTGTGGTATTTTGGAATCTCGTACGTGTCTCTGTGATAGTTTTGGTGCGCGCCACTATTTGCTCACAAAATTAGCTTCCGTTGCTATTGCCCGCGACGAGTTCCGTACTCGCGGGCCGGTGCCAATTGCACAACAATTGGTATCAGAGGGAGGTTCGTTCTTCGGACCGGTGAGCAAATTCAATGGCGGCCAAATTCGAGGTTCCAAAATACGATGGCAAGATTGATTTCGGCCTTTGGCAAAAACGCATAAAGGCCGTACTCGTGCAGCAGGGACTTCACAAGGCACTCCTCGGAAAGGAGAAGGCCAAGGTGAAGGACGATGACGAGTGGGATGAGCTGGATCTCAAGGCCATCAGCACCATACAGCTGTGCTTGGCAGATGAGGTCATGTACAACGTAGTCGAGGCGGAGACTACAGCAGATCTATGGAAAAAACTCGAGGAACTTTATATGTCTAAGTCGCTTACGAATAAGCTATACATTAAGAAACAACTGTATAGCTTAAGGATGTCCGAGGGAACGCAGTTGTTGAACCATATGAATATGTTCAACAAGCTGGTATCCCAGTTGCGGAGTATGGATGTGAAGGTCGAGGAGGAAGACCAGGCTCTTCTCCTCTTGTCCTCACTCCCGAGGCCGTTCGATCATTTAGTCACCACCATCTTGTATGGGAAGGATACCCTTAAGATGGAGGAGGTGGTGACGATGCTTCTCTCAAATGAGAAGAGGAGCAGTTCTGGATCGAAGGCGAGCGAGGGTCTGCTCGTGAAGAGCAGAGACCCATCCCGAGGGAGATCGAAGGAGCGAGGCAAGAAGGACTCTCGACCTAGATCGAAGTCCAGAGGCAAGAACAATAAATGCCACTTCTGCAAGGAGGAGGGGCATTGGAAGGTGAACTGCCCTAAGAGGAAACTCAAGGGCAAAGCACCTGAGCCTCAGCAGGCCGCTATAGCAGCCGGGTACGATAGCGATGCGGATGTCTTACACGTGTCACAGAGTCATGAGATCACAGACGAGTGGATCATGGACACTGGATGTTCATACCACATGTGCCCACGTAGAGAGTGGTTTACCACTTTCAGAGAGTGCGATGGCGGTCGGGTCTTGATGGGAAACAATTCTGAGTGCAGGACTAAGGGGATCGGTACTATCCGGATTAGAATGTTTGATGGAGCGATACGGACACTCGCCGACGTAAGATACGTGCCTGACCTAAGGAAGAGCTTGATCTCCTTAGGTACTTTAGAGGCAGTCGGGTATTCCTATACCGGCGAGGGAGGATTTATCAGGGTGAAGAGAGGCGCACTAGTCGTCATGAAGGGGGAGCGTACTGATACGCTTTATAGGTTGATAGGCACCACGATAGCTGGTGATGCGGCCGTTGCCGCGATGTCTGATGAGGATACCTCTGCGTTGTGGCATGCTAGGCTTGGCCACATGAGTGAGAGAGGTCTCGTAGAGCTGCATAGGAGAGGACTCCTGAAGGGAGTCAAAACATGCAGACTTGACTTTTGTGAGACTTGCGTTCTAGGAAAGCAACACAAGGTCAAGTTTATGACATCGAGTCGGCGGAGTAAGGACGTCTTGGAGTATATACACTCGGATGTGTGGGGGCCAGCCCCGGTGCCGTCACTTGGAGGCGCTAATTATTTCGTGACATTCATTGACGATTACTCCAGGAAGGTTTGGATCTACTTCCTCAAACAGAAATCCGAAGTGTTTGAAAAGTTCAGGATCTGGAAGACCCAGGTGGAGAACCAGACGGGGAAGAGGGTGAAGTATTTGAGATCTGACAATGGTGGCGAATACACTTCGTTAGAGTTTCAGGGGTATTGTGATCAGGAGGGTATCACTAGGCACTTCACCATCCCTGGCACGCCGCAGCAGAACGGCGTTGCCGAAAGGATGAATAGGACGCTTCTAGAGAGGGCGAGGTGCATGCGTCTGTACGCAGACCTTCCCAAGCCCTTCTGGGCTGAGGCGGTGAGCACTGCACGATATCTAGTGAATCTATCCCCATCGATGTCACTTGATTTAAAGTGCCCACAAGAAGTATGGTCAGGTACGCCAGTCACGTATTCTGACATCTATATCTTCGGTTGTCCTGTTTACACCCTGATGCCGGACACAGAGCGGACGAAGCTTGATGCTAAGTCCAGGAAGTGCATTTACTTGGGTCGAAAGACCGGCACGAAAGGATTTAAGTTGTGGAATCCCGAGACCAAAAAGACTGAGGTGAGGCGCGATGTGGTGTTTGATGAGGCTTCTATCTTGAAGAAGTCTCAGCCCCAAGAGAAGGAGGTGGAGAAGACACCGAGTCCACCAGTGGAGGTGGAGCTCGAGAGTAGTAGCAGAGCTACAGATCGGGGAGTGGAGCATGAGGGTACTAGCAGGACCGATCATCAGGATGATTCATCCGAATCTGATGGATCCGACACTGTTCAGCCCGCTCAGGAGGAGCCGTATGCGATTGCTAGGGGAAGGGCTAGGCGAGAGGTCAGATTGCCTCTCAGGCTACAGGATTCTGTAGCATACGCTTTCCAGATCTTCTCCTCCGACCCCAGATCCTTCAAGGAAGCCATCGAGAGCAACGAAAGTTCTCAGTGGATGGCGGCCATGGAGGAAGAGATCGAGTCTCTCCACAAGAATAAAACTTGGGAGCTGGTGTATCTCCCGAAAGGAGCTAAGGCAATTAGCTCCAAATGGGTATTTCGGAAGAAGGAGTCTACTTCTGGTAAGGACCCATGGAGATACAAGGCCAGGTTCGTAGCGAAAGGCTTTGCGCAAAAGAAAGGCATAGATTTCGATGAGATTTTTTCACCTGTCGTAAAGCATTGCTCCATTAGGTTATTGCTCGCCTTAGTGGTATTCTACGATATGGAGTTGGAGCAGTTGGACGTGAAGACTGCATTTCTTCACGGATCCTAGATGAGGTGATCTATATATTGCAGCCCGAGGGGTTTGTGAAACCCGGCAATGAAAAGAAGGTGTGCAAGCTTAGAGCATCTCTCTACGGCTTGAAGCAATCTCCGAGGATGTGGAACCGGAGGTTCGATGTCTTCATGGCTTCATTAGGTTTCACCAGGAGTCAGTACGACACTTGTGTGTATTTTAGATTCCTGGCGAATGGGGATATCTTAATCCTGATGTTGTACGTCGATGACATGTTAATCGCGTGCAAATCAGCCCAGGAGATCTCCTTATTGAAGGAGAAGCTGCGCTCGGAGTTCGAGATGACAGATCTCGGACACGCGCAGAAGATCCTTGGGATGGAGATTCGTCGAGATAGAGAGCGCGGCATGCTATGGTTATCTCAAACTGGGTATATTAAGAAGGTATTGGAGAAATTCAGTATGAATGACTCCAAGGCTGTCTCAACCCCCTTGGGACAGCATTTCCGGCTATCGTCCATTCAGTGCCCTACCACTGAGAAGGGACGACATGAGATGTTGAGTGTACCGTATGCAAATGCGGTGGGGTGCCTGATGTATGCGATGATCTGCACTAGACCAGACATCGCTCAGGCAGTGAGCGTCGTGAGCAGATATATGGCAAATCCAGGGCGACAGCATTGGGAAGCTGTCAAATGGATTTTGCGATATCTGAGCGGGACACCCAACGTAGGATTACTCTTCAGGAAGAGTGATGTTGCGGGTGCGTTAGAGGGCTATGTAGATTCTGACTACGCGGGTGATCTAGATAGAAGGAGATCCACGACTGGATACATTTTCCTTCTAGGTGGAGGTCCCATAAGTTGGAAGGCTACTTTGCAGGATATAGTCGCTCTGTCCACTACAGAGGCGGAGTATATCGCTGCGGTAGAGGCCGCGAAGGAAGCCATTTGGCTCAAGGGTCTTACCGCAGAGCTGCAGGTTTCTCAGGAGGCTGTGAAGCTTCATTGTGATAGTCAAAGTGCTATTTGTCTTGCGAAAGACCCGGTCTACCACGCAAGGACCAAGCACATTGACGTTCGTTATCACAAGTTGAGGGAGTTTGTCGGAGGAGGGGACATTCAGTTGTTGAAAGTCCCGACAGAGGAAAACATTGCGGATATGTTGACCAAACCTCTGACCGGTATCAAGTTCAAGCATTGCTTGGACTTGGCTCATATCGGCCCATGTTGATCATGCCGGCCCTAGGGAGGGGGGACTTGTAGTCGCCAGTAGAGGTCTGTGTGTTCTAGACGGTATTTGTGTTCGTGGAGCATCAAGGTGGAGATTGTTAATTTCTGTGTGCTCCAACCGGACCGGTCCAATTGGACCGGTCCGGTCCCTGTTTTTCCCTTACAATTTATATATATATAGACTTGCACAGGAATAGGGGAGATATAGCTCCCGATCATTCTAACCTAAAACAGCGATCAAGAAGGGGCGGCTACATCGGGAGAAAGGAAGAAGAAGAGGGAGCGGCGACGATCCACCTCCGGCGACTTCGGCAAGGGATCGGGATACCCGATCCGGTCTTCTTTCTCCGGTGACAGCGGCACAGCGGCAGCGGACGGTTTCAGCTCCGGCAAGATCGGAAAAGACCCGATCTGTTCTTCTCGGCGCTTCTTCTCCGGCGATAGCAGCGCCCGGCTGCAGGCGGTTCTTCTTCGGCAAGGGATCGGGATACCCGATCTAAGGTTTCTTCTCCAGCAACGTCCTAGATCCGGCGGCGGCAGATCGGACAGAGGTTGCTTCCTCCTCTCCGGGGACATCCAGGCTGCGGCGGTCTCACGCCTGCAGCGTCCAGGGGCGAGGAAGAGGGCAGCGGCACCGATCGATCGTTCGGGCGACTTCTTGCGGCGACATCGCAGCGGCAGCGCGCTAGGGGAGTTTTTTTTCTTCCCTCTTTATTGTTTTTTCGTGTTGTTCTTGTTTGTTCTATTCTAGGTTAGTGTCGATCCTTTGAGGATCGTTGAGTGGCTGTGTTGTAATCGAACATTTATTTTGTTTAGTGGATCTGGCGCGCTCTCCCCGTGGATGTAGGAGCTTAACTCCGAACCACATAAATCTCTTGTGTTTGTGGTATTTTGGAATCTCGTACGTGTCTCTGTGATAGTTTTGGTGCGCGCCACTATTTGCTCACAAAATTAGCTTCCGTTGCTATTGCCCGCGACGAGTTCCGTACTCGCGGGCCGGTGCCAATTGCACAACAGTGACCTACTCTGGTAACATATTTCTCCAAAGAATTTTTGGTCAGATAAAAGAGCAAGAGTACCTCCGAAGCTTTCCCTGTTGCTCTGATTTCGATGCATGCAGCCAGGCCCAAAAGAGATGGAGAAAATTAAAGAAAAGAAAAATACGCTTGTCGGCCTATTTTTACTTCTATAAGATTCACACTTTCACAGAAGAAGGGGAAGGAAGGTTAGAAGGGGGAGGGATAACTCCCCCACAACACACACACACACACACACACAAAGGATCTGACGCCAAAGCCACTCTCTTCCTTCGCCTCTGCCTCTTTTAAGGACCCATTAAAAAACACCTGAGCTTTGCGATTTTTTCTCCAGTTCCTTGAAGAAGAATCAGGTCCGGTCTTCACTCCTTCTTTGTTCTCTGTTTAATTAATATATTTAAAAAGTATGCATCTTTATCTGATCAATCTTTTGTTCTTTAAGGCTTTTTTGCAAGCCACAAATGCTTAGCGCAACAGTTTTTTAATTCCTTCTTCATTTTTTAAAGGAGAGGAGAAAATGCTGAGGAAGAGGAACAGAACAGCGCAGGATCATAGCAAGGGTCGGCTGATGAGAGATTTGTACACAAATTCCTCCACTGATTCTGCGACAGATCAAAAGGCAAGGACTTCTTCCTTGTTCAGCGTCCCGGGGCTTCTGGTAAGCTTTAAAGGCTCATCTGAGCCTGATTCAACGAGGAGCCCCACTTCTCCTTTGGATTACAGGATCTTCTCCAACCTCGCAAACTCTTTTATTCGACCCCCGAGATCTCCAGGAAGGAGCTGGGACTGCAGCAGAGTTGGGCTCGGGTTGGTGGATTCTCTTGGGGATGACAATGTGCCCGGCCACTCTCAGACCAAAAACATACTCCTTGGATCGCAGTTGAGGTTAATCGACATCACAAGCTCTAAAAAAATACTTAATTTGGCCGGGGATGAACAGCTGCTAGAAACCCAAAACCAAGTGTTTGATGGGTTCATGGATTGTCTTTCTGCAAGTGAGGATTACACTTGCATCACCTCCCATGGGCCGAATCCAAAGACCACTCATTTATTTGGCGACCGAATACTGGAGAGCCGCATGATTCAGCCCCAGACTTTTGGGAAAAAGCAAGGAGCAGGGTCTCATTGGATCATCAAGGGCTCCCCTAATTCATCCCCTTTCCCCTCCAATGATTTTTTGAGCTACTGCGACCTCTGCAGTAAGAAACTGGAAGAAGACAGAGACATTTACATGTGCAGGTTAGATTTTTCTTAAAGCATTTCATAATCTGAATTATGAATTGCTTACATTGAACGGTTTTCAGGGGAAAGAAGGCATTTTGTAGCAGTAATTGCCGTGAACAAGTGATTATTGAAGATGAATCGAAGACAGAGATGCATGCTTCTTCTGGTTCTTGTCATTTTTCAGGCTGAAAGACAGAGGAGATTGCCTGGCCATGAATACCATCACCGATTAAATAAATCTTCTGTCATGGATCCTGTTCTTGTAAAGAGATTTGCTTTCCGAATTGTTCATGGTCAGAATTTTTTGACGATGGAGCTGTTTTTCAGAGTGAGTTCTCCTCTATGGATAGAACTGCATGCCACTATTGTGTTATAATTTTGATCAAAGAGAGCGTGCTACCTCTTCTTAATTATTTCTCCTGTGAAATTTCTGTTTGTTCTGCTGTTTGATTTGCGCAAAGCTTCTTTTTTTAAGGAAACAAACAGTTTCTTAATCGTCACCTCTCCTGTGAAATTTCTTTCATAGCAGTGAAAAAATCTAAGGCTCCGTTTGACTTACACAAATAGATGCATCTTTAGTATTTGTTAAAAGGCTGCATTTTTAGCTATGTGGATATTTTTGTTAAAAGGGATGCAGTGTGTTGAAGACATACAAAAAAATGTTATAGACATCGCAAATTTGTTAAAAACAAACCAACCAATTAGAAAAGTTTCAAACAATATAGGGGGATTGATGACAACAACTTGAATATAACATGATTTAGATAAAAATTAGGATAACTAGCGACAAAAAATGACATAAATGAACCACAACATGATATCATCCACATTAATTTAACAAAAAAAAAATCACTAGTTCTCATCGTTTGTTGTCAAAAGATTCTCGTTGTTGGTCCTTTTGATCTCCATATGCCCTGCAAAAAAGAAGATTAAATATTTCCACAAATTATTCTGAAAGTAAACAAATATTCAAACATTCTTGATTTTATTTAAAGTATTCCAAACCGTACGTCACATTCTCATCATTGATGGATCCGCACTCCAAATACATACTGTTGCGGTTCGCTCAATGCCCTCGGTAGACCAGTTCCGGATCGGTCCGTCTTAGCCCTGGACGATCGAGTACGCACGCAGTCAAAGTAGAAACAGAGAGATTGTACACACACAACTTTAGCGTGGAAAACCCCGGAAAGGGGAAAAATCACGTGGCTGGGTCTGTGCCAGCCAAGATCCACTATTTGCCTCTGTTACAGTGCTCTTGTAAAGAGAATGTGAGGGCGACAGGCCGCGCCTCGTTACAAATACTGGGGGGTTGAGAGAGCTCTCCTCGGGTGATAGACAACTGCTTAGGAGTTCGTGCATTTTGACGTGCGTCTTTCTTGAGTATTTGCTCTCCTGGCTTGCGCTCCGCGGGATGCCTGCACTTTCTCCCTCAGGCTGAGGAGGGTTGCCTTCACTGACACTTCGTTCCCTTTTTTCTTTGGGCGGCACTTAGAGGAGAACCTGCCAAGTTAGTGAGTGAAAGGGGAACAGAGGAGGAGAATAGAGAGAGAAGCTATGGGGAGTAGTAGGAATGAAGAGAGAGAAGGCGAATGAGAGAATGAAGTCGGATCCCCTGAAATGAACTATTAGGGGTGCTTATATTGGGTTTCCGAGGCGGTTATGGTGGTTACGGTGGTTAATCGCAGATCGGAGGGTCGTGATCGCTTGTGGTGATCGGAGGGTCGTAATGGCATGCCACAATCGGACGGTGGAGAGAAGGACGACCCACGATGGTGGTCGGAGGAGGCGCGCCGGCTGGCGGCCGCCCGAGGGAGGGGGCGGTCGGCCGCGGGCGGCCGGTCCTGGGCGACCGGCCAAGGCCGCCCGACCGAAGGGGGGGGGGCTGGCTGTGGCCGCCGGCCGCGAGGAGGCGGCCGGTCGCGGCCACCGGCCACACAGAGGGGGCCGGCCGGGGCCGCCGACCGTAAAGGGGCGGCCGGCCGCGGCCGCCGGCTGCAAGGGGGCGCCCGGTCGCGGCTGCCGGCCACAAGGGGGCGGCCGGCGGCCGGCCAGGGCCGCCGACCGCAAAGGGGGCCGGGCGCGGCCGCCGGCCATCGGTTGTCGGGCGCCGGCCGACCATGGGTGGCCAGGCGCCGGCCGCCGACCGTCCGTAACGGCGGCGGCGGCGGTTGCAATTTGGTGCACGGCGTGAAAGTGAGGGTAAGATCTATCTTAACTCTAGAGGGGGGGTGAATAGAGTATTTTAAAGTAAATTTACAATTTAAAATTGCACAGCAGTAAAAGCTTAATTTATGTATAGGTGTAAGGTGCTTTGATGTTGAAATAAAACTAAAGCAGTAAAATAAAACCACAGCACACAGCAAAGAATATACACAAGAAACTAGAAGACACAAAGAACTATAGTGGTTCCCCAAAAACCTGGGTACATCCACTCTTCTACCACCCTTGGTAGGAATCCACTGCAGGATGAGTTGATCAGGTGTCCTGGGCACCAATGAGCTTTTGATAAGGTGCTCAAAAACCAAACTAGATTTTTTGATCAGGTGTCTTGCCACCACTGAGTTTTGACAAGGCTCTCAGAACCAGATTCAAGACTTTTGAAGGGAGTTTTGATAACCCTTTTACAGCAGGAAAAGAAAAAGGAATAGGTGAAGTTGTCTTCTCTGTCTCAATCACTGAGAGAAGACTTAGTGGATTGATTGTGTTGTCAAAGCTCCCCCTGAGATGTAGATGGTTAAGAGATGAGAGCTTTGTTAGGGTGATAGGTCTTCAGAAGCTTCAGATCTCCAGCAAAAGATGGTTTCAGCAGAGGCTGAAATATGAATTGTCTGGAGTCCTTGATGTTGAAGCTATGATCACTTTTCAGTATGCCAATATTCAATCAAACTCTTCAGGATTGATCACTTGATTTTCCTCTGAGTTTTTCTGACTATCTGTGTATGTCTGTATTGAGTGATAGATAGATTTTCTTCTGATCTGCTGTAGGATGTTTTATTCTTTGATGATCCTTTATCCAAGATAGCCGTTAGCAGTCAATAAATGTCTTCCATAAATGTTTTGTCTTCTGGAGGAAAGTCCAATAAACATTCTCTGATAAATCCCTTGAAACTTGCTCCAGAATAAATGAAAACGGCTAGCAGATCTCTTGAAATAAATGCTGAGAGAATTTGAAAAACATTCAAAAAGCTGACTGAATTTGAATCCTCAAAGTCGTCGATCTCTCAGGAAGAACGTCGATCTGAGCTCTACGATCGTCGAACTGAGCTCAGAGATTGTATTGAACATCAGACAGAAAACGTCGACCTGAGCTCTACGATCGTCGACCTGAGCTCAGAGATTTGGAAACAAGCTGAAGGCAGATCGTCGATCTGAGCTCGAAGATCGTCGACCGGAGTTCGACAACTTAGCAGAGTTAAGCTCAGAGAGCGTCGAACGGAGTTCGACGTTTCGTCGACCTGAGCTCGACGAAAACTGTCTTTGCCTCAGCTCTAAGTCTTGAACAATGAATGGTCCTGGGGGCAGCTTCAAACCTAAGTTCTAAGCCGTAGACTCATTCTAACTTGACATTTTCAACTATACATCTAGGTCAAACTGATTTCCTAAAAACATAGTGATCCTTGCCCAAATTAGTAATAGGGTGTTCCAACAATCTCCCCATATTTGAGTTAGGATTACTATTTACAGAACTTAGTAATAAATACAAAATCAACATACATAAAAACAAAAATCTAACACAATAGAGCAGATCATGCAACATAGCAGCAATCAGATGGAAAATCAGCAAATGTTCAAAAAGAGTATACTGTCTGCTTACAAATGTCATTTCTTTTCACTTCCCTTCTTAAATAAGATTTCCCTGTTGGGATTTAGAGCTTCTTTCTTTGACCTTCTATCATCCTCTGCACCTAAGGAGGTTTGAGATCTAGCCCTGGGAACCACAGCCTTAGGATGCAGTTTCATGTAGTCCACTGGGTCAAAGAATTTCCTTGATGCATACCTTTCTAGTTCTGCCTTTCTTTGATCTGACAAGGTAGTAATGTTGGAAGTGTCTTTCTCTTGTTCTCTGGTCTTCTTCAGCTGATCTAAGGCAGCAAGTTCTTTCATCCTAGCAGTCCATGATAATGGATTATTCTCTGGATCTTCAAAAGGAACTGCAGGCTCATATCTGTTGACAGTTTTTGAAGCAGTAGGAGTTCTTGTATCAACAGTTTCTCTGAGTTTATAAGGGAAAGGACCTTGAGTTGAGTCCATGTGTCTTTGTCCTTCCCTTGCTTGAAATCTGTGTTCTCTTTGATTTCCTCTATATTGTCCCCTTCATGACTGATAACCCCTTTGATGTTGCCCCCTGGGATGATATCTTTGTGAGGATTGGGAGGAACTTTGCTTTGGAGCTGAGGTTTGAGAAGCTGAGCCTCCACCTGATCCTGAATCTGGAGGAGGAGGAGGAGGCTGAAACTGGGATGAACCTTTCTCATACTTATCAAACTTTCTTTTCTTCTTCATGGCCTTTAGTTGGTTTTTAGAATATTGCATCCATGGTTCAGTTATCTGGCAATCATGCAGAATATAGTAGGGTATATCATTAGCATCCTTGGCCTTAGCAGGAGGGACCTTCATCATGGCCTTGCTTCTAGCCTTCCTTTTCTTTGCAATGGTACCAGAAGAGTCATCAGAGTCAGTGTGAAACTGATCACTTTCTGAGCTCCGGGGTCTATCATACAGATCATCAATGCTTTTGATGTACTTCTCTTGTTGTTTCAGTTGTTCAGGAGTCAGAGCAGGAGCAGCAGCAGCAGCAGAAACACAACTTATTGAAGCAGCAATAGGAGCAGAAGTAATTGGAGCAGCAGGTTCAGGTTTTTCCGGATAAGTAGCAAGTTCGTCAATAGCAGCAACATCAACAACAACAGACATCATTTCAATGTCAGAAGATCCAATAGATGTAACAGCAGTAGCAACAGTAGCAGCAGCAGCAGTAAAAATAGAAGCAACAACATCCTCAGCCTTGAAAGAGTTGACATATGATGCAATCAGGCTGTGATCACATTCTAAAATAGGCACAATGGCCTTAGTAAGGTCTTCAACTTGTTGAACTGGCAGAGAATCGAAGTACACAGTATCAAAAACTAACAGCAGGCTCTGAAGATCCACTGCAAATACTGGAGCAGGTTCTGAAACTTCAGAAGCCTCAGGCAAATCCAGAGCTTCATTAGGCATCTCCCTCTGCCTGGATTCAGTGAAAACTGGATCAAGGCACCCAGAGGAAGGGATTGCCTGAGAGGAGAGGAAGGTAGATAGCCTGGTAGACAGCTCCTGAACATTTTTCAGAAGTGGAGCCAAGGTGGTCTCCAGCAATGAGGTTAGCCTGGGGGCTAGCAGCTCATACAACCTGTCTGCCAAAGCTGAAAGATCTACATGCTCAAGAGGGGCTTGAGTAGAGGTAGGAGTTGATTTAGCTGGAATGATGTTGGCTGGAACTGATGGAATGGATGGTATGGAGGTAAGAGGAATAGGGATGGATGGCTCAGTAGTAGGAATTGTTGAGATTGATGTTACTGGAGTGGAGGTGGATGATATGGGAGAGGAAAAGGAAGGGGTGAAGGATGATTGAGAGAGTATGTCCTGTAGAAGTTGTTGGTAGGAAGATGTAGATGGAATCTCAGGAGGAGTGGGAGGAGAATCATCCATGAAGGATGTTGAAGCCAAAATTGACCCCAACGAATGTTCACAAACCAAAGTGCAGCCGACGCCTACTTCTCTCAAATCTCGACCCCTGACTAGCTGCTAAGGTCCTAAGACTGACCCAAAGCCTCAGCTGGGAGGTCCCACCTCACACCCGGAAGATCTCTGAGAGCTTCCCCTCCGAAACCAATAGCTGGACTGGGAGCTCTTCAGAAAGCCTTGGAGTTGGAGAATAATGAAAAACCTGCTTTCCAAAGAGCCCCTATGGGTCTTTTTATAGTCTTCTCCTGACCTGAAAATACTGAAATACCCCTGATGGGTATGCCAATAGCCAAATCCCGCTGCCATCCCAGGGGCATATAGGTAATTGAATCCGAGGATAATGAAATAATAATAAAATAATCCTTTTCCCTGGGCGCCAGGCCCCACCACATGGACCTGCTTGGCGAGAACCCTGGGTGAGAAGGCTCTCGCTGAGCCTTAGCTAGGCTCACCTTGGCGAGATCTCCCGCCCAGAGGGTTCTCGCTCTCGGTGGTCTTGACGTCATTGCTGTTGGACGCGGCGCTGAGTGGGTGAAGCTCACTCTACGCCTTCACTGCTAATCACGACGTTGAGCGACTGGTGCTCACTCAACGCCTTCTCGTCCGCCTCCAGAGAGAGTTCCTTCTGGGCGGGAGCTCTCCTGTCCCGAAGCCTAAAGCTGACCTGCAGACCCGAGTCCTGGCGCGAACGATCTCGCCTATCAGTAGGCGTGAGCACCTTAAGGGCGAGAACTCTACCGGTCCGCCCTAGGGCTAACCCGGGACTAGTCCAACCCTGACCACTGAAGTCTTAGTCTTCCTGGTCCTCCCCCACGAATATGGGGTTGTACACAATCCCCGCTCTTTTCGAGCTAGCCCTGCGCTCGACAAGACAAGTCCAACCCCAAAATATTCGCTGGACACGTGCCTGTCAGCCAAGAGAATCTTTTGGCGGGCCCTACTGCGGCTATAAATACACGCCGACGGGTGACCATAAGTCTTGCCTCCGAAATACTGTTTCTTCACTGAGCTCTCGCCCGGGATTTTATGCGCGATACCAAGATGTATGTTAAGCGTGCTGGCAAGCCACTTCCGCAGGACATTCAAGATCGGTTAATCGCGGCTCAAGCGCGAGCCTTAGCAAATAGCGCTGTGGTAGCGCCCTGGCTATCGAGGAAATCTTCAGACACCGACCCTTCTGAGCCGAAGAAGAAAAAGGGAAAGACGAAAGCGAAGATGGTCCGGCGAGACCTTGCTCGCGAGAATAGGGATTCACCTTCTCCTACTCCCAATCCTGCGGGGGACCCCTCCCCGCAAAAGGTATGCCTTCCGGCCATGCTTACCGAGATGATTACGTTACAGGCCCGGTAGTTAACGCGACCTCTCGCAGGAATCCATTCCAAATGACGTCGCCGGGTCTTCCCCGATTCCCCCAGATTTGTCAGCTCCCCCTCCTGAGGATCGAACGAGGGTCTCGGAGACAATTCCTTCAGCCGAGACCCGGGTGATAGGTACGCTTTCCGCCACCTCTTAATACTTCAACCGTGCCTTCCCTTTTCTGAACTATCTTCTCGCAGAGCTAGCTTCCGCCGTCCCGGGTCTCGTCACCCGGGAAGATGAAGCGAGAACCGGCGAGCTGCTTCCTTCTGCAGCAAATCCTGCCCTGCAGGCGGGAGGGGTGGCCTTTGAACCTTCCACTACTAAGGATGCCGATCATCCCTTGAGAGAGGACAACTCTCTCCATGCTTCCGGCCAGGCCGGGACCATTGTGCGCAAACCCTTCCGTCCAGGGCGAGGCAAGCCTCTCCACCTCCTTTATGGAACTGACGGAGGGGTCGGGCCTTCTCACCCGACGCCAGTCAATGGCTCTCGCCAGACTGCAGGTATGCGAGACATTCTTGTCGGCTGATCGTTATGCTTTAATCAAAACCTTGGGCGCACTTTTCGCAGGGGATCCCAGCTCTCGGTCGGGAGCCAACGAGGAGGGAAAAGAAGAAGAAGAAGAAGACGATTCCCTTCCTCCTTCGCCTGGCGAGATAGAAGAAACCTTGAACGGCGCCGGGAACGCGAAGGAGCGGAGGAGGAAGATCTCGGCCATTTTGGCCAAGCTCATCCGGCGAGACCGCGCTCATGCTGCCGCAGCGAAAGCGTTCCGCGAATCCGTGGAACAAAGGCTGGAGGCCCTGGAGCAGGATTTCTTCTTGGGCGAGACTGATCGACCGGGAGGGCCTACTGCCGAGTCTTCGCCAGGGATATGCATCGCGCAGATCTGGTATCATGCTAGGCGGATCAACCTAGGGTGTACCACCCTGTCATCTTACTTCAACCCGTTGGTGCCTCTGAGAACTAGGCGGCGGGAACGAGGGCGATGGTGCTGGGAACCGTATTAGTTCATCTAGGTCTCGCCCCTTCTCCCTTTTTAGCCTTTCCTTCCGCCATGTACCTTTATGCCTCTGTAATAACTGTTATTGTTAATTTTATTCAGCTCTCGGCAGCGAGAGCAAGTTACTATCCGTCTCTTCTTTCATTGTGCTGTGAATTTTAAGAATGTGTTGGTCATTAGGATGCTTGCGCTAAAACCAAGAGGCTTGCGCTGAAACTAGAGACGATCGTCGACTGCTGTCATCCCGAGGGGGAAAACCGAGGCGTCGCCGGCCCAAATCGCGACAGCTGTACTCCGCCGTCATTTTCTCTCTCTATCGGACGGAGTCGTAACGATCACGGTTCTATATAAATAGAGAGATCTACCAACCGCATTTACTTCTCTGATCCGGAACCTCAACTCCCTTTCATTACTCTCGCCCTCTTGCTTCCGCTTCTACCTCTCTATAGTTCTCGCTATTACCCCTAAACCCAAAATGCCGGGCGAGAATGAGGGTCGCGCTCATTGCGCGGAAGTGTTCCGCAAGCATCTCTTCCCCTCCTGCACGCTCACCTTGGACGAGTACAACCTGATCGTCGACCGCTTCATTCCCGCTGGCTTCTCGGCGCGGAACCCGGGTAATCACGACAAGGTGAATACCCCGGAGGCGGGAGAGCTTGCCATCCCCCTCGAATATTTCGAGGTGGGCTTCCGCCTTCCCCTCTGGCCGGAGATTCGGCAAGCTCTCCGTTACTACGGGGTGGTTCCCGCCCAGTTGAACCCGAACTCCGTCGCGATCCTTGTGGCATTCATATGCTACATACGATCCGAGAGGATCGAGTTTAGTCTGCCGATATTCCGCAAGCTGTTCAACTTCCGCGCTAAAGGAGGGGTGGTCTTCTTCTCCGGGCAGCTGCTCAAGACCACCGGTCTCGCCAACAAACATCACCATTAGGGCGAGAAGTTCGTCTATGTCACCGGGGACTTCGGCAACGTCCCACTCCGACCTGTTCAATACGAGAATGCTGCTTACAAACCGCCCACTCTGGGGTCGCGCGAGAGCGCACTCCTGGAGTTCTTCGGAACAAAGGAGTTTGACGTTCTCTTCCTTCGGCGAGACGTCGAATCCCTTCCTCCCGTCCACCCGGGTGAAGGTACGGTCTCGCCCTAGATTTTATCTCTTGTTAAGATCTTCCTGTGCTGAAAAGCACTAACTTTGCATGAGAGCGGGAGGTCCCTCTACGCCAACCTTTCGCTGCGGCCCCGGGTGTCGAGGATCGGGCTGCGAGAGGCTCTCTCGCTCTCGCGGAGGCCAGCGCTCGCGCCTGCCGGGAAGAGCCCGCTCAGCCTTTGCCGCCCGAAGCTAAGAAGCAAAAAGGCACCGCTCCTGCCCCGCGACCGTTGAAGAGGCCAAAGCCATCTGCTGCGGATAAGGGCAAGGGCTTGGCCGTCTCGCCCGCCCGACATCCCGCCTCGGGCAAGTCCTTCGAAGGGCTGCTCCAGATGGCCAACGAGACGGGTGCTGCCGCCAGGAGACGTACCGAGGCTACTGCCGAGAACCCTCCGGCCGCAGACGTGGCTGGAGGAGAGGGAGTCGTTGCCGAGACCTCTGCCCGGACCCCGCCCAAGGAAGTGCCGAAAGGGCACAGAAATTATGGCTTCGGTTTGAAGCACGTCGACGCAGAGGGGAAGCCTCTGCTCCAATGGAATCCCGAATCCAACAGGATTGCGGTTTCAACGCTCCTCCCCAGCTGGACGGAGCGAGATGAGGTTACTGGCGAGGCCTTCTCGCTATGCTATGGCCTCTATAGCCGAGAGGGCACCAGTGTCTTCGACCAGATGCCCACCCGGCTCCTGCTTTCGACTCTACCCGGGCCCTACTGCACGGGTTCGAGCTTGCGCACATGTGCGCGCGTCGAAGCATCAACATCGACAAGAACTTCGCCGACATGTACAAGGCGAGGGAAGAGGCGGTGGCCAGAGCACGCTCTTCAGAGACAGAGCTCGCGAGTGCTCGGCAGGAGTTGGCGAATGCTCAACAAGTGCTGTCACTACGCCCCGCAGCCGAGGTAAGCGGGATCTTCCTGGACCCTTGCTCTCGCTACTCGAAGTCACGTTTGCGCAGTATTTGCTGAGCTGATCTCTTCTCCACAGGATTCCGCCCAAGCCATGGCGCTCCGCGCGGAGTTGGCTGACGTACGCTGTGAGAACGTCCTGCTGAGGGACCAACTCCGGCGTGCGGAAGCGGCGAAAGGCCCGCCTCCGACGCTTGATGAAAGAATAAAGAGTCATCACTTCTCGGTGTACGACATCGACAAGCTGCTGCATGCGAACGCTCAGGCTACCGTCAGGCTGACGGTCGAGACGCTGCGAGACGCGAAGCTGCTTCGGGAGGACGGCGTAACCATCAACGCTCGCCAACTCCTCCCCTGGCTATTTGATCCAGTCCCGAAGCCTCCAGGCGCGCCCGACTCTCCTCCTTCGGATACCCCGAAGTCTTCTACTGCTGCTGGCGAGACGTCTGGGGCGAGCTCGGGCGAGGACTCTGGCGAGGATTCGGGCGAGAGCACCAGCGGGGATTACAGCGCGTCCCCTTGAAGTGTCTTCTCTTTTTTTTTGATACTCTTTTGTAATGAGCGAGAAGGTCCAAACCCCTGTAATTATTAAATATAATGCAATGTTTCATTTTTCACTGCCGGTGTTTGCTTGAACGAATAGGTTAGTCGGCCAAATGGCTTCCGCGCGAGCTTCCGCAATGACCCTTAGTCTCCTTAGGGTCACCTTCCTTAGAGATTGATTAGGCGGGAGCCTTGTGCCGTCGATTAGGTCGTCCTACCCAGGTCTGTCGGGGGCCTTCTTCAGCGAGATCCCCCTAGCCGAGACCTTTTGGCCGAGACCCCTATTGGCCGAGACCCTAACTGGCCGAGACCTCTACGGGCCGAGACCTTTAGGGCTTTGTCTATGATCTAGGCCAGGGTCATGACAAGATACCATCCCACAAACTGGATCTATACTCCACCGGCGAGCCTTCCGGCTTGCCAGCTTGATGGGAGCCTGCGCAGTGGGTCTATCGGGGGCTGAGCCAGGCTTGTTGTAACACTGAGTAACCATAAATCAAGAACCAAGGACCACAAGTCAAAGACTCAACCTCTCCCCCACAGGCGAGCCTTCGGACCTGCCAGCTAGATGAGAGCCTGCGCAGCGGGTCTACCTGGGGCCGAGCCGGGCTCGGGATGTTGATCAAGCCAAACCTCGGGGTGTTGATGAAGATCAAGCCAAACCTCGGGGTGTTGATGAAGATCAAGCCAAACCTGGCTTGATGAAGATCAAGCCAAACCTCGGGGTGTTGATGAAGATCAAGCCAAACCTCTCCCCCACATGCGAGCCTTCGGACCTGCCAGCTAGATGAGAGCCTGCGCAGCGGGTCTACCTGGGGCCGAGCCGAGCTCGGGGTGTTGATGAAGATCAAGCCAAACCTCTCCCCCACAGGCGAGCCTTCGGACCTGCCAGCTAGATGAGAGCCTACGCAACGGGTCTACCTGGGGCCGAGCCGAGCTCGGGGTGTTGATGAAGATCAAGCCAAACCTCTCCCCCACAGGCGAGCCTTCGGACCTGCCAGCTAGATGAGAGCCTGCGCAGCGGGTCTACCTGGGGCCGAGCCGAGCTCGGGGTGTTGATGAAGATCAAGCCAAACCTCTCCCCCACAGGCGAGCCTTCAGACCTGCCAGCTAGATGAGAGCCTGCGCAGCGGATCTACCTGGGGCCGAGCCGAGCTCGGGGTGTTGATGAAGATCAAGACAAACCTCGCCCCACAGGCGAGCCTTCGGACCTGCCAGCTAGATGAGAGCCTGCGCAGCGGGTCTACCTGGAGCCGAGCCGAGCTCGGGGTGTTGATGAAGATCAAGCCAAACCTCTCCCCCACAGGCGAGCCTTCGGACCTGCCAGCTAGATGAGAGCCTGCGCAGCGGGTCTACCTGGGGCCGAGCCGAGCTCGGGGTGTTGATGAAAATCAAGCCAAACCTCTCCCCCACAGGCGAGCCTTCGGACCTGCCAGCTAGATGAGAGCCTGCGCAGCGGGTCTACCTGGGGCCGAGCCGAGCTCGGGGTGTTGATGAAGATCAAGCCAAACCTCTCCCCCACAGGCGAGCCTTCGGACCTGCCAGCTAGATGAGAGCCTGCGCAGCGGGTCTACCTGGGGCCGAGCCGAGCTCGGGGTGTTGATGAAGATCAAGCCAAACCTCTCCCCCACAGGCGAGCCTTCGGACCTGCCAGTTAGATGAGAGCCTGCGCAGCGGGTCTACCTGGGGCCGAGCCGAGCTCGGGGTGTTGATGAAGATTCCTTCAACCAGGCCTATTCTATCATCAAGATGAGGAGACAGTCGGTTAAAGCAAAAGCATTTTATGGTAGAAAAGACCTATTCTTATGATAGCATTTTTTAGAGTGTCAACATTCTGAAAAGACTACTTCGAAATGATAATATTTATTCACCATATTACAATCCTTCTCTCCCTTTAAGGGTAGAAACGTTTTAAGTCGTCACCGTTCCAGGTGTGGCTCAAGGTCCTTCCCTCCACATCCTGGAGGTAGTAACCCCCATTAGCCAGAGCCTTCTCTACTATGTAAGGCCCTTCCCAGCTGGGGTTGAGCTTGCCCACAGGGGCCGACCTTCCTGCTGCGTCGACCTTTTTTAGCACTAGGTCCCCCTGGGCGAATTGCTTAACCCTAATGTATTTATCGAAGTACCTGGCCATTCGCCTTTTTATCTCTTCTTGTCTGATGGCAGCAACATCCCGTAGCTCTTCCACCATATCCAACGAGAGGCGCAATCCCTCCTCGTTCTCCAACCTCCAAGCTTCGCTTCCTTCACCCGCGGTTGCGACCCGTGGAGACCGAACCTCGAATTCCACCGGGAGGACCGCCCCACACCCATGAGAGAGCTTGAAGGGGGTCTCCCCTGTGGCCGTGTTCGGAGTTGTTCACAATGCCCACAAGACGGAAGGGAGTTGCTCCACCCAGTTGCCCTTCAGGTTCTCCACCTTCTTCTTGAGCAAGTTCACGATGATCTTGTTCGCCACTTCCACCTGGCCGTTGCTCCGGGGGTGATGGACAGAGGCATACCTGAGGTCAATCCCCAGTTGGGCGCAGAAGCTGATGAACTCTTCACTGACAAACTGAGGACCGTTATCCGTCACTATCGCTTGGGGTAGCCCATGCCTGCATATGATTTCCCCCCAAACGAAGTTCCTGATGACCTGGGAGGTAACCTTGGCTAGAGCTTTAATCTCCAGCCACTTTGAGAAGTAGTCGATCATGACTAGAAGGAACCTCCTCTGCCCGCTGGCTGGAGGAAAGGGTCAAACTAGATCCATTCCCCAAATGGCGAAGGGCCATGGGGCCATGATACTTTGAAGCCTTTGTGCGGGTAAGAGCTGGAGGGGGGCGTGTACTTGACATTTCAGACATCTCTTTGCAAACTCGACTGTATCCTTCCTCAAGGTCTGCCAGAAGTATCCTGCCTTATCACCCTTGCCTCCAACGTTCTTCCTCCCGAGTGACTGCCGCACTCTCCCGAATGCACCTCTTCCAGGATTCTCGGGACCTCCTCCTCAGTCACACATCTCGCGAGGAGCCCTGATAACATCTTCCGGTGCAAGCCCCCTTCCAACATCAGGTAGTGGGCTGCCTTTCGCCTAAAGCTTTTTGCATCCTTAACCCCCTCTAACAGCTCGCTTGTGATAAGGAAGGTCATCAATGGGTCTACCCATGAGGATCGCCGACCCACCTCCATCAACTCCCCCTCTTCAATCGCTGGTCGGAAAAGTTCAGTTAAGGTTCCTCCTCCCCGAGGCCCAAACTTCGCCAACCGATCAGCTGCTGTGCTTTCCTCCCTGGGAATGTGTTGAATAGAGAAGGAACGGAACCCTCCGATGATTGCCCTTACCTTGGATAGATACTTCACGAGGGTAGGCTCCCGAGCCTCAAACTCCCCTCTGATCTACGACGCTACCACCATCGAGTCAGTGAAGGTCTCCACTTCCTGGATCTCCAACTCCCTTGCCAATCGAAGGCCGGCTATCACAACCTCATACTCCGCCTGATTATTGGTAACAGGGAAGTGGAAAGCTACCGCCTGTTCTATGGTAACCCCTTGAGGACTTACCAACACTACACCCCCTCCAGCGAGTGCCTTCCCGAGGCCCCATCGACCATCATCTTCCATGCTTCGTAGGGCTTCGGCTCCTCATTCTCAGCTTCAGTGGCATAGTCTGCCAGGAAGTCCGTCACGGCCTAAGCTTTGATGGAGAGTCTCGGGACGAACGAGATGTCGAACTCGCTTAGTTCGATAGACCACTTTGTCAGCCTTCCCGAATGCTATATCCCCTCGAAGATCTTACGAAGAGGATGGTCGGTGACCACCCCAATCGAGTGCGCTTGAAAGTATGGACGAAGCTTCCTTGCCGAAACGACCAAGGCATAAGCCAGCTTCTCCAGGATGGGGTAGCGGAGCTCCGCCTTTTTTAGGATTCGGCTTACATAATAGACAGATAGCTGCTTATTCCCTTCTTCCCTAACCAAGATGGAGCTCACAGCTTCCACCCCCACCCCGAGATACAAGGCCAGGTCTTCCCCTTCCTTGGGGCTTTGGAGCAGCGGGGCCTGGGAGAGTTTCTTCTCCAGCCCCTGGAAGGCCTCTTCGCATTCGACCGTCCATTCGAACACCTGATTACCGCGGAGCACTTTGAAGAAAGAAGAGCACCTATCTCCGGACCGAGAGAGGAACCTGCTTAGCCCGGCAAACTTTCCCGTCAAGCGCTGGACCTCCTTGGCGTTGCGAGGTGACTCCAAGTCCAATATAGCCTTCACCTTGTCCGGATTAGGCTCTACACTTGCCGGAGTCAAGAGGTGTCCGAGAAACTTCCCGCGACTGGCCCCGAAGACACACTTCAAGGGGTTCAACCTCATCTTGAACCTCCGCATGGTGGCAAATGTCTCTTCCAAGTCCCGCAAATGGGAATCCACGCATTTGCTTTTGACCAGCAGGTCATCGACGTAGACCTCTAGATTCTTCCCCCTTTGGTCTCGAAAGACTCGATCCATCATGCGTTGGTATGTTGCCCCTGCGTTTTTCAACCCAAAAGGAATCATCTAATAGCTGAAGCATCCCTCTCTCGTGATGAAGGAGACATCCTTGACATCGGGAGGGTGCATCCGGATCTGGTGGTAACCTGAAAAAGCATCCAAAAAACTCATAACAGAAAAACCAACGGCTGAATCAACCAGCGCGTCGATTCGAGGCAGGGGGTAGCAATCCTTAAGACATGATTTATTTAACAGGGAAAAATCGATACACATACGCCACTTTCCTCTCCCTTTCTTTACCATTACCACATTGGAGATCCAGCCTGGATATTGGATCTCCGAGATGAAGCCTGTCTCCAGAAGCTTCCTGACCTCCTCTCGGATGGGCTCCTCCAGCTTGGTGGCGATGGCCCTCATCTTCTGGCGCATGGGGCGAGTCCTCGGGTCCAGGTTCAGGCGATGACAAGCTACGTCTGCATCGATTCCCGGCATGTCTGCCGCGCTCCAAGCGAAGATGTCGATGTTGCTCTGGATGCAGGCTAGCATCCGCCCCTGGTCCTCGAGGCTTAAGCCTCCGCTGACTCGCACCTTCTGTACTTGCCCCGCTCTGGTGAGTACCTCCATCTCCACCACTTCCTCGGCCGGCTCCAGCCTCGACCGTTCCCATCCTGCCCTTGCTTCCTCCTGCTCAACTTCTTCTCCTCCGACCTCATCAACCCCCATCGCTTCCACCAGGCCTTCTCCTTGCCTCTGCTCTCCTTCCCTTGCCTCTCCCTGGCTCATCTCTTCTATCTCTACTACCTCCTCCATCATCAAGTCCTCCGCCTCCTGCGGGCTCGCCTCCTCCACTTCTATACTTCCTTCTCGCCCTGCCATCTCTTTCTCCAGCTCCTCCGCCTCAGCCGTCCACGACACGGTGTTTACCGCCGTCACATAGCACTGCCTTGCCACCTTCGGATCCCCCCTGATCCTAACCTGCACCCCTCCGTTGTTGAACTTGAGGCATTGATGAAATGAGGAGGGGACACAGCGAAAGGCGCTGATGAGAGGACGCCCAAAGATGGCGTTGTAGCTACTTGGGGCGTCTACAATCACGAACCTACAGTTCCGTGAGTCGCCCCCAAGCTTCACATGCAGGCCCACTCCCCCTTCTACCTCCTTCCTCTCTCCAGAAAAACCAAAAAGCGGTCCATCAGAAGCTAGGACCCTTTTTCCTTCCACCCTCATCTCATCGAAGGCCTTCTTGAAGATCACGTTCACGGAGCTCCCGTTATCCACCAGTATCCGGGAGACTGTGAAGTTCTCCACCGCTGTTTGGATTACTAGTGCGTCGTAGAACGGGTCTTCGTAGTATGGCATATCCGCAGATGAGAAGGTGATTTTTTCTTCTGGGGGGGAGCTAGGAAGGTCGAGGCGACCCCTCTGCGGAACATGGTTTGAAGGCTCCCCTTGCGGGTTGCCTCGATCCCTACTCCCCCATGGATCACTCCGATCCCCCCTCGGGTCCCCATATCAACCCTATCTTCACATCTATCCTCAGCCTCTCCGTGTTGCACCTCGACGATCCTTGCAGGCGGATCTTGCCTTCCGGCTCCTCTGGCCTCCCTCATCTCCAGAAACTCTGGGCAGGTGGCCGTTGCGTGACCTTCCTCCTTGTGGAAGTCACAATAGGGCAACGCCACCCTACCGCCTCTTCCTTCTCCTCCTCCCCTTCTCCCTGCTCCTCGAATTCTTCTTCCTCTTCCTCTTCCCACCTCCATGGCCTCCTGCGGTGGTGGGAAGTGACCCCTCGGTCCCTGCCTCCATCCTCCCTGCTCGAGTCTTCTCGGCTCCCGGAAGTTGTCTCTTCCTTGAAGACCCCCTTGGCCCTGGGGGCGACCTTCCTGAGGCCTCCAACCCAATCGGTTGTTCAGCTCCCTGGCCCCCCCCATGCTGCTGCCCCTGCCCTCGGGGCTCTTCTCTCCTCCTATCTTCCCTTGGTTCCCTCTACTCCCTCTGCTCTCTCGCTTCCCTCTGCCTACCTGCTGTCGGCTCCTTCACATCATCCTCCGCCAACCTGGCCAGCTTCCTCGCAAACGCAGGGTTTGCCCTCTCGAAGTCTATCTCCTTTGCCGCCCTCTCCATGAGCTCTTCAAAGGAGAGAGGGGGCACTCTCTTCAACTCCATGCTAAAAAATCCCGACCTCAGGCCCAGGGTGAAGGCAAGCATCAGTGCATACCCCGGGACCTCCTGGACTAGGAGAATCTCCTCTTGGAACCGGTCAACATAATGACTCAACGTCTCCTTCGGCTTCTGCCTCACTGCAAACAGGCACTCAGCCTCCTTCCGCTTCTTCGAAGTCGAGAACCTCAACAGAAAACCCCTGCGCAGATCCTCAAAACTGTAAATCGAGCTCGCCGGCAACTGGTGGAACCAGTCCCTGGCCTTCTCTTTCAGAGTGATGGTAAAAAGCCTACACTTGAAGGCATCCGACATCTGCCTTATCGACACCACATCCTCAAACCATTGCACGTGCTGAACCGGGTCATCCTTTCCGGTGTAGTAGGTCATATCCGGCTCCCGGAACCCCTCCGGCACTGGAGCCGAGACGATGAGCTCACTAAAAGGGGTCTCGCCCCCTGCCGGGCGAGAGGGCGCGTCCCGCGACCTTGGCTGGCTGGATCGATCTGCGAGACCGTGCCCGGGGAAGAGCTCCCGCACTATCGCCTCCCTCTCGCCCAGATCCACCGGAACCTCCTTTCCGGGACGCTGGCCTGGGAAAAGCTCCCGCGCAGCCACATCCCTCTCGCCTGCATCCACCGAGATTTCCTTCCTGGGGCGCTGCCCTGGAGCGTTCTCGCCTAACAGCGGAACCCCCTCCACAGGAACCTGCGGCGTCTCCCACTCATTCCTTGCCGAGAAGGCCAAACTGATCGTCTGCATGACCTCTCGCCTGAAATCCTCTAACATCTTCCTTGTCGCCTCTTCTCCCCGGGTGGGGGATCCTCCTGCGCCAGATCCTTCACCTTCACCTCCTGCCATGGGACTCAACTCAAGATTTTCTTGCACCGACTGCTTCCACGCTCACCACACCAGAACTGTTGAAGCCAAAATTGACCCCAACGAATATTCACAAACCAAAGTGCAGCCGACGCCAACTTCTCTCAAATATCGACCCCTGACTAGCTGCTAAGGTCCTAAGACTGACCCAAAGCCTCAGCTGGGAGGTCCCACCTCACACCCGGAAGATCTCTGAGAGCTTCCCCTCCGAAACCAATAACTGGACTGGGAGCTCTTCAGAAAGCCTTGGAGTTGGAGAATAATGAAAAACCTGCTTTCCAAAGAGCCCCTATGAGTCTTTTTATAGTCTTCTCCTGACCTGAAAATACTGAAATACCCCTGATGGGTCTGCCAATAGCCAAATCCTACAGCCATCCCAGGGGCATATAGGTAATTGAACCCGAGGATAATGAAATAATAATAAAATAATCCTTTTCCATGGGCGCAAGGCCCCACCACATGGATCTGCTTGGCGAGAACCCTGGGCGAGAAGGCTCTCGCTGAGCCTTAGCTGGGCTCACCTTGGCGAGATCTCCCGCCCAGAGGGTTCTCGCTCTCGGTGGTCTTGACGTCATTGCTGTTGGACGCGGCGCTGAGTGGGTGAAGCTCACTCTACGCCTTCACTGCTAATCACGGCATTGAGCGACTGGTGCTCACTCAACGCCTTCTCGCCCGCCTCCAGGGAGAGTTCCTTCTGGGCGGGAGCTCTCCTGTCCCGAAGCCTAAAGCTGACCTGCAGACCCGAGTCCTGGCGCGAACGATCTCTCCTATCAGTAGGCGGGAGCACCTTAAGGGCGAGAACTCTGCCGGTCCGCCCTAGGGCTAACCCGGGACTAATCCAACCCTGACCACTGAAGTCTTAGTCTTCCTGGTCCTCCACCGCGAATATGGGGTTGTACATACGTATTATTAATATTTTAACTTATTTTTATGATAGGGAGCGATGATGAAATCACTTGTATGGCCAAAAGGAAGCATAAGCAACATCCAGGAATCTATTAAAATCAGTCTGCATTTCATTGGGAGCAGTTTTTGAGTGCAGAAAGCAGAAAACAGAATTTGTTGCAACAAATAAAAATTTGTTGCAACAAACCTGCGAATTTGAATTTTCAAATTCCGAAAATAATTCAAATTTGGAAGTTTTGAATATGAAAGTAGGCTTCCTTTCATAATTGCTGGAAATCCTTTGAGGCCCCATTACCATATAAGAGGGGATTTGTAGATCTTTTAGGAATCTTTGTCATTTTGGAGAGAAGGAGGTCAAGTTTAGGGTTCTTGGCGGTGGAGAAGCGGATTCCGGCCGTGAAAAAGGATAGATCTAAACTTTTGAAGGCATGAACTGTAAGATCTTTATAGTTTTGTGTGTTCCTTTTCTCTCTATGAACTAATCTCTCCAAGTCTTGTATAGGAGAGTACTATGTGTGTTTTTATGGTGGAATTCTCTTGGTTGTTGCGAGTTTTTTGATGATTTATCATATTGTGAACTTATGAATTTATTTATGATATTTTTGGCCTTTGTCTTCATCTAATATTTCGTTGCGAGAATCGAGAGAAGAGCGACGTAATATTGGTTTGACGGCTATTTTATTGCACCACAAGAATCGAGAGACGAGTGGTGTAAAACGCTTAATCAAAGATTTCTACTTTTGCGTTGTATTTCGAGATTCGAGAGAAGAGAAGTGCAATCGCTCATTCGTTCACTTTAGTTTAGAGGAGAGGAGGAGACTCCCTCCTTTTGCTAGCGATCCGATTTTTATGTTAAGCAATATTCTTCATTCCTCTTAAGTTAGAGATAACTAAGAGAATTTAGGATGTTGGGATTTCCGAGATTCGAGAGAGGAGGATTTCTTCTATAAAAATCACCGCATGATATTTCATTCAACACTCTTGACTAATATCATTTCAACGCACCATTTAGACACACATAGGAAATCTAAATACAAGACTATTTCTTCCCAATTTGATAAAAGTATTTTTCAAGCTTTCTATTCGTCTACTTAGTTTAAGTCTGAGTAAACAATCTTGATTAGTTGCAAAGAATCATCTCTTTCGACTTGTTTGGATTTGAAGAACGATGTAGCTAGTAATTGCAAGCTTTAGGTTAATCACTTCTCCGAGGGAACGATCTCACTCACACTTTATTACTTGTTACGACGCGTGCACTTGCGGCAATACGCATAGATCATTTTCCGCGTATCAAGTTTTTGGCGCCGTTGCCGGGGAGATGCTATTAATCTATTGTTTATTTTCTTGCAATATTAGTAAACCCTAGTATTTGGAGGTCAAACATTAATTTTGTTGTATTTTAAGTTGTTTGTAGTTTTTTTTATATATAATTGCTATTGTTGTTCTGTTAGTGCATGTCCAGATTTCGGTCCATTGAGTTATTGTCATTAAATTTAGAGATTGAAAGGACGTGTAGGAGAAATCGTAACACTTTTCGTTTAGAACAAATCCAATCTTCAACTATGAATCCAAACGATAATCATCAGGAAGGTCAGGATTTAGGAGGTCAGGTAGAACACAATGGGCACCCTGTCGAGCAAAGGAGAACGTGTCGTGATTACAACATGCCTCTACAGGGAGGGTTGCAATTTAGTATCCCTAGGCTTGCAATCGAGGCCAACAATTTTAAAATTGATTCTGTTGTCATGCAACTCGTTCAAAATAGTAAATTTGGTGGCCTTAATCATGAAGACCCAAATTCTCATTTGAGAACGTTCATAAAAATCTGTGATACGTTCAAGATTAATGGAGTTTCAGAAGAAGCCATTAAATTGCGTCTGTTTACTTTCTCGCTAGAGGGGAGGGCAAAGGATTGGCTATATTCTCTACCCAATGGATCTATTACCACTTGGGCATTCTTGATGGAAAAAATTTTAGCCAAATACTTCCCCCCATCTAAAACGGCTAAGTTGAAGCGAGACATATCAACTTTTATGTAAGGAAATGGAGAGACTCTCTACGATGCTTGGGAACGTTTCAAAGAGCTACTACGTAAGTGCCCCCACCATGGCTTAGCCATCCAACAACAAGTTTGGACCTTCTACAATGGTCTCCAAACGTCCAACATGATTCAAGTTGATGGAGCAGCAGGAGGGTCACTCATGAATAAATACCCAGAAGATGCCTATGCAATATTAGAGGATTTATCCTCTAATAATTATCAACTTGTTGATCGGCAAGGGCCTTCTTCTTCTACTGCTGGGTTATACCAAGTGGACCAATTAACCTCATTTGCGGCTGAAATGACTTCGTAATTTAACTCAATAAATAAGAGGTTAGACGCCTTGACGTTAAACCAAAGTCAATTTCTCCCACAGGTTAACAATATTATTACTCCTCCGTCCACCGCTAGTCCTACTTTAACCATTGAGCAACTTATAGGACATAACGAAGACGCTAACTATATAGGAGGGCAGTACAAATAAGGTCATAACACTTACTCGAATAATTATAATCCAAAGTGGAGAAACCATCCCAATTTGTCATGGAAGAATAATTCTGGGTCTACTCCTTCGCACTTATTCAACCACAATTCCAATCACCCTCACCAACATCACAATCCTAATCAAGCGGGACCTTCGCGGAAATTATCTGATGAAATCATATTAGAGTCTATGAAGAATAATGAAGCCCGTTTTTCTAGTCTAGAAGGATCTATGCGCTTAATTGAAACACAATTGGGGCAAATCGCATCCGCACTTAATACTAGAGCTCTAGGGACATTACCAACCGATACAACGCCTAATCCTAAGGGTGATAACCAACATTGTAAGACTATTACATTGCGGAGTGGTAAAGAGTTGGTGAGTGGCTATAACAATAATCTAGTGGCAACTAATACTGTGCAAGGTGAAGTAGAGAGTGACAAAATTCATGAACCCGCTAGAGAGTTGAATTTTGAACCTACTAAGAGTGTGCAGGAAGATTTAGAAGAAATAGAAGAGAATAAGAAAGAGAAGAGCGTAGAGGTGTTTGCTAAGGATAAAAAAATAATTACCTACCCACCACCACCATTTCCTCAAAGACTTAGGAAGAGCAAGCTAGATCACCAATTCCAGAAATTCATAGAAATTTTTAAGAAACTTCAAATTAATATCCCGTTTGCTGAAGCCTTAGAGCAAATGCCCAGCTACGTCAAATTTATGAAAGATATTTTAAATAAAAAGAGAAAATTTGGCACGAATGAAACAGTGGCGTTGACCAATGAGTGTAGTGCAATCCTTCAAAAGAAACTTCCACCGAAACTGAAAGATCCAGAAAGTTTCACGATTTCATGCTCTATCGGATACCAATTTGAAGGAAAAGCTTTGTGTGATCTTGGAGCGAGTATAAATTTCATGCCACTTTCAATTTACAGGAAGTTGGATTTGGGGGACATTTCTAAAACTTCGTTAACAATACAGCTAGCCGACAAATCACTTACTTTTCCTAAGGGTATAGTAGAAGATGTTCTTGTCAAGGTGGACAAGTTTATCTTTCCGGCGGACTTTGTAGTTTTGGATATGGAAGAAGACATGGAGATCCCACTAATTGTAGGGAGGCCCTTTTTAGCAACCGGAAAAACTTTAATAGATGTCCATAAAGGTGAGTTGACCATGAGAGTCAATGATGAACAAGTAACTTTTAATGTCCTTAAGGCCATGAAATTCCCTAGTGAGAAGGAAGACTTGATGGAGGTGGTAAACAGTATTTCACTATATGACTATGAGCAAGAGAGTGGGTGGCATGATTCAAATACAGAAGAGGAGATAGGAATTTTGATGGACGAGGTAGAAGTTGAGGAAGTGGAATCCGATGAGGTTAGGAATGAAGAAGTAGAATCTGCTGAAAAAGAAAGTGAAGAGTATTTTCAAGTGTGTGAGAACCGATTGGGGTCGTTTCATAGGTCAGAGCCCCTAGATATGACTGAGCGGTCTTTAGCGACAAACCCTCTACGGTTTGCCCACCCGTCTTAGAATTAAAACCGCTTCCTGAGCATTTGTCCTACGCATATCTAGGAGATAATGATACACTACCGGTAATAGTGAACTCTAGACTGCTACCGGAGCAGCATGATAGACTGTTGGTCATTTTGAAGAAATATAAGTTAGCCATAGGGTGGATAATAGCCGATATCCGAGGGATTAGTCCTTCCTTGTGTATGCACAAGATCCTTTTAGAGGAATCTTGTAAGGGATCCATCGAGCCTCAGCGCCGCCTTAGCCCTCCTATGAAGGAGGTGGTCAGAAAAGAGATCATTAAGTGGTTGGATGCAGGAATCATTTACCCTATATCCGATAGTTCATGGGTGTCACCCATCCACTGTGTACCTAAGAAAGGAGGGACGACCGTAGTTAGGAATGACAAGAACGAATTAGTCCCCACAAGAACAATCACAGGATGGCGTATCTGTATCGACTATCGTAGATTAAATAAGGCGACTAGGAAGGATCACTACCCGTTACCATTCATAGATCAGATTCTAGATAGACTAGCCGGAAATGAATTTTATTATTTTTTAGATGGATATTCCGGCTACAATCAAATAACGGTTGATCCGGACGATCAGGAAAAGACAGCGTTCACGTGTCCCTTCGGTATATTCGCATTTAGGAGGATGTCATTTGGGCTATGCAATGCGCCGACCACGTTCCAACGTTGCATAATTGCAATAATGACGGATCTTTTAGAACAAGGCATGGATCCTATGGACTATGGCATAGAGGTCTTCATGGATGATTTTTCCATCTTTGGAAGAACATTCAATGCTTGTTTGGTGTGTTTGGAGAAAGTGCTTGCCCGTTGTGTGGAGACCAACTGTACAACCCCATATTCGCTGGGTGGGACCCGGAGACACCACTGAGGGATTGGGCTAGGCTCGGGTTAGCCCTGGGTCAGCCCTAAGACATACTTATAGAGTTCTCGCCTTGAAGGGGCTCTCGCCCAAGGCAGATAGTCGAGCTCTCGGCAGGAGAGATCGTTGACCGACCAAGGCAGATAGTCGAGCTCTCGGTGGGAGAGATCGTCGACCACGGAAGCTTCCGCCTTAGGGCAAGCTCCCGCCCAGGGGAGGCGAGAAGGCCCCAAGCAGGCCTTCCGCCCGCGGTAGTTTCAAGACCGTGGAGGGCGCGAACCTCCCTGGCAAGGGGGTCTCGCCAAGGTTGGCCCGGGTAGGGGTCCAGCGGGAGCCTCCTCAACCAGGGTTCTCGCCAAGTGGGCCCACGTGGTGGGGCCCGGCGCTCATAAAGAGGATTATTTTATAATATATTATCCCGAGGTGAAATTACCCAAATGCCCCTTTAAGTGACAGCGGGATTTGGCTATTGGCAGACCCCTCAGGGGTATTTCAGTATTTTCAGGCCAAAGGAAGGCTATAAAAAGACCCATAAGGGCTCTTTAGAAGGCAAGCTGATCATTTTTCCTCTAGCCCTAGTGCCTTCTGAAGAGCTCCCAGCCCAGCATTTGGCTTTGGAGGGGAAGCTCTCAGAGATCTTCCGGGTGTGTGGTGGGACCTCCCAGCTGAGGCTTTGGGTCTGTGTTAGGGCCTTAGCAACCCGTCAGGGGTCGAGGTTTGAGAGAAGTAGGCATTGACTGCACTTTGGTTCGTGAACATTTGTTGAGGTCAATTTTGGCTTCAACAGTTCTGGTGCGGTGAGCGTGGAAGCAGTCGGTGCAAGAAAATCTTGAGTTAAGTCCCATGGCAGGAGGCGAGGGTGAAGGATCAGGCGCGGGAGGATCCCCCACCCGGGTGGACGAGGCGACGAGGAAAATGTTTGAGGACTTCAGGCGAGAAGTCATGCAGACGATCAACTTGGCCTTCTCGGCAAGGAACGAGTGGGAGACGCCGCAGGTTCCGGTGGAGGTGGTTCCGCTGCTAGGCGAGAACGCTCCAGGGCAGCGCCCCGGGAAGGAGGTCCCGGTGGAGGCAGGCGAGAGGGACGTGGCCGCGCGGGAGCTTTTCCCAGGCCAGCGTCTCGAGAAGGGGCTTCCGGCGGATCTGGGCGAGAAGGAGGCGACGGTGCGGGAGCTCTTCCCTGGGCAAGGTCTCGCGGATCGGTCCAGCCAACCGAGATCGCGGGACGTGCCTTCTCGCCAGGCAGGGGGCGAGACCCCCTTTAGTGAGCTCATTGTCTCGGCTCCAGTGCCGGAGGGGTTCCGGGAGCCAGACATGACCTACTACACCGGGAAGGATGACCCGGTCCAGCACGTGCAATGGTTCGAGGACGTGGTGTCCATCAGGCAAATGTCGGATGCCTTCAAGTGTCGGCTTTTTGCCATCACTCTGAAAGAAAAGGCCAGGGACTGGTTCCACCAGTTGCCGGCGAGTTCCATCTACAGCTTTGAGGATCTGCGGAGGGGTTTTCTGTTGAGATTCTCAACTTCGAAGAAAAGGAAGAAAGAGGCTGAGTGCCTGTTTGCAGTGAGGCAAGGGCCGGAGGAGACGTTGGGTCGCTATGTCGACCGGTTCCAAGAGGAGGTTCTCCTGGTCCAGGAGGTCCCGGGGTATGCGCTGATGCTAGCCTTCACCCTGGGGCTGAGGCCAGGGTTTTTCAGCATGGAGTTGAAGAGAGTGCCCCCTCTCTCTTTTGAGGAGCTCATGGAGAGGGCGGCGAAGGAGATAGACTTTGAGAGGGCAAACCCTGCGTTTGCAAGAAAGCTGGCCAGGCTGGCCGAGGACGACGTGAAGGAGCCGGTGGCGGGAAGGCAGAGAGAGCAGAGAGAGCAGAGGGAGCAGAGGGAGCCGAGGGAAGATCGGAGAAGAGAAGAGCCCCGAGGGCAGGGGCAACAGCATGGGGGGGCCAGGGAGCCAAACAACCGACTGGGTTGGAGGCCTCAGGAGGGTCGCCCCCAGGGCCAGGGAGGACTTCAGGGAAGAGATAACTTCCGGGAGCCCAGAAGGCTGGAGCAGGGAGGATGGCGACAAGGACCAAGGGGTCATTTCCCACCGCCACAGGAGGCTATGGAGGTGGGAAGGGGAAGAGGAAGAAGATTTCGGGGAGCCGGAAGAAGGGGAGGAGGAGAAGGAAGAGGGGGCAGGGTGGCGTTGCCTTATTGTGACTTCCATCAGGAGGAAGGTCACGCAACGGCCACCTGCCCAGAGTTTCTGGAGATTAGAGGGGCCAGAGTGGCCGGAAGGCAAGATCCACCTGCAAGGATCGTCGAAGTACAGCGGGAAGAGGTGGAGGACAGATGTGAAGACAGGATTGACGTGGGGACCCGAGGAGGGATTGGAGTGATCCACGGGGGAGTGGGGATCGAGGCAACCCGCAAGGGGAGCCTTCAAACCATGTTCCGCCGAGGGGTCGCCTCGACCTCCCAGGCTCCACCCCCAGAGGAGAAGATCACTTTCTCATCCGCGGATATGCCAGACTACGAGGACCCGTTCTGCGACGCGCTTGTGATCCAGACAGCGGTAGAAAACTACACCGTCTCCCGGATACTGGTGGATAATGGGAGCTCGGTGAATGTGATCTTCAAGAAGGCCTTCGATGAGATGAGAGTGGAAGGAAAAAGGGTCCTGGCTTCTGATGGACCGCTTTTTGGCTTCTCCGGAGAAAGGAAAGAAGTGGAAGGGGGAGTGGGCCTGCATGTGAGGCTTGGGGGCGTCTCACGGAACTGTTGGTTCGTGATCGTGGACGCCCCGAGTAGTTACAATGCCATCTTCGGACGTCCCCTCATCAGCGCCTTTCGCTGTGTACCCTCCTCGTACCACCAATGCCTCAAGTTCAACAATGGAGGGGTACAGGTTAGGATCAGGGGGGATCCGAAGATGGCAAGGCAGTGCTATGTGACGGCGGTTAACACCGTGTCATGGATGGAGAAGGCAGAGGAGTTGGAGAGGGAGATGGCCGAGCTGGAAGGAGTTGGGGAAGGGGGGATGAGCCTGGGAGAGGCGATGGAGGTTGCTGAGGAGATAGCGGAGGCGGAGGAGTCGGGGAAGATCAGCCCAGAAGAGGCGAGAGGAGTGGTGGATGAAGAAGAGCAGAGGCAGGAGAAGAGCCTGGAGGAGGCGATGGAAGTTGATGAGGTTGGGGGAGAAGAGCTCGAGTTTGAGCGGGAGGAGGCAAGGGTAAGTTGGGAGCGGTCGGGGCTGGAGCCGGCCGAAGAGGTGGTGGAGATGGAGGTGCTTACAAGAGCGGGGGAGGTGCAAAGGATTCGGATCAACGGAGGCTTGAGCCTTGAGGATCAGGAGCGGATGCGAGCCTGCATCCAAAGCAACGTCGACATCTTCGCTTGGAGCGCGGCAGACATGCCGGGCATCGACGCGAACGTGGCTTGTCATCGCTTGAACCTGGATCCCAGAGCCCGCCCCATACGCCAAAAGATGAGGGCCATCGCCACCAAGCTAGAAGCCCCCATCCGAGAGGAGGTCCAAAAGCTCCTGGACGCAGGCTTCATCTCAGAGATCCAGTATCCAGGCTGGATCTCCAACGTGGTAATGGTAAAGAAGGGAGGAGGAAAATGGCGCATGTGTATCGATTTTTCCTTATTAAATAAATCATGCCCCAAGGATTGCTACCCCTTGCCTCGAATCGACGCGCTGGTTGACTCAGCCGTCGGTTTTTCTCTTATGAGTTTTTTAGATGCATTTTCAGGTTACCACCAGATCCGGATGCACCCTCCTGATGTCAAGGATGTTTCCTTCATCACAAGAGAGGGATGCTTCAGCTATAAGATGATGCCCTTCGGATTAAAGAATGCAGGGGCAACATACCAACGCATGATGGATCGAGTCTTTCGAGATCAAAGGGGAAGGAACCTGGAGGTCTATGTGGATGACCTCATGGTCAAGAGCAAGTGTGTTGATTCCCACTTGCGAGACTTGGAGGAGACGTTCGCCACCCTGCGGAAGTTCAAGATGAGGTTGAACCCCTTGAAGTGCGTCTTCGGGGCTAGTCGCGGCAAATTCCTCGGGCACCTCTTGACTCCCGCGGGGGTAGAACCCAACCCTGATAAGGTTAAGGCTATTCTAGACCTAGAATCGCCTCGCAACGCCAAGGAGATCCAGCGCTTGACCGGGAAGTTGGCCGGGTTAAGCAGGTTCCTCTCGCGGTCAGGGGATAGATGTTCCTCCTTCTTCAAAGTACTTCGTGGCAACCAAGCATTCGAATGGACGGCCGAGTGCGAAGAGGCTTTTCAGGGGCTGAAGAGGCAACTCTCCCAAGCTCCGTTACTTCAAAGCCCAAAGGAGGGGGAGGACCTAGCTTTGTATTTAGGAGTGGGAGGAGAGGCGGTGAGCTCCGTCTTGGTTAGGGAAGAGGGGAAGAAGCAATTACCCGTCTATTATGTCAGCCGAATCTTAAAAAAGGCAGAGCTCCGATACCCCATCCTGGAGAAGCTAGCATATGCTTTGGTCATCTCAGCTAGGAAGCTTCGCCCTTACTTTCAAGCGCACTCGATTAGGGTGGTAACAGACCATCCCCTTCGCAAGGTCTTGGAAGGGGTGGAACATTCAGGAAGGTTGGCAAAGTGGTCCATCGAGCTAAGCGAGTTTGACATCTCTTTCGTCCCGAGGCTCTCTATCAAAGCCCAGGCCGTAGCGGATTTTCTGGCGGACTATGTTACCGAGGCGGAGGCCGAAGAACCAAAGCCGCAAGAAGCGTGGAAGATGGTGGTCGACGGGGCCTCAGGAAGGCACTCCCTGGGAGGAGGTGTGGTGTTGGTAAGTCCTCAGGGAGTTACCATAGAGCAAGCAGTAACCTTCCACTTCCCTGTAACCAATAACCAAGCGGAGTATGAGGCTGTGATAGCTGGCCTTCGCTTGGCAAAGGAGCTGGAAATCCAGAATGTGGAGGCCTTCACCGACTCAATGGTGGTAGCATCGCAGATCCGAGGCGAGTTCGAGGCCCGGGAGCCTACCCTCGCAAGATATCTATCAAAGGTAAGAACTATTATTGGAGGTTTCCGTTCCTTTTCTATTCAACATGTTCCCAGGGAGGAAAGCATGGCAGCTGATCGACTGGCGAAGTTCGGGCCTCAGGGAGGAGGTACCCTAACCGAACTATTCCGACCAGCCATTGAAGAGGGGGAGCTGATGGAGGTGAATCGGCGGTCCTCATGGATGGATCCATTGGTGACTTTCTTAACCACAGGAGAACTGTCGGAAGAAGTCAAGGATGCAAAAAGCTTCAGGCACAAGGCGGCTCATTACCTGATGCTGGAAGGGAGCTTGCATCGGAAGATGTTGTCGGGGCTCCTCGCGAGATGCGTAACCGAAGAGGAAGTCCCGAGGATCCTGGAAGAGGTGCATTCTGGAGAGTGCGGCAGCCATTCAGGGGGGAGGACATTGGAAGCAAGGGTGATAAGGCAGGGATATTTCTGGCGGAACATAAGGAGGGATACCGCTGAATTCGCAAGGAGGTGTCGGAAGTGCCAAGTACATGCTCCTCTCCAGCTCTTGCCCGCCCAAAGACTTCGAAGCATCACGGCGCCATGGCCCTTCGCCATTTGGGGGATGGACCTGGTTGGACCCTTCCCTCCAGCTAGCGGGCAAAGGAGGTTCCTCCTAGTGATGATTGACTACTTCTCCAAATGGCTGGAGATCAAGCCGTTAGCCAAGGTAATCTCCCAGGTCATCAGAAACTTCGTTTGGGGGGAAATCATTTGCAGGCACGGATTGCCCCAAGCGATAGTGACAGACAACGGTCCTCAGTTTGCCAGCGAAGAATTCATCAGCTTCTGCACCCAATTGGGGATCGATCTCAGGTTCGCCTCCGTCCACCATCCTCGGAGCAATGGTCAGGTGGAGGCGGCAAACAAAGTCATCGTCAACTTGCTCAAAAAGAAGGTGGAAAACCTGAAGGGCAGCTGGGTGGAACAGCTCCCTTCCGTCCTGTGGGCCTTGCGAACAACTCCGAACACGGCCACAGGAGAGACCCCCTTCAAGCTCTCTCACGGGTGTGAGGCTGTCCTCCCTGTGGAGTTCGAGGTTCGGTCCCCAAGGGTTACGGCCGCAGCGGAGGGAAACGAAGCTTGGAGGTTGGAGAACGAGGAAGGGTTGCGCCTCTCATTAGATATGGTGGAAGAGCTGCGGGATGTTGCCGCCATCAGGCAGGAGGAAATAAAACGGCGAATGGCTCGGTACTTCGACAAGCATATCCGAGTCAAGCAATTCGCCGAGGGGGATCTAGTACTGAAAAAGGTCGACGCAGCGGGAAGGTCGGCCGCGGTTGGTAAGCTCAACCCTAGCTGGGAAGGGCCTTATATAGTAGAGAAGGCTCTGGTTAACGGAGGTTACTATCTCCAGGACGCGGAGGGAAGGACCTTGAGTCACACCTGGAATGGTGATGACCTGAAGCGCTTCTACCCGTAGGAGGGAAAGAAGGATTGTAGTGTTGTAAACAACTGTTGCATTTTCAATAAGTTTACTTCAAAATGTTGACTGTCGCTGAATAGGCAATCTTTATGTTTTAGTTTTAACTGGCTATGATCCCTCATCTCAGTGATAGAATAGGCCTGGTTGAAGGGATCTTCATCAACACCCCGAGCTCGGCTCGGCCCCAGGTAGACCCGCTGCGCAGGCTCTCATCTAGCTGGCAGGTCCGAAGGCTCGCCTGTGGGGGAGAGGTTTGGTTATCTTCATCAACACCCCGAGCTCGGCTCGGCCCCAGGTAGACCCGCTGCGCAGGCTCTCATCTAGCTGGCAGGTCCGAAGGCTCGCCTGTGGGGGAAAGGTTTGGTTATCTTCATCAACACCCCGAGCTCGGCTCGGCCCCAGGTAGACCCGCTGCGCAGGCTCTCATCTAGCTGGCAGGTCCGAAGGCTCGCCTGTGGGGGATAGGTTGGCTCTTGTGATACTTTGTTCTTAGCCACTTCAACGACACCCCGAGCTCGGCTCGGCCCCAGGTAGACCCGCTGCGCAGGCTCTCATCAAGCTGGCAGGTCCGAAGGCTCGCCTGTGGGGGATAGGTTGGCTCTTGTGATACTTTGTTCTTAGCCACTTCAACGACACCCCGAGCTCGGCTCGGCCCCAGGTAGACCCGCTGCGCAGGCTCTCATCAAGCTGGCAGGTCCGAAGGCTCGCCTGTGGGGGATAGGTTGGCTCTTGTGATACTTTGTTCTTAGCCACTTCAACGACACCCCGAGCTCGGCTCGGCCCCAGGTAGACCCGCTGCGCAGGCTCTCATCTAGCTGGCAGGTCCGAAGGCTCGCCTGTGGGGGATAGGTTGGCTCTTGTGATACTTTGTTCTTAGCCACTTCAACGACGCCCCGAGCTCGGCTCGGCCCCAGGTAGACCCGCTGCGCAGGCTCTCATCTAGCTGGCAGGTCCGAAGGCTCGCCTGTGGGGGATAGGTTGGCTCTTGTGATACTTTGTTCTTAGCCACTTCAACGACACCCCGAGCTCGGCTCGGCCCCAGGTAGACCCGCTGCGCAGGCTCTCATCAAGCTGGCAGGTCCGAAGGCTCGCCTGTGGGGGATAGGTTGGCTCTTGTGATACTTTGTTCTTAGCCACTTCAACGACACCCCGAGCTCGGCTCGGCCCCAGGTAGACCCGCTGCGCAGGCTCTCATCAAGCTGGCAGGTCCGAAGGCTCGCCTGTGGGGGATAGGTTGGCTCTTGTGATACTTTGTTCTTAGCCACTTCAACGACGCCCCGAGCTCGGCTCGGCCCCAGGTAGACCCGCTGCGCAGGCTCTCATCTAGCTGGCAGGTCCGAAGGCTCGCCTGTGGGGGATAGGTTGGCTCTTGTGATACTTTGTTCTTAGCCACTTCAACGACACCCCGAGCTCGGCTCGGCCCCAGGCAGACCCGCTGCGCAGGCTCCCACCAAGCTGGCAGGTCCGAAGGCTCGCCTGCGGGGGATAGGTGGAGTCCTTGGCCTTTTGATTCTTGGTTCTTGATTGGTAGTTACTACGTTACAACGAGCTCGGCTCAAACCCCGGTAGACCCGCTGCGCAGGCGCCCATATAAGCTAGCAGGTCCAACGGCTCACCGGCGGGGTAGGGGTTTGATTGGTTGGAAAAATATGAGGGCAGGACCCTGACCTAGACCGGGGGCAAATCCCTAAAAGGTCTCGGCTCAGGGGTCTCGGCCAGTAAAGGTCTCGGCTCAGAGGTCTCGGCCAGTAAAAGTCTTGGCTTGGAGGTCTCGGCAGATCGCGGCCCGGAGGTTTCGACCAGTAAGGACCCCGGCCCAGAGGTCTCGGCCAGCAAAGGTCTCGGCTAAAGGAGGTTCTCGCAAAAGAAAGCCCCCGGCGGACCCAGACAGGACGATTCAATCGACGATGCGAGGTTTCCGCCTAGCTGATCTCTAAGTAGGGTCACCCTAAAGAGACTAAGGGTCTCGGCGGAAGCTCGCGCGGAGGTCATTCGGCATAGTAATATACGCTTAAAAAACACAATGACAGTGAAGAAATGAAACATTACTTTATATAAGGTTAATTACAAAAGTGAGGAGCTTCCCGCTCATTACAAAAGGATATTCAAAGTAAAAGACAACTTAAGGAGACGCGCTGTAGTCCCCACTGGTGCTCTCGCTTGAAGCATCGCCAGAACCTTCCCCGGACGTCTCGTCAACAGCGGGAGAGGACCTCGGGACGTCTGAGAGCGGCGAGTCCGGCGCGCCCGGGGGCTTGGGAACCGGGTCGTAAAGCCAAGGGAGAAGCTGGCGAGCGTCGATGGTTGCGCCATCCTCCCGGAGCAGCTCGACGTCTCGCAGCGTCTCGAGCGTCAGCCTGACGGTCGCTTGAGCGTTGGCTTGAAGCAGCTTATCGACGTCATACTCCGAGAGGTAGCGGCTCCGCAACCGCGCATCTAGCTCCGGGGGCGGGCCCTTCGTTAGCTCTGCGCGGAGCTGTTCCCTCAGAAGGACGCTCTCGCAGCGCGCGTTGGCCAGCTCTGCGCGAAGCTCCCTGACTTGGGCGGAATCCTGCAAAAGGGACAAAAGATCTTAGTCACGCATTACACAGTAGAAACTTCGAGGAAACGGGGGCAAGGGCTCAGGAAGGTCTCGCCTACCTCGGTCGCGGGGCGCAGAGACAGCGCCAATTTGGCATCCGCGAGCTCCTGTTGAGCTCTCGCGAGTTCTTCCTCCGCGACATGCGCGCGAGCTATCGCGTCCTCCCTCGCCTTGCGCATATCGGTAAAATTCTTGTCAAGGGTGATGCCTCGGCGCGCACACATATGCGTGAGCTCGAACGCGCGCATCAGGGCCCGGGTGGCGTCGAAGGCTAGGAGGCGGGTGGACATCTGGTCAAAAACGCCAGCATCCTCCCGGCTGTAGAGACCATACCCAAGCGAGAAGGCCTCGCCGGTCACATTCTCCCCCTCCGCCCATCTGGGAAGGAGGGTTGAAACCCTGATCGAGTTTGACTCAGGGTCCCATTCCATCTGAGGCTTCCCCTCCGAGTCGGCGTATCTAACGCCGAAGCCAAAGTTTCGGTGCCCTCTCGGCACCTCCGGGGGCGGGACGCTGGCGGAGGTTTCGGCGGCGACCACTTCTCCACCAGCCTCGCTTGCGGCCGATATATTCCTGGCGGAAGCCTCGGCACGGCTCTTGGCGGCGGCATCCATCTCGCTGGCCATCTGAAGGATCGCTTCAAAGGACCTGCCCTCGGGAGGAGGTTGGACAGGTGGGACAGCCGGGGCTTTTCCCTTCTCAAGGGTAGAGGGTTTCGGCCTCTTCAGTGTGCGGAGAGGAGGAAGGGTGGCCTTCCGCTTCTTGGCCGGTGGCGGCATGGAAGGGGTTGGATCTTCTCGGCAGGCGCTGGCGCTGGCTTCCGCAAGCGCAAGGGGGCCTCTCGCTGCCAGACCCCCAACACCCCGTCCTGCGGCGAAGGGTTAGCGCAGAGGAACCTCCCGCTCCCCTGCAAAGTAAAAACGCTTTAGCACTTCAGCGCAAGAAAATCTTTGATAGAAAAAGGGAATCTGAGGCGAGACCGTACCTTCGCCCGATTGAACAAGTGGGAGGGAGTCGACGTCCCGCAGAAGATAGGGGACGTCGAACTCCTTGGTCCCGAAGAATTCCAGGATTGCGCTCTCGCGCGATCCCAGAGCGGGCGGCTTGTAGGCAGCGTCTTCATACTGGACGGGCTGAAGCGGGACGTTGCCGAAGTCCCCGCTGACGTATACGAACTTCTCGCCCCAATGGTGGTGCTTATTGGCGAGACCGGTAACCTCGAGCTGTTGACCGGAGAAGAAAACTACCCCCCCCCCCCTTGGCACGGAAGTTGAATAGCTTCCGGAAGATGGGCAGGCTAAACTCGATCCTCTCGGATCGCATATAGCATATGAATGCTATAAGGATCGCGACGGAGTTCGGGTTTAGCTGGGCGGGCACCACCCCATAATAACGGAGAGCTAACCGAACCTCCGGCCACAGGGGGAGGCGGAAGCCCACCTCGAAATGCTCGAGAGGGATGGCAAGCTCTCCCGCCCCGGGGGTATTCACCCTATCATGATTCCCCGGGTTCCGCGCCGAGAAGCCGGCGGGAACGTAGCGGTTGACGATCGCGTTGTATTCGTCGAGGGTGAGCTTGCAGGAAGGGAAGAGATGTTTCTGGAAGGCTTCCGCGCAATGGGCGCGACCCTTGCTCTCGCCAGGCATGGCTAGTTCGTGAGTAAGAGCGAGAGCTGTAAGGGAGTCGAAGCGGGAGCAGGAACGCGAGAGCACGGAGGGAGGCTGAGGTTCCGGATCGGAGAAGTAAATGCGGTTGGTAGACTTCTCTATTTATAGGGAATCGTAGTCATCATGAGTTCATCCGGCGGAGAGAGAAAGTGACAGCGGAGTACAGCTGTCAGAATCCGGGCTAACGGCGCCTCGGTTCTCTCCCTCAGGATGACGGCGGTCAACGGTCGCTACGGGTTTCGACGCGACTGCCTGGATCGGCGCAAGCCTCCTAGACTGGCGCAAGCCTCCTGGGTTAACGCAAACCTCCTAGATCAGCGCAAGCATCCTAGATCGGGGTAAGCGCCTTGATTAAAAAGCCCCGCAGAACGATAAAAAGGAAAGGGAAAAGAGAGACGTGGGTAGAAGCGAGACCCTCGCTAGCGCAAGCCGGATAAAACTTAATTAATAATAATGTTTATTACAGACATTGAAAAAGAGAAACAAGGGGAGAAGAAAAAAGAGATACATTAAGTTTCAGAGCGTGAAGGCTAGTAGGGTTTCCAGCTCCATCGTCCCCGTTCTCGCCGCCTAGTCCTTGGGGGCGCCAACGGGTTGAAGTAAGACGATAGCGTGGTACACCCAAGGTTGATCCGCCTGGCGTAGTCCCGGATCTGCGAGATGCACCTCCCTGGCGAAGACTCGGCGGAAGGCCCGCGCGGGCAATCAGTCTCGCCCAAGAAGAAGTCCCGCTCCAGAGCCTCCAGTCTTTGCTCCACGGATTCGCGGAACGCTTTCGCCGCGGCAGCATGGGCACGGTCTCGCCGGACAAGCTTGGCCAGGATGGCCGAGATCTTCCTCCGTCTCCCCTTCGCGCTCCCTGCACTGTTCAGGGTTTCCTCTATCTCGCCAGACGAAGGGAGGGGGGACTCTTCATCCTCTTCTTCCTCGTCTTCTTCTTCCTCTTCCTCTCCTTCCTCGTTGACTTCCAAGCCAGGATCACCTGCGGAAGAAGCACGCGAGAATTTTGGTTAAGACATGACGATCGACAGTCCGACAAAGTTTTCGCATACCTGCGGCTGGGCGAGAACCGTCAGCCAAAGTTGGACGAGAAGGCCCGGCCCCTCCGTTGGTTCTGTAAAGGAGGTGAAGAGGCTTGCCCAGCCCCGGGCGGAAGGGCTCGCGCACGATGATCCCGGCCTGGCCGGAAGCATGAGGGGAGTGGTCTTCTCTCAAGGGGCGATCAGCATCCTTGAGAGTAGCGGAAGGTTTGGAAGCCACCCCCCCCACCTGCAGGAGAGGATTGGCCACCGCGGGAGGCACTTCGGCGGTTCTCGTTTCATCTTCCCGGGTGGATAGACCCGGGTCGGCGGGAGCTGGCACTGCGAGAAGACGGTTCAGAAAAGAAAGGGTCTGGTTGAAATATTGACAAGGGAAAATGTACCTATTGTTCCGGTCTCGGCGGGAGGAATCCTTTCCGAGACCCGTGCTTGGCCTTCGGGGGATGAGCGGGTAGGTTCGAAGAGCTGGGCGGAATTTCGGCGTCATTATCGGGAGCGGACTCCTGCGAAAGCATACTTTAATCATCGAATCTAATGTACAGTTAGCTCGGCAGGCACGTGCGAAAGGCTTACCTTCTGTAGGGAAGAATCTCCGGCAGGATTGGGAGTGGGGGAAGGAGGATCCCTGTTCTCGCGAGAAAGGTCCCGCCGGACCGCCTTCGCCCTTTTCTTTCCCTTCTTCTTCGGCTCCGAAGGCCCGGCGGTTGAAGTCTTTTTCGCTAACCATGGAGCCACCGCCGCACAGTTAGCCAGGGCCCGCGCTTGGGCAGCGGCTAACCGGTCTTGGAGGCCTTGCGGAAGCGGTTTGGCAGCACGTTTGGAATGCATGGTGTGCTCGCGCGAAAATCCCGGAGGCGAGAGCTCAGTCGGAAAGCCGTATTTTAAGGGCAGGGCGTAGGGACGTCCATCAGTGCATATTTATAGCCGCAGTGGGACCCACCAAAAGATTCCCTCGATAGGCGGGCACGTGTCCAGCGAATATTTTGGGGGTTGGACTTGTCTTGTCGAGCGCAGGGCTAGCTCGAAAAGAGCGGGGATTGTGTACAACCCCATATTCGCTGGGTGGGACCCGGAGACACCACTGAGGGATTGGGCTAGGCTCGGGTTAGCCCTGGGTCAGCCCTAAGACATACTTATAGAGTTCTCGCCTTGAAGGGGCTCTCGCCCAAGGCAGATAGTCGAGCTCTCGGCAGGAGAGATCGTTGACCGACCAAGGCAGATAGTCGAGCTCTCGGTGGGAGAGATCGTCGACCACGGAAGCTTCCGCCTTAGGGCAAGCTCCCGCCCAGGGGAGGCGAGAAGGCCCCAAGCAGGCCTTCCGCCCGCGGTAGTTTCAAGACCGTGGAGGGCGCGAACCTCCCTGACAAGGGGGTCTCGCCAAGGTTGGCCCGGGTAGGGGTCCAGCGGGAGCCTCCTCAACCAGGGTTCTCGCCAAGTGGGCCCACGTGGTGGGGCCCGGCGCTCATAAAGAGGATTATTTTATAATATATTATCCCGAGGTGAAATTACCCAAATGCCCCTTTAAGTGACAGCGGGATTTGGCTATTGGCAGACCCCTCAGGGGTATTTCAGTATTTTCAGGCCAAAGGAAGGCTATAAAAAGACCCATAAGGGCTCTTTAGAAGGCAAGCTGATCATTTTTCCTCTAGCCCTAGTGCCTTCTGAAGAGCTCCCAGCCCAGCATTTGGCTTTGGAGGGGAAGCTCTCAGAGATCTTCCGGGTGTGTGGTGGGACCTCCCAGCTGAGGCTTTGGGTCTGTGTTAGGGCCTTAGCAACCCGTCAGGGGTCGAGGTTTGAGAGAAGTAGGCATTGACTGCACTTTGGTTCGTGAACATTTGTTGAGGTCAATTTTGGCTTCAACACCAACCTAGTGTTGAATTGGGAAAAATGTCATTTCATGGTGCATGAAGGCATTGTTCTTGGACACCGTGTATCTAGAGACAGATTGGAAGTGGATAGGGCAAAGGTTGAGGTGATTGAAAAATTACCTCCTCCCAAAAATGTAAAAGCATTGAGGAGCTTTTTAGGCCATGCGGGATTCTACTGAAGGTTCGTAAAAGATTTTGCAAAAATCGCCAAGCCTTTAAGTGAGTTATTAGGAAATGACGTGAAGTTTGATTTTAATGAGGAGTGTTTGAATGCATTCAATCAATTAAAGACACGACTGATTACGGCACCGATTATTGTGGCCCCCGATTGGGAAAAACCCTTTGTATTGATGTGCGATGCAAGCGACTACGTCATTGGGGCTGTTTTGGGGCAAATGTGGGAGAAGGTCTTTCATACTATAGCCTACGCTAGTAAGACTTTAATAGAGGCGCAAATAAATTATACCACGACTAAAAAGGAGCTCCTAGCTATAGTGTTTGCTTTTTAGAAGTTTAGGTCTTATCTTCTTTGCACCAAAGTGATAGCATTCACCGACCACGCAGCTATCCGCTATCTTATGGAAAAGAAGGAGGCTAAGCCTCGATTGATTCGATGGGTGTTGCTGTTGCAGGAGTTTGATCTAGAAATTAAAGATCGGAAGGGAGTAGATAATCCGGTGGCGGATCATCTTTCTAGGATTGAATATTCTAATCCGTTATTGCGTTCAGAAATTGATGAAAGGTTTCCTGACGAGTGGGTATTGGCCGTGACCGAACAATGCATACCTTGGTATGCAGACTACGTGAATTATATTGTTAGTAGAGTCTTTTCACCCGACTTTTCATATCAACAAAAGAAGAGGTTTTTACATCAAGTACGCTCGTATTTATGGGATGAGCCATTCTTGTTTAGAATTGGGGCAGATGGGGTTGTTAGACGTTGCATTCCGGAGGAGGAAATGAAAGACATATTGAACAAATGTCACAACTCTCCTTATGGAGGTCATTTTAAGGGGGATAGAACGGCAATGAAGGTCTTAGGAGCGGGGTTCTATTGGCCGACTCTATTCCGAGATGCTAAAGGATTTGTAAGTCAATGTGACCGGTGCCAAAGAAATGAAAACATTAAGAAGAACGACTCCATGCCAATGAACACTATCTTAGAAGTTGAACTTTTTGATGTTTGGGGATTAGACTTTATGGGACCTTTCGTGAACTCGAACGGTAATATGTTTATCCTTCTTGCCGTAGACTACGTTTCTAAGTGGGTCGAAGTCATAGCCACCGCTAAGAATGATGCCAAAGTGGTTTTATACTTCCTAAAGAATTATATATTCAATCGTTTTGGCACACCTAGAGCTATCATTAGTGATGGAGGTAGTCACTTCTGTAACAATTCATTCGCTACATTATTGAGGAAATATGACGTCACTCACAAAGTAGCGTTAGCGTATCATCCTAAAACAAATGGTCTAGCGGAAGTGTCTAAACGGGAAATAAAAACAATTCTTGCAAAGACGGTTAGCTTTAATTGTAAGGATTGGTCTCAAAAGCTTAACGATGACTTATGGGCTTATCGGACTGCATATAAGACTCCTATTGGTTTAACCCCTTATAGGCTAGTATATGAGAAAGCTTGTCATCTACCCCTTGAATTAGAACATCGAGCGTTTTGGGCCATTAAAAAGTTAAATTATGATTTTCAAACTACAGGTGAGAAGAGACTTCTACAACTCAATGAGTTAGAAGAATTAAGGATGAATGCGTATGAGAGTGCGAAGATTTATAAGGAACGGACTAAGAGATGGCACGACCAACGTTTGAGCGGAAAACAATTCGAACCCGGGAAATTGGTATTACTATTTAACTCTCGTCTAAAATTTTTTCCCGAAAAACTTAAGAGTCGTTGGTCGGGACCATTCCGAATAAAGGAAGTTCATCCGTACGGCGCGGTCACCATCGTGAATGAACAAGACAATTCCGAGTTTAAGGTTAGTGGAGAACGCTTGAAAAATCTTTCGATGCGATGACAATGAACGACTGGTGTCGTTCATTGTGCTGAAATGACAAATCGGATAGTCGGCAAAGTCCTGTCGGGACTTTAAATTAGGCGCTGCTTGGGAGGCAACCCAATTCTTCTATATATATATATAGATAAATATGTCTAAGTTATAAGGATTTCAATTTAGTACTAAGTATGTTGTAGTTCTTTTAATTAATAAACAATAATAATTAAAAAAACGAAAAAAAAAACAAAAACAAAAATTTATTCCAGTGCAAGTAATTTTAAGCAATTTTCGGAAAGGGATTTAGGCTCCGTTTGGTTGGGCTGTTGCTGATGGAAAGCTGCTGATTAGAAGCTGCTGATGGAAAAAGTGCTGATTCTGGAAAACGGAGTTTTGTTAAAAAACTGTTTGGATGAAATGGAGTTTTGAAAACAGAGTTTTGAATAAGTTGTTTGGATTCAAAACGGAGTTTTGAGTTGAAATTTTTTTTTCAAAAAAAAAAACTTTAGTCTAAATAAAAACATAACACAACAAATCCGAGTACACCCGCAATCTCGAGCTATGCTCTCGATTCATACAACTGATCCGCTATACTATCACGTAAACACACACTCACACATACACACACACAAACACTCAAGTTTTATAAACACACACTCACACATACACACACACAAACACACATACACACACACACTCACACATACACAAACTCACACATACACAAACTCTGCCATACACAAACTCACACATACACACACAAATATACACACACTCACACATACACAAACTCACACATAAACACATATACACACACTCACACATACACACACATATGTACACACTCACACATACACACACATACTCATATATACACACACACACACACACACATATATACACACACAAATATACACACACACACATATATATACACACTCACACATATATACACACACACTCACACATACACACACATACAAATATATACACACACACATACAAATGTATACACACACATACTCATATACACACACACACAGAAATGTACAGACACATTCAACACTCACACACACACTCCTACACATATACAAGCTCTCATTGATTCATATATGTTAAACAAGCAAGGTATAGGTCTATTTCACACAAGAACAATCACACAAACACATATAGAAACCCGAAATTAGTCCAGCTTTGAGTCCAGCTCCGCTCGAGAACAACCCTAATCGGGACTGGGTTGTGCATCGAGGAGAACGGTGAAAGATGGAGATGAGGGAAGGACTTACAAGCATCCTAAACCCTAAAGAAACCAGAAATTTGCATAGGATATGAAGGAAGAAGGAGTATACCTCAATGGAAGAGTTAACAGGGGGAGAGGCGGAGCGATTCGTGGACGGGAAATGCGCCGGCCGTCGGGATTCGGCCGTCGGCGCAGAGATCAGCGCCGGCCTTCTTCGTGGAGGGGAAGCACCAGAGATTCGCCGGCCGTCGGTAGCGATCCGCGAAGCACCAGAGATCAGCGCCGGCCTTCTTCTTCGTGTTTCTCCGCTCGTTAGGGTATCGGGAGGAAGGAAAATGCGGCTGGCCGTGGAAAAACATCGCGGTTCAGGGTAATAAGGAACTCACGGAATTTTGAAACCGCAGTTTCTAAAATAAGTCGCGCCAAACGGCGCTTATTGAAAATACTGCGGTGCGTTGGAAACGCACCGGAGTGCATAAGCCGCGCCAAACGCCACCTTAGTGCAAGCAATTTTCGGACAGAACAAAATTTGTTCTAACAAATTTTGACTGTACAAAAATTTTGTTCTAAAATTATTTTTTCTGTCCGGCCCTCATGATTGTGGTCTGTGCTGCCGGTTCAGCAATTCCTGCCGGTTCAGCAATTCCGGGCATTATATTTGGTCTCTCTATTTGGTGTCCGGTCCAATTGTCTGTTTGTTTTAGTGCTTTGACAGGTCGAGCGGATTGAATTCTAAGACCTAAAAGACAAAACCATGGTTCAGCTCCCTTCTCAAATCCCGCCTCCTTCCTAAAATCCTGATTCCTTCTCAACCCCCTCGCCTAGGGCGCGACAAAGAGCAGCGCCGAGAACGGCTGGTGTCGCACCGCCGGAAAACGAAGGAAGGGGCGGCTTTGCACCCCGGCGGCATCACGCGAGTGGCGACCTAGCAAAGCGGCAGCGGCAACTCTGCGGCGCGACAACAGCGAGCGGCGACTCCCAATCGCTGCGCGACAACAGCGAGCGGCGACCCTACATCCTCTGGCTCCAGATTTCATTGCTATGGCGGCGGCGGCTCCGCATCCCAGCATTTTCGTAGTGGGCCGAGACTCCACACCTGGGCGATTTTGCGAGTAGCGATCAGAAGAGGAGAAAGCAAGCGACAACGCCATTAACCTCGGGGCAACTTGAAGCTGGAAGCGAGCGAAGAACGACGAGTTCCGAGCGACTGATTCCCAGACGAGAGGTGAGCGGTTTCGAACATTTTGGGTATACTTTGACTAATATTTTTCTCTGAACTTTATATTACGCTGTTTAATTCGGTTGGACATTTTACTTCGTTTGGATATTTAGTGTTATGCTCTTGAGGATGCTTCTGGGTAACCCTTTATAGTTGGGTTTATGATTAGCTATAATTGCTTGAACATGATAATTATTGTGCTATGATTGGATGTTTTGATGTTAGGCATTTTCTATTTTGCTTCATGATCACTATATATGTTGCCTGCACTGTCTGGTGGTGGAAGAAATGGTTGTTTGTTTTTAAGATTAATTAGTTCATGAATTGGATGATCTGATGATTCTTTTTTTTAATGATTTGATTAAATTTAATGATGTGATCTAAACTATGCAACTAGTTGGTTTTGGAGCGTTGTATTGTGTTATGCAGATCACTCGTGGATTAACCACCGCAATGGGCTTTTCTATCACTCCATACCATCAGATAATCTGTTGGGCAAGATCAATGTGGGATACTTCAAATAGCTGGCATACTTCAGGGGAGTGCTTTATTTCTATAACTCTTATTTACATATATCTTATGTAACGGTCCAGGCCCGCCAACCCCGCGGGACCCAGCTGGCACCGCCGGCCTACCAGAGTCCAGACCCGGGCCCACTACTGGTAGTCAGCCATCACATCAAGCCTGCATGCCAATGCACCCCAACCCCTCTCCATCCAGGCGGGTTGTTGGTGGTCGTAGCCCCCCTTAGATGAGTCAAACTCGATAGTCAAGCCCGCACTACGGGGACTTCCCAGGAGGTCACCCATCCCAGTACTACTCCAGCCCGAGCACGCTTAACTATGGAGTTCTTTCAACCTTCATCACCAATTGAGCTGCTCAATTGGTGATGAAGGTTGAAAGAACTCCATAGTTAAGCGTGCTCGGGCTGGAGTAGTACTGGGATGGGTGACCTCCTGGGAAGTCCCCGTAGTGCGGGCTTGACTATCGAGTTTGACTCATCTAAGGGGGGCTACGACCACCAACAACCCGCCTGGATGGAGAGGGGTTGGGGTGCATTGGCATGCAGGCTTGATGTGATGGCTGACTACCAGTAGTGGGCCCGGGTCTGGACTCTGGTAGGCCGGCGGTGCCAGCTGGGTCCCGCGGGGTTGGCGGGCCTGGACCGTTACATCTTATCTCATTCGTCATATTGTAGACTTCACTCGAATTAGGACATAATTAATGACTCCTATTTGCTAAGGGACTAGCAAAGGCCTAGGTGTGAGGGTGACGTGTGAAGTAACTTTCACCGTTTGAGTGACGAATAGCTTATTGGATTTCATTAAAGGACTTTTACTCTTGGTTAACAGTATGTATTTCTATATGATTGGTAGACCTGTTAAACCTAAAATTTCTTACTTTCTGTTATTGAAATTAGTAAGATATGTTATAGCTCCGTTTTGTATTTCCCCTATGCACGTCATTCCTTAAGAAAATTTGTGTTCGACAAAAGAATTTCATTATTTCTGAATATAGAGGGGGAGAGATGAACAAGACCTGAGTCGATGATATAGGCTTAAACATGGAGTCTAAGTAGTTATTTGAAAATATCACTGATATATCTTTGTGTTTGAGTTTAGCCTTTTGCAATTCAACTTACTCATGAAAATAATCTCTTACACCGATACTAGTCATTTCTTAATAAATGTTCCTACTCTGGGTGTTTTTCTTATATAAAAAATTCATTGAAAAAAAATGTCATAGTGATATGTGGCCCGAGTATGTGTACACCCACTTGGAATGATCCCAATTATGATCTTAAGTAAAAAAAAAATTTGGTTATGATTCCTTAGTGACATGCGGCCTAGGTATGTATACACATATCTGGAATGATCCCAACTATGCGCACAAAAAAAAATTGAGAAAAAAAATTATGTATAGGTCATAGTGATATGCGGCCTAAGAGTGTGTATACTCACTCGGAATGATCCCAACTATGAACATAAAAATTATATTTGTACATGAGAGGTAGACCCTAGTGTATGGAGCAGAGTTAAGAATTTTAACTAGGAAGGTGTCTTGCTACCATCAAAAATCAAATTTATAGCCAAACCAAAACTCATCACATTGCCTACCCTTACAATTTATCCTACACTGCTAAACTCTTGTTTAAACCAACTCAATGTCTTGATTTATTGTCATCATCCCCCATCTATGTGGAAATTTAATGAATCAAGTTGTTTGGAAGTAGATAATTTTAAGAAATATCACACACAATACTAGGAAATTGTTATGGAGCTTTATTCGTTATCGAACTAATGAATCTTCGCAAATTTGAAATTTTAGGTGATTGACACTTTCACTAATCTATAAATTTTTTTCAAGAGTAAGGTCATTTGGAACATGTTTGTGACAGGTGTTCACTCACTCAATGGTGTGTAATGTTTTATCTTTGCTAGGGACAAGCAAAGTGTTGGTACCCTAGTTTGATTTGAGTTTAGTCCTCTCCTTTGTGCTCCTTGACCCAAGAAATATCTATGGTCAATGGTTAGGAGTCTAGCTGTAGAGTCCTCGCTTTTCCAAATTGAGAATTTGGTTAAGTAGGTTTTTCGTTCGACTATAGTCGAACGCCGTTCGACTATCGTCTATCGGCTGATCGACGATCGTCTATCAGTTGGTCGACGCCTTGGTCTGCGCTGATAGTTCGACTATCTGTTGATAGGTCGACTATCTGTTCTGCGCTGATAGTTCGACTATCTGTTGATAGGTCGACTATCTGTTCTGCGCTGATAGTTCGACTATCTGTTGATAGGTCGACTATCTGTTCTGCGCTGATAGTTCGACTATCTGTTGATAGGTCGACTATCTGTTCTGCGCTGATAGTTCGACTATCTGTTGATAGGTCGACTATCTGTTCTGCGTTGATAGCTCGACTATCTGTTGATAGGTCGACTATCTGCTTTCTGAGGTAGGTCGACTATCTGCTTGATAGGTCGACTATCTCTGTGCGCTTGATAGTTCGACTATCTGTCCTGATAGATCGACTATCTGATAGTTCGACTATCTGCTCTGATAGATCGACTATCTCCCGGGGTAGTTCGACTATCTTCTTCGATAGGTCGACTATCTGGATCGTTCGACTATCTGCCTGATAGATCGACGATCTCCGTGCATCGGTCGACGATCTCCGAAGGTCGTTCGACGCTTTCTGTCTGCCTTTGTATTTTGTATTTATTTATTATATTTAATTAATTTAATACATTTTCTGGCACATTATTTCAAGCTGTATGATAAAGTTTCCAGGCATTATTTGCTCTATTCTTTTTGCCTGAGTTCAAATCTTTTAAGATAAAGTTGTTTGTCTTATTAGCTGTCTCGTTAATTTACTTTATCTGCTGGCAGCCCTTTATAGCCGTTGGACTGAAAAGTCTTCTTCTTTGCTATAAAGAGATTATTTCTGACGTGACTTTATTTAGTCCTTCTGATTATTTGATTTAAGCCTGCAGCTTCTTAGAAAGAGGTTTATTCCTTTTTATAGAATGTTTTGCTGCAGAGATATTTCTGTCTTCTTTGATATTTACAGCCCAGGTCTCAAGGCTCAGAAGAAGACAAATAATTCAAATGGAAGAGAGCCGTTGCTTGATGATGATTATAAAAAGAACCCTTTGCTGAAGGATTCAAGCTAGTCAACAGAAGCTAATAGCCAACCTGTGTTCATTCAAGCTTTCAAGCGTTCAAGCTTTCTGCTCTCAGCAAACTCCATCTAACTGAGAAGTGTTAAGATCCTCATCTCTTCTTCAACCTGAGTTCTCCTGCTTTCAGGAAGTTCAAACTCAGAGATTCTTTGAAGAAGAAGAAGAAGAAGAATAGCTGCTTGAAGAGATTTCTTTTTGTTATTTATTTTCTTCCTGTAGCTTTTCCTTCAGAATTTTCTGAAGAGTTTTCTGCACTGAAGCAAGACTTCACCTGGACATCTTTGAGCCAGGGGGAGCCTTGATTCTTTAGAGCATTCTAGCTCAGTGCAAGTTTTGTGCTTCTCTAATCTATTGAAAAATAGAGAAGACATCTTAACCTTCTTCCCCCTCCTGTACAGGGTTATTACTCCCTTCAAAAGTATCCCTTGGTGGCAGGGCACCTGATCAAAAACCTGTGCTTGGTTTTTAGACACCTGATCAAAAGTCTAAAGGGTTTCTGAATCTACCTGAAGCAGATTCTGTTGGTGGCAGGGCACCTGATCAAAAACCTGAGTGGATTCCTACCGTGTGGGTAGAAGAGTGGACGTACCCAAGTTGTTTGGGGAACCACTATAAATCTCCTTGTGTCGTCTGGATTCAATTGTTTAATTCCTGCATTGTGGCTGTGATTAGATATAACTAGGTTGCTAGTTGCTGATTAGGTTTTTCCAAGCTTAACTGTAATTACAGTTAGCTTATTGTTTGTACACATCACTTGTGTTAGGCTTTAAGGTTAAATCAATATCTATAATCTTTTCATTCCGCACTTCACTCCAAGGGAGTTGGGTAGACTATTAAGTTTTGTCTGTGCAAAATTTGATAACTCTATTCACCCCCCCTCTAGAGTAGTATCTATCCCTTCACTTTCACAAAGGTTCAGGTGTGAGGGTGTGATAACTTCACAAAATGAAGTTATCTTGTGCGTCAATTCGTCTCATTTTGACCAATTTATTTCCAAAATTTCAATCAAAAGCATGTGTAAATGAGTAGATTATCTTTTGTGCGAGAATTTACGTATTATTAATATTTTAACTTATTTTTATGATAGAGAGCGATGATGAAATCACTTGCATGGCCAAAAGGAAGCATAAGCAACATCCAGGAATCTATTAAAATCAATCTGCAGTTCATTGGGAGCAGTTTTTGAGTGCAGGAAGCAGAAAACAGAATTTGTTGCAACAAATAAAAATTTGTTGCAACAAACTTGCGAATTTGAATTTTCAAATTCTGAAAATAATTCAAATTTGGAAGTTTTAAATATGATAGGAGGCTTCCTTTCATAATTGCTGGAAATCATTTGAGGCCTCATTACCATATAAGAGGGGATTTGTAGATCTTTTAGGAATCTTTGTCATTTTGGAAAGAAGGAGGTCAAGTTTAGAGTCTTGGCGGTGGAGAAGCGGATTCCGGCCGTGAAAAAGGATAGATCTGAACTTTTGAAGGCATGAACTGTAAGATCTTTATAGTTTTGTGTGTTCCTTTTCTCTCTATGAACTAATCTCTCCAAGTCTTGTATAGGAGAGTACTATGTGTGTTTTTATGATGGAATTCTCTTGGTTGTTGCGAGTTTTTTGATGATTTATCATATTGTGAACTTATGAATTTATTTATGAGATTTTTGGTCTTTGTCTTCATCTAATATTTTGTTGCGAGAATCGAGAGAAGAGCGACGTAATATTGGTTTGACGGCTATTTTATTGCACCACAAGAATCGAGAGACGAGTGGTGTAAAACGCTTCATCAAAGATTTCTACTGTTGCGTTGTATTTTGAGATTCGAGAGAGGAGAAGTGCAATCGCTCATTCATTCACTTTAGTTTAGAGGAGAGGAGGAGACTCCCTCCTTTTGCTAGCGATCTGATTTTTATGTTAAGCAATATTCTTCATTCCTCTTAAGTTAGAGATAACTAAGAGAATTTAGGATGTTGGGATTTCCGAGATTCGAGAGAGGAGGATTTCTTTTATAAAAATCATAGCATGATATTTCATTCAACACTCTTGACTAATATCATTTCAACGCACCATTTAGATACACATAGGAAATCTAAATACAAGACTATTTCTTCCCAATTTGATAAAAGTATTTTTCAAGCTTTCTATTCGTCTACTTAGTTTAAGTCTGAGTAAACAATCTTGATTAGTTGCAAAGAATCATCTCTTTCGACTTGTTTGAATTTGAAGAACGGTCTATCTAGTTATTGCAAGCTTTAGGTTAACCACTTCTCCGAGGGAACGATCTCACTCACACTTTATTACTTGTTACGACGCGTGCACTTGCGGCAATACGCATAGATCATTTTTTGCGTATCAACGTGCGGCGAAACAGACGAGGAGAAGTGAGTGACATGGAGAATGTTGGGAATTGAAAGTAAAATATGAAATGTTGGGAAATTAAATGGTTTGGTATGGAAATGATTATTAAAGCTCTATTTGTTTGGGCATTTCGCTGCTCCGTTTTGGGCAAATGTCGTCGGAAGGAGGGTAAACAAATGAATCTCCGGCCTTGAGAAATGCCCCAAAAAGCTCCGTTTGGAGCAGCCACCTCCCCCTCCGATTCGAACACTCCGTTTCCACCCGCCGGATCGACCCGCCACCGCCGAACCAAATGGAGCCTAAATGAACGCAAAAAGGCAGCTAATAGTTACCTGGGTTCTGAAGGATAAAAGTGTCAGAGTAGATATATTAAAAGGGTATGGAGGGTGTTGGCTTGTAGTAGTAAAAGGAGACGTTTTTGGGATAGACAAACGTGGGGCCCACTGTAGCAGAAGTGGTCAGCAGTTGCAATGAAAAAGGAGTGGCATGGAGAGGTGTGGCGTTTTTCAAGGGAAGGAGAAAAGAAAAAGGTGGTGTGTGGCTCAAGGAGAGCCAGAGGTGCCCAGCCGTGAGAGGATTGGAGGCACGCAGCTGGAGAGCAAAACAAAGCAGGCGGAGGAAACTGCTGGTGCGACGGTGAGGAGGTGAGTAGCCCAATGGGCACGTGCCAGAAATTTGTCGTCCCGCTGGCGGCAAGGCGCGAGAAGCACATTTGACCGAGGAAGAAGCCGATCCGGCGATGGGGGTATGGTAAGTGTCGGGGTTCCCCAACGTGGTAGAAGAGGGACGACGAGCTCCTCACGCGGCGCTGTCAGCGGTAGATAGCCAACATCCTAGGTGTCAGGTTGTGCGGGGGGGGGGGGGGGGGGGGGGGGGGGTTGAGGATGCGGTGGTCGAGAAATTGGGAGGAGGCTCTTGTATGTCGTGGTCAAGCAACGAGGGGATACCTGCCCTGACGTGCAATGGCGCTGTGAGTCTAATTTGTCCGCAACAAGGAACGGTAGTTCTCCGGGTGCTGATGGCAGCGGAAGTGAGAAGGGTTCTTGCATGCGATGGCCTCTTTCTTGCTGCGATTGGGGCGGAGTTGGTAGTGTCCCGAGCACGGGTACAATCGTGTTGAACATGTTTGAGTTAGTCGGCGAGGGTGTATCCTCCTGTTGATCTTGCTCATCGGGGAGGGCCAGCTGGCGGACTGCCAGAGCAGATTTCTCCTTTATGTGTTTGCCATTAGCGAGGTGCTTGACAAGTAGAGCACTCATAGCATGGAGCTCGTTGTGGATGTCATGGATGAGGTTGAGGTCAAGGGCGAGCACCCGACTGGTTCTCGGCGGTTGCAAGGGCAGCGGGCAGAGACCGGCTGGTCGAACCATTATTACGTTTATAGATATTTTCTCGGGAGGAATCCGACATGGCTGGGAAGGAGGCCAGTGATGGTGAGCGAGAAGAGATCGAGGAGGAAGAATAAAGAGGAAACTTAAGAAGCAACTCTAATAACTTTCATACATCAAAGGATCCCTCACAACTAAAACTCTTCCCCCTTATATAGATGGGGGAGGGAACCATACAAGGAAAAAAAATTCATTAAGTAATTAACTAATCTCCTTAATATTAAAAGATTAATATTAATTAAATTAATTAACACATTAATTATAATAAACAATCATGACGGTTTCCAAATGTGCGCTCCATAAATTATGACGAGGGGGGCCACTTGAGTGAATATGCCCACGAGCATGGCGGCTTCCATATTTGCTTTCATGACTCCTGCAAGGTGGCGTGTTCAAACAGATGCAACGTCGTTAACAGAATATGCCCGTGAGCATGGCGGCTTCCATATTTGCTCCCATGGCTCCTACGAGGTGGCGTGCTTAGGCAGATGCAACGTCGTAACAAAATCTGCATGCGAGCATGGCGACTTCCATATTCGCTCTCATGACTCCTACAAGATGGCGTGCTCAGGCAGATGCAATGTTGTAACACTTTCGATGTCAAATTATATCTTGATTACTCACTCCTGGAGAGAAAACATATTTTAAAAAGCTAGGGAAAGGCGAAAACACGTCCAAATGAAAGCAAAGACACTCCATAGCACCAGCACTATAAAATTTAGGCCTAAAGCATACATGGACTTACATGCTTTCACAACTGCGAGCTTTGGAACTTGCATGTAAACCATTGCCATTTCTTCTATCGCATAATTATAAAGTCTCTGTTTGGCACATGGGGTTAAATTTTCATTTGTTAACGCCCACCTAAGAAACTTCATCCACTTTTATGTTCAAGCGGATGATATTTGTTAGGTGATTCTTAACGAATGATGTTTTAACCAATGCGTTTACGGCCGCTGATAACTTCTTAAAAAGAAGTTACTTTAGTCCACTTTCATGAACTTTATGATATATATAATTAAAAAAAATATGTTAAAAATCAAATAAAATGAGATTAAATTTATATTTAGTCTAAAGTGATTAATAATATCATTTTCTTATATTTTTATTGCAGAAACACTGGAGAATTCGAAGTGGAGACAAAACAACGCAAAATCTTGAGAAATTGTTGCAGAGTTATTGCAACATGTTGAATATGAAAATTCAAATTCAAAATTTTGCGTCATTTATAAATTTGATTATGAGGAGTGTTGCGGACTAACTCGATGCTCCGGTCGGACCGGATATTCTTGGACCGCCTTAGCTCGCGGAGCGGTCGAGCGCGCACACAGTCAATTGAAAAATGGGGGATGGACACGGGAGGTTTTAGCGTGTGAAAACCCTTCAAACCGGGTTGAAAAACCACGTGACCGGGTCGGTGCCGATCAAAATCCACTAGATTGTTGGAGGTTACAATTTGACGGGGGAAATCGGGGCGACAGGCCGCTCCGTTACAATCTTGAGGGAGAGAGAAGAGTTATATGCGCTCGTTGGTGGGCAACAGACTGCCTCGCCAACGGGACTTGGATGTGTGGAATGCGCGGGATGCTTCAGTTGCTGTGCGCTCAGAGGCGACGCGTGTCCAGAGGTTGTCACTTGCTTCCTTTGTGCGTCTTTCTCGATCCTTGGAGTGTTTCCTTGGTAACTGAGCTCTGGTGGGGTTGCAAATAGCCGATGGTAGGTTCTGGTAGCTGTTGGCAGGAGCTGATAGCCACTGGGGGCCGCTGGAGGCCTCGGCGGCGGCCGGTGGGTTGGCGGCGAGAGGCGGGGCCGCTGGTGGTTGGCGACGAGGGGTGGCCGCCGGCGGAGAAGAACGGGAAAGCTCCCACCTGAGGAAGAAGAAGAAGAAGAAGCGTAGGAGGAGAAAGTTAGGAAATGAGGAGCCCCTGGGGTCCTTTTATAGGCTCCAGGGGAAGTTATGGCGGGCCCCCCACTAACCTAGTGGGTAGTGGGTGGTTTTGTTCCGATCGGACGGCCGGTGGGGCCTCTCCCTCGATCGGACGGCGGGGGGTTCTTTCCCACGATGGCGGGCCGTCATGACGGCGGCGGCCGCCGGGCGGCCGGCGAGGGAGGCCGGCGGCGGCCAGGTCATGGCCGGCCGCGGCCACGGCCGTCCATTGGCCGGGGCGGCCATGGCCGGCCCTGGCGGGGCGGCCATGGCCATGGCCGGCCCATGGCCGGGGCGGCCTTGGCCCCGGGCGGCCATGGCCGGGGCGGCCATGGCCCCGGCCGGCCATGGCGGGTGGCCATGGCCGGGGCGGCCATGGCCACTGCCGGCCATGGCCGGGCGGCCATGGCCGGGGCGGCCATGGCCACGGCCGGCCATGGCCACGGCGGCGGCCGGCCATTGGTCGGGGCCATGGTCGGGGCCATGGTCGGGGCCGACCATGGCCGAGGCCGGCCATGGCCGAGGCCGGCCATGGCCGAGGCCGGCCATGGCCGAGGCCGGCCATGGCCGAGGACGGCCATGGCCGAGGCCGGCCATGGCCGGGCCATGGCCATGGCCGAGGCCGGCCATGGCCGAGGACGGCCATGGCCGAGGCCGGCCATGGCCGAGGCCGGCCATGGCCGGGCCATGGCCATGGCCGAGGCCGGCAATGGCCGAGGCCGGCCATGGCCGAGGCCGGCCATGGCCATGGCCGCGGCCGGCCATGGCCGCGGCCGGCCATGGCCGCGGCCGGCCATGGCCGGGCCGGCCATGATCGTGGCCGCGGCCATGGGGAGGGGAACCGCCGGGGGCGGTTCCCTCCCCTAATGGTGGGGAGAGAGGGGGCCCACTCCATGATCTCCATGAGAGATCATGGGGATTAGGGGGGCCCGCCCATGATCTCCATTCATGGGGATCATGGGGGTCTCCTTTTCCTTAATAAATTAAGGTGGAGCCCATCAATTGCCCCCCAAATCTCTTTCAGTTGGGAGGAAAGCGAGCACGGGGAGAGATTTTTAACTCTGGTTGTGGTGGTGATTGCCGGCGTGGAATCCGGGATGGCGGCGATGGTGAGCAGCTCCAAGGTATGCCGGTTCGTGTTAGTTTGGAAAGCGGACGTCAGACGGGCTCGCGCGAGGGCGGCAAGGCGTAGGAGTTGGGGTGTGCCACGTTGCGGGAGAGGGACCGAGCGCGCAGGGCCTAGCAAGCTGTGCGCAGGTCGCGCGCGCGCGCCGCGGCCGCAGTGCGCGCAGGCTGCTGTTTTGAGCAGCGCAGGCCGCGCGCGCGGGCCTGCGCGCTGTTCTTGCGTGCAGGCCGCGAGCGCGCGCGCAGGCGGACCTGGTGAGCAGGCCGCGCGCGCGACGACGGGCCTTGCGCGCAGGGCCGCGCGCGCGCAAGGCCGGCGCGCAGGCGCGCGCGCAAGCGCATAGGCAGCGCGTGCGCCGGTGCGCGGGCCTTGCGCGCAGGCCGCGTGCGCGCGCCGTGCGCGGCCTTGCGCGCAGGCGCGCGCGCGCGCAGGGCCGCGGCGCGCAGGCGCGCGCGCTGGCCGCGCGCGCTGGTCTTGCGCGTAGGCCGCGGCGCGCGCTGCCGCGCGCGCGCAGGCCCGCGCGTGTGCAGGCTGCGCGCGCGCAGGCCGCGCGCGCGCGGCGCAGGCTGCGTGCGCGCGCGTAGGTGGACCTTGCGCGCAGGCCGCGCGCGCGCGGGCCTTGCGCGCGGGCCGCGCGCGCGCAGGCCGCGCGCGCAGGCCTTGCGCGCGCAGGCCCGCGCGCGCGCAGGCCGCGCGCATGCCGCGTGTGCGCGCACAGGCCGCGCGCTTGCTGGCCGGACTTGGCGAGGCTGCGTGTACGCCATGGCCGCGTGCTTGCAGGCCGTGCGCGGCCATGGGGAGGGTTGTGCGCGTGATTTTACTATTTGGAAATGACTAATTTTCTTGCGGTGTGCAGTACCGAAGCGCTCTGCTGGACCAATGCGCCTACGCTCCTCCTTAACTGAAGACGGCGTTGCTATTTGGAGAACAAAGTTCGGGCTTCCTTCAGACTTGGAGGTGAGGATCCCGCGTCCCGAGGAGCGGGTTCAAAATCCTCCCCGTGGTTGGCTGACTATCTGCGAAGTGTCGCTCAGATCTGGTTTCCGTCTTCCTCCCTGCGACGAGGTGGTGGAGATTCTGAAGTTTTGCGGAGTTCCTATTTCCCAGTTTGCCCCTACCGGGGTTACTCGTATCATGGGCTTGATTGCTTTTTTTCGTGAGCATGGGGGCTCCTCTCTTTAGACCAGTTCCGTGATTGGTGCGACGTGCGCTTTGATGGTGGTGAGCGGATCGAGGTGCGCGCAGCAACAGGTTTGGCTGGAGTTTGAGTCTCGCAGAGATCGTCGTCACGGTAACACTTTGTTCGGATATGTGAAGAACTCTTGGGGTCTTCCTGAGGTGTGGAATTGCACTTCCCGACCGTTGTCGCCGTGTGAAAGGGAGGGAGCGAGACTTCTCCTCTCCAGTGTTGGGATTTTCCGAGCCTCGTGAATTGGCTAACCGTCTCTTCAACATATATGGATTGTCGAAGAGAAGCGATTGTTGGGATGTGGTATTTCTGTTGGTACAGGACGGGCGGTGTTGTCTTCTTAGGGAGGAGGCCGCAAGAGAAAAGCGGTCATGGCCCCCGATAGTGATGTTGATGTTGTGGTGGTAGCCTCTGATGATTCAGTCCCAGAGACGCAGTTACCTATTTCCCTGACTTCACGGGCGCTTGCTAGCGCAGCGGTTCCTCGGATGTCTTCCTCTTTGAAGGCGATGAGTGATGCGGTACGTTGGTGCCTTATTGTTTCTTCCTCCTTCTATTTTTTGTTTGAAGGCGGCTAATTGCGTGTTTTCCTTTTGCAGATCGAGACTCAGGCGCAGATAGCGGTCACCTGGAATGATCATTACGTGAGCCTGAAGGATGGCTATCTTGATTTGCAGGAGAAGCTTCGACTGTCGATGGGTTCACTTTCTTCTCTCAAGGAAGAACATGACCGGGACATCGCACAGTATCATCGAGTTGGGTCAGAGCTGAAGTCTGAGATAGAAGACGTGCGTGCTTCCTTGGACGTGGAGAAAGCCGTGGTGGAGAGGACTGCCCAGATGTTGAAACATGCGAGGGAGGAAATATCTGGCTTGGAGACTCAATTGCATGCGGCGCGAGATGAGGTTGCAGGCCTTGAGACCCAGCTTTGTGCGACGAGGGCGCAGGTAGAGATGTTATCTTCGGATGACCGTACATCAGAATTGAAGGCCGCAGGCCTCGCGGAGTACCTGGAGTCCTTGGACTATATGCGGGATCGTAGCCTGATCGTGGAGGAGGTTCGTGATGACATTTGGTCCAAGGAAGTAGAGCCTCAGATGGATGACATGCTCCAGCTAGCGCTTCGTCGTGGTGTTTCGAAGGCTTTTCGCTTCATAGGGAAGCATCTTGGGTGTGATACTTCCAGTTTCAGCTTCGCGGACGTTTCAGATGATGAGCGTTTTAGCTCAGATGCTGATGATGAGTAGCTGTAGTGTTTATCTGCTTTTGTCTGCCTCGTTGTTTATTTGTAGTCATTTGTTTCTATCATAGCTTTTGAGATTGTCGTTGTTAGAGCTCCCATTCGTTGTTTGTTATGATAGCCTTACTTGTATGTCGTTGTCCTGCGTTTTGCATAGATATATTTTGCCACGAGATGGTTGTTTGTGGGAGTTGATCTTTGTCATGGTGTATTTGTATTTTGACGTGAGATAGTGTGTGGGCCTGGCTCGCGGCCTAGTTTGTATGTGGGCTTCTTTGTGAGGGGGTCAAGTCCTCACGGTGTTGCGCGGAACAGGTCCATGGCCTTTCGCGCGAGACAGGCTCGCGGCTTCTTCGTGAGGGGGGCAGGCCCCCACGGTGTTGCGTGGGACAGGCCCACGGCTTTTCGCGCGAGACAGGCTTGCGGCTTCTTCGTGAGGGGGGTAGGCCCCCACGGTGTCGCGTGGGACAGGCCCACAGCTTTTCGCGCGAGACAGGCTCGCGGCTTCTTCGTGAGGGGGGCAGGCCCCCACGGTGTCGCGTGGGACAGGCCCACGGCTTTTCGCGCGAGACAGGCTCGTGGCTTCTTCGTGAGGGGGGCAGGCCCCCACGGTGTCGCGTGGGACAGACCACGGCTTTTCGCGCGAGACAGGCTCGCGGCTTCTTCGTGAGGGGGGCAGGCCCCCACGGTGTCGCGTGGGACAGATTTTTCGCACGAGACAGGCTCGCGGCTTCTTCGTGAGGGGGGCAGGCCCCCACGGTGTCGCGTGGGACAGACCCACGGCTTTTCACGCGAGACAGGCTCGCGGCTTCTTCGTGAGGGGGGCAGGCCCCACGGTGTCGCGTGGGACAGACCCACGGCTTTTCGCGCGAGACAGGCTCGCGGCTTCTTCGTGAGGGGGGCAGGCCCCCACGGTGTCGCGTGGGATAGGCCCACGGCTTTTGAATTTCGTTAGAACATACAGTGTTTACAGAAAATAAAAGGTAATTCTTTGAATAATAAGCGTGATTCAAAGTATTTGCATGAGATCAGGTTTGTGACTTCTTCGTGAGGGGGGCAGGCCCCCACGGTGTCGCGTGGGACAGACCCATGGCTTTTCGCGCGAGACAGGCCCGCGGCTTCTTCGTGAGGGGGGCAGACCCCCCACGGTGTTGCTCTGATTAGCGTCATATGTTTCATTTGATTGTGTAACTTCCATCCGGGCAAGACATTTTCTCGATTCTTGTGCTGTGAAGAAAAGAATAACATAAAATGAAGTAATTAGAGAGTGGCGATAACATGCCCGAGGTTGACCCTGCAATTTACATAGTTTAAAGCGAGATGTAGGTCATTTGGGTAGTTCCTACTAGCCTTGGTGGGCAAGTTTTTGTAATTTAGAATAAACGTGGTAATTCAAATGAAACGACTTAAGATTGGATGTGGCGTGAGCAGGATTGGAAGACATCCCAGAGTGACTGCTGGAGTATTGCTGTGTAGTCGGAATCAGCTTGGATGACGACGAACTGTACGTCGTAGGATGTCTGTCGGTGTGCATCTTTGAGAATGACTGGCAGAGTGACGGTGCCGATGATTGGTACCGGGTGATCCCCGAGAACACGAGCGCTTGCAGATGTTAGTTTGAGATATCCGGCGGTGAGCTTGAGCTGAAGCAGAGTTGGTAAAAACAGTATATTGGCGGTGACTTCCTTGTCTATTAGAACCTGATTCAGTTTGATAGGCGGTTCGCCAATCTCGACCGTCGTGCATCTTATGTTCTGGTTGTTAGGTGGTCTTCTTCTTGATATGAATTGATCAACTGCTCCTAAGTTGGTCAGTCGTTGGACTTCTTCTTTTAGTCCATTGCATTCGTTTGTGTTATGGCCGTGACTTCGGTGATATTCGCAGTACCTTGCCTGGTCTGCCTTGGGGTTTGGCCGCGGCGCTCTTGGTCGTTGAAATGATGACTTATTCTGGATTGCGGACATCACGTTAGTGCAGGTAGTATTCGGAGGGACGTATTCCTGGAGTGAATGTTGCCCCCCCTTTCTCGGGGGGCTGTTCTGACTACCATTGGGGCGACTCCGCTTCTAGCGTCGTTCTTTTCGCATTGTATGGGTTGGTTCACCTTCTTTCTCTTCTGTCTTCTGTCTGACCTCAGATTTTCTGGTGAGGGCTTTTCGATCGTCATGAACCTTTTGATAAAGAGGGCGGCAAGCTCGATGTAGCTATCAATATCTTCTCTTTGTAGGGATTGAAGCCAAGTCCGAGCTTCTCCTATTAATGTTGTTGAAAATACTCGGACCATGAGTTGATCTGAGGCATTGCGGGCGTGCATGATGGCTTCGAAATGCTTCAGGTGTGCGAATGGGTTGCCTGTCCCATTGAAACTACGGATCTCCGTGCCCGCGGCTGTGCGGGAACTAGATGAGTTATTGTTAGGTAGGTATTCATCTGGTTCTTGCTTTGTGGCAGAAGGGCCAAGGGCCATTGTGTTTCCGGCGCTTTCTTCATGACGAGGACGTGCGAGGTAGTGACCATACATCTCCTGGAGTGATGTTGTAGGCACGGGAGAGCTATTTGTGCTTGAGAATTCCTTTTCTATGTCGTATTCTCTGTGTAGGCCCGACCTGGTAGGGGCAGGGGGCTCTTCTGGCGGCAGTAAGACAACCTGTTCAAAAGGCTGAGGCGTCTTTAGGTGGTATAATGTCGGCTTGTTCTGTGCCGCATGGGTTGCATCGACGTGGATGGCGCTGGGAGGGGAGTATCCGTGAGGTAGATGCTGCCCCCCAGTTCCTGAGGGGTCTTGCCTTTGAGGGGCAAGCTGACTCCACTCTTCTTGTCCTGTATTAGTTTGCTCTTTTCTTTGCTGGAATTCTGGTGCCGGGTTCAGGAGTGAGAGAATGACTGGTGCTCCCAAATTTTGAAGTAAAGTGATCATTTCGGTTTGCAGTTCTTCCATCTGGCGGACACGTCCTTCCAGGGCTGGCGCGGGAGCCAGGGCTGCTCCCGTGGCTAGCGGTGCGTCTACCGGAGAGTGAGATCGTGCAGGCTCAGTGTGTCCGCCAAGTACGGATCCTTCTGCAGCGCGGGTACTCCTCTTCGCCATTGTGATGAACTTGCTCTGCGAAAGATATTGGGAATGTTTCCCACAGACGGCGCCAAACTGTTGCGGACTAACTCGATGCTCCGGTCGGACCGGATATTCTTGGACCGCCTTAGCTCGCGGAGCGGTCGAGCGCGCACACAGTCAATTGAAAAATGGGGGATGGACACGGGAGGTTTTAGCGTGGAAAACCCTTCAACCGGGTGAAAAATCACGTGACCGGGTCGGTGCCGATCAAAATCCACTAGATTGTTGGAGGTTACAATTTGACGGGGGAAATCGGGGCGACAAGCCGCTCCCGTTACAATCTTGAGGAGAGAGAGAGAGTATATGCGCTCGTTGGTGGGCAACAGACTGCCTCGCCAACGGGACTTGGATGGTGGAATGCGCGGGATGCTTCAGTTGCGTGCGCTCAGAGGCGACGCGTGTCCAGAGGTTGTCACTGCTTCCTTTGTGCGTCTTTCTCGGTCCTTGGAGTGTTTCCTTGGTAACTGAGCTCTGGTGGGGTGCAAATAGCCGATGGTAGGTTCTGGTAGCTGTTGGCAGGAGCTGATAGCCACTGGGGGCCACTGGAGGCCTCGGGCGGCGGCCGGTGGTTGGCGGCGAGAGGCGGCCGCTGGTGGTTGGCGACGAGGGGTGGCCGCCGGCGGAGAAGAACGGGAAAGCTCCCACCTGAGGAGAAGAAGAAGAAGAAGCGTAGGAGGAGAAAGTTAGGAAATGAGGAGCCCCTGTGGTCCTTTTATAGGCTCCAGGGGGAAGTTATGGCGGGGCCCCCCCACTAACCTAGTGGGTTAGTGGGTGGTTTTGTTCCGATCGGACGGCCGGTGGGGCCTCTCCCTCGATCGGACGGCGGGGGGGTCTTCCCACGATGGCAGGCCGTCATGACGGCGGCGGCCGCCGGGCGGCCGGCGAGGGAGGCCGGCGGCGGCCAAGGTCATGGCCGGCCGCGGCCACGGCCGTCCATGGCCGGGGCGGCCATGGCCATGGCCGGCCCTGGCCGGGGCGGCCATGGCCGGGGCGGCCATGGCCATGGCCGGGGCGGCCATGGCCCCGGCCGGCCATGGCCGGGTGGCCATGGCCGGGGCGGCCCTGGCCGGGGCGGCCATGGCCACTGCCGGCCATGGCCGGGCGGCCATGGCCGGGGCGGCCATGGCCACGGCCGGCCATGGCCACGGCGGCGGCCGGCCATGGTCGGGGCCATGGTCGGGGCCGACCATGGCCGGCCATGGCCGAGGCCGGCCATGGCCGAGGCCGGCCATGGCCGAGGCCGGCCATGGCCGAGGCAGGCCATGGCCGAGGCCGAGGCAGGCCATGGCCGAGGCCGGCAATGGCCGAGGCCGGCCATGGCCGAGGCCGGCCTTGGCCGAGGCAGGCCATGGCCGAGGCCGGCCATGGCCGAGGCCGGCCATGGCCGAGGCCGGCCATGGCCGGGCCATGGCCATGGCCGCGGCCGGCCATGGCCGCGGCCGGCCATGGCCGCGGCCGGCCATGGCCGCGGCCGGCCCATGGCCGCGGCCGGCCATGGCCGCGGCCGGCCATGGCCGCGGCCGGCCATGGCCGCGGCCGGCCATGGCCGCGGCCGGCCATGGCCGCGGCCGGCCATGGCCGCGGCCGGCCATGGCCGCGGCCGGCCATGATCGTGGCCGGCCGGCCATGGCCGGAGGGGAACCGCCGGGGGCGGTTCCCTCCCCTAATGGTGGGGAGAGAGGGGGCCCACTCCCATGATCTCCATGAGAGATCATGGGGATTAGGGGGGCCCGCCCATGATCTCCATTCATGGGGATCATGGGGGTCTCCTTTTCCTTATAAATTAAGGTGGAGCCCATCAAGGAGTTTTGGTTTGTTTTTGTTGGCGCTTCTGTAGGTTGACCAGTCAACTAGGATTGGTTTTTATGTGTTTTATTTATTGCGGAGGAGTGAGAATATGACATTTAATGTGGGTGTCAGGTGGTGGTTTCTTATTTGTTATCCTTGCCTATATATAGGCTTGTAAATTGTAGTTTATCTTGTAGAAGAATAGTGAAAAAAATTTCTCTTCCTTGTTTATTTTAGTGGTCTCCTGTGAACAGGAATAGAGAGAGAGAGGGAGTGTTAAAATTTTATTTTCCCTGTTTTGTATATCCTGCGAACAGAGCTCTCGCCAACTTAATTCCCGCAAGTTTTTCTCTCGTCGGAGCTGGAGATCTCGCACGAAGCATCGCCTGGAATAGTACTCGCCGGAGAAATTTCTTGCCCGCCCGCAGGTGCTCGCTGAAGGAGGTTCTCGCCAGTCGCCGGATGGAGCACTCGCGGAAGTCTCGCCATCTCGCATAGTGATCTCGCCAAACGAATCGGGCCGGAGCAACTCTCTCGCAAACATCTCGCCAACGGGGGAACTCGCCATCGCAGCAACTAGCACTCGCTGGAGGTTTCGCCTGGGGATCAACCTCTCACCGAACACCTATACTCGCCGGTGTTCTTGCCGAAGTTGATCTCGCCGGTAGTACTCGCTGAAGCAAAGTAGGATCTCGTCGGAAAAGTGTTTTTCGTTGGGCTGTTTTGGATTTAGAAACATTGACGTGTGGGTGCTCAACCGATCTCGCTTCCAACAAGTGGTATTAGAGGGAGGTTGAGATCCTTGGAAGTCGCTCGGAAGGCTTAAAGTATAGAAGAAATGGAGTTTGGTGGAGCTATGACAGGGCAAGTCCCCAAGTTGACAAAAACCAACTATGGGAACTGGAGTATACAAATGCGAGTGCTGCTAGCCTCGAAGGAGTTATAGGAGATCGTTGAAGATGGGTATGAAGAGCTTGATGCAGAAGCGGAAGCGGCATTGACAAATGCCCAGAAGACGGCGTTGAGAGAGTCAAGGAAGAAAGACAAAAAGGCACTATTCACATTATACCAAGGGGTCAATGAAGCGACCTTTGAGAAGATCTCAGAAGCTGTGAGCTCAAAAGAAGCATGGGAGGTGTTGCAATGCTCCATGCAAGGAGTAGACAAGGCGAAGAAAGTGAAGTTGCAGTCCCTCCGGGGCGAGTATGAAATGTTGAGGATACAGGCCACGGAGAAGGTCGGAGACTTTGTGACCCGTCTGCGGACGGTCACAAACAAGATGAAGAGAAACAGAGAGACGATAGATGATGTGAGTCTCATGGAGAAGCTCCTGAGGGCCATGTCAAAGAAGTTCCGACACGTGGTGGTGGTGATCGAGGAGTCGAAGGACCTCACCCAGATGACCGTAGACGAGCTTATAGGCTCATTGCAAGCTCATGAGTACAGAATGCAGCAGGATGATGAAGAAGCGAGTGGCTTGGGAAAAGCACTTCAGACCCAGTTAAACTTTGGGGAATGCTCAGGAAGAGGAGGTGGCCAGCGTGGCCGAGGTCACCAAGGCAGAGGCCGAGGTAGAAGAGGAGGTAGAGATCAAGAAAGGAACCAAGGTTTCCAAAAAGAGGCAGAGCGACCTCAAGGAGGTTGGCAAGAAGGAAGAGGAAGAGGAAGAGGCCGAGGAGATATATCCCAGGTCCAATGTTACAACTGTAACAAGTTTGGACATATGAGCTATGATTGTTGGGCTCCGAAGAAGAGAGAAGAGGCAAACCACTATGTCGAGGCTAGGAACAACGGGAACAATGCTGGCACTGGAGACCCAATGATGTTCCTAACCTACCAAGGAGCGGAGGAAGGAAGAAATGAAGTGTGGTACCTGGACACCGGGGCGAGCAACCACATGTGCGGAGATAAGGAGATGTTCTCTAACCTTGAACCCAGTGGGGGATAAGTTAGCTTCGGGGATGCTTCGAAGATCTCTTTGGAAGGAAAGGGCATGGTGGTCGTGATACTGAATGGAGAAAGAGTACACTTGAACGATGTGTATTATGTGCCGGAATTGAAGACTAACATCTTGAGCATTGGGCAGTTAGTGGAGAGAGGCTACTGCGTGCAGATGAAGGATGGGTCACTGGCGATGAAGAACCAGAAGGGAAGAGAAGTGGTTAAGGTGAAGATGACAGCGAACCGTCTCTTCACGCTGAAGATGGATACTCAGGAGACGGCATGTCTCGCGAAGACGAAAGAAGAAGAGGAAGCATGGTGTTGGCATCATCGGATGAGTCATCTGGGCTTCACGGGCTTGAAGCTACTATCCCACTCCAAGATGGTGGCAGATCTGCCTATGATCTCCCCTCCACAGAAGGTGTGTGAGGCGTGCACGAAGGGGAAGCTGGAGAGGCAGGCATTCGAAGGAGGGAAGTCCTGGAGAGCAAGACGGCAACTTGAACTGGTTCACTCGGACATCGCGGGTCCGTTTGAGACCACCTCAATAGGCGGAAGCAAGTACTACATCACCTTCACAGATGACTATAGTCAGAAGTGTTGGGTGTATTTTCTGAGAGAGAAGTCTGAGGCCCTTGACAAGTTCAAGGAGTTCAAGGCAATGGCCGAGAAGGAGAGTGGGCAACCATTGAAGGTGTTGAGGACAGATCGAGGTGGGGAGTACACCTCAAGGCTATTCGATAGTTTCTGCAAGGAGAAAGGGATATCACACCAGCTGACGGCAGCGTACTCACCGCAGCAGAACGGAGTGGCAGAGAGGAAGAACTTGACTATCATGAATATGGCAAGGAGCATGGTGAAGGAGAAGGGGTTGCCAAAGATGTTCTGGGCGGAAGGAGTGCAATGTGTGGTGTATCTACTGAACAGATGTCCCACAAAGAGAGTGAAGTTCATGACGCCGTTTTAAGCATGGAGTGGCTGGAAGCCGAGTGTGACGCACCTAAGGGTCTTCGGGTGTGTAGCTCATGCTCACATCCCGGACTAGAGGAGGAAGAAGCTCGATGACAGGAGCGAGAAGTGCATCTTCGTGGGCTATGCTCCGAAGAGCAAGGCGTACAAGTTTTACAACCCGGTGACTGGGAAGGCCATAGTCTCAAGGGACGTGGTGTTTGAAGAAGATAGCTGCTGGAGCTGGGACGAGAAGACAAGGAGCACCAAGGGGATGTTCTTCGAAGATGATGAGAAGGAAGATGGTCATGAAGCGGAAGCTGAGGTTGGTGGAGCTAAGCCACCATCACCACCGAGTGGGAGTTCAGGGGGAGCTTCTGCCCCCTACTCAAGTGGAGCAAGTACAAACGGAGGAAGTCCTAGTGGAGCAAGCACTAACCGGGACAGCTCTGACCGTCCTCAACCTAGGATGAGGAGGTTGGAGGAGATTTACGAGGAGACGGCACCGACACTTAATAATTTTTCTTTATATTGTTTGTTGGTAGATTGCGAGCCGCACTCCTACGACGAAGCTGCCCAGGAGAAATCTTGGAGGACGACAATGAATGCTGAGATAGCTTCCATAAAGAAGAATGACACTTGGAGGCACCCGCGGGCCACAAACCCCTCGGTGTGAAGTGGGTCTACAAAGTAAAGAAGAACAAGGATGGAGCTGTGGAGAAGCAGAAGACTAGGCTCGTGGTGAAGGGCTACAGGCAAGTCCAAGGAGTGGACTACGACGAGGTCTATGCCTCAGTGGCGAGGATTGACACCATCAGGTTGATCATCGCACTGGCAGCTCACTATGGGTGGACAATCATGCAAATGGATGCGGTGGCGGCATACTTGAATGATTACCTGGAAGAAGATGTGTACATCGAGCAGCCTCCAGAGTATGTGGTGAAAGGCCAGGAGATAAAAGTCTGCAAGCTGAATAGAGCCTTGTACGGACTGAAGCAGGGAGCTCGAGCTTGGAATGGGAGGATAGATAAATTCCTCCAGGAGCATGGGTATATCAAGTGCCCATATGAGTATGCTCTCTACATAAAGGTGGGGAAGAACGGGGATATCATGATCCTATGCATATACGTGGATGACATGATATTCGCCGGGAGCAACCCTGCGATGTTCGAAGAATTCAAGAGGCTGATGAAGGAGGAGTTCGAGATGACGGACTTGGGAAAGTTGAGCTACTTCTTGGGAGTTGAGGTGCAGCAGAGAGAAGATGAGATCTTCATCTCCCAGAAGAAGTACGTGGAGGAGATTTTGAAGAAGTTTAGGATGGAGGGTAGCAAGGCTATCTTCACTCTTGCGGATCCCGGAACAAAGTTGAGGAAGGACTCGAAGGAGGAAGGAGTTGACCCAACCATGTTCAAGAGTCTGGTTGGGAGTCTAAGGTATTTGACTTTCACCAGACCGGACATCATGTATGCGGTTGGGGTCGTGAGCAGGTACATGGAAGAGCCCAAGCAGGACCACTTCACTGCGGCGAAGAGGATCCTGAGATATGTGAACGGGACAAGGGACCATGGCTTGAAGTATTCATCTGCGGGAGAGTTGAAGCTAGTCGGCTATTCGGATAGCGACTATGGAGGCGATGTGAATGACCAGAAGAGCACTTCCGGATATGCGTTCAATATGGGAACCGCGACGTTCTCATGGAGTTCTAATAAGCAGTCTACGATAGCCTTATCATCATGTAAGGCAGAATACATAGCAGCTACAGCGTGCACTTGCCAAGCCATCTGGCTGAGGAATCTATTGGAGGAGTTGCATCATAGACAGGATGGCCCAACGACATTGTTAGTGGATAACATGTCCGCCATCCAGCTTGGAAAGAACCCGGTGCTACATGGGAGGAGTAAGCATATCGAAACCCGGTATCATTTCCTTAGGGAGCAGGTGGAGCAAAAGACGGTGGAAGTTGTGTATTGCCCCACCGGAGAGCAGGTCGCGGATATCTTCACTAAGGCTTTGAAGGTGGAGACGTTCGAGAGGCTCAAAGGCAAACTCGGCATGTGTTGCCAAATTTGAGGGGGAGTTTGTTGATGCTTCTGTAGATTGACCAGTCAACTAGGATTGGTTTTTATGTGTTTTATTTATTGCGGAGGAGTGAGAATATGACATTTAATGTGGGTGTCAGGTGGCGGTTTCTTATTTGTTATCCTTGCCTATATATAGGCTTGTAAATTGTAGTTTATCGTGTAGAAGAATAGTGAAAAAAATTCCTCTTCCTTGTTTATTTTAGTGGTCTCCTGTGAAGAGGAATAGAGAGAGAGAGGGAGTGTTAAAATTTTATTTTCCCTGTTTTGTATATCTTGCGAACAGAGCTCTCGCCAACTTAATTCCCGCATGTTTTTCTCTCGTCGGAGCTGGAGATCTCGCACGAAGCATCGCCTGGAATAGTACTCGCCGGAGAAATTTCTTGCCCGCCCGCAGGTGCTCGCTGAAGGAGGTTCTCACCAGTCGCCGGAGGGAGCACTCGCGGAAGTCTCGCCAACTCGCACAGTGATCTCTCCAGACGAATCGGGCCGGAGCTACTCACTCGCAAACATCTCGCCAACAGGGGAACTCGCCATCGCAGCAACTAGCACTCGCTGGAGGTATCGCCTGGGGATCAACCTCTCACCGAACACCTGTACTCGCCGGTGTGCTTGCCGAAGTTGATCTCGCCGGTAGTACTCACTGAAGCAAAGTAGGATCTCGTCGGAACAGTGTTTTTCGCTGGGCTGTTTTGGATTTAGAAACATTGACGTGTGGGTGCTCAACCGTTCTCGCTTCCAATAGTTTTGACATGAAATAAAAGAGCAAAACATCATCTTAAAAAGGATGTATTACTACAAGAAAAGCAATCATATTCTATTCCAAAGATTTTTTCATTAAAGAGGACAATTTAGATAAAAGGAAAACGATCTTTTGAGATCTCGTGCTTGAATCAAATTAGAGGGGTCGATTTACGGAATTTCGGTCAGCACAAGGAGGATATATATAGGGGATTTCAACCATCATAGGGAGAATAATTCATCATCAATTTTGGAAGAACGACTAGAGGAGAAAGAAGAAATCCAATGAAGAATTTCTGCAGAGTTTGATTTTAATAATCATGTTTTGCAAGATCTTTTTAATTGTGTGTTATTTTCTCTCAAACATGAACTAATTTTCTTGAGTCTTGTATGATGAGAGTATTATGTATGTTGTGATATTGGATTTCTTTTAAAAAGCATATGAATGTTTGTTAGTTTATAGTTGTTGATTTATGATTTTTAATGAAATTTTGGTTCTTTATTAATTTACTGCGCTTCAAGATTTGAGAGAGGGAAAATATTATTATTTTGGTGAAGATTCTCTTCCTACGTTGCGAGATTCGAGAGAGAAGTGATATAAGTTTTCTTAAACTAAGTTTTTGCATTTTACTGCATTTCAAGATTCAAGTGAGCAGTGACGTAAGTGCATCATAAATTAAACATAGCAAGCGTAGGGAGAATGAAATGTCACTTTCATGTCAGTAACATTGATTATTATTATTATTATTATTCTCTACTTTACTTTTGTCAGAGATGACAAGGTAATATGAGAATATAGTGATTTTCGATATCGAAAAATACGAACTTTCGCTTTAAAATCGTTGCAAGATAAACCAATCAAATATTTTCATAAGCCATTATTCTAAACCATTCATCACAATAGACATAGAAAATCGGAGTGCAAGACTATTTCTCCATATTAATTAAAAGTTATTCTCATGGAATTGTATCATTTAATTTTAATAGTATTTTTAACTCAACTCAACAAAATTCTTAAATAATTAAATTTGCTTGGATTTAAAGAAAAAATTGAGTTAGTATTTGCAAACGTTAGATTAGTCACTTCCTTGTGGAAACGATCTCTACTCTCATTTTATTACTTGATCTGACATGTGCACTTGCGTATTATATACATCTATTTCAAACGTATCAACCGCCACCATCGTGTGTCAAACTTAACGGAGCCAAAAGAAAAAAAAAACTAATTCTTATTTTTCTCCAACGCACATTCAAAGAGAACTACTACTGTAGGTAGAAAACTACATCAATTGCTTCAAAATTGGAGCAAAACAATTCAGTTCAAAACAAATTTAAAGCAAAATAATATTGGGATTAAGCCCAAATTAAGGAAAAATTCTCCACCACTGTAAAATAGTTTGCTCGACATTTTATGAAAGAAATAAGAAAAAAAAATCTCTGGAACAAAATTAGATTACACAGGTCAGGGCACATAAAATGTTGATGAGCAATACCAACATCAATAAAAGAACTGAGACCATAAAGAGTTGAGGTTATCTATTTCAAAAGCAATGTTGAGCCTATGCATTCAAATTTAGCAGTTGAAGTGTGGAGCTATAGACTGTTATTTTGATAAAGGCTAAAATACTAAAACAAACAAAGCCCAAATGACAACAACAATATAGACAATACATAATAGAGAAAAAAAGAGTAAAACAACAACACTAAATTAGAGAAAAAACACTAAAACAAACAAAGCTTAAGGGCATGTTTGGCTAAGCTACAACATTGGGAGAAGCAGTGGTGAAGGAATCCGTCGTTTTATAGTGGTGGAAAAATTCATGAAACTGTTTGGAAAATTTTATTTGCAGTGTTATGTAAAATAATGGTGCAGAATTAAACAGTAATTAAAATTAAATAATGATAATAATTAAACATTTTGCTCGACATTTTATTTATTATATATTATATATCCACCACTGTAAAACAACATATTTCTCCGCCACTGTTTCCTACCACTGTTTCTTCCAGTGCTGCAGCTTAGCCAAAAGACCCTTAACCCTCTACTCTTTGTATTAGGTTGATATATATAAGGGGTTTGCTCAGTCCATTAGGGTAGTGGAAAACATTAAGGAGCGGCTACTCAACGCTTCCACATCAAAGGCGATGACTCTAAGGATAGGGTAACTCTAGCGGAAGGGCGACAGGAGAGAGGGCTTCAACCAGAGCAACAGGTATTTCGTCTCGAGCGAAACCTTCTATCCAGTCCAAGGGAGCAATGGAGGTTGATGTTGTCTCGATCGATCCCTGTTAGAGGTAATTTTGGAATGTGAGGCTGGTGGCATCTTGATCGTCGGCGAGTCCTAAACCTTGGCGCTTCAGGTTTTATTGTTCTTGTTTTTCATCCGTTGTACTTAAACTCTCTGATTATAGTGGATCCCCTTCGGCGCTCTCCACGTGAATGTATGAGCTTCTCTCTAAATCACATAAATTTTTTGTGTCATCTGTGTGCTTGCTTTCTTTGCATTGCTTTTGCTCAATTATTTTGACTTTAATTTATACGTTGTTATATGTTGCGCGTTCTGTGGTGCCGAGCGATCGCGGATAATTTCATAACAATTGGTATCAGAGGGAGGTTCCGGTTCTCGGAAGTTCTTAAGCAAAGTGATGACAGCAAAGTTAGAGATTCATAAGTACGACGACAAAATCGACTTTGATCTAGGTAGAAACAGATCAAAGCAGTCCTTATTTAGCAAAATCTCCATAAGACACTTCTTGGCAAGGAAAATTCCGGGAAAGATGGAGACGAATGAGAATAATTGGATCTGAATGTCATCAACACAATTCAGTGTTGCTCAGTATAGTCGACCCTGAGACTACATCAGATTTGTGGAAGAAATTGGAGGAGCTATATATGTCAAAGTCACTCACGGACAAACTCTACGACAAGAAACAGTAATACAACTTGAGAATGTCTGAGGATACTCAGTTGTTGGAGCATATGAACAAGTTCAACAAGCACATTTCTCAATTGCGCAGTATGGATGTGAATGTTGAAGAAGAAGACCAGGCTATTCTTCTGTTATCCTCATGACGAAGTTTTTTGATCACCTAGGCACCACGATCCTACGCGGAAAGGATACCCTGAAGATGGAAAAGGTGATGACTACGCTGTTGTCTAATGAAACGAGAGGCAAGTCAGGTTCTAGTACCGGTTAGGGTCTATTGGTGATGAACAACGACCCGATCAGAGACAGATCCAGAGACAAAGGAAAGAAGGGAAATAGACCCAGTTCTAAGTCTAAAGACAAAAACAACAGATGTCATTACTTCAAGGAAGAGGGACATTGCAAAATAATAGTTGGAAGAAGAAGCTCAAGGAGCAGACATACGAGCCACAACAGACAACAGTGGCATCCGATAATGATAGTGATATTGATGTACTTCATGTCTCGTCCAGTCTCGACACTACAGACGCATGAATCATGGATACTGGATGCTCCAATCACATGTGCCCGAATAAAGAATGGTTTACAACTTCAGGCAATGTATGGTGGTCGTGTTCTTATGATAAATAATTCAGAGTGCAGAATGCTGGAGATTGAAAGTATCTGAATTAAGATGTTTGACGGAACGGTCAGAACACTTACGAACGTCAGATACGTGCTCAATCTAAGAAAGAGTCTAATTTCTCTAGGCACTTTGGAGACGGTCAGATACTCTTACACTAGTGATGGTGGTTACCTAAAAGTCAAGCATGGCGCTCTAGTGGTAATGAAAGGAGAGCTTCCATACACTCTCTACAAAATGATTGGCACTACTATAGCTGAAGATGTTGCAGTTTCTACATAGACAAATGATGATTCCTCCTTGTTATGACGTGTCAGGCTTGGTCACATGAGCAAGAGAGGGTTACTGGAACTGCATAAGAAGGATCTACTGAAAAGAGTAAAAATGTGCAAGCTTAAAATTTGTGAGACGTGTATCCACGGAAAATAGTGCAATGTGAAATTTATGACATTGAACAAACATAACAAACAAATTCTAGAGTATATACACTCAGATGTTTGGGGGTAAGCCCTAGAGCTATCACTTGGAGGTGTCAGGTATTTTGTGACCTTCGTCGATGATTTTTCAATAAAGGTCTGGATCTACTTCCTCAAGCAAAAATCTAAAGTATTCGAGAAGTTCAAGATCTAAAAGACTACATTAGAGAAAAAAATTGTGCAGAAGGTGAAATATCTTAGATATGATAATGACGACAAATACACTTCATTAGAGTTCAAGCATACTGCAATCAAGAAGGTATCACTCAGCATCTCACCATTCCTGGTAATCCGCAATAAAATGGTGTTACAGAGAGGATGAACAAAATATTGCTGGATAGAGCTCGGTGTATGCGACTGTTTACTAATATACCAAAGTCCTTCTAAGTCAAAGCCATTAATATAACATATTATCTAGTGAATCGGTCCCCATCAATGTCACTAGGTCTGAAGTCTCCACAAGAATTATGGTTAGGTAAACCTGTTGATTATGCTAATATTCATATTTTTGGATGTTCTGTCTATACACCGATGTAGGATTCAAAAAGAACCAAATTGTATGCTAAGTCCAAGAAGTACATCTTTCTTGGTCAGAAGGCTGACACCAAAGGGTTCAAGTTGTAGAACAATGAAACTAAGAAAGTCGAGCTGAAGCGCGTCGTCATATTTAATGAGGCTTCTATGTTGAAGAAGTCTCAGTCTCATGCTAAAGAGGTGAAGAAGACTCCAAACTCACCAATGGAGGTGGAGCTGGATGGAAGTACCAAAGTTGACGATCATGATGATTCCTCCGACAAGGAGGAGATAAAAGCTTTTTAACATGCTGCAGTAGAGCCATACTCAATTGCTAGAGGAACGACTAGGAGAGAGTCAGATTGCCTCTCAGGCTATAGGACATTGTAGCATATGCCTTTCAGGTTATCTCCTCAGATCCTTGTTTATATCAAGAAGCTATAGAGAACAAAGATAGTTCTCAGTAGAAAGTTGTTATGATGGAAGAGGTGAAATCTCTTCAGAAGAACAAGATTTGAGACTTGGTTATTCTGCCAAAAGGAGCTAAGACAATCAGTACTGTGTTCAGGAAAAAGGAGTCCGCATCAAGAAAGGATCAGTGGAGGTACAAAGTCAGATTTGTAGCCAAGGGATTTACGCAGAAGAAGGGAGTTGATTTCGACAAAATCTTTTCACCTATGGTAAACCACTATTCCATTCGGGTGTTACTCGTCATGGTAGCTATGTGGGACATGGAGCTAGAGCAGATGAGATGTAAAGACTGCTTTTCTTCATGGCAGCTTAGAAGAGGAGATTTGTATACTGCAGTATAAGGGGTTCATTCCATCCAGTGATGAGAAAAAGGTGTGCAAGCTGAAAAGATCTCTTTATTGTCTAAAGTAGACTCCGAGGATGTGGTATAAGAGGTTTGACACTTTCATGACATCTCACAACTACAACATGAGTCAGTGCGATAGTTGTGTCTACTACAAATTCTTTCTAGATGAAAATATTTTGATTCTGATGCTCTACATTGATGACATGTTGATTGCTTGCAAGTCAACTAGAAAAATTCATGTATTGATGCAGAAATTGAATGCTGAATTTGAGATGAAAGATCTTGATCATATTCAGAAGATCCTTGGGATAAAGATCAAGTGAGATAGAAAGTGAGACATGTTGTGACTTTCTTAGACTGGTTACATTCATAATGTACTGGAAAAGCTTTGTACGGTAAAGCTGTTATGACTCCTTTGGGACAATAGGTTAGATTGTCATCACGATAGTGTCCAGCCACTGAAGAGGAATGTCAGAAGATGCTCACAGTGTCGTACACCTGTGCGATAAGTTGTTTGATGTACGCGATGATTTGCACAAGATCAGATATTGCTCAGCCAGTGAGTGTTATTAGTAGATACATGACAAATCCAGTGCGATTACACTGAGAAGCAGTGAAGTGGATTCTATGTTATTTGAAAGGAGGACTAGACGTTGGCTTACTTTTCAAGAGGAGTGAAAATGATGGAGTTCTAGAATGCTTCGTTAATCCCGACTATGCAAGCGACCTCGACAGGAGGAGAATTGCTTCAGGGTACATATTTCTTCTAGATGGAGGTCATATCAGTTGGAAAGTCACTCTTCTAATCATAGTAGCTCTATCCACAATTGCGGCAGAGTACATTGTTGCGGTGGAGGCCACTAAAGAAGATATTTGGCTCAGGGGTCTTACAAGGAACTCAAGATTTCTCAAGAGTCGGCGAAGCTGCATTGTGACAGTCGAAATGCAATTTGTCTTGCAAATGATCTGGTCTATCATGCAAGGACAAAATACATTGATGTGCACTATCACAAACTAAGGGAGTTCATTGTAGGAGGTAAGATTCAATTACTGAAGGTGCCCACAGAGGATAACATTGCAGATATATTGACAAAGTCCTGACAGGAGTCAAGTTCAAGCACTGTCTTGACTTGGCTCATATTTGTACATGCTGATCGTGATGACCTCGGGGAGAGGGAGTGTCTCATTTGGGAGAAAATTCAAGCTGAAGGTGGAGCTTAAATCGCAAGGGACGTCAAGATGAAGATTGTTATATTCTGTCACCCCTTCCTGTAATCTGAACTGGGCGGTTCAATTGATTGGGTTTGCTTAACCCCCTGCTTTTTTTATTGGGTTGATATATATAAGGGGTTTGCTCAGTTCATTAGGGTAGTGGAAAACATTAAGGAGTAGCTACTCCACGATTCAAGATCAAAGTGACTACTTGAGGGAGAGGGTAACTCCAACGGAAGGGCGACGAGAGGGCTTTGGGCAGAGCAGCGAGTATTTCGTCTCAAGCAAAACCTTTCGTCCAGTCTAAGGGAGCAAGGGAGGCTGGTGGTGTATCAATCGATCCAGTTAGAGGTTGTTTTGGAGTGTGAGGCTGGCGTCGTTTTGATCGTCGGCGAGTCCTAAACCTTGGCGCTTCAGATTTTAATGATCTTGTATTTTCATTCGTTGTATTTAAACTCTCTGATTATAGTGAGTCCTCTTCGTCGCTTTCCTTATGGATGTATGAGCTTCTCTTTGAACTACGTAATTTTTTTTTGTCGTTTGTGCGTTTGTTTTCTTTGCATGTTTTTGTTCAATTATTTTGACTATAATTTATACATCGTTAATCTGTTGCGCGTTTTGCGGTGACGAGAGATCGCAGATAATTTCATAACAGTTGGGTAGGGTTCCACGAGCAGCGTAAGAAATGTTTTAAAGAGTAGCAGGTTGGCCTCGTGGATTTTGAAGAGCAGCGGGAGGTATGATTTAATCGGACGGATGTCTTTCACCCAATGGACTTGATCGGACGACTATGTTCTCATGGATGGGCATTTAGTGGTCTGAGATAGTCCTCAAAATATTTCTTTGTAGAACATAGACATGACCAATAATTAATTTTAATTTATTTTTTTGTTAATGATCAATTTTAATTTAATTTAATTTAATTTTCATAAACAATAGCAAAATGTGGCCAAAAAAAATATGGCCAAAATATCATTATATATATCAGAATAATATATATAAGCTCAAATTTTTTTAAGCTAAAAAAAATTTGAGTTGGTTCTCCCACAATATATGTCGGAATTAAGCAAATAATATATACATTTTGTAGCCAAAAACGAGATCTAAAACTTTCATGTTGAACATTCTTTCAAAATTTACACGGTTTGACCGGAATTTTGTCTGAAAGATTGTTGGCTCGAAATGAATATAATAATAAAAAAATTTAAAATTCGAGCCAACAATTTTTCGGGTCAGATTTCTGCCAAACTGTACAAATTTTGGAAAAATATTCAACATGAAAGTTGTAGATCTTGTTCTTGACTAAAAAATGCATATATAATTTGTCTAATTCCGACATATATTATGAGAGAAACAGCTCAAGCCTTTTTAGACTTAAAAAAACTTGAACTTATATATTTCAAACTCTATATATATTTATATGAACAAGTAGTTAATGGTATAAATCAAGTCTAATAATCCTCAACATTATTTTGAAGGAAAGGATAAAATCATAAAATAATAATTTCGCCGGCCCTTCCATTATGCCTTCGGGTTTGGTTCGTTGATTGAAGTTTGAACGATAAGATTTTATATAAGGGTTTGTGAAACGAATGCTAGTAGGCTAGTATGATTGAATGCTTGCAACATATATTTTCTTTAACATGAAAAAAGAATGCAGATTGCACACTAGTCTACGTTACGTTGATAGGTTAGATCAGTGTTTTTGACATTATGCAGGAGTATGCTAATAAACATATTAAAATCAATACAAGAAAACTGAAATTTTTAGGATAAGAAGAAGAAAAGCAAAACCAAAAAACTAAATTTACTATGCCAAGGAGAAGAATCAAGACAAAGGACAAAAATGAAAAAAAATTGAAATCCATCAATTATCATCAAGCAAGCCGAGATTAAGGCAAAATCGAGAGAAAAAAAAACTCAAAAGGAGCCTTACCTGCGGCCGGCCGGAGAAGAGAAGCGGGGTCGTCATCGGAGAAGGAGTGGCTCGCCGACAGCTGGATTCACGAGCACGAGGGGGCCTGCGGTGCCGAGCAGGGCGTTTTGCTGGAGTCACGAGCGGGCGGGTCTGCAGTGTCGCGCGAGTGCGTCCGTCAAAACCTAGGATCGGCCGGTGGGAAACGAATGAAAAATAAAATTTATTTATTTAATTCAGAAGTATTTGTCACCATTTTTAACCAGGACAAATACTATAAAAACCTTAACAAATACTGCTTGCCAAAAAAAATATTTTACCGTGGGCAGCCGCCCACACTTATAGGTCCGCCCACCCGGGCCAAGCCGGAAGTCCCGCGTTTCTCTTCCCATGAGCGAGGCTTTCATTCGGGTTTTTTAGGTAAATTCCTCCAGCTCTTCGTTTTAAGGGAGCTGGGCTCTGTGAAACGAGATGGAAGTTAACAAGGCGATCGTCCTCATGTCTTCCCCTCAGCCTGATCTGCCAATGGAAATGGAGTCCCCGATCTCTTCTCTTCTCGTCGGTTTGTTTCATCCCTTCTAGATTCCCATTCTTATTCTTTCAATTTGCTGGGTCATGTTCAGGTTGCAATTAATGCTGAGGAATCTAAGCAGTTCTGGCGTTATGATCTGACATTACATGGATGATTTTAATCCGTTTGCTTGGAGTCTCAGAATTTGATTGTTACTAATTTTTGCAGGATTTGTGGTCGCATTTCCTTCAGTTCTTGAACTGACTGTGCTAAGTCATGCTAAATTAGGGGTTTCTGTAGGTTGACGTGATCATTTAATTCATTTCTGTGGATTATTCAATTGAGAATTCGTATTGATGCGATGTAATAAAAATTATGTTCTTATTGCACGTTGGCATTGATTTCCAAAAAGATCAAATGCGATTGTTCTTTCAATCTGAGCTCAAGTACTGTATGCAACGAGATGGAGACATAGTATCGATGCTTCTAGCATGAAAGCTTCTAGACTAAATCATTTCTATGTTAGAACAATGCCATTCTAATGAAAATCTTGCCATCTGATGCAAAGATTTTGATGAACCCTATTCCCATCTAGTTCATCATCAGCGCCTCCCAACGTGATGCTTAACGCGTGATCTCAATCATTGGATCTTTTCGAGGATGTAATCGTCTAACACGAATCTTGATGAGATATCTCATCCCGCTCGCTATTATTTCTCAAGGACCATTGTTGTGGGTCGCCCGATTTTCCTCCGGTCCGGAGAACCGGACTGCCTTAGCTCTGAGTCGGACCGGACGCGCAAACAGTCAAGTGAAAAACAAACAGCAATGACAAGAGGCTTTTTTAACGTAGAAAACCTAGAAATCGTGAAAAACTACGTGGTCGGATCTATGTCGGGCCAAAATGCACTAGCTTTCTTTTGTTACAAGTATTTAGAGTTTCTCGGAGGGTGACAAGCCACCTCTCTATTACAAGCTTTGAGTAAGAGAAGAGGAAAAAAGCTAAGTCTACGGAGCGTCTCTTGGTGCCTTCTCCCGGGCTCACTGAAGCGTCCAAGGGAGTATTGAGCGCGGGGCGGACTAGAGAGGGAGCAGAGTGAATCTCGGGCGAAGGAATGATCTAAGTTCCACGTTCTCGCCGGAAAACCTCAGAACTCTCTCTAGTCTCTGAAGTTGTTTGTCTTCAAATGAAAGCCTAAAAGCCTTTTTATAGCCTTCTGAAGTGATGCATCGGTAATTACGCCCGACTGAATCTTGAGTTGGCGAATGGTGTTGTTCTGTTTCGGTCACATGTCACCATTTTTACTGAAATGACAAATATGCCCCCGGGCGGTTCAGGTGGCCCGGGCAAGTTGCTCGGCAACGGTGGTGGCCGGAGGCGCCGACAATGGTCGGAGGCGGCGGTGGCGGCCGGTGCGCTCCTGCAAAGGGGGTGAGCTGTCATGGTTGTGTAGCTCAAGACACAACCGTGACCATGTATGCATGCATGAGTGGTAAAATAGGTCGCATGTTGATGCGGCAAGGCTTCGAGGATGTCAAGGACTTGGGTGTGGGAGCCTTTGGTATATGCATGGCTTTATACTCGAGTTGTTCAAGCATAAGCGGTGCATGCCCAAGCAAATACGTGACATTCTTTGGTGCAAGAGAATGCAGAAGTCTCTAGAACAATGAAGAGTCCTCTTTGGGGTTAATAAAGATTCTAGAAATATCTGATTTGGTACATATGAGGATTCTAGAGAAATCTAGAGTTGTTCATGGGTTGGGTCTTGATCCTTCTAGAGAATTCATGTATCATATACAAACTAGAGATGTATAAAATAATCTAGAATAGTAGGAGTCTAGAATATTCTACATTGGAGGAAAACCCTTTTGGGGCCTATGAAAGGGGAAGACTCCCTCATTTGTAATCATCCAAGTTAGAATTCAAGATCTAGTAAAGCTTTTGAGTTCTTTGGAGTTCCTCTTGCAATTGTTAGTTCTCTCGAGTTGTTCCATCATTCTTTTCTTCATCACCACCTAGTTCTTGTAGGGAAAGACTGACTTAGCTTTGCTACGCAGAGTGACAAGGAGGAGCTAAGGCCGCACAATAACTTGGAAAGAGATAAGTCCGTGACAGCGCACGTGCAAGGGGCACGCGGGCGGGCACATGGGGCACGTGGGCTCGTACCTGGGCGTTGCGCGCACGCGTCTGGGTGATGCGTGTGTTTGCTCCCTGGTGTTGTAATAATTTTGATCATATGAGATAATAAGAAGATTAGAATTTTTACAATAGCAAGTTACAGCTGCTAAGATTTCTTGGCTACACTGCTTGTCAAGAATGTAAACTTCATAGATAAACAAGAGCATGATATATAAGCAGAACTTCATCAGCAGTTAAATACTTCTGTAAACCATTGTGTTAGGTAGCATAGATGCATTTAAACCAATCTAGAAGTGCAGCAAGAAAAACTTTGAATCAGATCTGAAGAGAAGAAACAAGTATAGACATCTTGAACCTTACATGTTTGTACGTATTTTCAAGTTATAGGCCATTGCGTAGTTAGCCCGTTCCTTTTCTCAATATGCAAGGCAGAAAAACTTGTTTGAAGCAAAATACAAGTCAAGGTTAATAATTGCTTCCAATTTTATTCAATAAATTTCATAATCTACATGTCTAGGATTTTTCGTTTTGTTGATGCTTGAAGCCCTAATATGCAGAGAAAGTGAGAGTTTTATGTTCATCTGAACTATCAAATTTTGGGAGACATGATCAGAGAGAAAAAAATTTAAATGAAAAATCTGGAGGGAAAAACAAAACTATTACTTAGTAAACAATGATTAAAAAGTTTGTACACCTCCAAACAATTGGCATGATGCCAATACAATGTTGCAGTCAAATTAGATGCAGATGCCAAAGTGGGGGGAGGGGGTGACAACATGAGTAGCGTTGTGTTTAGGGGAGATCCCTCTCAAAAAAGCTAACAAGAAACAGTGGTGTGTCATCGATGGAAGCTATAAACATAGCCTCATCATCCGTTGCACATCTTGAATTAAAAAGTGGCCCATAAGCCTATATGATGGGGATCGCAGATTGAGGGTGGACCGACAACGCGCGCGCGTTTGGATTTGGATTTCTCGACCTAAATAATTATTATTACTGTTCAAGAGATGCCTGCAATATCGCAGAGAATTGATCACCCTTGCTAGGCTAAGAAAAGAACCATCCAAAGAGGGCAGGTAGCTCATCGAGTGTGAGGTAGGAGAATCCTTATCTTTCTGCTGAATGGTTTTAGGATATGTCTAGGGATTCTAACGAGGATGCTAGTTTCTTAAGTGGAAAGATTAAATGGCCCATAAGTATACCAAAGTATAATCTTAAACATTAAGGTACCTATTGGTCCACTGTTTGGAGTTTTTTTTAGAAAGTCCAAACTTAAAGTGTTCATGTTGGAGTACTCCTTTGGTGGGTGAAGTACTTGGAAGGTGCACTAACGGGACAAAATTATGTGGCATGTTGGGCCAAAGAAGACAGTATCTTGATTCTTAAAGGTTCTTGTTGATCCAAACCCCTTGAGGGCCCCTTGACTGTAATCCTAGATGATATTGTTAGGAAACAAGAATATCTTGCTGCGCTTACGTGATCCGGGCTTACAAGAAGATAAAGCCAGCAAAAACAACAAAAATACACAACCAGAGAACACAAATCTTTTATGTGGAAAACTCTTTCTCAAATCAATGAGGGAAAAATCACGGGGCGGGGCAATCAAAATTCACCATTATGAATAATAAGTATTACAACATTAAACACTATGTTTGCCGATCCTAGATCCCCTTGGATTCACAGATTGAATCCCCTCTCAAATCGCACGGTGAAAGATCTCTTCAAGAAATGAAATAAACTCAATCACTGAGCAAAAACTCCTTATAGTGAAAACGAACAACACCGGATCGAGAAAACTTGGTCTTGCTTCTGAAGAACTTTCTCCAGCCGTAATGGCGGCTAGGGCTTCTTCTCGAAACCGATAACTCTTCTGATTCTGCACTTGATGGCTCTAGAAAAATACTAGAATCCCCGTTCTAGAATAGGTCATGACTTATTTAGGGCAAATGACGAGGCTATCTTGGCCCTTAAATCAACCCCAAGACGATCTGACGGCTGACATCGCGGAATTTGCGCAACAGGCTCCGTCCGCTTCAACATGAACACTTAAAAGACCACCACACGACGCCATAGCACTTCACACGATGTCATAGCCCTTCACACGATGTCATAGCCCTTCACACTATAGTGGGATAAAGGTTTGAGTGTTGTTGTATCTTTACACAATTATTTCCATAGTATATTTTCTTAGCATGAAATTTAAGTAATTCTCCAAAATTAGTATAATTTTCAAATTATTATATCAATATAATTTCATTATTTAAAAACCATACTGATGTGTATTGGTAATTCCATTCGAAATTCTTTCTCAGTTTAAAGTGGCGGTTTTCTAAACTATTTTCTTAGCTAATGATTGCATTTTTGTCATTTGGCTTCCTAATTAAATTTATTGTTACACTCATAATTGATCCCATAGAAGAAAAAAAACATTTGCTTAAGCCGCAGTAGTGCCATATTTAAAAAAAGGGCAGCCAGGTGCACTAAAACATCCCTGCCCAACGAGGCTCCGGGGAAGGGTCTGCATCTTTGTTACGCCCCCGGACGAGGCCCGGCTATTTGACCGGCAATACAAGCGGCGGCTGAGGCGTGACGGAGGCGACAATGGGGCTGAACCAATTGGTTCAGCCCCCTCTTCATGAGTTTCGGCCCAAGGGGGGGCTGAACCAAGTTGGTTCAGCCCCCATTGGGGCCGGCCAGCCCTGGGTCCGGGTATAAATATACCGGACCCCCTCTTTGGATAGGCATGCAAAGTATTACTGAGGTATTATTCCCCTTCCCCCTCCTAACCCTAATTTCTCGTCTTCTTAGATCTCCTTCTTCTCCTTCATCTTCTTCTTAACAATTGGTATCAAAGGCGCTCTTTTCTCCATCATGGTAATCACTCGTACGCAAGAGGAAGTCGGCCGCTTGGAAACCCTAGAGGACAATCTCGTAGGGTTGACGGATTCGGTGGCCGCAATCGAGGAAAACGTGAAAACTTCCAACCAAAGGCTCGAAGAACGGATCGACATCCGAATGGAAGAGATCATGGCATTTTTGGCACAAAACTTGAAGGGTAAGGTTGTGATGGAGGACGATCCGGGCGGATTTCTCGGTGCAGGACCCGATCCGTACCGGATCGGCCAGGCGGGCTCGATAAGAACTGTCGGCACCACGCAAGGGACCGGATCGGGCACGGGGGGCATCGGCAGGGTTGGAGCAGGCGGGGGTGTCCCTGGCGGGGTCGGATCGGGCACGCCAGGCGGCAGCGGCTTCGGATCGGGCGTTGGAGGCGTCGGCGGGCTGGGATTTGGCGCAGGAGGCAGCGGAGGTGTCGGAGGGACTGGATTTGGCCCCGACGGGTACGGCGGATGCAGCGGAGGCGCCGGTGGGGTTGGATTTGGCTCTGGCGGGTACAGCGCAGGTGTCGGCGGCTCCGGTGGGTTCGGCACAGCCAGTGTTGGCGATTTGGGCGCTAGAGGCGGTGGGTGGCCGGTTCCCCCATATGGAGGAGGGGAGGGCTTGCTACCTCATCCAGCAAGAGAAGGCATGCATTGGGGTGGTGCTCCGGCAGTGGGGCAATTTCGCCGTGGCTTCCCGGGCATGCCTTTTGAACACGACGAACCAAGGAGACCACCGTGATTTGGACAGGAGGCGGGGTGGCGAGGACAGGCCGGTCAGCGGCCGTACATGCCGCCGAAACTGACACGCATGAATTTCCCTCGATATACCGGAGGGGACGCCTTGGAATGGGTACAGAAGGCGGAGTTGTTTTTTAGCTATCAAGAGGTACCCGAGGTACAGTGGGTGCAACTGGCGTCCTTCCACTTGGAGGACGATGTTTTTCAGTGGACGCAGTGGTTCCTGCGGGGGCGGGATTATGTGCCGTGGACAGAGTTTGTTGATGGGTTCACCGCTCGATTCGGGCCCCTGGAGTTTGAAGACTTTGAGGCTCTCTTGCAAAAATTACGTCAGAAGGGCACCGTGATGGAATACAGGACGGAGTTCGAGAAGTTAGCAAATAGGGTGCACTGGGAGGAGAGGACACTCCTCAGTTGTTTCGTCTCTGGACTGAAGGACCACTTAAAAGATGAGGTTCAGGCGTACATAGTCGCAACCTTAATCATGTCATCAGTCTCGCCCGCATTCGGGAAGAGCGGTTCAACGGGCAGCGGTCCCGCACTACAGTGAGGCCTACTACTACTACACCGGTTACTGCCAGGAAGGAACCGCCGGTAGCGGGACGTCCGACAGTGACACGACTGTCCTGGAGCGAGTTACAGGCACGGAAGGAAAAATGACTCTGTTTCAACTGTGATGAGAAGTTTACGACAGGACACAAATGCCGGAAGGTGTAGGTATTTATGTTACAACAGGAGGTGGATGACGAGTCGAGTCCATAGGAGCTGGATTTCGGAGGCGACTTGGACCTGACCGAGCTCGGGGTCTCTCTACATGCCATGGAGGGGTGTAACCCCCCTCCGCTTACTATGCGGCTTGCGGGGCGGGTCCGACAGGAGAAGGTGACCATCCTGGTGGACAGCGGAAGTACACACAATTTCATCCATCCGGATGTGGCACAGAAGGTTGGGCATTTGATTGACACTGGGGCTGTTTTCCAGGTCATGGTGACTAATGGTAGCAAATTGCAGTGCCAGGGTGTTCTGAAGGGAGTGGAGGTTCGGATGCAGGGGTACGTCGGACGCACAAATGTCTATCTTTTACCCATTCGGGGTTCGGACATGATGCTGGGAGTTCAGTGGTTGCAGCAGTTGAGGAGGGTCACCTTCGATTGGGACCAGATGACCATAGAGTTCTTACAGAGTGGGAAGCAGTTCTGTTTGCGGGGTCTCAGTTCTTCACCGGTCAAGGAAATTTCTCTACGCAGTCTCCAACAGCTCGAGGAGGCGGGAAGTTTGATGGCGGTACTTTTGGGGGTGCGGACGGATGAGGTGGAGCCAGTTGAGGTGTCTATGCAGATGCAGGCTATGGTAGAGCAGTACGCGGACATTTTCCAAGAGCCACGTACACTTCCGCCTTCACGATTTCGGGATCATCAGATTGTACTCAAGACAGGGACGGAGCTTCCCAATATCCGACCCTACAGGTATTCGCGCATGCAGAAGGCCGAGATTGAGCGCAGCGTACGATAGATGCTAGATGCAGGCATCATACGGCCGAGAACGAGCTCCTTCTCGGCTCCAATCATTCTCGTCAAGAAAAAAGATGGGTCTTGGCGATTTTGTGTAGATTATCCTTCCCTGAACAGTGTCACACTGAAGGATAAGTTTTCGATTTCGTTGATTGAAGAGCTGTTAGACGAGTTACATGGGGCGACACGGTTCACTAAGTTTGATTTACGGTCTGGATATTACCAGATCCTCATGAGGGAGGAAGACGTCCACAAGACAGCGTTCAGGACTCATGACGTTCATTATGAATTCTTGGTGATAGTCAACGGGTTGACGGGTGGACCGTCCACCTTCCAGGCGAACATGAACGAGATCTTCAGGGACCTTCGTCATTTCGTGCTCATCTTCTTCGATGATATCCTTATTTACAGTGTTACTTGGGAGGACCACCTGCGACATGTTGACCAGGTATTCTCCATTTTACGTCAGCACCAGTTGTATGCTAAGAGATCGAAGTGTTCGTTTGGTCAAGAGAAGGTGGAGTATCTGGGGCACTTGGTCTCGGCCGCAGGGGTGAAAGCCGATCCTCGCAAGATTGAGAGCATGGTCTCTTGGCCGCGGCCCCAGACCCTTCGGGCTCTGCGGGGGTTCTTGGGCCTTACCGGCTACTATCGGCGGTTCGTGCGTAATTACGGGAAGATTTCCAGGCCACTAACACAATTGTTACAGAAGGACGCATTTTCTTGGCAGGATGAGGCTGAGACGGCTTTTCAGGCGCTCAAGCGGGCTATGACGACGACTGCAGTCTTGGCACTCCCGGATTTCACCAAAGAGTTCGTCGTGGAGACGGACGCCTCCGGAGTGGGATTGGGTGCTGTGTTGATGCAGGAAGGGAGGCCGATTGCCTTTTACAGCAAGGCATTGGCTCCTAGGACGTTGGGATTGTCGGCTTATGAGAAAGAGATGCTGGCCGTCATTCATGTCGTGGGACTTTGGCGACCATACCAGTTGGTCGGTCATTTCAAGATTCGGACATATCATCAGAGTTTGAAGCACTTCTTGGACCAGCGGGTTTCCTCCCCCCTCCAACAGAAGTGGGTCACCAAGCTTTTAGGATACGACTACGAGATTGTTTACCGGCAAGGGAAGGACAATCACGTTGTTGATGCCTTGTCTCGCTTACCGGAGGGCATGCTAGCCCACATTTCTACGCCCCAGCTGGATGCTATCGATGAGATTCAGGAGGAGGTCCAGCGGGACCCCGAGCTGCAGATTATTGTGCAGGATCTACGACATGCGCGTGAGGCAGCTCCAGGCTATCATCTACAAAATGACCGGCTATACTATCGGGGTCGGGTGGTCATACCCTCCCAGTCAGCTTGGAGGACGATCATGATGCACGAGTTCCACTCGTCCCCGACAGGCGGCCACGCCGGTGTTCTCCGCACTCTTCAGCGGGCACGGGCCAATGTATTTTGGAAGGGAATGCGGCGGGATATTCAATTATTTGTTCAACAGTGTGACGTGTGCCAGCGCCAGAAGTACGAGACCACCTCCCCGACTGGGCTACTTACGCCCTTAGAGATTCCGCACTAGATTTGGGATACCGTGTCGATGGATTTCATTGATGGCTTGCCTCGGTCTAAGGGCAAGACGGTCATTTTGGTGGTGGTTGATAAGTTGTCCAAATACGGACATTTCCTCGCCTTGAGCCATCCCTATACAGGCGAGTCTATTGTTGCTCTTTTCGCTCGCGAGATTGTTCGGTTGCATGACATCCCTCGGGCGATCATCTCTGATCGCGATCCCACTTTTGTTGGCAAGTTTTGGAGGGAACTCTTTCGTTTACAAGGGACCACCCTGCGCTTCAGCACGGCTCACCATCCGCAAACGGACGGTCAGACTGAGGTATTGAATCGGGGCGTAGAGACCTACCTCCGCTGCTTCGTCATGGACGAGCTGCGCACGTGGACGAGTTGGTTGCATTGGGCTGAATATTGTTTCAACACATCCTATCATTCTTCCAGCAAGCTGACTCCCTTTGAGGTGGTCTACGGGCGTCCGCCTCCTTCTCTGAGCAGTTATGAGCCGGGTGGTACGGCAGTGGGAGCCGTTGACCGAGCACTCCGTGACCGTGACCGCACACTTGCTACCTTGCGGGAGAATCTCCGGATGGCACAGGATCGTATGAAGACACAAGCGAACAAACATCGCACCGAGCGGGAATTTCAGGTGGGGGACGAGGTTTTTCTCAAGCTCCGCCCCTATCGACAGTTGTCCGTTGCACAGCGGACGAATCAGAAGTTGGCACCGCGTTATTATGGTCCATTTCGGATCACCTGGCGGATGGGACCAGTTGCTTATACCTTGACGCTGCCTGAAGGGTCCAGGATACATCCCACTTTTCACGTCTCCATGTTGAAGCGTAAGATTGGCGATACTGTCTAAGTCAGCCCTTATTTGCCAGAAGCTACTAGCGGGGGCGAGCTGCGCCCAATTCCTGACGACGTACTTTTGATCAAATGGAAGCGCCGCGACACGGCGTACTGCCCTGAGCTACTGGTCAAGTGGAAAGGTCTCGACGCAGAGCACAACACCTGGGTCGATTTGCTAGAGTTTCGGGAGCTCTACCCCGATTACCACCTTGAGGACAAACTGGTTTTTGATGAGGAGGTGAATGTTACGCCTCCGGACGAGGCCCGGCTTTTTGGTCGGCAATACAAGCGGCGACTGAGGCGTGACGGAGGCGACAATGGGGTTGAACCAATTGGTTCAGCCCCCTCTTCATGAGTTTTGGCCCAGGGGGGGCTGAACCAAGTTGGTTCAGCCCCCATTGGCGCCGGCCGGCCAGCCCTGGGTCCGGGTATAAATAAACCGGACCCCCTCTTTGGATAAGCATGCAAAGTATTACTGAGGTATTATTCCCCTTCCCCCTCCTAACCCTAATTTCTCTTGTCTTCTTAGATCTCCTTCATCTCCTTCATCTTCTTCTTAACATTCTTATCCTACGCAAATGCATCACCAACATCACCAATAGCATCCACATTTTTAGTTCTCTCTGTTTAGTGTTCTGCAAAGTGTTAAAGCTAATTCATGCAAATTATTTTAAGTAACTTTTGTTAATGTTACCTTAAGCTATGTTTGGCGGAGCACCCTTATGAGATTTTTTTTTTTAACTTATGTTTATTATGTTTGTTATTTTTTATAATATTTTGGGCTACTAAAAAATCATATTGACATATCTTGTATGTTTTTGTTGTAATTTTTTTGTTGTGATTAAAAAATTTGCAGTACACCGCACAGCTGTTTTGCCAAATAGATTAAACAGTTTTTTTGTTTGAAATAGCACTGCAAACGTTGTTTTTCCAAACAGTTTCACTGATTTTCCCACCATTCTACCTAACGATAGATTTTTCCCACCACTGCTATCCAACGCTGCTTTTCCAATTGCTGTAACTGAGCTAAACAGAGCCTTAGTCTACATCTTATCCTGTGTAATCATTCTACAATGACCTCTATCCATTCACCTACTTGAATTTGTGTATTTTCTAACATTCTTTGGCATTCCAAAACCACTTGAGACTATTTTCTATTCTCATGTTCAATTGCTTTTTCTCCAATAGAATCATTCTTTAAATTATCTTTTCTAGTTGTCATACTTCATTTTACCATTATAATTTCCACCATGCTCAATTGAGATATCAATGGTTTCTTTACCCTCCAGCACGTAAATTCATACAACAGCCTAATTTCTAGACAATATCTCGAATTCTCAAATGTTCTAATTTTTCTCTTAATTTATTTGCAAAAAACATAAACGAAGTCATCTTATTTTGATTATTTTTATAAGCATCCCTCAACTAATGCATAAGGATGAGACTCATTATTGATCATTGATGTAAACTCACTATGATTAAAAATTATGTATACTAGTTTGTGTTCCATTATATATTGTGTGCATATACATAAATATTTTTGTGTGATTGCTTTGTAGAATTAAGAAGCCTCTTTCTATATTAGAAAATGGGGATCAATTTTTCCCAGAAAGCTACTCGTAATCAGTCATTGTGATGTAGTGGGTAAGGCCGGCGTGGGGTGGAACCTCTAAATGGAGCCCTAAATGCAAACGGGTGTAATTCAAGTGCAAAAGTAGTCCGCTCCAAAATTGCAGCAAATAATTAATTATTATAAGGTTATCAGCAGGGGCATGTGTACTCACAATTAATTAATTAAAGGAGAACAAACTACCAATTTTGCAAACAATAGAGACGCAGATAATTTTAAGCATTCACAGAATAAACCCCGCAAATTGTACAATGACTGAACTATTAGCACAATAAGATTAAAATCCTCCACAGTACAAGTTACCAAATTAAACAACACAAAAAGGAAATGACTGTTACCACAGTTTACACGTGCTGGCGGCAGCGATAATGGTGGTGGGAGGGCATCCGAGGTTGTTGGGCTAGCAGGAGAGTTGAACGAGGGGGTCTGGACTGGTATGGTTCGGTTAGGCTGTTTGAGATGGAGTCCACGACAGGGGAAGGGAAACATGTAGGGAGGGGTTAGAGGATTGGTGAATACAGTTGAAGGAATGTGTGGGAGGGGGCTTGGTCAGCCAACTATTAAGAAGAAATAGGTTACTAGGAAATGTAGGTTAATAGGAAATATTAGTTGGGGGAGTGGCTTTGGCTGAATGAATGCCGGGAGAGGAGAGGAGGAGGAGGCGGGCTTCTGGCCAACTGCTGAGATGGAGGTTGACGAAACAGTAGGTGGATTCCAGGAATCACTCCCAGCAAATGGTTGGCGTCACACCAAATGGGCCGCACAGTTTTGGAAACTCCAAAACCCACGATACCCGCGAAACCGCCAGCCAGACCCCTTTAAATAAAGCCTAAAACCGTCCAATTAACTGTAATACAGAAAAACTGAAATCAAACCACCCGAATCGGACGGCTCACGTTGTCTAGACCGATCGGGAGCTAAATACATCTCCAAATAAAAAACTCAAAAATATGAAAATGGCTTGAATCGAACATCCAGACGCAACCACGTACTCCGATCATCCGTCCCGGCAGCGGATCACCGCCTCCTGCAGAAATACACGTGAATCAGTCGTGGCGTGCCGTCAACTCTCCCCGACTTAAAAGCACTCAACTCTGGTGACTGAAGGTAGTCATGCTCGTTGTGTAGCCGCGGGGCGAGTCTCTCAAGCTCCTCTGAAGAGATCTATGTAGCATCCTTCGGGGGCCGACTGCTCCAACGGACAAGATAGCGTACAATATCTCGCCCGCCCGCGGTGTAGAAGTCGTGGCTGATGATCTTGAGTACGTCGTCTGTAGAAGCAGGTGGATCTAGCTGTAGTGTATCTCCGTCTGGCAGTGATATATCTCCGTCTGACAGGTATGTGTCTCCGTCTGGTTGTGATGTATCTCTGTCTGACTGTTGTGTCGGTGAAACCGTAGATGGTGCAAAACGATCTCCAAGGCGCGAATCCGCGCGAGGTAGTAGAGATGGACTGGTAGAGGCATTAGAAAGAGAGGACTCAAGTAGAGGGGCTCCAGGAGATGATGGCTTGGGTAGAGGAGTGGAGGAAGGGTCCACGTACACGCGCTCCTCGTAATAAGGAGTCAGATCCTCCACGTTGAATATTCACCCGATGCCCGTACCATGAGGGATATCAATCTCATATGCATTTGTTCCAATCCGTCGCACGACCGTGTAAGGATCCATTCTGCGAGCGCTTAATTTTTTTGTTAGTCCTTGTGAGACCCTCTCAGATCGACTGTGAATCAATACTTGTTCTTCTGCCTCAAATATTTGTTTTTACATGTGCTAGTCTTTACGATCGTTATAATAATCATTAAAGATGTAATTTTGTTACGGGCCGACTCATATAGTACATGCAAATGATGAACAAGTGACTCAACTGACTCATAAAAATGAAGCGAATGATGCAAATGAAGCACAACACACTTCCTAAGAGAAAACCTGACAATGACTTGGATATCTCTAACATGGGGTGACCTATCAGGAGGCTCGCCTGGTAGTCAATAGAAAAATTCGGCTTGACTAACGTCATCACCCGTAGGGACGTCGTAGATGGTGACAAAATAGTGCAATGAACAGGTGTAATGGGTATCTTTTAAATGATAAAACCCACCAGGTAGCTCGCCAGGGGGTGTGTACCAAAAATCATCACGTGTGAGATGATCTCTAGTTAGGATACACGACCCATCACTAAAGTGCAGGCTGGGAAGCTCGTCAAATGAAACTCTCGGGGATTTAATCTCGAGGAGGTCAACAATGGCATGATGGTCCTCCAGATGAGTATCGCTGATAGAGGTAGTGTTCTCATAAGTGAGTGAGACATTCACTCTGAAGTCAACACTATGCTCTCGGCTCTCAATAGTGATGTGACTCGAGATAATACTAAGGGAAGAGTAGGAAGTGCCCAGACTCAAGTGTGGGTCAATCGTTATAGTGTCGAGAACTGGATCCCTACCTGTTGAAGCCGGAAAAATCCATATTCCAAAATTCGGATCAAGGCAGCATAAGGTTACTGATTCTGCGGTCCAGCAGGGAGGTCTCACTACGTACCCGGAAGTTTGGGAGAAAATTCCCCTCCGTAACCAAAAGCTGGGCTAGGTACTAGACAGGCATGGACTTGATGAGTATCCACTTGGGGGGACCTCAACCTCTTCCAAAAGTCTCATTTCTAGTACCTGGGGGGCTATTTATAGAGAAATCTTAGGGGGGTATAGGCAAGTATACAGCTTCTGCCAGCGAGTTCCAAGGGTCTACTCGTCCAAACTTGCGAGGTACTCGCCCAAGCTCGCCCCTGCTCGCCCCTACTCGCCCAAGCTCGCCCCTGCTCGCCCAAGCTCGCCCCTGCTCGCCCAAGCTCGTCCCTGCTCGCCCAAGCTCGCCTCTGTTCGCGCAATGGTCTGCAAATAGCTGTCTGCTTAGGTACTTCTGATCTCGACGAATTACGTGTTATACACTACCCACAGGGGACACTAGGTTTAAGTGAGGTGTGAAAGATGGATACATCATCACAGTGTCAGTAGGTCGCTCATCCTCACTCACGCGACCACGCTCACTAGTCATACTAGTATCGCTCTCCACATATATCATAAGGTCATGATTAGATTCAACAACAAGATCACATGGACACGGAGGCTCGTCAAAAGAGGAAGTAGCAAAATCAGGTGTCAGGTCTCTAATATCAATGTGAGCACTACTAGATGTATCGGTGGCTTGACCCAAATCCCTAGGCTTTCTTCCTAAAGAAGATCTTATGTGATCAAATTGAGCATCTAAGAGATCAAAGCGGTCAACTAATCGCTGAAATTCAGCCTCAGGTAACTCTATTTGTGGAATACTAGGAGGGTCTTGACATGTGTTGTGATTTTGGCGATGGTAATCTTTATAGGGTTCTTGAGGGTCATCTAGACGGTAGTTCCTGAAATAATCTGACTGTTCTCGTAGGTGGGTATGGGCCCTGCGAACGTGCAGTGGCGGTTGCACATATCCAAACTCAGGCTCCTCAACTAGAGAAGATATGTAGCGACGATGACCTGAACGATATTCAACTTTATCATCATAAAGTCGCAGAGAGGTGTAATGATAATAACGTGAGAACCTCTCGTCGTGGTGATCGTCTCTAGCATAATGGAGTTGCGTCGAGGGGTCAACACAATCTTTAGGAGTGGTGTGCGATGAACGATAATAATTATCATGATAATATGAGGGTTTTTCTAAAGGGGCTCTATGAGATCGGCTATAAGTGAACTCGAGATAGAGGAGACGAACGACAACGATAACTAGACATAAATGAACTTAAAGACTCGACATGGATTGACGATAATCCTTACCACTATGTAACCTGCAAATGACCATAACCTTGGCCTCCGATACCAATTTGATGCAGTGGTAAGACGACACGGGGTGGAACCTCTAAATGCAGTCCTAAATGCGAAGGGGTGTAAGTAATGCAAGTGCAAAAGTAGTACGCTTCAAAATTGCAGCAAATAATTAATTATTATAAGGTTATCAGCAGGGGCACGTGCAGTCACAATTAATTAACTAAAGGAGAACAAACTACCAATTTTGCAAACGATAGAGGCGCAGATAATTTTAAGCATTCACAGAATAAATCTCGTCGTTGTACGACTGAACTATTAGCACAATACGATTAAAATCCTCCACAGTACAAGCTTAGTTGTCTGCGCGCGCCGAGGCGCGCTTGAGGCGCCAGGCGCGCGCTAGGCACAGGCGCAGCCCGCCGCGCCTCAGCACGGTTGAGGCGGGCGATGTGCCCCAGGCGCGCGCCTTACAAGCTCCCAGGCACGCCTGGGCCTCTCAAGGTATTTTTTTTAAAAAAAAATTTGATATGGGAAAAAACGTGATCTTATACGCACCCAAGGCACCCCTAGGCGCACTTGGGCGCCCAATTCACTGAAATTGAGCGAATTGGGCGCCCAATTCACTCAATTTTCTTTTACCCCATTTTTGCGTCTCAGGCGCGTGCCTGAGCCTTGCGCCTAGGCTCCAGGGGCCCTTTGCGCCTCGGTGCGCCTTGCGCCTTTGATAATTTAGAGTACAAGTTACCAAATTAAACAACAACAAAAGGAAATCACTGTTACCACAGTTTATACGTGCTGGCGGCGGCGATAACGGTGGTGGGTGGGCATCCGAGGTTGTTGGGCTGGCGGGAGAGTTGAAAGAGGGGGTCTGGACTGGTATGGTTCGGTTAGGCTGTAGGAGGGGTATGGAATGAAGTGGTGGGCTGGCTGTTTGAGCTGGAGTCCACGACAGGGGAAGGGAAACAAAGAGGGAGGGGTCGGAGGATTGGTAAATACAGTTGAAGGAATGTGTGGGAGGGGGCTTGGTCAGCCGGTTACTAAGAAGAAATAGGTTACTGGGAAATGTAGGTTAATAGGAGATATTAGTTGGGGGAGCGGCGTTGGATGAATGAATGCCGGGAGAGGGGAGGAGGAGGCGGGCTTCCGGCGAACTGCTGAGATGGAGGTTGACGAAACTGTAGGCGGATTCCAGGAATCGCTCCTGGCGAATGGTTGGCGTCGCATCAAATGGATCGTTCAGTTTAAACCCACGATACCCACAAAACCGCCAGTCAGCCCCCTTTAAATAAACTCTAAAACCGCCCAATTAACTGTAATACAAGAAAACTGAAATCAAACCTCCCAAATCAGACGGCTCATGTTGTCTGGACTGATCGGGGACTAAATACATCTCCAAATAAAAAATTCAAAATATGAAAATGGCTCGAATCGAACATCCGGACGCAACCACGGACTCCGATCGTCCGTCCCAGCAGCGTATTACGCCTCATACAGAAATACACGCGAATCAGTCGTGGTGCGCCGTCACATTGTCTGCCTTATTCAAAGTATTTGATTTTGAGTTGAACTGATTGGCTCAAACCCAATTCCCACCTCTAGCTCACATAGAAGGGCAGTGTGTCTTTCTAAGCATGCCAGCATGCAGCCCATGAACTCCAGAATAAACCGGAGTTCAATGTAGAAAATAAAAAAGAATTTCTGAACTTATTGAACTAACTTCTCATTGATGTATTCTTTCATCGAAATTCAAATAACGATGTAATTTTCTTGTTCCTGAATGGGCCCTTTCAATTCTTTTAGGTTCTTGTTCTACTCCGGGGGAAGATTTTTGCCCGAATTACATTTGCGTATATAGGGCAAATGATTTCAGTACCATACGATCCATTTACCATCCTTCCTTTTGTAGTAGAAAAAAAAATACTTTGATGGTTCTGTTGCTTTATATATTTATCTCATATGTGGTTTAGCAATCCCAAAGTTTCTTTTTGATACGATCCAACAAGAAGGATCTAATAATTTTTTCCATTTTTTGACTCTTTTTCTCATAACATAAAGATAAGAAAGAGACTTTTGGTGTGGAATAAAAATGGTTTGTGACGCTGAAATTTATTCTTGACACTAACAACTATAGTTCGTCAAGGGTAGGGACATTATTGCCAATATAATAACTTCTATAAGAAATGCTGACATGAATCAAAAGGGAAGAGTTCAAATAGTATCTACTAATATCACTAAAAACATTGTGAAAATACTTTTACGAGAAGGTTTTATTGAAAACGTTCGAAAACATAAAGAAAGTCAAAAAAATTTCTTGGTTTCAACCTTACGACATAGAAAGGCTATAAAAGGGAAAAAAATAATTTTAAAACGTATAAGTCGACCCGGTCTACGAATCTATTCCAACTATCAACGAATTCCTAAGATTTTAGGTGGAATGGGGATTGTAATTCTTTCTACTTCTCGAGGTATAATGACAGATCGAGAAGCTCGACTAGAAAAAATTGGAGGAGAAATTTTGTGTTATATATGGTGATTCCCTTGGGTACCTACCATTTCCGCGTTGATTTGTTCTTTATTGCCTGAAATTTTTAGAAATTTTTAGCACCTTTTGAGCTCCTCTATCAACTTATTTTTCCAGATATCTCACAGCAGGTTCAAGATGCTATACAGAACATGCTTAAGATGAGTAGGTAAGATTTTTCGGCGCCTTTAACTTCAACTGCTTAAGTAACCGTAAACTTCTTGTTTTGTTCCATATATCTACTACTATTTTTGCAGGCTTAAAGATGACTAGTAGGTAAGGTCCTTCACGTCTTTTAACTTCACCAGCGTAGTCTCACGCAATTGTTCTTCCAGTAAATTGGTGTATTTAGTTTTGAACTCGATTCAAAAATGAACAAATAGCCTTTTTGGAATTTTGCACCCCCGAAATACGGGGTTTTGACACTTTGCACCCCAAATCTTAAAATTGGCACTTTGCACCCTCAAATATCAATTTTCTGGCACTTTGCACCCGCATACAAAAATTTCAAGGATGTTTGGGTGTCCAGCAACACAAAAAATGCTCATTTGGGCACTTTATATCTCAGATTATTGGTGTTGTGCGGGCGTAAATACCCTTGAATGATCATTTTTGGTGCTGCTCGGATCTAATTACCCTTGAAATTCCGGTTTGGGGGTGCAAAGTGCCAGAAATCGGTAATTTGGGGTGCAAAGTGCCAGAAATCGGTAATTTGGGGTGCAAAGTGCTAATTTTAAAGTTTTGAGGCGCAAAGTGTCTAAACCCCATATTTTAGAGGTGCAAAGTGCCGAAAAGTCCAATAAATATGACATATTAGTAAACATAAAAGGAAAAAAAAACAATCAAGCAAATTATGAACCTGCAGTATGATGTATGTGCGTTCGTTATTTGGTGTTTTTGATGGGAAACTTCATTGAAGAATTTAGCTGTAATCTCCTCAGGTATCAAAATTTGGGATATAAATACAGTAGGTAAATAGAATTATATGGAAAAGACTCAAAGTTAAAGCTTATGTTTACTTGAAAAGAGACTTCACGGAGCCCTTGCATTGCTCTCTTAAAATTGTAGGAAGCCTCCGCGATATTTGCTGTTGACAGAACGCATATTGCACATTTTGAATCACCTAAATTGAAAAATAATACTGTTGAACCCCTGATAACTCGACTGCGCCCGGTGTGCGAGGAAGTGTCGCGAGTCCAATATTGTGTCTGTGAGACTTTTCCTTGGCTAGAGATTTCTGATGGAGGTTCATCCTGGACAGTGAGATTGCGGGGAGCTGCACGGATATAGTGGAGGAGATAGACAAGTGCAAGGAGTCTGCGGCCGCCAAGTCCAACATCTTAGAAGAAGAGAAGGAGCGTTTCCAGAAAGCTGCCATGGACGTGTTGCAGATGCTCCGCGACTCGCGATATCCATGACGCCAATCTTTCTTCCCCTTGTAAGCCCTTCTTAAACTTGCTCTCCTCTAAGACTCTCTCTGACTCTCTCCCCCTGAATTCAAATCATAAGGCACTTCTAACGGCCTGCATTTAAAGTTTCCAGACTCGCATGCCAGGCGTGTTGCTGCCATTCAACTTCTTTTTTTCCTTGCAAATGTTATTAGAAGACGTGTTTAGAGACAAGGAATTTTTTTTCTATGTTTTATAGCAGTATATGCGATTTTCGGAAGAAATCATACTCCAGGGAAAATGAATATTTTCACGACTGAGGGCTCTCTCTGAAAAATTTTTCATGTTGTGTGCATTGCACTGTTCACGTACACCGTGTGTTCTCAAAAATTCTTCCTCTCTCCATGTTATTTTGTATACCGGTATGATGTTTTTGTTTTGTTTTTGTTTTTATAACGGCCTAGTGCCAGCCCAATGCTCCAGCAATGGCCAAGTCAAAATGCTCATGTTGAGGCTCTTTGCATAACTGTTGGTATCTATTAACCACACACATACAAGCTTAGCAGGCATGGTCTCTCCTGCACAGTATCATACCCACAACACCTCAACATTTCTATAAACAACAACACTCAAGTCTTTATCCCACTATAGTGGGATCGGCTATATGGATCCTTTGTCGTCATTGTGCCCTATTTTTCGTCATAATCTCACATTTCTATTAACAACTTAAAAATAAAATTCATTGAACGCTTGCTCCGGCTGTAACTTTAATGACGTAACATCAAATAACTATTTTTCTTATACACAGTTAGTTACATTTATGTTATTCCCTAATCTCTAATGAATTTGATGATATTAGTCTTACACTTTTGTGTATTAATAAAAGTAATGCGTTATTTATTTCAACATCAGCCCATTTTTAAAAAAAAATATTAACCAAGGACCATGCACTATATATGTCAGCCCAACACTTACTTGAGCGGTGACTGACTACAATGTCCACTGCGGCATGTTACTGACAAAAAATCTTGTACATAAGTCATTCGTTTTGTTAGATTAGATGTTGGGAATGAGTGCATTAAAGCCATGAGCTTGAAAAATATTTCACCTAAAACCCTAAAGATATCTAACATGTGCATATGTAGAGCAAGAACCAATGCTGTTTTCAAAAAAAAAAAAAAAACTATTTGCACTTCATCTTTATGTAATGGCATGAGATGTATGGGCACTATTTGACGGGGTGGGCATGTTATGCTAATGTTGTTTACGGTGGCTACCAAAGGCTGTAGCACACGTTCCCCCTCGTGCCTATTTTTATCATTGGCAAGCCACAAAATTTACCCTGTACTCACGATCCTCTCATGACTTCTCTGCGTTTCCAAACAATTACTGATTTCAACAAAGCTCAAGAAAATATAGATGCATGTTTAAATTATTACAAATATATACATGTACTATATATATCTAAAAGAACACTACTCTGAAAAAACATTTTAACTTCTCAATTCTATAATTTTTTATTACAAATTTTAACTTCACGCAAGTTTATATGCATATATATGAGAAACACTAACTAATTTTTTAAAAAAAAATAATTAAAAAAACTTGCCGTCAATAGATTTATGTCAAACAACAATACTAAGTTTTTTTTAGTGTGATATATTTTGACATTTACAAGAATATTCAAGATGAAATATATTAGCATGCATCAAGAGAAAAGCTAACAGAACGGTGATACTAGTTGGAAGATGAAATCCCTGGACCATCTAGTAATTCATGTACAGTTTACAATCCACATAAAATTCATACTATCCAATTCACGTACAGTTTACACATTCATAATTCATCAACAAAATAACACCCAAAGAAGATTAGACCACAGCAAATGGGCAATTGAGCTTAAAGATTGCAGGCCGGCCAAGTCTTAGAGTTGACCAGCTGCTAGTTTAACTAAAAATCTGGAAGCCGTGTTTGCCAGCATAGAAACAGTGAAGTATAGCAGCAGGAATAATAATAATAATAATAATAATAATAGTAACAATAAAAATAATAATAATGATTATCATAGAAACTAAGGATAACCACTATCGGTTTTTGCAACGCGACCCAAAAGCATCCATATATCATCACTCAGCAATTGAGATGAGCATCTCTGAGAAATGCTGTAAAATATCCAGCAGAAGACCCGACAATAAATCTTACAAAGTGTATTTGTTCCCCAACCAACCAAAAAAGAACTCCTCCCGACTCGAAGTCAAAGAGAGGGATCATCAAGTTTAAAAAAAGAGGGAAAAAAAACCTTCAGGGGGTAAATCATCCGATAAGAGGTTCGGGCGGGCTATGCAGCAGCAGCTTCCGTCTCCATCTGCTCCGCCGCTGCCTGGCTGCTTCCTTCGACCTCTTTGTCTGAGGTACCGTTCTCTCCGTTACCCTCCTGAGGCTGGTTCTCTACCTCCGGTTGAGGCGGGGTCTGCGGCTTCGCCGGTGCCGGCTTGGGTTTGGTCATAATTGGTCTACAGAACCTGCATGACAGTTTTTCATCAAATATCATATCATCAATCTTCTCTTCCTCTCCCTCTCTCTCTATATATATAACACTACGAGCACTGGGGAGGGGGGCACTTTGATAATTGTAAAAAAAAAACACTTCACCTATCCAATGCTTCTGCTTTCTTCTTGACATCAGCACACAGGAAAGCAGGGGCAGCGTATTTTGGCAATGCTCCTTGATGCTGCTGCTTCTCTCTCAACCATGAATCAGCCTCAGAGCACTCTTGGATCACCTGTTATCACCATCACAGCAGCAATTGACAAAACAGAGATGAGCAAATTGATGATAAAGCAAACACCGAAAATGAGGATCTTTTTAGACCTTTTGCTTCTCTGCAATGTCAATATGATCAAATTTGGGATCTTTAGACAAAGCTGCTTCTCTATAGCTGTTAACGCAATAAACAAGCTGATCCACCGAAGGTCCTCTTTCTGTCCACTCCCTGTGGCAAAGCTCAATGGGGTCCCCTTGCTACAGTTGTCACACAAATAAATTTTGATTAATTGGCATCACCATCATCCACCCTGATAACAATGAAAAAATAATAAACACAAATTTAACCTTCTTCAACTCTTCAAGTTTTGCGATATAAACGCCCTTGGTTTCATCCTCTCCGTCCTCGTAAAGCCAATCTTCGACCTCCTGAAGCTTTGAGATGAGCTCGTCCCTCTGTGATGGGGTCACAAAGTCGTGGTACTTGTCGTTCAGCTGCATAAATTTACGGCAAAGACAACAGGAGACATCATTAGATGATGCGGAGGGAATAGCCATCTATTACACTCTCACAAGAAGAAAATTGATGTATACCTTGTTTCGCATATCATACACATAAGCTTCCACGGCATTCTTCTTATCTTTGGTCTCCTCCATAACTCTGTCTTGAAGAGCCATTTCAAACTCCTTCTCCACAGCTTTCTGGACATCTGCGGATGCCATTGACCCATAAACCAACTCAGTCACTGGAACTGTGATTTTTTTCACCTTTTTCTTGGGAGTCGCAATCTGGAAAGCGAGTAGAGACGAATTATGAAAAATATAGAACAGAAAATGTATACTCGAGCAAATGATGCCACAAATTAAGATGCTGTAATTTATATTTCACAAATATATTTTAACAGCCTAGAATTTTACCACGTTTTTAACAGGGAGATCTAGTGATTGACTAAAATAAACAAAAAATAAATTATTCAGAAAATGACGCGCTTTTGAAATAGAGCATCAAAAAAGGAATACCATCGATGGTTTACATTCTTAATTAGAAATCTAAAATCCTGCCATGAGTAAAACAAAGAAAAAAAGCTACATCTTTTGATGTTTTCTATAACAAACTTAATACTTGTTAGAAAAGACTATGTAAAGGCCCATATATTGGCCCATTTAATTTTCCTCTTCTTCTCTTGTAATAGTCTCACATCTTGTAATTCTCTTGTAATAGTCTCACATCTTGTAAATGAAACTCTTCTCTCTCTCCTCTCCATATATATATATATATATATATATATATATATATATATATATATATATGTATTCATACATTGTATTTACATACACAAGAAGGATATACAAAGTTCTTTTCAAGTGTCTTTGTTCTTTCTACATGGTATCAGAGGGACCGGTCCTACCTCCTGTTTCGGACAGCTAGCTTTTTTTCTCTAACCGCTCGTGTTGCGGCCTCCCAACTCTGCCCGCAGCTGGTCTAATGTTGTGGTTTCCTTCTTTCCACCACCCACCGCCCCACCTCCTCTCTCCTTTTATAATCTCTCTTGCCTGCTCTGTGGGACCCACTTTATTTCTCGTACCTGTGGCCTCCTCTCCTCCCGCGTGATCTACATTCTTGTCGCTGCGGTTCTCTTCTTGCTTGATTCATGCGATATCTTTCCGCTACTCGCGGATTTTTTGGTGTGTTCACTGCTCCCCGCAGTCTCTTTGCAGTCTCCTCTCACCGCCAGCCAGACCGCTCTGCCTTCTTCGCAATCAGCTTATCGCGTGTGATTCTGGTTATCGTGTGGGTTGCTTGTCGCGCGGCCTGCTCTTGCCGACCTATTTTTTTCACGTGATCTGCTTGTTGCTTGCCCCTTCTCTGTTGTTTGATGTGGATTGGCAGTTTTTCTTCAAGCCGTTGCTGTCTCCTGCAGGCTTGTCGCTCTGTCACACTCCGTGTTGTCTGCTTCAGCCGCCGCGATCTCTTTTTTTCTCTTAATCCGTCGCGGTCTCTTCTCAGTCCGCTGCTCAATTCGCTGCTCTGTTGGACGCAATCCCTTCTCAGTTGTTGCTCAGTCCGACGTGGCCTTGCCGGTTAGCCTGCTTCAAACCGCGTCGTTGTGTTCTCTGCTCGTTGCGGCCTTGCTTAGTCGGTGTTCTTGCTGTCGGTTTTTTGATGCTGCCTCTCCCTGTCCGTTGTACACTTGTACCTTCTTCTCCTAGTCGCAGCTCTCCTGCCTTTAGCCGCCAACCCGCCTCGTCGGCTAGCAGCTTTGCTTTACCGATGGTTCCTTGGTCATGGATACTTCTACTGCGACTTCCACTCCAGCTGAGGCAAAACTGTCTCTGTTCCTTAACTCGGTTTGAAGGAGGGGAGTGATGCCACAGGAGCACTTACAGGGCACTTGCGCGGCAGGAGACAGCGCGACACCAAACATTGGATCGCAATCTACCTTTTATTTTTGCATTCATTGTATATCGCACAATTTTGATATTATAATTATGCTGCATTTACTTTGGGGCCTTAGTATGGGTGGAGACAATGCATGCAGACAGTTGCAATTTCAGCCACGGCCGCTAGGAACAACCCACCCATGGACACGAACTCCATCATGATCCGACTTGATCCGGTTCAAATTTCCACCGCTCTCAGTGAACCCTCCTAGGAAGCTGCAGAAGATACTGAATTTCCCCAACACCCTTATCTCCAGCCATCTTTAGGACACTCCTTTCTAGGATTGAGATCCACAAAATTGACCATTCTCATAACACGACCATGAAACCCAATAGGATACGCAACATAGGATTCTATCATGGGTCTTAGAATGATATCAGGAGAGGCGGAAGGTGTAGAAGATGGCAGTGGTGGAGGATGATGGAGCCCTTAATCACAGCTGCCTAAGCGAGGTTGCTTGTTGGAGGAGAGAGCCACCAAGATCTCACAACAAGGGGGCAAGAACTAGAATTTATTCATTCATAACTTGATACAACACTAAGCGTCTATTTATAGGACCCCAGGTGGCACACCCATAAACACATGAAAACATTAAAGGACACTACTTGACTTGATTAGATACAACATGACACGACACCTAATAATATCATCATACAACTTGATATAATAAGATAACTTTATAAGAACATTGACCATAACATCACTCTCGACGTCCAAAAAGAGCTTGTCCTCAAGCTCAAGAGGTGCGCGGCGGAGCATTTCATCGGATGCCCTCGTCGTCAGAGTCCTCAAAGCCTGGTGCACCTATGGCCGCGAGTTAACTGCACATCACAATTAAAACATAATCCTTGGGCGCGTCGTTGCAGCATCTCAGCCCAAGATAATCAGCGGACCGGTGGGGTTGGGCTGTGGGTCCCTCGATACGTCCTTGTTGAGTGTCGATGTCGGTGGGAAAGTAAGCCTCCCGGACCAACTAGTGGCAGCGTTCACATAGCCTGACCAAACTCATAGCAGTCACCAAGTCTGGAGGGGCCTCAAATTCGGCATCCAGGTATAGGCGATCTTGAAGTCCGCTGTGAAGATGGCGACTTGCATCGCTGGAGGAAGTGTGACGTGTGCCAGAAGGAACTAAAATTGTTCTAAGTAATCATCCATTGTGCCTGTTTGACGGAGTGTCGTAAAAGCATCAAGGGGGTTGCTGCAGATGAGAGGGCCGAAACGCGGGTTGCAATACCGCTAAAAGTCGCCCCATGTTAGGTCTGGTTGGTCGATGAGGAGACGAGTGACCCAAAGCAGAGCTGAGTCGATTAGGTGGAAAGAGGTTAGAGGAAGTCGATCCGCGGCCGAAGTTTGTTGGGGGCTGAAGAATTGCTCGCACCTGGTGAGCCAGGCCAATGGATCTGCTTTGTCATCGTAGGTGGGGAAGTCCAACCTGGTGTAGTACGACGCATAGCCACTTCTAGGCAGATGAAGGTCGGTGGCTCGTGGCGGATTAACAGTGGCGCCTGGCTGTTGTTGTCCTGATCCATAGGTGGGGTAGTAACAACGAGAAAGGCGGCAGTTAGCTCATTAAGCTTGATTGTGATGGCGGCTAGGTCATTCTGATGAGGTGTTCCGGCTTCCTGAAGGCAGGCCTTTATGGATGTCATGAATCTTTGTAGTGTAGCCATGAAATCTTGTGTCGCCCATATTGGGGCATGAAATAACATGCGAGAATGATCGGGTGACTGGACAACTAGATTCCTCTAAAGAGGCTGATTGGGAGTTGCCTCGAGAGACGCGTTGTCACCCAATGGTGACAAATATATATGCTCCAAGTTTTTGCTCTCCCTTGCCTTGGAGGCCACTGGAATAAAAGAAGTCTAAAATAGTGGCGGGATACGGGTGAAATAAGAAGATGAGTTGGGCTTGCTATGAGAAGGTAGCCGATTATAGGAAAATGAAATAAATAAAAAGTGTGGTTGGGAGGGTGGTGGGCTCGAGAAGTGGGGGTAAAGTTGGTCCGGATTAGGCAACTGGGAAAAAAGCGTGGAGACTGGGGAGTGAATTACTAATAGATTAATCAAAAAATGATTAATAATTTAGAAGTCAATGGGGGCGCAAAACTTGCGGGGCTCGAGGGATGAAAAGGGGGAGTGTGTGATGTGCGGGGGGGCCCAGGGAGAGGGGGCTCGACTGCCAGCAATCGGTGTGTGCTGCTAAGGGCTGTGTCTAAAACACTGAGCTGGAGGAGACGATTGGGCTCGACAGGGATGCGGCTGTCCTCGAGGGCTGGGCTCGACGGAAGGCGAAGATAAACCGCAGTTGAAGTCGTACGAAGAAGACGCGGATGGCGTATGCGGCTTGGATGAGGAAGGAAGCTGCGGTCGTCGGTGGATGAAGCGGGGTCGGGGAAAAAGTGGAGGACATTCGTCGGTCCAATATAGAGTCAGCTCACAAAATGAAGGGGTCAGCCCGTGTTGGAGAAGACGAGGCCGCAGTGGTCGAGCGGCTGCGTTGCGAGAATCAGACAGCAAACTGGAAAAAAATGCAAAATCGGGGGTTGTCAGAGTGCAAACGACGAAGTAGCCTGAGGTGATTGGTCTTGTCCGTCGGCGGCACAGACGTCTTGCCGAGGAAGGATGGCTCTAATACTAGATGTTATGAGTCTTAAAATGTTGTCGGATGAGAGGTCGGAGGTAGAGAAGATGGTGGTGGTGGAGGATACAACAGAGCCCTTAATCGTGACTGCCTAAGCGAGGTTGCTCGTTGGAGGAAAGATCCACCAAGATCTCACAACAAGGGGGGCAAGAACTAGACTTCATTTATTCATTACTTGATACAAGATTAAGGGTTTATTTATAGGACCCCGGGTGGAGAAAACAGAGAGGTTGCACGGCGGCAGGTGTGGATCGTGACGATCCAATATGGAGTCAGCTCGCTGGATGACGAGGTCAGCCCGTGTCGGAGAAGATGAGGTCGCGATGGTCGAGTGGCTACGTTGCGTGAATCGGGGAGCGAACTAGAAAAAAATTGCGGAATCAGGGGTTGTCGGAGTGCAAACGACGAAGTAGCCTGAGGTGATTGGTCTTGTCCGTCGGCGGCGCAGGCGGCGTGTCGAGGAAGGATGGCTCTAATACCAGATGTTATGAGTCTTAAAATGTTGTCGGAGGAGAGGCCGGAGATGGAGAACATGGCGGTGGTGGAGGATACAACAGAGCCCTTAATCGCGGCTGCCTAAGCGAGGTTGCTCGTTGGAGGAGAGAGCCACCAAGATCTCACAACAAGGGGGACAAGAACTAGACTTCATTCATTCATAACTTTATACAATACTAAGGGTCTATTTATAGAACCCCGAGTGGCACATCCATAAATACATGGAAACATTACAATATTAAAGGACACTACTTGACTTGACTCGATACAACACGACATGACACCTACTAATCATATCATACAACTCGATATAATAAGATAACTTCATAAGAATGTTGACCATAACAGATTCGTATCACCCATTTCAACATAGCCACCTTGAGGATCAAATGGGAAACACAATCAACAACAACCCTCATCCCCTTTATTTATCGCATCCTGTTTTGTAACTCGATACTACATGTAGATCCGTGACAACTTTGGCCGATGACACCCTCATCCCCTTTATTTATCGCATCCTGTTTTGTAACTCGATACTACATGTAGATCCGTGACAACTTGGGCCGATGACACCCTCATCCCCTTAATTTATCGCATCCTGTTTTGTAACTCAATACTACCTACATGTGGATCTGTGACAACTTGGGCCGGTGACACATTGACATGACTAAGATAACACTTCAAGAACAACAACTGACATAAATGTGCAGTTATGGTCAAGGCGAACATCAGCCCTTCCGACGGTGGAATTTTTGTCCAAACTCACCGGAGCAAAAACACCACGCCAAACAGAGCCTAAATCTGAACCAAATAATATAAACCAATAAGCTAAAATGAAGATTCAAAATGCAGATGAAGGAGATTAAGCAACAAAAAAGGAAATAAACAATAATTTGATTATAACAATGTAGAGGTTTTGGCTGTCAAAATTACAGGAAGTAGGAATGAAATCAAAACTTCAATGCTTATATTACTCTACGACTGCTTCAACTTAATTCTTTGTTGGGCCATTGGTTCGGAATGTGCATACAAGCAGTAAAAAATTAAACAAGAGATGAAATGCATTGCTATAGAAAAGATAAAAGAACTTCTTTTGTGTTATTGCTGTCTTGCATTTATGGGTTGTTAGGCGTTAAGAGTTGGGAGTGTCATGGTTAGAAGTTAGAAGTGCTATAATGTTTCTAGTATGCCAACTTAAAGGCATGTGTGTATGTACGAAGGCATGAAGTCAAATCTATTTTCTTCTCCCCATAATGAGATTGTGGTTGTTCTCTCTCTGAGCACAGTCCACTTAGGAAGCCACGGTTCCTGCTCCTTTGTATCCTTCACCACCGTCATTCCCACCTCGGCCATCCTCCGGCAACCCTACCGAGGTTCTACGGCGAGACCATAACAACTTGGTATCAGAGCCAAATCGATCACCTTGTGCCGCAACCACATCCAACGCTTTGTTCGTCACTTTCCATTGTGGCATCCTCTCGACAATCTTGTGAACCCGTCTCTGCCAGAGCTTGTAGCATCCCATAAACGGGATATTACGGACACTCAAGCCACGCTCCACTTGCAACTTCAATACTCCTACATCTTTCCGCCTGTCCAGCATCTTTCCCAAAAGAATCCATTGTCGCCAAAAGGGCTTTGCCCCATTCCCAATCGACATCAAGCTCACGGGTCTCCTGCTCCTCACCAACACACGCAAAAGCCACGGTGCTTCACCACTTCGAGCCGTCCCTATGTGCGATCCTAGCATACGACACCCTTGCTCCAGGTATTGCAAGCCCAATCGCCGACCGCCAAAGCTCTGCCTCCTACGATTCTCAACGAGCAATAGTTGGAAGGCCCTAATCCCCCTGATCGACGTCTTCTTCTTGTCACATGAGCCTATCAAGTGCGACAGCGCCTGCGACAAGTACAGGCATCTACATTAACATGCAGGTCTTCTCGTTCAGCATGTCATTCCTGTCATTTTAAGCAGCACGCCTCTGCATCAAAGCCCACGTGTTGTGGAGCCATTCTAGACGCACACCTCACTTTTATCAGGTTATGGACATATAATAATAAACTGGGCAATAATTGATTCAGTCATTATTCAAAAAATTGGTCAGAGAGAAGGGTGCTCTCTTTTTTAAAATCATCATAGAGAAACATGGCTCCCGTAGCAACCCAAATATTCTAACTGCTTCGGGAGACTTGAGCTGGCCCGTCACCAACTTCTTATCTCATGCTACCACCATCTGATACATGGGGTACTAGCCAAATAAAATGGATACAATAAGTTACATGATGCAAATATTCATTACATCCATGAAAGCATGCCTTCAAGAGGCTGAAGCACATCATCGGGAAGGCATGACCACGCTCACCAACAAGCTTAATAATTTAGCAGTCATCATTCAGGATGTTAATACCACACCTATTGATCAAGTCAGCAGTAATCAGACATTGCCACCACGAATCTTGTACATCCTGAAGTTGTTTTTCTGACACACAACACCAAGTTGGAATTCTCAACCTATAACAAAAAGATTGATCCATTGGGCTAACTAACTAGGCACGAGCAATTCTTCGGCCACCAACAAAAACCGGAAACTGAATGGGTTTGTTTGGCATTCTTTCATCTTCTCAACTCGGCTCAGCTTTGGTTCACTTGTCTCATCGTCGACCAATTGGGGCTGACGTGGGATGACTTCAAGCGGCTCTGCAACTTGCGACTCTATCCTTCCGTCGGCAGCCCCCTTCATGCACTCACGACAAACAAGGTTTGTGGACACTTATCTAGAACAGCTTCAGCTTCTTCCAGTGCACATTATAATAACCCAGAGATGCAAAGCGCAATCTTCGCAGCCGTACTTCACAAACGACTGAGACCAGACATCAAATTTGAGGCTCCTCGAGACTTGGTGATTGTTATGCGTTTAGCCAGATTGTGCGAACGACAACTTCAGCTGAATCAGGGTACTTATATACTTATGGGTGCAGGGATTCAGAATGAACTTGAGAGTACCAAAATCTCACAATCTGTCGGTTGTCTCGCATGGACATATCTCAACAGCATGCAAAGGGGTTATGCGTTAACCATGATGAGCATTATACTCGCGGCATTGTTGCAAGAGACTTTTTTATCTGGGCGTGAAGGACTCTAATGACGAGGGAAATGGGTTATGTCAGTACCAGTTCTGATCTTTCTTGAGCTTCTCAATTTGAACTGCAGGAGTGATGTTATGGGCTTCACATCCAATTATCAAGTGAGATTTTTATTATGCTATCTTTTGTGTTATTGTTGTCGTGCATTTATGAGTTGTTGGGAGCTACAAGTTGGGAGTGTCATGGCTAGAAGTTTAGATTGCTAATATTTTTTGTAAGCCTATTTAAAGGCATGTGTGTTTGTATGAAGGCAGGAAGAAAGTCAAATCTGTATCTTTTTCCCCATGATGAGATTGTGACAACTATCTCTCTCCGAGCACACCATGTTGTGCTCACGCTTAGACAGTCGCGGTTCCGACTCCACTGTATCATTTGTCACTGTCATCCCCACCTCCAATCACCCTTGACAACTCAACTAAGGTTCTACGATGAGCTCACAATAGAATGATTGTGGAGACAAGCTCCAAAAAAGAAATTAGAACCAACATGAACTCCAAGTCTCCAAGTAGAATGCCCCTAAACCAAACATAATGGACAAAATCGAGAGCACCACAGAGAATAAACCAATCATGAAACAAAACGCAAGTTCTTAATCTAGATCACATTAAAATCAACAAAGCTAAACACTGAAAGAAATAACACGGGGTTTAATGAGAGCAACTCCGCAATGGAAGAAAGAATCTTCCAAGCAATGAAGGATTCAAACAAGTAAAAAGCAAGCAATGACGTATAAGTAATTTGATCGAAAGGCTAATATTGATTCAACAATTAGGTATTATCCTTCCTAATTAGCAGTTGATATCAAATAATTGTACTAGAATATAACAAACAAACAGATGTTTACAAGAAATTGACAGTAAGAGAACTATTATCTATGAAGCACAAATACTGAAAATTGCCCACCGTATCAACACAAACACGTATCTAAGACGGGAAACATTCGGAAATGCAAGGGAAACATCTTTCTGAAACGTACTCGTATTGATAATTAATTAAAAATAAATCAAAAGGCCGAAACGCATATCCCGCAGGATAAGCGTTTCACGTCATTGAATAGCAGACCAACGCCTCTTAACCTAATCTCGCGCTACACGCCTTAGAGCCTAATCTCGCCCTAGAAATTCCTCACGCCTCCTGCACTTCGCAACCTAATCTTGCATGATGACCTCGCAATCTAATCTTGCGCAAGAATTTTCTCACACCTCCTGCTCCTCTTTTACGTCGAGGGTTCCTCAAGCCAAGAAAAGGTATGCATCTCCTACCTGCTCCTTGCCACCCAACAGTTTTTTTATCTTTTTTTCACTTAAGAATCATGAGAGAAACATTAAGAATGATGAGTATCATCATCATCTATGCCCATCTGATGTCAGAATCCAGCAATTTTTTTAAGATTGGAATGAGGAATAATTTGCAAGTAAAAAAAGTCTGATATGTTTTTTTACTTTTGTTTTGTTTCTATACAAAATCCATGATATATGTTCAAAATTTCTCTTCTTTCCATGTATTTGTATTGTTAGCATGCTTTTAAGTAGATAGTTTTTTTCATTTTTCCATTACCATCCCTGATCCAGTGGATATTTCCAAAAAAAGTCTTCTAGAACAAAAAAGTTATGGTTATTTGAGAATGTGTCAAGATTTGGAGCGGAGTTACAATCTTTAATGAATATTGTTGTCAATATGTTTGATAGTGTGTTGTGTGTCAAAGTAATAATGATAGCCGCATTATTTCATTGATAGCAGGTAAACCCATCAAAAAATGTTTTATGAGCATTATGTCTTTGATAGTAAGTTGTTTTTAAGTAGGATGTGATACATGATCCTTGGTATAAAAATTCACAGTAGTTGTTTGTTTATAGTAATGTTTAAGTAGGATGTCTGGCTGGCGGAGGATCCAAAATTCCAAATAGAGTTGTTCCTCGTAAATATTCTAGGATTCAAATAGAGTTGTTCCTTGTAAATATTCTAGGATTCAAATAGAGTTGTTCCTTGTAAATATTCTAGGATCCAAATAGAGCTGTTCCTTGTAAATATTCTAGGATCCAAATGTTATTAAGGAAAGACTTATATGTTTGAAAAAATATTTACCAAGTTTAATGGAGCACAAGATGGTCGCCAAGGAGTATGCAAAATTCATTGGCAAATAAAGGAATTTAATGACTATGATTCAATTCAAAATCATTATCTCTTAAATCCAAAGACTTGATAGATTAATCATGGTTCACCGACCCCTTCACTTCAAACCATAGCTATGAAGCTACTAGTACAGCCATCTTCTTCATGCACCAAAAAAAATTGTGAGTGCTTACTCCTTTATCCATTCACAATAATCTTTGACTTCTTTCTAGAAGAGATTAAAAAAACAATGAAGTATCGTGTAGGTTGTGGGATACTGCAAATGATGGCTTTGAATCATTTGAAGATGTAAGTACAGTTGAGATAGTTCATCACTTGATAAATCAAGGTTGGATAGAATGTTCTCAATTGTGGAAGAAGATAATGAAGCAGATATTCTTAGAGAGAATGTTTAATTTCTAAACTATTGATATTAACATGTGAGTGTAATGATGTATTGATTGATGTAATGATGTGCACCATTGGTATATTGGTCTTTATAATGCTTGTCCCATTGACTCTTTTCTACATTTCTTATAACATTATATGAAATGTGCATGATATACATGTGGTACATTGGTCTTTATAGTGCTTGAAGTCTTGGTTTTCAATTCCACCGCCTATGTTATAGTCTGATAATTTTTTTTATAATTCAAAATATGTACACTTAGTTTGTTAGTTTTTTTGTTTTCATATTAATTAATACTTATGTTTAAAAAATTAATTTTTTAAAAAACGTATCTCGTATTTTTGCTTTTTTAAATCACATTTCTCGTATCCGTTTTGTATTGATCCCGTCCACTTGCTACAGACTATTACGGTATAACCAGCTTAAAAACCATAAAAATGTACATATTTTTATGCAAGTACCAAAAATAAAAAAACATTACATTACCTTGGTATCTGTATCCATCTTTACAGGTTTTCCTTCAATCTCTTGTTTATCATTTTCAACACCTGCATCATCAGCTATCTTCTTACCATCATGCATATTAGCATCAGCCCCAGTAGAATCACTATTAATTGCTTCATCTGTGTCCATTTTTGTATCTTCTTTGGCAGTTGCATTTTCCAATGCCACAGGAACATCTACTTCTTCCTCCTCCATAAGCTATCAAACATTAAATTGTTTATAATTCTACAGCTTAGAGCAAATAAATATTTTTTTTAACCGAGGCTTCAAGACTTACAATTGCAGAGTCAACGAAGACAATTCCATGCAGACTCAATCGAACTTTAACCTTTAACTTTGCCCGCTCGCCCTTAGAAGTTTTGAAAGGTCCAATCTGCCAAGATCATTAATGTGTCAACAAAAATGCAGGTCAAAGTATATAATTTTGACCCTAATACAATATAGTTCACACCCCAATGTCAACATTTAAATACCGAATAAGTGCTGATCTTGGAAGGAATACAAGGATCATTGATGTTTGCATAGACGACATCAACAAAGAATGTACTGTATCTATAAAATGTGAGATTCTTGACACTAGGGATTGGGTTCCCCTTCGGGAATACAATAGCACTATGTTGATGATCCAATGCTCCATTCTCTGAATCATTTGAGGGTCCTTTCCATGACATTCCAATGCTGAATGGAAAACTCTCATGCACCTATACAGAGAAGCAATTGAGACTTAAGAGCATCAGAAACAGACAATTAGACAAAAAACAAGAAAATCCATACAGGAAAAAAGGAGTTTTTTGCAACTAGATAGCTACTAAAAAAATTCATTTCAGGCCACACAGCAATGATTAACCAATATAGCGCACAAAAAAGATGAAAAATGACAGGCTTTGATTATTCACACCCAGCCAGATCGACCACCAAAGTATTGCTTGCAACAAGCTATGAAAAAAATTTCTTTGCTATATACGGAAATACCATCCAAGGCAGTATAATAACATCAAATCATGGAAATTTCACCCAACTACAAGTGATTGATCAAAATATTTCATAGCTTGTTGCATGTGATCATGAAAACTTAAAACATATTTGTTTGAAAGAAACACTAATTGCATTATATATATGTGGTGTGAGTGAGTATATACAATTATACATATAAGTTAATGTGATCTAAGTTTGCATGAGCGGGGGGATGCATCGTGTGCAGCGAGTTGCGCTAAAGCTAGGGAAAACCTCTAATCAAAATGGTGAATAAATGCAGAATTAGCTTCCCATAACCATAAGCATGACAATGTTCACTAGAACATATGCTAAAATACAACATTGATCAATTCACATGAGCATTTACTGAACTAGAAAATATACAGCCTAGCAGAGTAGAGTACAAGAAGGAAGAAAGTACTATAATTCTTTTCGACCAACACAATTCCAATCCCAGCCCAGAAGACGTTAAATTTAAACTCATAGAAGAACACAAGTACTTAAATTATGCAGACATAAGAAAGAAAATTAAATCTGTAAACATGAGAAACAAAAAGTACCTGGAACTCTCTAACTTTGAAGGTGGGGCTAAGGATTGCACATTGAAGGGCACAACCACGAGCAACACATTCACTGGCATTCAAAGTACGCCTAGGTTCCTTGCCAAAATACTCTGTTAAAATTTTAATAATAGCAGGAACACGAGAACCCGAACCGACAACCTCAACAGAATGGATATTATCCACTGTCAGGTGAGCCTCTTGAAGAGCATTTTCAAGAGGAACCTTAACCCGTTCCAATATTGGAACACTAATCAGCTCAAAGTCCTCTCTTTTAATATACCCCCTCACATCCTTCTCATCCATCAAGCATTCAATATTCAAAGGGGCTTCAGGATTTGCACTCAGCATTTTCTTCAGCTTCTCGCAAGCTGTTCGAAGCCTCATGCAAGCACGAGCATTCTGATAAACATCAATCTTATATTCTTCCTTGAACTTGACTGCAAAGTATTTGAACAGAGCTTCATCAAAATCCCTACCGCCCAGAGATCGATCGTAAGAATGCGCCAAAATCTTCAGCTGTCCCTTCCTGAATCCAGCAATACAGACCTGCATACTTGCATGGCCGACATCGATGAATGCCACGTTGAGCTGATCACTCTCGGGCAAATCGGTCTTGTAAATCCCATAAGCCAGAGCAGTGGCAGTGGTCTCATGGAGCAGATGGAGAGGATGCAAACCTGCGATCGTGGCAGCATCTAGCACCGCCCTTCTCTGCAGATCAGTGAAATACACAGGGATCCCGATGCAGCAGTCCACAACCGCAGCACTGAGATTTTTCTCGGCTATGCCTTTCAGGTTGGAAAGAACCATGGCAAGAAGCTGAGTAGGTGTGAAGGCCCTCTGCTCGCCGAGGTACCTGGCATGGATGAGGGGAAAACCATCTGGTCCTTCGGAAACAGCAAAAGGGAAGGTGTGGAGATCCCGCTGCAACTCCGGATCGGAAAATTTCCGGCCAATAAAACGTTTGATCTGCGAAATAGCGTTTTTAGGGTTCATGGTGGAAGAAGCGGCTCCGGCCGTGCCAATGAACCGCTGCTTCTCTCCGAAGCAAACGATGGCCGGAGTCTCTCGCTTGGATTCATCATTAAGCACAACATCAATTCCTCGCTGCCGGGCCACGGCCACAATGCAGCTCTCATTGCCGAAGTCAAAACCTACCACGCTCATCTTCTTCTATTTGGTATTCTAAATCCGATGAAATATATCTGAATCAAATTACTATGCATCAACAATACCATCTAATAATAGATATGAACACGGAAGATAACTTTCTCGACAGGGAAAAAAATAGGGTTTCTTACATGAAACAGATCTAGAGACATAAAGTAGTATATCAAAAATTAGGTTTAAGAAAATAACCTGGATGGAGTTGACGCTGAAAGCCCTACGAAGTTCGATCGCCCTGCTAAGTTGGGTCTGATTTGCTGTTTCCTTCAGAATTGAAGCTTAGGATGGTGGAGACGATGAGGAAGATGGAGACGGGGGAGATAAATAGAAGAGCTAGAAATATGGAGAAGATGAGCGTGGTTTTTTCTAGAATCCTCGAATCTAAAGTACTCGGGGGAGAAGACTCAAGAGAACGTAAGGAATGCCTCGGCCGGATCCCAGCCGTCCGTTACGAGGGCGTCCGATCAGATGGGATCAGTGGGGGAGTTGATCCGTTAACGGCTGTGATCTTCTGTTCGTTCCAGATGCTGGAGATTTTGTCAAAGGCGGTGACGAGGGAAAGCAATAAATCTAATATATTATAATATTATTATTTCACAATGTTGAGAAGCCTCAATATGGCTCGCAAATAGCAATGCTTTGCGTCAATCTTCTCTTTTTCATTTTGTAAGAACCTATATATATTCTTTATTTTCTAGGTTACAACATCATGTATGTCTAGCAGTCTAGGGCTCCGTTTGGTGGGACTTATTTTCATCAGTCAAGCGGTAACGACCACATGAATCGGACCCTAATTATGATCCGGTTCATGCAGTCGTAACCGCTTGACCGGTGAAAATAAATCCTCCCCCCCAAACAGAGCCTAGATCTATTTTAGATATGAATTTATGATTTTGCCCTTGTTTAACATATTTGTACTCACTTTGTATTGCATGTTTCACTTTAAAAATACAAATATTATCATATAAAATATATATCTCTACTAATATATGAAAACTACTCTTTGGTGAAACATTGTCTGATGTCCCTGTATTGCCCTTATAATTGTATTCATAATTACACAATTATACCAAACTGTATATTAGTATATTATAAAGACAATATCCTTTTAAGTAATTACACAACTTTACAATATTAAAATACAAAAAATAAAAACACTAGATACCCTAAACCTATTGTCTCTAGCTAGGAATGACAAGAGAAAAATTAATGTTTTAACGTTAAAATATATTGTTTTACAAAATAAAAATTGTATTCTTGATTTATATTTTTTTACGGTCATTTTGAGTACTCATACGTATATGTTGCGGGTCGGGCGGAGCCCGCCGGGAGAGGGCAAAGCCCGTCATCGTCGGTCGGGTACTGTCGCGCGACGCCATAGGGGCGGGTACTGTCCACGACAAATATTGTCGCCCACGACAAATGTCGCCACTCACGACAAATGTCGTCCCCACGACAAATGTCGCACCACCGGCGAATGTCGCACCACCGGCGAATGTCGCATCCCGGCGAATGTCGCACCCCGCCGAATGTCGCACCTCGCCGATTGTCGCACCCCCTCCGAATGCCCCCAGGGCCGAATGCCCCCAGGGCCGAAGGCCCGTGCCTGTCACCTGTATATATATATATATATATATATATATATATATGAGTAATACGCACGGGGCTTCGCCCCCACAGTCATTCGTGACAGTACTCTGATTATGACAGGCACGGGGCTCCACCCCTACGACCAACTATGACAGCATCCTGATCGCAACAGACACGGGGCTCTACCCCTATCAATTAATTAATGCAACTTAAAATAAACACACTTCAGCTACTTCGTGTGGAAAGTATTTTTACACCTGATGAGGCCAATTTAATTCATAGAGAAAATGATATGCAATTATCCGGTTATCCATAATCCCCACAAACTTAGGATGTGTTTGGCTCAGCTTACCACAACTTATTTGCTCCGGTGAGATTGGACAAAAATGTCATTGTCATTGAATGTATGTTTGGTATTATAAATGTTACAAAAAAGAAACAAATTTGAGACATAAGATTTTGACATGACAATGACATTTTTGTCCTACCTCACCGGAGCAAATAAGTCACGATAAGCCGCGCCAAATGCAGCTTTAGTGGGGATCATGGAAATAAACATCGCGCGCGCAATCCGCACATGATCCGCGCACAAGATCCCACTACGCGTGCAAACCACCCGCGGTCAACCGAAATGGTTGGCCGGCACCCGCTCCCCGGCAGCGAGGCCGTGGCCGCCTCCCGTAGTCGCAAGGGGCGGGCTCACCTCGCGGCTCGCCCCCCCCCCCCCCCCCCGTCGGGCCTCACTCTGGTAGACTTAATATGACTGAATTTAAGCTCTTCCGGAAATACCCTCCGCCTCTTTAACAATGAAATAAAAAAATCTCTCTGCTGTCTCCCTCTTGCACTCAACCTCGCCTCCTCCCGTCTCCGTCTCACGCTCGACGCATCCCCCTCTCACGGCCGGCGGACGACGGAGAAGAAGAATGAGTTGATTTCAAAGGCTCAAGAGGCGGCAGCCGGAGCCAGAGAGGGCAAAGCAGGCGGCGCGTATGGAGTTCTTCGATGAAGATGAGGCGTTCGCCGACGCCACCAGGTACCTCCCTCTTCTTGTTCTCTTCCTCTTCCTCCTCTCTCCTTCCTCCTATTTTTCTTCTGCCACGATTTCGACGCTGCCAACCTCCCTCTTCGCCGACTGAATTTGAGTGTTTCCCATTTTATCCCCCCACAGATTCATATTACGCGATTCTCTCCCTTTCTCTCCCGTGCCTCTCTCTCGCCCGCCCTTTCTCTCCACCGCGATTCCTCTCTCTCGCTTGCCCTTTCTCTCCACCGCTCTTCCTGCAAATCTTTCGCTGGAGGCTTTTCTTCTCTGCTCTCCGGAGGCTATCCTCTCTGCTCGCCCAACCCTAGGCGGAAATCCCGCACAGCACCTTCCCGTCAACTCTCCCGCACGGCATCTTCCCATCCAACCGCTGCCTTCGGCTTCCCCAAGCTCGACGTTATCAGTTTAGGGATTGATACACATTGACCAAATTTTGAATTTACCTCAGGTATTTGTTATCAGTTTAGTTGTTTTGAACAATTGACTCCTTTGATTTCAATTGCACACATCCACGGCTCCTTCAACCAAGGTCTTTGTTATTTTGCAGTTGATTTGTGCTGAATGCCTATGTACATGGAACTAATTTGCCTATGTAGATGGAACTAATTCACCCACGGCTTTCCTAGCTTTTCCAATTGAGGAAGGTAACCCAGTGATAGTTAAATTAATGTTCATTATGCTCTGAAGTTTTGATATTGACTTTGTGTTGTGTGCATAGTTGGTTTTTCTCAATTTTTATGCTTAACCATGAGAATGTTAAACAGACTTTGTGCTGTGTGTATCCGTTTTTGATATTGACTTTCAATTCTTGCACCACTGAAGATTAATACAACTAATATTTTTCTCTATACTGTCGTGTCCAACTGAAGATTTGTTGAAGGGGAGCCTTGGAGCACTTTTATTTAATTTGCTATCTATGAAAAATTTCAGAATGCCGCATAATTCATTTGTCTTCTCAAACAAATTCAAATAAATATCAAAGCCTTTGTTGATCTTGATCGTCATTACGCCGCATGTAAGAAAACTCCTAGAAAATGAGAAATCAAGGCAAGAGTAGCTGCTAGTTAACCACACTAATTTGCTTTTGAACCATAAGAATTCAAGCATAGTAGCTGCTAGTTAACCACACTTCTAACTATACATTTCTCATACTCTTGATTTATTTACACTCTAATGGGGAGTTTAGGAAACAAATTAAAAGAGTTGTTGCAACCGAAAAAAAACCTCTATTTGATCGGGGGCATGAATGATAAGCAGAAGAAATCAAACGCTGTAAAATCTTCTAATATTTATACTTCTTATGGAGTTGACATCCTTAAACTCCTTGACGCTATGGTCCAATTATAAGTAGAGGATTCTTATAGTTGATACATCATTATTATGTTTATTTATATACTTCCAATGACGGTGTTACCTTTGACATTCTGTAATTAATTCTTATTAAAGTGGGACATTCACTAAGAGCGACTACATGGGTACTAATTGCATGTCACCACTCACTGTGCACAGGTGTATCTTATATGGAGAAGGCATGCATGCATCTTCCATCAGCAACTTTATATATGTAATTTCTTTTCCTCATGTATGGATGAAACGTGAGGTAAATATAATGCATGAGTGCATTTTTCTTCTATTCTTCATTGCAACATATGTCCTTACCACTATTTTCCTGTCAAGAGTAAGTAAGTTCTCTATTGACACTGATCTTGTTTACTTCTGAATTTTTTTCCTAGAAATTTTTCTATTCGTTGTGATATCTTATGAAAATCTCCATATTGCAGATAGGTCAAAGAACTTACAGTAATGTGTACAGGTCTATCTCAACACTTATGACATGATAATGGAGAAATTGCTTCCCTTCTTGTTTTGTTAGGAAATCACTTGTCTGTTTTTTATGAAGTTATGTTTTATCTTGTTACATATAAGCTCTATTGATTCTTTCTTTTATGGTGATTTGTTGGAGTGTGAGGTGGATAATGAGCTTGTTAGTTTTGGACCTCAGCTCCGCCAGTCTTCGTTGGTTCCGACGAGCTCTATCCCGACGTATGCTGATTTTTTCCTCTGCGGGTGAAGCCAATGACTCCAGTCCTTTCCAAACCTACTGTCATCAGTTTTGACAGCCGGCGCCTCCAGGTATTTGAAGACGACGCAGATGACAAGTGTCTAGCAAGAAGAAATTGTGGATTTATATGACTAGATATTGCTTTTTCAGAGGTTATTGCTCTCAGGTGAGAAATTGCCCTTCGTTTTTTTCTCGGTTTATATCACAAAAATGTTGTATTTGATTTGTTTTTTTTTCTGCTCATTCTTTCTTCTTTGTGTATAGTATCATCATTGACAACATATATTGATATGAACTTCTACAGTAAATTATCATTTTTATGGGGTAATAGAGTGTTGTGAGGCTATGTTAGGGGTTTTACAAGGTTAAATTTTTTAAAACTCAAGCATCTACCCCAAAATCAATTATCCATACGTGGACGGCGCGATTTTTTGTTCATTTCTTTACTCTGTTGAGCGAAAATATTAAGCACCCTGTTGTGATTTTTGGCGTGTATCATAGATTCATCCTTAGATGTTGTTCTTGTTATTATTTCTCGTAAAAATTTTAAGTCCTGTTCTGAAATTTTGAATCATATTTTAACATAATAACCATTTGCTCAAAACTGAAATGAAATGGTATAAAGTTAAGTTCAAAACTAAAATGTCCTAAATCTGAATTAATTTTACAAATAACCAGTTGTTCTGGAAGAACTAACAGACATTGGTCGTGGGGCAGAAATCTACCCCAAGAAAATCTCTGCCCCATGATAGTTTAAAATCTGAGCAAATATGGTGGGACAAATATCTGAGTGTCGCGAAATCCTACAACATTTCTCTGATCAATTGTTCCCCAGGAAAGACACTTGCTCTGATTTCGCGAAATCCACCAGATATCTGAGTGTAGGATTTCTCAGAGATCTACCCAGATAGTGGGGACCATCAGTTGGAATGATCTCTGAGAAATTGCTACATCATTTCGTGGGGACCATCAGTTGAAATGATCTACCCCAGATAGTTTAATTTAACCTTTAGTTGTAGGATTTAATCAATTGCTACCTCTCTGACCTTCTACTCTCTATATCCACCTCTTTTTCTTAATTAATGTCTCGCTAGGTCATATCCTTCACGCCTCGCAAAAGCCGAACTCCACCTCGCTAGCATGGATCTACAACTTGCCTCTTACTCTAGCTAGATCCAGTAGGTCATCCTCTTTCATTTTCCTCTACCTCTTTCAACTTTCCAAAGCTAGCAGGAACTCCACTTTCATCAATACAATCCCTTGCAGGTAACTCCACTTTTGCTTGGGAAAATTAGCTTTATGTTCTGCTTTGAATAATTAATTTTTAATGGCTTCTGATTATCACAGCATTTCATATGTGAAGAATAATGTATATTATTGACCTTTTTGTTAATATAATTATTAGTTTATACTTTATAATTAATCTATATACAAGTTCTCATTCTTTCAGAGCGATTTGCTTAAACTTTTATACACATTGTTTTTCTTTCTTCTTTATAAAAATGCCAGGTAAAAACGGTTGCTAGTTTTGTTCCTCTGATATCTTCCAAAAGTTTTCTTGCATAACACTTCATTTCTATTCATGTTTGTTCTGAGGCTAAAGAAACATGTTATAAATGGTTTTGCAAGATTGTCTCAATCCATGAATTTCTTCCTTGCATGCAAACCTCTTATACATTTTACTTCCTTGCCTATGTGATACATTGCTTTCCATGCTCGTCTTGTTGATCGTCATCGAATATCTCCACCCCCTCCAGGTTCTTGTGCTGATATGAGTTTCCTTATTTAGATCATGTCTTCACATATTATGGACTCACATGAAGTTGATGCATTGTTGATACCAAGATGATGATGCCTTCTATATGGTCTCTTGTTGGATTAGACTATTCTTGTCTAAAGTTTTTGTGAATCTTTTGATATGTTAAAATAAAAATGGAAAAGAGACAGTTCAGATCACTTGATCAAACAATTGGTGGATGGTCTCGAACTTTTGCTTCCCCATACTTGATCCACCCCATGATGTCAATAAAATCAGTAGTCAATTTAAGCAAAAGACAACATGTCTAGCACGATAAGAAAACATTTTTTTCTTGTTATTCCTTCTTTACTCATAGTAGTTGCATAATTTTTTTTGGATTTATTTAACCATTTCTTGCTAAAATCATATATAGGAGTTCCCAGTATAGGGGAGTGATGTTTTACAGGTGAACCGGCCGGTGGGAATCCCATATATGGTTTGTTTGTCCCCTCGCTTCGTTCGTTTTTGCTCTAAAGTTTGGGTTTATTAGTTCTCACCATTCTTTTTTCCGTCATTTCATTTCAGGGATTGCGGGAAACAAGTGTATTTAGGTATGAGGCGTTACTTCTCAGAACTCCATTAATTTGATCTTGTAATTGAAAAGCTCTTGGATTTCTGAAGACATTGTCAACCTACTATGTTTTTTTTATTCTGTAATAACAGATGGACACTGAAAGGCAAGTGAGAGCTGACAATGGTATTTTCTGGGACTAGTTGCGAGGAGAAGAGGTTGAGCATAGGAGTAGAGAGATGATTATCATAAACTTTGCACCGGCTACCTACATGACAAGCATTTTGTGTCATTTGTTGTTCAAAGAATGGAAGTGACTTGCCTAAGCACTTACGTGTGGGGAGTTGGTCCGACAAATTGTCTTAGCCTCATTTTGGGTTAGAGCCATGGTAAAAGAAGGCGTGTCAAACACTAAATTACATCTTTTT